>CM019696.1:44043357-44643357 GCA_009760885.1 Achatina immaculata | reverse complement strand
CATTCACTCATCCCTTCTTCTGCTTTGACTACACAAACATATCCACTGTAGAAGTCCTTAATGATGCTGACATTTTAGATGGTATTCCATATAGTTTTAAGATTCTCCATAATGAATCTCTGTGTATGCTATCAAATGACTTTTTAAAGTATATGAAGTTCAGTATTAGTGGTTTTTGTTTTTCAATATGTTCTTCAAGTATTACTCTTAGAGTAAAGATCTGGTCGAGACAGCTTTTCCGTTTTCAGAATCTTGCTTGCTCTTCTCTCATTGCAATATCCACTATATCTTTAAGTCTATTCAAAATGACCTTGCAAAATACTTTTGGCACAACTGATATTAAGGTTACTCCTCTCCAATTGTTACAGTCACAAAGGTTGCCATATATATATATATATATATATATATATATATATATATATATATATATATGTATATATATATTCTTACATCTGTCATCCTTCCTGTGCCGTTAAACGTCACATAGCTCTCGCATAGTTTGCCGAGTTCTCCTGTTTTCGGCAATGAATATATTGGCTTCTCTTAATAATGTCCCTTCTAGAATTTCACCTTTGTCGACCTCTTTTATATATATATATATATATATATATATATATATATATATATATATATATATATATATATATATATGTGTGTGTGTGTGTGTGTGTGTGTGGGTGTGTGTGTGTGTGCTATATTGAACCTATCTTGTTATATGGAAGTGAATCATGGACAATAGGCAAGTCTGCATAAAAATGATTGGAAGCAGCAGAAATGTGGTTTATTAGAAGAATGTTGCGAATCCCCTGGACAGCAAAAATAACTAATGAAGAATGTATGAGAAGAGCTGGAGAGACAAAAAAAATCTTGTCAAAAAGATAAGAGAGAGACAATGTACTTTCATAGGACATGCAATGAGAAGAGGGGGCATTGAAAATACTATAACAACAGGAAAAATAGAAGGAAGAAGATCAAGAGGAAGACCAAGAGAAATGATACTGCACAGTCTGACGGGATGGTGTGAGAGGAGATCACCAACTGAGCTGATGGCCTGCATGAAGGATCTGGTACTCTGGAGAAGCATAATAGCCAACGCCAGTCGGCACGGCAACTGATGATGATGATGATGTGTGTGTGTCTGTATGTATGTATATATATATATATATATATATATATATATATATATATATATATATATATATATATATATATACATACACTTAATATATATTTATATTTATGCGTGTGTGTGATTTGTATAATTGTATTAAATCGAGTGTGTAGGAAGAATGAAATGGAGTGATAAAGGGCAGAAAGTAAGACGGGCCTGCGCGCCCAATTCTTCACATTTTAAAAATAAAGACCATTTATTCATTCTGTAAAACTGAAGAAATTACTACTTCAGTCTCTGTAAGGCTGTGGTCTCAGAGTGATTATAAAAATACGCAGAGGAAAAAATAACGAAGGACTTAAAATTCATGATGAGCTAAGAAGCACAAACAGCTCCCGATTCCTAAGACTTTATAATCACTGAGTTAGTGATTAAACAATTTAGACATTAAGAAGACTGAGTAAATGAATAAATAATTTAGACATTAAGAAGACTGAGTAAGTGAATAAATAATTTAGACATTAAGAAGATTGAGTAAATGAATAAACAATTTAGACATAAAGAAGAAAAAAGGTAGGAACAAGTATACACATCACCGGAGCACACAGTTCTAGTATCTCTGTTCACATATATCACCGGATCACACAGTTCTGGTATCTCTGTTCACATATATAACCGGAGCACACAGTTCTGGTATCTCTGTTCACATATATCACCGGAGCACACAGTTCTGGTATCTCTGTTCACATATATCACCGGAGCACACAGTTCTGGTATCTCTGTTCATATATATCACCGGAGGACACAGTTCTGGTATCTCTGTTCACATATATCACCGGAGCACACAGTTCTGGTATCTCTGTTCACATATATCACCGGAGCACACAGTTCTGGTATCTCTGTTCACATATATCACCGGAGCACACAGTTCTGGTATCTCTGTTCACATATATCACCGGAGCACACAGTTCTGGTATCTCTGTTCACATATATCACCGGAGCACACAGTTCTAGTATCTCTGTTCACATATATCACCGGAGCACACAGTTCTAGTATCTCTGTTCACATATATCACCGGAGCACACAGTTCTAGTATCTCTGTTCACATAGAAAGCCTTTCTTATTTGTATTTTTTCAATCTAACATTATTTGTTATCACAGCTATACTACAGTGTTTTGTTTATGTATTTATTTTTATATACTTATAAAGCAGTAATTCTGAAGCAAGTGCTCTATTTTTGTGCTAAAATCTCATGAACGATCAAAAGCTGTGCTTATATTAATCAATTCAGATTTTCCCTTTGCTCATAATTATAAGAAAAAACGGGGGGGGGGGGGGGGGGGGGGGAGGGGGGGGAATATACTGTTGCTGCTGTTTTCCTTAATCTGTGGGTAAACTAGCGGATGAAGCGATCAGTGTCACCCCAAGCTGACTTTCTTCCCAAATTCCACAAGCTACTAAGTACTATTTTTTAACAGTCTGAATATCTGGAATGGGTCTGACTTTAACTGTGGAACTTTGAATGCGAGACAAGCGCACTATATACTGCACCACTCAGGTGAGAAGAGAGCAGGATATACTGCACCACTCAGGTGAGAAGATAGCAGGATATACTGCACCACACAAGTGAGACGAACGCAGGATAAACTCTACCACTCAGGTGAGAAGAGAGCAGGATATACTGCACCATTCAGGTGAGAAGAGATCAGGATATACTGCACCACTCAGGTGAGAATAGAGCAGGATATACTGCACCATTCAGGTGAGAAGAGAGCAGGATATACTGCACCACTCAGGTGAGAAGAGAGCAGGGTATACTGCACCATTTAGGTACTCAGATGTAATAAGATTTAATGAAAAGAATGTCTGTTCTTGCTTTCTGAAACAAAAATAAATTGTGCATTTTCAAATAATAAATCTGAGCTATAACACCTATAATATTTATGCATGTGGAAGCTGGAAATCAACTAAAGAAATAGTCAAGAAATTTGACTCTTTTGAAAACAAATGCCTCAGGAAAATACTCGCTATAAAGTGGAACGAATTTAAGAACAACGCGGAGATAAGACAGATAAGCAAACAACAACCTGTCTCATGGGTGATCAGAAAAGGCAGATGGACATACGCAGGCCATGTGATGAGAAGAAACAATCAGAGAATACCAAACCAAGCTATCAACTGGAGCACAACAGGCCGCAGAAAAAGAGGTCGACTACGTGAAACTCTACAGAACTACGCGTACAGAAGTAGTTGGACAATACCAATAACGCCTACAGAAGTGGTTGTACAATATCAATAACGCCTACAGAAGTGGTTTGACAACACCAATAACGCCTACAGAAGTGGCTGGACGATAACAATAACGCCTGAAATAGCTTGATGAATGTGCATGAGTAATGTGTGACTGTCACGTGACCTACTCAAGAAAGCTAGTGAACATTGTCGCAGATTCAAACTAGAATCTTGTGTATACACCAATAGAAATAAAAGCAAGTATAAATAACTATTCTATCTACCAAACTGTTAAGGAGATAATACCACCAAAAAAAGAAGCCCCTAAAAATAAATGGATGACAGACGACATCTTAGGACTGATGGACAAGAGGAGGAGGAGTAAACATAACGAGAAAAAATATAACAAGATAAATAAAGAAATAAGACGCAAATGCAGAGAAGCAAAAGAAGTGTGGTTAAATGAGCAGTGCAGACAGATAGAGGACTCTCATATTAAAGACAGCAAAAACATGCACAAACGAATTAATGAACTCACAGGCAGGAAAACAAAATATACCACAGGATGCCTGAAATCGAAAGAAGGTAAAATGTTAATGGGAAAAGAAGACATTGTGGACAGGTGGACAGAGTATATCGGTGAGCTATATGGAGGAGAAAGACCAGAATTAACACCAGATACTGAAAACTGTGATGGACCACCAATACTTGAAGATGAAATCATAGATGCCATCAAACACATGAAGAAAGGAAAAGCGACTGGGCCTGATAATATAACAATAGAAGAAATAGAGGCACTAGAGGAGACAGGAATAAAAATAATAACCAAGTTACTGAATGACATTTACAATAGTGGTTATATTCCCAGTGACCTGATTAAATCCACGTTTATATCACTACCAAAGAAACCAGGTGCAAAGGAATGTGACGACCACCGGACTATCAGCCTCTCATGTCACATAACGAAGCTACTTCTGAGAATAATTATGAGAAGAACAAGGAAAAAGATAAAAATGGAAATAGCAGATGAACAGTTTGGATTTGTTGAAGGAAAGGGAACACACAATGCCATTTATGCTTTACGAACACTAACAGAAAGAGCTTTAGAAGTACAGAAAGATCTCTACTTATGCTTCAATGATTACACCAAGGCATTTGACAAGGTGAAACATAATGAAATTATTAAAATGCTTGAAGACATCAATATAGACGGCAAAGACTTGAGGATTGTAAAACATCTATACTGGCAGCAAGAAGCAGCAGTTCGAGTTGAAAATAGAATTGGAAAATATCAACCTATAAAACAAGGGGTGCGACAAGGATGTGTACTATCTCCAGACCTTTTTTCTCTGTATAGCGAGAATATTCTAAGAACAATCATCACAGAACCAGGCATAAAAATTGGAGGATATAATATTAACAACCTTCGGTATGCTGACGACACAGTACTGATAGCTGAGAACCAACAAGACCTGCAAAATCTCTTGGATAAAGTCGCCAAAGAAAGTGAACAGAAAGGCCTTACTTTGAACATCAAAAAGACAGAGACTATGGTTATATCTAAGAAACAGAATCCACCAGCATGCAATATTAAATTAAACGGAACTGTTCTAAAGCAGGTGCAGAAATTCAAATACCTTGGAGCAGTAATAACTTCAGATGGGAAATGCAGAACAGAAATAAGGAACAGAATAGGCCAAGCAAAGACTGCATTTCAGAGAATAAGAAACATATTGACCAACACATCCTTATCAATGAATGTTAGAAAACGAGTCCTAAAATTCTATATTGAACCTATCTTGTTATATGGAAGTGAATCATGGACAATAAGCAAGTCTGCACAAAAATCATTGGAAGCAGCAGAAATGTGGTTTATTAGAAGAATGTTGCGAATCCCC
Source organism: Achatina immaculata (assembly GCA_009760885.1). NCBI lineage: Eukaryota > Metazoa > Mollusca > Gastropoda > Stylommatophora > Achatinidae > Lissachatina > Lissachatina immaculata. The sequence continues at coordinate 44,638,114 of CM019696.1, read as the reverse complement.
TGGACAGCAAAAATAACTAATGAAGAGTGTAGGAGAAGAGCTGGAGAGACAAAAAACCTTGTCAAAAAGATAGGAGAGAGACAATGTACTTTCATAGGATATGCAATGAGAAGAGGGGGCATTGAAAATACTATAACAACAGGAAAAATAGAAGGAAGAAGATCAAGAGGAAGACCAAGAGAAATGATACTGCACAGTCTGACGGGATGGTGTGAGAGGAGATCACCAACTGAGCTGATGGCCTGCATGAAGGATCGCGTACTCTGGAGAAGCATAATAGCCAACGCCAGTTGGCGTGGCACATGATGATGATGTTAAATAACTACAAATGTCCCTCATGAATAATTCTTATATCTTATATCTTATATCCTTCCCGTGCCGTTAGACGTCACATAGGGCTCGCAAAGTAGTTCGCCAATTTTTCCTGTCTTCGGCGTGTCTTTCAACCTCATCAAAGGATTTTATGCCTGTTAACTTGGCCTCTCTTAATAATGTTCTCTTCAGAGTTTCACGCGGTCTGCCCCTTTTTCTTCGGCCTGTTGTGTTCCACTTGATAGCTTGTTTTGGGATTCTCTGCTCATTTCTTCTCATCAAGTGGCCAACATATGTCCATCTCCTTTTCCTGATCACCCGTGAGACTGGTTGTTGTTCAGTCATCTGTCTTATCTCTGCATTGTTCTTGAATTCATTCCACTTGATGCCGAGTATTTTCCTTAGGCATTTGTTTTCAAAAGAGTCTAATTTCTTTTCTATTTCTTTAGTTGTTTTCCAGCTTTCGCATGCATAAATGAGGGTGGATATTACATTTGAATTGAATAGTCTTAACTTGGTTTTTGTGCTTATAACTTTTGAATTCCATATGTTCTCCAGATTCTTGAAGATTGATGCTGCTTTTGCAATTCTGATCCTAACTTCCTTTCTGATCTTCTAGTTGGGTCCCATGTACCCAGTCAATACCTGTGTTACCTGTGCAGCATTTTTTCATTATGAAGTCTATTGTAATCCCAAAAAGTAAAGGAGACAGTATACATCCTTGTTTCACGCCTGTTTCAATCTGGAACCATTCACTCATCCCTTCTTCTGTCTTGACTGCACAACCATATCCATTGTATAAGTCCTTAATGATGTTGACAATTTTAGATGGTATTCCATATAGACATAAAATTCTCCATAATGAATCTCTGTGTATGCTATCAAATGCCTTCTTAAAATCTATGAAATTCAGTATTAATGGTTTCTGCTTTTCAATATGTTCTTCAAGTATTATTCTGAGAGTAAAGATCTGGTCGAGACAGTTTCTCCCTTTTCGAAATCCTGCTTGTTCTTCTCTCATTGCAGACAACTACAGAGAATGTTTAACAAGATTTGGAAAGAAGAAAAGGTCCCTTCTAATTGGAAGAAGGGAATCATTGTGAAAATACCAAAAAAGGGCAACCTTAGTGACTGTAACAACTGGAGAGGAGTAACCTTAATATCAGTTGTATCATGAATAATTAACCTGCCAGAAACAACAATTAGAGGAAAGGAATGCTTCAGACAATAAAAGTATTAAAATATAAGTAAAAGTCAGTCAGTCATTTGCATGTCCCTTTCGGAACTTTGCCTCCCTAGCAGCTCTCCTGTAGGCCTCTCGGTTGCGAGCAAGATGGCCTGCTGCTGATGCATCCATTACCAGATTATCACCGATGTCTTGCAGCCATCTTCGCCTTAGTCTTCCTCTCTCTCTTTTTTCCATTTTGCAACATTGTAAGGCGGTCTTCTTTAAACTTTCTGGACGTTTAATATGCCAAATTTGCTTAAATAGTTACACTAAAGTCTTCTTAATAAGAAAATGTCTCATCGTCAGAAAATAAGAAAATGTAAATTAGATAAAGGCCAGTAACTAAAAAAATCTTTCGGACATGTCACCACCACCACCCCCCCCCTTTCCTCAACGTGGAAGACCAAAGTGTTTGCTTGATGGTACTCTTCGAAGGCCAGGGTTGACATGGAGGTGCACAATACAGGAAGAACTAAAGGAAAGACATGGTTTGAGGTATCACTACTTGCTCAAGAGAGGGTTGGCTGGAGAATCTTTGTTGATGCTTTATGCTCCATTGGGAGTACAGGCAGTACAGATGATGATGATGACGATGATGATGATGAGGAGGAGTTCTATTTGTTTCACAGTCTCCTGTCACTACAGTTAAGAAATATGAAACTGCCAAAGTTATGTAGAAATTGCTAACTTTATGTAGAAACTGCTGAATTTATATAGAAACTGCTAAATTTATGCTTAAAATATGAAGAATGTTGGCTGACACTTACTGGTGAACACATATTTCATCCACACTGTCCCCTCCACCTGCCTGAAGAAATCTGTGGATAGATTTATGTATTTTTACTTAATGTGACAAAGATTTATGTATATTTAGATAACCGGGCAAAGATTTATGTACTTTTAACTAATATGGATAAGATTTATGTATTTTAGCTACCACTGGTAAGATTTTAGTATTTTAGTCAATGGATAAGATTTATGTATTTTTAGCTAAGATAAAGAATATTGTTTAATGAAGGTGCCATTGTAATGGTTTTACTGTTGAGCTGTAAATGTAATAATGATTATGATGTTGTGTTTTGGTAAAATCTATGAACTTAAAGTTAAACCTGAAAGAAATAAAACAAAGATAAAGATAAAAATTCCCATTTGTTTCCATTAAGGTATACTGTAGTTACAGTGTTAGGCCCTCATTTTCAAAACCTTCAGCACACGAAAGTGTGTTATGGTTAGTATCAGGCCTGGCCAAACTTACCTTCCCAGGTTTCTCTGGTGACCCAGTTTTAAAGACTGGGTGGACCCCAGGGCCTTTCTTGGTGTGTACCAGAAAAAAAAAAGTCCCACTGCTGAGACTTGAACCTGGTAACACTAGATTAGTAAACTGAGCGTCTAACCACTCAACCAACAAGGTGCCATGCAAGAAATATGCTGGCTAATATATTACATCAAAAGAACAGCATAAGCAAGGCTATAGCATTAATAAATCTACTAGATGTGCATGTCTCTAGCTCTTGTTTGTCTGCTTTTTCATTGTTGGATATTCAGACTGTAAGACAGTCAGGCATTTAGTTCATTACCACAACATCTGGACTGTAAAACAATCAGGCATTTAGTTCATTACCACAACATCTGGACTGTAAAACAATCAGACATTTAGTTCATTACCACAACATCTGGACTGTAAAACAATCAGGCATTTAGTTCATTACCACAACATCTGGACTGTAAAACAATCAGACATTTAGTTCATTACCACAACATCTGGACTGTAAAACAATCAGACATTTAGTTCATTACCACAACATCTGGACTGTAAAACAATCAGGCATTTAGTTCATTACCACAACATCTGGACTGTAAAACAATCAGACATTTAGTTCATTACCACAACATCTGGACTGTAAAACAATCAGACATTTAGTTCATTACCACAACATCTGGACTGTAAAACAATCAGGCATTTAGTTCATTACCACAACATCTGGACTGTAAAACAATCAGACATTTAGTTCATTACCACAACATCTGGACTGTAAAACAATCAGACATTTAGTTCATTACCAAACATCTGGACTGTAAAACAATCAGACATTTAGTTCATTACCACAACATCTGGACTGTAAAACAATCAGGCATTTAGTTCATTACCACAACATCTGGACTGTAAAACAATCAGGCATTTAGTTCATTACCACAACATCTGGACTGTAAAACAATCAGACATTTAGTTCATTACCACAACATCTGGACTGTAAAACAATAAGACATTTAGTTCATTACCACAACATCTGGACTGTAAAACAATCAGACATTTAGTTCATTACCACAACATCTGGACTGTAAAACAATCAGACATTTAGTTCATTACCACAACATCTGGACTGTAAAACAATCAGACATTTAGTTCATTACCACAACATCTGGACTGTAAAACAATCAGGCATTTAGTTCATTACCACAACATCTGGACTGTAAAACAATCAGACATTTAGTTCATTACCACAACATCTGGACTGTAAAACAATCAGACATTTAGTTCATTACCACAACATCTGGACTGTAAAACAATCAGGCATTTAGTTCATTACCACAACATCTGGACTGTAAAACAATCAGACATTTAGTTCATTACCACAACATCTGGACTGTAAAACAATCAGACATTTAGTTCATTACCACAACATCTGGACTGTAAAACAATCAGACATTTAGTTCATTACCACAACATCTGGACTGTAAAACAATCAGGCATTTAGTTCATTACCACAACATCTGGACTGTAAAACAATCAGGCATTTAGTTCATTACCACAACATCTGGACTGTAAAACAATCAGACATTTAGTTCATTACCACAACATCTGGACTGTAAAACAATAAGACATTTAGTTCATTACCACAACATCTGGACTGTAAAACAATAAGACATTTAGTTCATTACCACAACATCTGGACTGTAAAACAATCAGACATTTAGTTCATTACCACAACATCTGGACTGTAAAACAATCAGACATTTAGTTCATTACCACAACATCTGGACTGTAAAACAATCAGACATTTAGTTCATTACCACAACATCTGGACTGTAAAACAGTCAGGCATTTAGTTCATTACCACAACATCTGGACTGTAAAACAATCAGACATTTAGTTCATTACCACAACATCTGGACTGTAAAACAATCAGGCATTTAGTTCATTACCACAACATCTGGACTGTAAAACAATCAGACATTTAGTTCATTACCACAACATCTGGACTGTAAAACAATCAGGCATTTAGTTCATTACCACAACATCTGGACTGTAAAACAATCAGGCATTTAGTTCATTACCACAACATCTGGACTGTAAAACAATCAGGCATTTAGTTCATTACCACAACATCTGGACTGTAAAACATCAGGCATTTAGTTCATTACCACAACATCTGGACTGTAAAACAATCAGGCATTTAGTTCATTACCACAACATCTGGACTGTAAAACAATCAGGCATTTAGTTCATTACCACAACATCTGGACTGTTGATTGATTGATTGATCTTTATTTCAAAAGGGTTAAGAACTGGGCACGCAGGCCCGTCTGACATTCTGCCCTTTATCATACATCTTTCACTCTATTCCAGACATTCTACAAATATGCTGTTCATGTAACAAACATAATTAACATTGAAGCTGAGAGACATAAAATAAAATATAACATTTACGTTTCGCTCTTAAACATTCACTCAGTACAGAAGTAACTACATACATTATAAATGACTATCTACTAAACAAAATTTTCGGGACTATCCAGAAAACAATTAATTCTATTCGGTGTCTGTAAGAGCAGTTTAAGATAACTTTTAAGTTTTATAATTCATGGAGGCATGTAAAACAATCAGATATTTAGTTCATTACCACAACATCCAAATTGTAACACAATAATACAATCTGACATTTAGTTTATTTTAGCAACATACACACTGTAAGACAATAAGACAATCAGACACTTAGCTCATTATCACAACATTCCTATTTGACTTTCCATGATTGCTGTTTGGGTTTCTTAGTATATTTCCAGAAAATAGTTTACCATTGCTTTCCTTCTGGGCAGTGACTGTACTAGTCAGTGATCGTAGCCATTGTCCCTACACTGAGATCAATCAGGAAAGTGACAAACAACAACAAAGAGAAATATAAAACTTTAACAAAAGAAGTACGAAGAAACATAAGAAAAGACAAAAAAACAATACATACAAGATTGTTGTGAAAGAATAGAAGAATATCAGAAGTGTGGAAGAGATAGTGAAATGTTTAAAGAAATGAAGACATTGATGAGAAATGTCACACATAAGCTAAATGTAATTTGTGATGAGATGGGGAATACCTTGACAGAGACAGAGGAAATTCTAGGAAGATGGAAGGAATATTGCAAAGGAATATATGAAACAACGGACTGTGGAAGCAGAAATCAACAGTGTGAATTATTATTGGAGGAGAAAGTACCCGGACTGACAATAGAAGAAGTTTTATGGGCAATAAAGAATCTGAAAAATAGTAAATCACCAGGATGTGATGAGATAACAGCTGAATTTATTAAAGCTGAAGGAAAGAAATGTGCAACAATCTATCATGCACTATGTAAAAAGATATGGCATTCAGGTATTTGGCCAAAAGAATGGAAAAGAACTGTATTCATACCACTGCCAAAAAAAGGGTAACCTGAAATTATGCACAAACTACAGAACTGTTGCCCTGATTAGTCATGCCAGTAAAATTCTGTTAAAAATCATAATGGGTAGACTTCGAAAGAGAATAGAAGAAGAAGTCAATATGGTCCAAGCTGGTTTCAGGCAAGGAAGAGGATCAAGAGATTATATATTCAATCTAAGATTAATAATAGAGAAATCCAGAGAGTTTAATGTGCATCTATATTTATCCTTTACTGTGGAAAATCCTAAGATGGTATGGCCTCCCCCATAAGACAGTAAATGTAATCAAAGCCCTATATGAGGGTTTTCAGTGCAAAGTTATTTGTGGAGAACATACCTCCAGCAGCTTTAGGGTACAAACAGGAATGAAGCAGGGATGTGTACTATCACCAACATTATTTATCTTGGCAGTAGACTGGTTAATGAAGGAGGCAACATCAGACAAATGCAGAGGATTACAATGGACCCTTGACACAGTGCTGGAGGACCTTGACTTTGTGGACAACATTTGTCTATTATCAAGCAGTCACAAAGATATGCAAGATAAAATAAACAAGCTAACTCAGAATGCAAACAACATAGGACTAAAGATCAACGTAGGAAAGACAAAGTTAATGAAGCAAAATGTGAACAACAGAAATGTACTCAGAGTAGATAGCAAGTTAGTGGAGGAGGTCAACGAATTTGTATACCTTGGCAGCAGAGTAGTAGAAAATGGAGACAGCACAGAGGACATCAACAGCAGACTTACTAGAGCAAACCAGGCTTTTGCAATGCTGCAGAATATATGGAAGTAAAAAAAACTAAGCATAAATATGAAAATCAGGATATTTAAGAGTAATGTTCTAAGTGTACTACTCTATGGAAGTGAATGCTGGAAAATCACCAAAACCATAGAAAACAAGTTGAATTCTTTCCAGACTAAATGTTTATGAAGAATTAGGAAAATATTTTGGCCAAACACCATAAGAAATAACATCTTATTGGCAGAAATGCAGATGAAGCCACTGACAACAATTATTGAGGAAAGACGCTGGTGATGGTTGGGACATGTGCTCAGAATGACTGACAACTCACTACAAAAAATAGCACTAAGATGGACACCACAGGGGAACAGAAGTAAGGGTAGACCAAAAGAGACATGGAGAAGAACAACAGAAAGGATGTTGAGCAATAGAGGGCTCACCTGGGCAAGAGTAGAAAAAAAAGACAAAGGACAGGCATTTGTGGAAAACCCTTGTGGAAGCCCCATGTGCCCTGGGCACCTAAGGTTCAGAGAGAGAGATATATATTTATCCTTTATATACTACTCAAAGGCATTTGATTGTGTACAACACCAGAAACTTTGGGAAATAATGGACAAAATGGATTTCCAACACATTTGATACAATTAACATCACTGCTGTATCTAGACCAACAAGCAGCAGTAAGAATAAATGGTGAAACAACAACTTGGTTTGACATAAAACAAGGGGTCTGTCAGGCGTGCATATTGTCACCCTACTTATTTAACTTGTATACTGAAAATATAATGAGGAATGTTAGAGAAGATGTAGACAAAGGATATTACGATGCCATAACAATTGGAGGTTAAAACATATACCAGAGATTAGATATGCTGATGACACAGTATTACTGTCCACAACACAAAAAGGAATGGACAAACTAATTATGTCAGTCCGTAACAACAGTGAGGAGCAGAACCTCTATCTTAATGCAAAAAAAACTAAATTGATGGCAACTGACAAAACAAACAAGGCAACTGAAATATATATCAATGAGGAAAAACTGGAAGAAGTGGAGAGTTTTGAATATCTTGGATCACTACTAACTAATAATGGAGATATAATGAGGGAAATTAAAAGGATGACATCTATCGCTCTTCAGAAAGTAAAACAAGTAAAGAATCTGTGGAGAGGAGCAGACAGAACCACAAAAATAAGATTTTTAAGGGCATACATCTTTCTCATCGCAACATATGCCTGTGAGACCTGGACACTTAACAAAACAGCTGAGAAACACATAAATGCCTTTGAATGTAAGTGCTACAGAAGAGTTCTCCAAATATCATGGACATAAAAAAGAACAAATATATCTATACTATAAGAGTTTAATATTGAAGAAGGCTGGGTAGTAAAGAGGATTAAAGAGAGAAAACTTAAATATTTTGGACACATTAAACGTCATGATAATTTAGAGAAGACCGTATTGGAAGGATACATAATGGGATAAAGAAAAAGAGGAAGACCAAAATGAAGATGACTGCAAGACATTGTTGACGATCTGGAAATGGATGCAGCAGCTGCAGGCCATCTTGCTCACAACCGAGAGGCCTACAGGAGTGCTGTTTGGGAGGCAAAGTTCCCCAAGGGACATGCAAATGAATGAATGAATCACAACACTCGCACTGTAAGATTATCAAATATTTAGTTCATTATCACAATATCCGTTCTGTTAGATAATCAGATATTTAGTTCATTATCAACATCAAGATTGTAAGACAATCAGACATTTAGTTCATTATCAAGTAAAAAAAAAGACAAAGGACAGGCATTTGTGGAAAACCCTTGTGGAAGCCCCATGTGCCCTGGGCACCTAAGGTTCAGAGAGAGAGATATATATTTATCCTTTATATACTACTCAAAGGCATTTGATTGTGTACAACACCAGAAACTTTGGGAAATAATGGACAAAATGGATTTCCAACACATTTGATACAATTAACATCACTGCTGTATCTAGACCAACAAGCAGCAGTAAGAATAAATGGTGAAACAACAACTTGGTTTGACATAAAACAAGGGGTCTGTCAGGCGTGCATATTGTCACCCTACTTATTTAACTTGTATACTGAAAATATAATGAGGAATGTTAGAGAAGATGTAGACAAAGGATATTACGATGCCATAACAATTGGAGGTTAAAACATATACCAGAGATTAGATATGCTGATGACACAGTATTACTGTCCACAACACAAAAAGGAATGGACAAACTAATTATGTCAGTCCGTAACAACAGTGAGGAGCAGAACCTCTATCTTAATGCAAAAAAAACTAAATTGATGGCAACTGACAAAACAAACAAGGCAACTGAAATATATATCAATGAGGAAAAACTGGAAGAAGTGGAGAGTTTTGAATATCTTGGATCACTACTAACTAATAATGGAGATATAATGAGGGAAATTAAAAGGATGACATCTATCGCTCTTCAGAAAGTAAAACAAGTAAAGAATCTGTGGAGAGGAGCAGACAGAACCACAAAAATAAGATTTTTAAGGGCATACATCTTTCTCATCGCAACATATGCCTGTGAGACCTGGACACTTAACAAAACAGCTGAGAAACACATAAATGCCTTTGAATGTAAGTGCTACAGAAGAGTTCTCCAAATATCATGGACATAAAAAAGAACAAATATATCTATACTATAAGAGTTTAATATTGAAGAAGGCTGGGTAGTAAAGAGGATTAAAGAGAGAAAACTTAAATATTTTGGACACATTAAACGTCATGATAATTTAGAGAAGACCGTATTGGAAGGATACATAATGGGATAAAGAAAAAGAGGAAGACCAAAATGAAGATGACTGCAAGACATTGTTGACGATCTGGAAATGGATGCAGCAGCTGCAGGCCATCTTGCTCACAACCGAGAGGCCTACAGGAGTGCTGTTTGGGAGGCAAAGTTCCCCAAGGGACATGCAAATGAATGAATGAATCACAACACTCGCACTGTAAGATTATCAAATATTTAGTTCATTATCACAATATCCGTTCTGTTAGATAATCAGATATTTAGTTCATTATCAACATCAAGATTGTAAGACAATCAGACATTTAGTTCATTATCAAGTAAAAATAAATCCAATATTGCTGTTACAGAACCTCCTTGTGAAAGCAACTTTGATGTCCATAGCAACTGGTGCCATGTGGAAGCTCTTGAAGAAAGCATCAAAGTATAAATGAAGTGACCTAATGTAGATTTTCTTATTTTCTGGAAATGAGACTTTATCTTCTTAAGAAAACTCAAGTGGAACTATTTAAGCAAATTTGCCATCTCCTTCAAACCTCAGCCACATTCATCACATTAAGCAAGTTCATGGAGTCAGCATCATGACACTCAATTCTAGGAGTCAGAATCATGACATTCAGTTCTAGGAGTCAGAATCATGACACTCAGTTCTAGGAGTCAGAATCATGACATTCAGTTCTAGGAGTCAGAATCATGACATTCAGTTCTAGGAGTCAGAATCATGACACTCAGTTCTAGGAGCCAGAATCATGACATTCAGTTCTAGGAGTCAGAATCATGACATTCAGTTCTAGGAGTCAGAATCATGACATTCAATTCTAGGAGTCAGAATCATGACATTCAGTTCTAGGAGTCAGAATCATGACACTCAGGACATAAGTTCTAGGAGTCAGAATCATGAAACTCAGGACACAAGTTCTAAGAGTCAGAATCATGACACTCAGGACACAAGTTCTAGTAGACAGAATCATGAGACTCAGGACACAAGTTCTAGTAGACAGAATCATGACACTCAGGACACAAGTTCTAGTAGATAGAATCATGACACTCAGGACACAAGTTCTAGTAGACAGAATCATGAGACTCAGGACACAAGTTCTAGTAGACAGAATCATGACACTCAGGACACAAGTTCTAGTAGATAGAATCATGACACTCAGGACACAAGTTCTAGTAGACAGAATCATGACACTCAGGACACAAGTTCTAGTAGACAGAATCATGACACTCAGGACACAAGTTCTAGTAGATAGAATCATGACACTCAGGACACAAGTTCTAGTAGACAGAATCATGACACTCAGGACACAAGTTCTAGTAGACAGAATCATGACACTCAGGACACAAGTTCTAGTAGATAGAATCATGACACTCAGGACACAAGTTCTAGTAGATAGAATCATGAGACTCAGGACACAAGTTCTAGTAGACAGAATCATGACACTCAGGACACAAGTTCTAGTAGACAGAATCATGACACTCAGGACAAAGCTGTGTGTGCACTGCTCCATATTATAGCAACCACTGACAAGTTAATTTTAGTAGCTCTCCCCGTAAGAAATGAACGGACATTCTCTTTCGCCCTCCTTTTGGGCATCTCTTTCCTGACAGTTTCAAAAGTTTTCATTTCTTTCATTTCCTTTATCTATGAATTTACTCGAAACAAAGCAGCGTGAATGTGAGACACATTCTTGTCCAAATTCTTTTCACTGCTATGGTAACAAACTTATCAATGCTCCAATTTCCATCTAAAATGGTCATATAAACTCTATGCTTATCCAGCTGTCATATCTCACAGTGTTACAAGATATATGAAAGTAAACGTGTGTCATATTAAATTGTCAAAATGCATCTTCTCTACAACAGCAATAAATTGGCTACATCTGTGTACATTTAAGGTTGTCTACAACTATTTATCAACAATGAAGTGGCTACATCTGTGTACATTTAAGATTGTTTACAAATATTTATCAACATCAGAGTGGCTACATCTGTGTACATTTAAGGTTGTCTACAACTATTTATCTACAACAATGGAGTGGCTACATCTGTGTACATTTAAAGTTGTTTACAAATATTTATCAACATCAGAGTGGCTACATCTGTGTACATTTAAGGTTGTTTACAAATATTTATCAACAACAATAGAGTGGCTACATCTGTGTAAAGTTGTCTACAACTATTTATCTACAACAATGGAGTGGCTACATCTGTGTACATTTAAGGTTGTCTACAACTATTTATCTACAACAATGGAGTGGCTACATCTGTGTACATTTAAGGTTGTCTACAGCTATTTATCTACAACAATGGAGTGGCTACATCTGTGTACATTTAAGGTTGTCTACAACTATTTATCTACAACAATGGAGTGGCTACATCTGTGTACATTTAAGGTTGTCTACAACTATTTATCTACAACAATGGAGTGGCTACATCTGTGTACATTTAAGGTTATCTACAACTATTTATCTACAACAATGGAGTGGCTACATCTGTGTACATTTAAAGTTGTCTACAACTATTTATCTACAACAATGGAGTGGCTACAGATAAAATGAACTTACCGTTCTAAATATACCATAGCACTCTTTCGTGGAGTGCTCTCTGAGACACCTGGCCCATGCAGAGAACTATTTTTATACTGACTATATTTAGAAGTCAGGTTCCGCAATTTTAAGAAGCAGTTAACCAGCTGTGCTGGTGGGACTGTAATATTAAAATTTGAGGGGTAGGCACTCACTTCTGAAAAAAATAAAAAGAGATTTTCTTCCTGAGACAGTATAGAGGATTAAGAGTAGAAAAGTATATCTCTTGGCATTTGTCATTCAGTGTCAAGTGGCTGTGTCTTCATATCTTTATTCCACTCAAGGTGACCAACTTAAATGTCTTTCACACTAAATCACGTGCTTTTTTTTTGCACATTTTAGTGGAAATTTTTTGGTGAAAATGTGGCCAAGTTATTTAGTGCTGTTTTCTTTTAATTTAGTGCAAAGTTTAGGGTATTTTAAAAAAGAAAACTTGCAATGTTTTTGGCACTGGGTTTTTCCTTCTCAAGCGAGAAATCAACAGACATCGATATCAGAAACTCAGATACGAAATCAACAGACTTCGATGTCAGAAACTCAGATAAGAAATCAACAGACTTCGATGTCAGAAACTCAGATAAGAAATCAACAGACTTCGATATTAGAATCTCAGATGAGAAATCAACAGATATCGATATCAGAAACTCAGATAAGAAATCAACATACTTCAATATTAGAATCTCAGTTGAGAATTCAACAGATATCGATATCATAAACTCAGATAAAAAATCAACAGACATCAATATTAGAATCAAACTTCAGAACACTGGCTCAAACTCCTAGCAGGTGGCTCACAACATCTACAGGTCTGTTGAGAGCGATGGTCAAAGCTTGTACTCGAGTACAATCTCTCACTTGTTTTTAAGCCAGAGGATGTGCCAGGATTTAAATAAAATATTTAAAATCTTTAGTCACTAAAACCATGATTTCTCTGTAGATTATTATTTGATTGTTTCTTTTTCTTTTGGCCATTGGGATATAAATATATAAACCAGTATATAAACAGCATCCCCCACATTTTTCAAAGTGGCTGTTCTATCAAGCGAATATGTTTAAACAGCACTGAAGTTTTGCAAGGTCAGAGATCTACAGGAATTTTAAAGAGTTTAGTCATTAATGCTCATATATCAATGTTTATACATCAATGTTTATATTATCAGGTTTATATATGAGTGTTTATATTATCAGGGTTTATATATGGTGCTTATATTATCAGGGTTTATATACTGGCGTTTATATTATCAGGGTTTATACATGGGTTTTTTATATTATCAGGGTTTATATATGGTGCTTATATTATCAGGGTTTATATATGGGTACTTATATTATCAGAGTTTATATATGAGTATTTATATTATCAGGGTTTATATATGGGTTTTTTATTGTCAAGGTTTATATATGGTTGTTATATTATCAGGGTTAATAAATGGGTGTTTCTATTATCAGGATTTATACATGGGTGTTTATACATCAGTGTTAATTTACTTGCTATTTTTGGATGAGTTACTTCCAGTATTATTTGAGAATGCCCAAAACGTGTTCACAGTGTGTCTAGTTTAATGACCCAAAACATAAAAACCTGGTTTGAGAAAATGGAAGATGATGACAGCAAGAGTTTTTAGTAAAAATGTCCCAGGTTGCCAGAAAAAAAAGTGATATAGATCATCACAGCAAAACTACACAACACAGAAAAGTGATATAGATCATCACAGCAAAACTACACAACACAGAAAAGTGATATAGATCATCACAACAATATTCAGTGATCTTTCCCGTGCCGTTAAAGGTCACGGTAGTTCGCCCAGATGTCCTGTCTTCGGCGAGTTTTCCAATCTTACCAAGGGATGTTATGCTCATTGAACTGGTTTCTCTTAACAATGTCCTCTTTAGAGTTTCACGTGGTCGACCTTTTTTTTCGGCCTGTTGTGTTCCATTTGATAGCTTGTTTGGGGATTCTCTGATTGTTTCTTCTCATCACATGGCCTACACGTGTCCGTCTTCTTTTTCTGATCAATCATGAGACAGGTTGTTGTTTGCTTATTTGTCTGAACTCTGCGTTGTTCTTGAATTCATTCCACTTTATACCGAGCATTTTCCTTAGGCATTTGTTTTCGAACATAAAAAAGCCTAGGAAGTTTCAGTTTTTAGAGACAGGACAAGACTGAGAAGATGAACAATTCTGAGCCTATAAAAACGTGAAAAGGCACGCACGCACGCACAAACAGAAAACTTTCACAGGTTGTAGAGAATCTATCGCTCTTCATTAGCTAAAACAACTAAGGAGGCTGTTGAGAGGGACAGACATAAACTACAAAACAGAACTACAGAACTACGAAAATAAGATTTTTAAGGGCATACATTTTTCTCATCGCAACATATGCCTGTGAGACCAGGACACTTAACAAAACAGCTGAGAAACACATAAATCCCTTTGAATATAAATGCTAAAGAAGAAATTATTTTTAAAAATATAGTAAAAAGAACAAATATATCTGTACTACAAGAACTTAATATTGAAGAAGTTTGGCTAGTAAAGAAGATTAAGGAGAAAAAAGACTTAAGCGTTTCGGATATATCAAACGTCATGAGAATTTGGAGAAGACCGTCTTGGAAGGATAGATGATGGGGAAAAGAAAGAGAGGAAGACCAAGGGGAAGATTGCTACAAGACATCGTTGATGATCTGCGAATGGATCATCATCAGCAGGACATCTTGCTTACAACAGAGAGAGCTGTTAGAGAGGCAAAGTTCCGCAGGAGCTTTCAACTGAAATAATAAAATGAATCTGACTTTCCAGTGAAAGATTTTGTAAAATGTAGCAGAAAGTACAGTTTTAGGCAGAATCTACTTTTTGATTAGAAGCTCCAGCATGTGGAGATTTCTCTAGAGAAAATATATTTAATCACGTAGCAAAGTTAGCATGAACACTTCTCACAAGACCACATGCGAATGTTGATGTTGAGAGTTTTGTTGTATGAAGGTCATTAAATCCAAATTTCAGTTTAATGATCTTAAGAGAGGTTTTGATTGTAGGCAGGAAACTATCTTTATCTGCTGTAGACAGTGAAACGCCATCACAACTTCTCAGATGGTCAGAGGAGTACCTCCTCCCCCCCCCCCCCGGTTCGGCCCTTTTCTCAGGTGGATGGGCCCCTCTGGGTCATGACTGTCAGAGGTCCGGATTAGTTAACAGCTGAAAGTTGTTTTCTGGGTTCTGGCTCCAGGTTTTTCTAACGGTTTTTACGCTTATTTCTAAGATAAAGAGCAAAGAACCATTTCTCACACTAGAATATCGTTATGAAAGCCATCAGTACTTTCATAGCCATCTTCGATCGTTTCCGGAAAGTCTCGATAGTTCCCGGAAAGACTTCCAAGCGAGCCAAGAAAATTTGGAAGTGGCTGTTTGTTGGACCACAGTTTCACAGCATGATCTGTGGATATTTCTATGAGTTTGTTTTCCTCTGCTGCTCTGAGCCCCTCTAGTTTATTCATATTAACTGATAGTAGATCTTGAATTTATTTGTGCTTGAATAAGACAAATATTTGCGGAAACTACAACACCAATTTTTCAAACTCCCTGCGAGATAACTCATGTGTTCTCCTCAGACAAATCTTCTGTGGTGGAACTAAGAAAATCTGTGAGATTTGGAAATGTCTCAGAGTTCCGGTTCCACCGCGGATGATGTCACAATTACAACTTGTCATCATGTTTTGTATTTTGTCTTCACACTGGAAAAATTGCAACTTTTCCTCCTTGAAGAATATATATAAAGCTGTAGAAGATATCCGACAAATATTAATACTGCGATAATTTTATCAGAATAAATAAGTGAAACGATTGTTGAGGTGACATTCTTGCTTCACAAAAATAATCTAATCTCTTTCCTAAATTAAAAACACGAAACAAAACATGTACTCCTGACAGTCAATGAATGTAGAAAAATTTGTTGGTGTTTCATATCTTTGAAAAGCTACTCAAAAGTCTTGAATTCATTGATCTGCTACTTTGAAAAATAAAACTAACAATTTAATGTCTGCTCTAATTTTTGTGGCATCTTCTTGGCACCTAGAGCTTGCCTGTGTATGCAGGAATGAGTCCACATGGAGGACGATATGAGTTGCCTAATTCAAACAAGAGTCCAGTAAGTTTTCTAGACATTGTTCGTGCTCTGTCTGTGCTGATTCCTACGCATTTCAATCAGTCAGTGTCATGAGATGTTGTACACTCGCTCAAGCTACGCATTTCAATCAGTCAGTGTCATAAGATGTTACACACTCGCTCAAGCTGCTAAAATATTTCTTAAGCTGTTGTATGCTCCAACAAATAGATGAACAGGAAGTTCATTTAAAATATTTCTCTATTGCTCTTATCTAACGTGACACACACTTTTGAATCTTGAATCTTGAATCTAGAAATTAGCATCATCGCACTCGAAACACGACAAAACATGTTCTGTATACGTAGCACACTAAGGTGGCTTTGCAATGTCAGTGCCTTCGTCCAGTTGTAAAGCAAAATGTGAGTGCAAACGAATTCTTTCTAACAACTTTTCCTTGATACTGGATGATAAACCGCTGCTTCTTGACTGTCATCTGACAAAAGTGGAAAGTACCTTGGAAACTTTCTTGTTGATCAACGCAGAAACCGTGATTTCTGCAGCAGGTAAAATATCTTCTTCATTGTTTGTGTGCAGTTTTCTGTTTGTTTCTGTACTTGGGAAGTTCTAAATGAGCCTCTCACTGTTGTTACAAATACGCAGATTTTTTCTCTCCATTTTCTTGCTTTCTAGAAGTTCCAGCCCTGTACTTTTGAAAAAAGAAAATCGTTGCTCTTTGTGACGTGCTCTTTGTGGCGTGCTCTTTGTGGCGTGCTCTTTGTGTTTCGGACTGAGATGTCTTCGCAATGTTGATGCTTCATGGCCCCGCTGGACAAAATGTCCTAACATAATACAGACTGGGATAGCTGCTTGTCTTCTAACATAATACAGACTGGGATAGCTGCTTGTCTTCTAACATAATACAGACTGGGATAGCTGCTTGTCTTCTAACATAATACAGACTGGGATAGCTGCTTGTCTTCTCTGCGTGTACGTGTCGAGTAAGTCGGGAGATATTCCTTGTTATACATGGGGGCACTTTTTAGGATAAAGGTAGATAGAAGTGTATGTTTCAGTTTTATAAAAAGACTGAGGAAAGTGAGCAGGATCAAGAATAGCAGAAACCAAGATGAGCACTGATAAATGAAAAACATACATCAATCCACTTCTGCAAAAATCTTTTTTCAAGGATCACATACAGAAACAAAGCAACAGATAAAAATACGAAAAATAGATGAAAGAATAAACTTTGCTCTTTAAGTATCCTCCTTGTAAGAAGTACAGGCACAAATTGGGGCCAGATACTTGTATATGTAAGTCAGTACAAAGTGGAAGCAAGCAAGTGCCTGAGAAATAAGATAAAGGGACAATGACAAACGGTATAAAGTGGTAAACAACATGGCGTCATGGCACAGATGACCTATCTTGCTCTCATCGGATAAACATGACCTACAGAAATGCCACCCAGACAGCACAGATAACAAAAGTGAGAGAACATTATGGGGAGGGAAGAATGAAGGAAGGTTAAGAATGAACAGAGAACAATGATATGACAAAACTGCTCTTGCATGATGCCTAGAGAAGGAAACTGCCAAGGTCCTCTAGGCAGAGAATAAGGATAAGAAAGGCTGGAAGATTAACCTTTAATAGCCTGTGGCGAGGGGAGATAATGCAGGGAAGTAGGAGGGACTACCTGGGCATGAATAGCAGAAATAGAAAGATATAGCAAATAGGAAGACATGTAAAGTAGCTCAAAGAAAGCCGAATTTATTGTTAATTTTAGCAGGGCGGAGACAGCAGGGTTGAGACAGTGAGGTGGAGACAGCGAGGTGGAGACAGCAGGGTGAAGACAGTGGGCGGAGACAGCAGGGTTGAGACAGTGAGGTGGAGACAGTGGGTAGAGACAGTGGGGTGGAGACAGCGAGGTGGAGACAGCAGGGTGAAGACAGTGGTTGGAGACAGTGGGGTGGAGACAGTGGGTGGAGACAACAGGGTGAAGACAGTGGTTGGAGACAGTGAGGTGGAGACAGTGGTTGGAGACAGTGGGGTGGAGACAGTGGGGTGGAGACAGCAGGGTGAAGACAGTGGGCGGAGACAGCAGGGTTGAGACAGTGAGGTGGAGACAGCGAGGTGGAGACAGTGGGTGGAGACAGCGAGGTGGAGACAGCAGGGTGAAGACAGTGGTTGGAGACAGTGGGGTGGAGACAGTGGGTGGAGACAGCAGGGTGAAGACAGTGGGCGGAGACAGCGGGGTGGAGACAGTGGTTGGAGACAGCGGGGTGGAGACAGTGGTTGGAGACAGCGGGGTGGAGACAGTGGTTGGAGACAGTGGGGTGGAGACAGTGGGTGGAGACAGTGGTTGGAGACAGTGGGGTGGAGACAGTGGGTGGAGACAGCAGGGTGGAGACAGTGGGTGGAGACAGCGGGGTGGAGACAGCGAGGTGGAGACAGCGAGGTGGAGACAGCGAGGTGGAGACAGCAGGGTGAAGACAGTGGGTGGAGACAGCGAGGTGGAGACAGCGAGGTGGAGACAGCAGGGTGAAGACAGTGGGCGGAGACAGCAGGGTTGAGACAGCGAGGTGGAGACAGCGAGGTGGAGACAGCAGGGTGAAGACAGTGGTTGGAGACAGTGGGGTGGAGACAGCAGGGTGAAGACAGTGGGCGGAGACAGCGAGGTGGAGACAGCAGGGTGAAGACAGTGGTTGGAGACAGTGGGGTTGAGACAGCAGGGTGAAGACAGCAGGGTGAAGACAGTGGGTAGAGACAGTGGGGTTGAGACAGCGAGGTGGAGACAGCGAGGTGGAGACAGCAGGGTGAAGACAGTGGTTGGAGACAGTGGGGTTGAGACAGCGAGGTGGAGACAGCAGGGTGAAGACAGTGGGGTTGAGACAGCGAGGTGGAGACAGCAGGGTGAAGACAGTGGGCGGAGACAGCGGGGTGGAGACAGCGGGGTGGAGACAGCGAGGTGGAGACAGCAGGGTGAAGACAGTGGTTGGAGACAGTGGGGTTGAGACAGCAGGGTGAAGACAGTGGGCGGAGACAGCGAGGTGGAGACAGCAGGGTGAAGACAGTGGGCGGAGACAGCGGGGTTGAGACAGCAGGGTGAAGACAGTGGGCGGAGACAGCGAGGTGGAGACAGCAGGTGAAGACAGTGGGCGGAGACAGCGAGGTGGAGACAGCAGGGTGAAGACAGTGGGCGGAGACAGACTGGGATAGCTGCTTGTCTTCTAACATAATACAGACTGGGATAGCTGCTTGTCTTCTAACATAATACAGACTGGGATAGCTGCTTGTCTTCTAACATAATACAGACTGGGATAGCTGCTTGTCTTCTAACATAATACAGACTGGGATAGCTGCTTGTCTTCTAACATAATACAGACTGGGATAGCTGCTTGTCTTCTAACATAATACAGACTGGGATAGCTGCTTGTCTTCTCTGCGTGTACGTGTCGAGTAAGTCGGGAGATATTCCTTGTTATACATGGGGGCACTTTTTAGGATAAAGGTAGATAGAAGTGTATGTTTCAGTTTTATAAAAAGACTGAGGAAAGTGAGCAGATCAAGAATAGCAGAAACCAAGATGAGCACTGATAAATGAAAAACATACATCAATCCACTTCTGCAAAAATCTTTTTCAAGGATCACATACAGAAACAAAGCAACAGATAAAAATACGAAAAATAGATGAAAGAATAAACTTTGCTCTTTAAGTATCCTCCTTGTAAGAAGTACAGGCACAAATTGGGGCCAGATACTTGTATATGTAAGTCAGTACAAAGTGGAAGCAAGCAAGTGCCTGAGAAATAAGATAAAGGGACAATGACAAACGGTATAAAGTGGTAAACAACATGGCGTCATGGCACAGATGACCTATCTTGCTCTCATCGGATAAACATGACCTACAGAAATGCCACCCAGACAGCACAGATAACAAAAGTGAGAGAACATTATGGGGAGGGAAGAATGAAGGAAGGTTAAGAATGAACAGAGAACAATGATATGACAAAACTGCTCTTGCATGATGCCTAGAGAAGGAAACTGCCAAGGTCCTCTAGGCAGAGAATAAGGATAAGAAAGGCTGGAAGATTAACCTTTAATAGCCTGTGGCGAGGGGAGATAATGCAGGGAAGTAGGAGGGACTACCTGGGCATGAATAGCAGAAATAGAAAGATATAGCAAATAGGAAGACATGTAAAGTAGCTCAAAGAAAGCCGAATTTATTGTTAATTTTAGCAGGGCGGAGACAGCAGGGTTGAGACAGTGAGGTGGAGACAGCGAGGTGGAGACAGCAGGGTGAAGACAGTGGGCGGAGACAGCAGGGTTGAGACAGTGAGGTGGAGACAGTGGGGTTGAGACAGCAGGGTGGAGACAGCGAGGTGGAGACAGCAGGGTGAAGACAGTGGTTGGAGACAGTGGGGTGGAGACAGCGAGGTGGAGACAACGGGGTGAAGACAGTGGTTGGAGACAGTGGGGTGGAGACAGTGGTTGGAGACAGTGGGGTGGAGACAGTGGGGTGGAGACAGCAGGGTGAAGACAGTGGGCGGAGACAGCAGGGTTGAGACAGTGAGGTGGAGACAGCGAGGTGGAGACAGTGGTGGAGACAGCGAGGTGGAGACAGCAGGGTGAAGACAGTGGTTGGAGACAGTGGGGTGGAGACAGTGGTGGAGACAGCAGGTGAAGACAGTGGGCGGAGACAGCGGGGTGGAGACAGTGGTTGGAGACAGGGGTGGAGACAGTGGTTGGAGACAGCGGGGTGGAGACAGTGGTTGGAGACAGTGGGGTGGAGACAGTGGGTGGAGACAGTGGTTGGAGACAGTGGGGTGGAGACAGTGGGTGGAGACAGCAGGGTGGAGACAGTGGGTGGAGACAGCGGGGTGGAGACAGCGAGGTGGAGACAGCGAGGTGGAGACAGCGAGGTGGAGACAACGGGGTGAAGACAGTGGGTGGAGACAGCGAGGTGGAGACAGCGAGGTGGAGACAGCAGGGTGAAGACAGTGGGCGGAGACAGCAGGGTTGAGACAGCGAGGTGGAGACAGCGAGGTGGAGACAGCAGGGTGAAGACAGTGGTTGGAGACAGGGGTGGAGACAGCAGGGTGAAGACAGTGGGCGGAGACAGCGAGGTGGAGACAGCAGGGTGAAGACAGTGGTGGAGACAGTGGGGTTGAGACAGCAGGGTGAAGACAGCAGGGTGAAGACAGTGGGTAGAGACAGTGGGGTGGAGACAGCGAGGTGGAGACAGTGGTTGGAGACAGCGGGGTGAAGACAGTGGGTAGAGACAGTGGGGTGGAGACAGCGAGGTGGAGACAGTGGTTGGAGACAGTGGGGTGGAGACAGCGAGGTGGAGACAGTGGTTGGAGACAGCAGGGTGAAGACAGTGGTTGGAGACAGCAGGGTGAAGACAGTGGTTGGAGACAGCAGGGTGAAGACAGTGGTTGGAGACAGCAGGGTGAAGACAGTGGTTGGAGACAGCGAGGTGGAGACAGTGGTTGGAGACAGCAGGGTGAAGACAGTGGTTGGAGACAGCGGGGTGGAGACAGCAGGGTGAAGACAGTGGGTAGAGATAGTGGGGTGGAGACAGCGAGGTGGAGACAGTGGTTGGAGACAGTGGGTGGAGACAGCAGGGTGAAGACAGTGGGTAGAGACAGTGGGGTGGAGACAGCGGGGTGGAGACAGTGGTTGGAGACAGTGGGGTGGAGACAGTGGGTGGAGACAGCAGGGTGAAGACAGTGGGCGGAGACAGCGGGATGGAGACAGCGAGGTGGAGACAGTGGTTGGAGACAGTGGGTGGAGACAACGGGGTGAAGACACTGGTTGGAGACAGTGGGTGGAGACAGCGGGATGGAGACAGCAGGGTGAAGACAGTGGGCGGAGACAGCCAGGATAGAAAATAGGGCGCTGTTCCAGAGCTTTTCCTGCAACATCACACATGCCATGATGTGCCAGCGATGCGTTATGAAATACATGGGAGACACTGGCTTACGTTTAGGAGATGGGTTTTGCCAGCTTCTGAACGAGATATTCAAGAAGGCCCTGACACCAGTCTCCAAGCACTTCTGTCAAAGAGACCACCAAGGACAAGAGAAATATCTGCCACTGCAATCTGTTCTTATTCTTCTGGTGAACGACCTCAGAAAACTCTGAAACAGGGCCTTATTTTCCAGAAAGAAGGAAGGAACGAAGGAAAGAAGGAAGGAAATTCTTTCTTTCTTAACAGTAGAAGTGTAAAAGATTCCCCCACGAGTTCTTGGACCCCTCTTGAGGACGCACCGCCCTCATAGACTAAGAACTGCTTCTCTGGCTATAACATTGTTAAGTAGGAAGGGCAGAACCTGGCCTTGTTGATTTTGTTTCCAGACGGAAACTGGTGCTGGTTTGACAAAGATAGAGCGAAGTCATAAAAAAAACTTCAGAGAAGTTCTCACAACTTTTAGAGTCAAGACTCCAAAGAATTGTGAGATCTACTGAAAGTGACACATGCAATTTGTGAAAAGATGCCTTTCATCAAGGACAAGGGACATGAAACAGGACTGGGCTTTGTAAAAATAAGACACATAACTTACAAACACGGAGAACGGTTTTGTACGAAGCATACAGCTTGTACCATACGTATCGTCCTGTGCTACAGTGCATAGTTTATGTTATAAAATATGGTTTATACAATAACAAATAATAAATATATCAATATATAATTTATACCACAACATGAAGTTGTAACTCATCATACGCGTGTGTTGTATAGTTGTTGCCAAATATATACTACAACGTATAATTTGTATACTACAACACATAGCTTGCATAGTACAACATTTAGTTTATATTACCATTTCCTAATTCAAAAGCAACAATTGGTATATTCCTGGCAGCTGAGTAATTTAGAAGTAGGTCGGCGTTTGATAAGTCGCATAACACAGAGCTGTTCCAGAGTATATTCAGATCTAAGATAAGATTCCATCCAACAGCACGCACAAATCTTGTGAAAGAATCCCATTGCTGACCTGCATAAAGGAAAAGTTATGAAATAAATGAGATCTTGGATGAATATTTTATTGTGACTGCGCGAAGAAACTGACAGAAACATAGCAAGTAGCGAGAGGTAGACTTTGTGGAGGATGGGAATTCTGCGACTAGATATTAGCTTTGTTTGTGTCTCGGCTTTAACTAACCTAACAGAAGGCGCGTCTCCATGTTGACAATCACAAGATATAAATATTTATCTAAAATAAGCAAGTTTTCAGTTCGTTTTATAGGGGCACCAGGTTTGCTGTAGTATACACAGACTGCGTCTTTTAGTTAGCAGTGACTTTTTCTTACAACCAGACTTCGTCGTCGTTATCATTTTAGTCTTGTTTCTTACTTTCATTCAGTTCAGTCGTCCAATTCCTTCACCTTTCTGTGAGAAGGCAATGACGACAAGGATATGTCATTTACAAGAGTATTCATTTACAAGAATATATCATGTACTAGAATATGTCATTTACTGTCTCGCTCCCATGCAACTACCTTTCACCTTCTACTGTGGTTGCCAGTACAAAAGCTGCGTGCCTAAGCAACCGGACGACCATGTCACCGTTCTCTGATGTAACAGCCTGAGATAGTATACTGGGGCTGGTGCCAGTAAGTCAGAGTCAAAGTAGGTTGAATGTGCTGCTGTCACATGAAGTTTTAAGTGGAGTAAGATATATTTTTTTAATTGATTGTTAGTTATGAGCAAGTGTTTCTTTCATATAAGCAGAGAAACGATCACACCCAGGTACACAACTCCAACTTAGAGAACAACAACACAGGATGAAAACCTCTGACTCTCTCTTCACAACTACAGAAAACATTGTGCAGTAACTACAAAAGATGTGGATTACATGTAACAAGTTTTATTGATGGGTACTGATGGTAGATGACGTATGACGTGAAGAATGTCAAGAAAAAATTAAACATCGGCTCCACTCCTGGCAAGACAGCAGTATGTCACGTGAGAGGGAGTGATCTACATTCTTACTCAACCACAAAAATCACGCACATATTTTCAGAACCACTGGTCCCGACAAAATCTCAAAACAGAACTTACATTCTCTAGCTCTACACTTTCTACTGAACACAATATAAGGCCAACTCCGCACGCACAGATATCTACCGTAGCAGCTAGAACAGATATCTACCGTAGCAGCTAGAACAGATATCTACCGTAGCAGCTAGAACAGATATCTACCGTAGCAGCTAGAACATATATCTGCCGTAGCAGCTAGAACAGATATCTATAGTAGCAGCTAGAACAGATATCTATCGTAGCAGCTAGAACAGATACCTATCGTAGCAGATAGAACAGATATCTATCGTAGCAGCTAGAACAGATATCTATCGTAGCAGCTAAAATAAATATCTACCGTAGCAGCTAGAACAGACATCTTTCCTTCTCTTAGACATATTTCACTTCTGCTCCGGCCCTAACCGTTTTTAATCTAATGTCGTCTGCTTGTATCGTCTGCCTATATCGTCTGCTTATCGTCTACCTATATCGTCTGCCTATATCGTCTGCTTATATCGTCTGCCTATATCGTCTGCTTATATCGTCTGCTTATATCGTCTGCCTATATCGTCTGCTTATATCGTCTGCCTATATCGTCTGCTTATATCGTCTGCCTATATCGTCTGCTTATATCGTCTGCTAGTCTAAGAGCCGCACGGTGCTTTTTTCTTAGTAACACACAAAAAGTAGTGTATAAGTATACATTATACACGAAGCACTGCAGGAAAGCTGTGATACCGGAGTGTATAAACTAGGAAAAAAGTAGGAACAGCTTTATTACTTAACGATTACACAGTTGTGACGTTCCCGAAACCTAGTTTATACATTTTGGTGCTTTTTTCTATCCTAGCGACTCCCAGAGGATCGGGTTTTCTCGATCACTCTGTACTTATTCTAATATTCTGCTACATTTATCATATTCTGCTACAAGCTAAGACGCAGCTATCTCGTCTTTGACCTCTGATACGTGCATTAAAACACCGCTCGCTGTGATCTGGCTAGTAATACAAGGGGGAAATAACCTCGACAGTTTCATCACGTGCGGTACTGAGGTCTGGCAGGAGCCATAACTCCTGCATGCAGGTCGGGTCATTCATTCCTTTGCATGTCCCTTGCGGAACTTTGCCTCCCAAACAGCACTCCTGTAGGCCTCTCGGTTGTGAGCAAGATGGCCTGCTGCTGCTGCATCCATTTCCAGATCGTCAACGATGTCTTGCAGCCATCTTCGTTTCGGTCTTCCTCTTTTTCTTTTTCCCATTATGTATCCTTCCAATACGGTCTTCTCTAAATTATCATGACGTTTAATGTGTCCAAAATATTTAAGTTTTCTCTCTTTAATCCTCTTTACTAGCCAGCCTTCTTCAATATTAAGCTCTTGTAGTATAGATATATTTGTTCTTTTTTGTGTCCACGATATTTGGAGAACTCTTCTGTAGCATTTACATTCAAAGGCATTTATGTGTTTCTCAGCTGTTTTGTTAAGTGTCCAGGTCTCACAGGCATATGTTGCGATGGGAAAGATGCATGCCCTTAAAAATCTTATTTTTGTGGTTCTGTCTGCTCCTCTCCACAGATTCTTTATTTGTTTTACTTTCTGAAGAGCAATAGATGTCCTCCTTTTAATTTCCCTCATTGTATCTCCATTATTAGTTAGTAGTGATCCAAGATATTCAAAACTCTCCACTTCTTCCAGTTTTTCCTCATTGATACATATTTCAGTTGCCTTGTTTGTTTTGTCAGTTGTCATCACTTTAGTTTTCTTTGCATTAAGATAGAGGTTCTGCTCTTCGCTATTCTTGCGGACTGACATAATTAGTTTTTTCATTCCTTCTTGTGTTGTGGACAGCAATACTGTGTCATCAGCATATCTAATCTCTGGTATTTCATAACCTCCAACTGTTATGGCATCGTAATATTCTTTGTCTACATCTTCTCTAACATTCCTCATTATATTTTCAGTATACAAGTTAAATAAGTAGGGTGACAACATAATATGTACCTGATGCAGCGCCATATTAACTGGCACAAATAGCGTAAAACAGCATCATCATGTGATATTATAATCCTTGAAATATATTACATAAAAATATATACAAAACTTTGCTAGGTAACATCGGTAACATCCGTTGTGATGTTTTAGGAAATGGAATTGTTCACGTTCGATGGAAGCTGTTTCTTGAATTTATAAGTATGCAAGCTGTGTAGTTTCCATTATCATGGCTTTGTTTCCCATATGGCTAAGGTGTTCTGGCCGGGAAGTTTTGTGGCTGTTATTGATGGCTTGTCAATTCCTGGCGTGTGACAGTTGGCCTTTTTTCACCCTCACTTAATTCATCATCATTTTTCTCATCAATAAACTGCTTGCTTGTGTTTATCTACTATACATTAATAAACTGCTTGTTTGTGTTTATCTACTATACACTAATAAACTGCTTGTTTGTGTTTATCTACTCTACATCAATAAACTGCTTGTTTGTGTCTATCTACTCCACACCAATAAACTGCTTGTTTGTGTTTATCTACTCTACACCAATAAATGCTTGTTTGTGTTTATCTACTATACACTAATAAACTGCTTGTTTGTGTTTATCTACTATACACTAATAAACTGCTTGTTTGTGTTTATCTATTCTACATCAATAAACTGTTTGTTTGTGTCTATCTACTCCACACATATAAACTGCTTGTTTGTGTCTATCTACTCTACACCAATAAATGCTTGTTTGTGTCTATATACTCTACACTAATAAACTGCGTGTTTGTGTCTATCTACTCAACATTCTTCTTCTTCTTCTTCAGCTTTTCGAGCTATTAAGGCTCATTGCTGCAGATAAAGTTCGCCTCCATTCCTCTCTATTCCTAATCTTCTCTTTCCATTTGGTGACACCAATTTCTTTTATATCCTCTTTTATATGTTGTATTTCCATCTCTGTCTTGGTCTACCTCGTTTCCCTCATATCCTGTGCACACATCATTTTCGTTTGTCTGGTCTCTTCCATTATTTCTACATGCCCCAGCCAGCTTAGTCTGTTCAGTTTCAAGAGATTTACATTTCGTTCGGATTTAAATAATCTGTTCAGTTCAGTGTTCTTTCTAGCTCTCCATTCTCCACTGTTGGTGTCCTTTATCGGCCCGAAGATTCTTCTTAGGATCTTGTTCTCAAAGATCTGCAATGTTGTTCATCTTTCTTTGTTGTACTCCATGTTTCTGACCCTACATGATGGCTGGTCTTACTATAGTTTTGTGGATTGTTATTTTGGTGTTTTGGGACAGGATTTTGGATTTTAACATGTGGTGCAAGGCAAAGTATATTTTATTCCCTGTCTGTACTCTGATTTTAATTTCCTCACTTACTGTGTTGCTACTGTTGAAGGCTGTGACTAGATATTTGTATGTTTCTGCTTTCCTAATAATCATCTCTCCAACATTTATATAATCTGGAACATTCTGCCCTGGTCTCTTGATATCTTCATATACTCTGTCTTATCTTGGTTAATGGTCAAGCTCATTTTTAGTGTCACATCTCTCAGGTGTATGCAGGTATTGATGTCTTCTTGCATAGGTTCCCCCACCAGGTCGATGTCATCAGCATATCCTAGTATTTTAGCTTGTTCTTCTGTACTACTTTCTTCTTTCACTTTTCTGAATACCTTTTCTAGTACTAGGCTGAATAGTAATGGAGATAATTTATCAGCTTGTTTTAAACTAGTTCTTATATAGATAGGTTCTGACTTTCATCATTTATATATTATACTATATTTTGTGCATCTTCCATGCATATTCTGGTAAAATTGATTAATTTATTAGGTATTTTAAATTCTTTCATAATTTTCCATAAGCTGCTCCTATCTATGCTGTCATAGGCTTTCTTGAAGTCAGTGAAGATATTATGTACTTCTTTTCCATATTCCCAGTAATTTTCTCCTCTTTGACGTAGATAAAATATTTAGTCTGTGGTTGATTTATTCTTCCTAAAGCCTATTTGATAGTCTCCCATTATGTTCTTGCTGTATGGTTTTAATCTATTTAAAAGTATAATAGATAGTATTTTGTAGCTTGTTTGTAGTAAGGATGTTCCTCTGTAGTTTTCACACTTGCTCTTATCGCCATTTTTGAATATTGGGATCAGTAATGATTCTCTCCAATCATTAAGGAGGTTTTATTCTCTCCATATTTGTTGTACAAGCTTGTATTATTGGACGTATCTGTTTGTGTAGATTTAGACCTCTTTCCTTAATCAGTTCTGCAGCAATTCCATCTGAACCCGTTGCTTTGTTGTTTAGTAGAAACATGATACTGTAGATCACTTCTTCTAAGTCTGGTTCCTCTATTTCAGGTTCACAAGTCTGTATCTCTTCACATGGTAATGTGCTTATAGGCTCTTCACAGTTTAGTCAGTCGCTCAGTCATTTGCATATCCCTTGCGGAACTTTGTCTCCCTAACAGCTCTCCTGTAGGCCTCTCGGTTGTAAGCAAGATGCCTTGCTGCTGATTCATCCATTTGCAGATTATCAACGATGTCTTGCAGCCATCTTCGCCTTGGTCTTCCTCTCTTTCTTTTTCCCATTATGTACCCTTCCAAGACAGTCTTCTCTAGATTATCTTGACGTTTAATGTGTCCAAAATATTTCAGTTTTCTCTGTTCAGTTCTCTTTACTAGCCATCCTTCTTCAATATTACGTTCTTGT
Organism: Achatina immaculata; assembly: GCA_009760885.1. Taxonomy (NCBI): domain Eukaryota; kingdom Metazoa; phylum Mollusca; class Gastropoda; order Stylommatophora; family Achatinidae; genus Lissachatina; species Lissachatina immaculata. The sequence continues at coordinate 44,608,945 of CM019696.1, read as the reverse complement.
AGTATGGATATATTTGTTCTTTTTTGTGTCCATAATATCTGAAGAACTCTTCTGTAGCATTTACATTCAACATTTTAGTAGTTTTTCAAAATAATATTTCCATCTGATATAGATTTTCTCTTCAGTATTTAAAATGTTTCCATTTCTATCCTTCAACCTCTGTAGAGGTTGTTTATACCCTTGCTTTACTGTTCACATTTCTTTATAGAAGTCCCTGCTTTTGTTATTTTGATGGCATGACTGCATCTCGCTTACCATGTCTTTCATATAGTATTCTTTTTGTTGACGAATAACTTTTTGAGTTTCTTTACATTGTGTGTGGCACTTCTCATTTGTTCTGTCGTTCATGCCATTCAACAATATCTGTCTTGCTGTTCTGTTCTTTATGACTGCCTCTCTGCAGACTTCATCGAACCAGTTCTTTTTTTATTTATGGTCTTGACTCCCAGGCATTTTTCCGCTATGCTCTTTATAATGATTTTTATATCGTCCCATCTGTCATCAATGCTATTATTTCATCTTGTGTTCATCTTATGTTTTAGCTCATTTCTGAATTTTTCTTTAGTGTCTTCTCTCTTCAAAGCATCTCTATTTATTACTGAGCTTTTATTTAATCTACTATACAAATGTTTCTTCAGTCAGAATTTTAATTTAGCTCCAACAAGATAATGGTCGCTGCTGCATTCAGTCCCTCCAGCAAGATAGTGGTCTGTGCTGCATTCAGCCCCTCTGTAACTTCTGATCTGAAGTATGTTTGTTGTGCCCTTGGTATCAATTCAAACATGGTCTGTCTGGTTGCATGTTAGATTACTGGGAGATTTCAATGTTTGTTTATGGATGTTCTTATTTTGAAAACGTGGGCTACGTATTCTAATTCCGTAAGCTTCTGCCGTATTTATTAGTCCCCATCCATTATCATTAGATGTTTCATGCAGACTTTCTCTTCCTGTGATGTGTCTGTGTGACTCCTCCTTTCCTATCTTTGCATTGAAATCTCCTAGTATTATCAGTATATCATGTTTTTGGGTCTTCTTTATCACTCTCTCTAATGTGTTGTAAAATTCTTCTTTGACTTCATCCTTTGTATCTTCTGTTGGTGCATGCATATTAATCATTGTTATACTTTTCTTTGTTCCCTTGATGTGGAGGCTGCTGATTCTTTCATTGGTGACACTGAAGTCTATCCCAGACTTTTCTCTTGACAGCAAAACCTGTCCCAAGTTCATGTCTTCCATTGGTAATACCTCCGTATACTAGTACCATTTCTGCTATGACTGTTACATCTTCTCCAAGCCACCTGATTTCCTGTAATGCTGTGACATCCATGTCGTACCTACTTAGTTCATCTGCTAATTCTTTAGCTACCCATTGCCTGTATAAACTTCTTATATTCCATGTTCCAAATCTCATAACATTTTTGACTTTCCAAGGTCGCAATCCATTTTTATACATTCTAGTATAGGCACTTAATATAGCTCATCATATTATTGTACATACAACGCAGTGTAAAACATATAAATCCACTTGCATAGCAAAGGTTTCTTAAACAGGCTGTGAAACAAGTGTCACTGGTCATCATCATCATCATCATCATCATGATGTGTCACACAGGTAGGTGTTGACGATCATGCTTCTGGTTTCCATCAGCTCAAGTTGACTTTTTCTTGTGCCATCATGTTTGACTGTCCATGATTTTTTCTTGTGCCATCATGTCTGACTGTCCATGACTTTTTCTTGTGCCATCATGTTTGACTGTCCATGACTTTTTCTTGTGCCATCATGTCTGACTGTCCATGACTTTTTCTTGTGCCATCATGTTTGACTGTCCATGACTTTTTCTTGTGCCATCGTGTTTGACTGTCCATGATTTTTTCTCGTGGTCTTCCCGTCAATCATTTGCCGTTTATCTTTCCTGTTGTTATGTTTCCAGGCCCTCCTCTTCTCTTTATACAGGGCTACTCATAAGTCCGCAAAACATTTCAAAACTTGGCAACAAATAAACTACGTAACGGATTATTCTTACGCCAAGAGAGAGAGAGAGAGAGAGAGAGAGAGAGAGAGAGAGAGAGAGAGAGAGAGAGAGAAACTTTTCAAGTTTAAAAAAATTTTTTATGTAAATAAAGCTGGCGCGCAGAGCTCCCGTGGTTTGGCGCTAGGAGGCAGTAGTAGCAAATATGGCGCTCAGTAAACGTGAGCAGTCATTTTGTGTTTTGGAATTCGCAAGAAACTCGTCCGTTGTGACTGTGCAGAGACGATTTCGAGCATAATTTCAGAAGCCAGCGCCTGTTTTCAACAGCATCAAGAAGTGCTGTGCCAAATTCCGGGATGAAGACGGGGGCTTGGCTGGTAAGCTCTGACACGATCCAGTTTCTACGCTTGGTCCAGGACGTCCCTGCCCATGGCACAGGCAGCCTTCAGCTTCTGCACGTCACGCTAAGCGATGACTTAAGAGATCCAACACCTATTCTCTGATTACACGGAGGCAGTTCAAATAAACATTTATTCCCCCCGTCAGCATTTCTTTGAAGTGGGCACTGACCTTTGGGCCCAGCTCTCACAGGTAGCTGGAATCTACACGTGAAAGGATGATATAAACGCTGGTCTAGCTGGACACTATGAAACAGAACATTCACTAGTTGAAACTGGATGCTACTTTCAAAGTAGAGTCGGCAGGCAGCTTAAGTAGGACTTCCCTAAATGCCTGCCATGACAGTTTCTGCCACAACGTGCCTGTCTGAAGCTGGCAGTCGAAGGAGGAGGATCCTTGCTTCCAGGAGAAAGGTGCCTGGTGTTCATTTTTAATTGTACATTGAAACTGATCAGATGCATTAACTTAATTATCTATAAAGAACACCAACAAGCCAGGCATACGACACTAGGACGAGAATTGAACCTGGCAGCCACACGAAACTTAATTAACGTTGAATGAAAACCAAAAGAGACAAAATGTATGGCAGGCAGACAGGGACTTTAATATGAGAAAAATGAGGATGAGTCTTGTATGACGTATGAGGAAAAGTAATCATCGCTGCCACAAGGCAGGAAGAGTTTCACAAACACAAACAAACATAATCTTCCGGGCAAGACAGGGTTGGCATAGGAAGCACTGACTCTGCCAGAGTCTACAACAACGACCAAGAGAACAAATGCTCACTATGACCAAGAGAACAAATGCTCACTACGACCAAGAGAACAAATGCTCACTACGACCAAGAGAACAAATGCTCACTACGACCAAGAGAACAAATGCTCATACTTACAGATACACAGTAATTCAGATTACTTCCTCAACTGGGAAGAAGACACTTCACTCATTGACGCTGGAATCTAGCAATCAAAATATCTAACCGCCCTGAAAAGGACAGCCCCTAAACGGTCTACATGATGAGAAACACTGTAGTGCGAAATTTTGTCCAAAAATGGATAAACAACAAAACTTCTACATGATGAGAAACACTGTAGTGCAAAATTTTGTCCAAAAATGGATAAACAACAAAACTTCTACATGATGAGAATAAAGACTTGTAAATGATGAGAACCGCTGAAAACACAACAAAACTCTAGGATTTCCTAACCCGTTCTACCTAGACAAAACTACTACTTTTCCCTGTCAACGCTGAACTAAGAATGAATAAAAAAATATCCCCCTGTCTCTAATCCGAACTATTATCCTAGCTGTGAAAATCACCATTACCTGTTCACACACGGAAAAACGAACAAAATTTTACCTTGGCCTAAATCTTTTTTTTTTTTTTTATAAATTTCACTGATTAAGTCCCTTCGACTTGTGGCCCAAAAAATTGGATGCACCAGAAGGAGGCCATCTTTCTCACAACCTGGAGGCCTACAGGAGTGCTGTTAGGGAAGCAAAGTTCCGCAGGAGACATGTAAATGAATGAAAAGGAAACTTTACCCCTGGTGTTTTATTGTAAGGTTGTATAGGACCAATCCTTTCAAAACTGGAACCCTATTAACATCAAGTAAAGACCAAAAGCAAAGATGGGCTGAACACTTCCAAGAAATGCTTATTCGACCACACCCAAAAGAATTCTTAAACCTTGAAACTGACTTACCAGCCCCACAACTAAATGTCAACCTAGATGAAATTAAATTGCATGAAACTGAAACAGCAGTGAATTTAACGGCTAACAACAAAGCTGCAGGTGAAGATGAAATAACATCCGAAATGTTAACAGCTATCAATAGTGACAACATGAGACAACTACAGAGAATGTTTAACAAGATTTGGAAAGAAGAAAAGGTCCTTTCTAAATGGAAAAGAAATCATTGTTAAAATACCACCAAAAAAAAAAAAAAAGGCAACCTTAATGACTGTAATAATTGGAGAGGAATAACCTTAATATCAGTTGTGTCAAAAGTATTTTGCAAGGTCATTTTGAATAGACTTAAAGATATAGTGAATACTGCAATGAGAGAAGAACAAGCAGGATTTCAAAAAGGGAAAAGCTGTCTCGAGCAGATCTTTACTCTAAGAATAATACTTGAAGAACATATTGAAAAGCAGAAACCATTAATACTGAACTTCATAGACTTTAAAAAGGCATTTGATAGCATACACAGAGATTCATTATGGAGAATTTTAAGTCTATATGGAATACCATCTAAAATTGTCAACATCATTAAGGACTTCTACAATGGATATGTTTGTGCAGTCAACACAGAAGAAGGGATGAGTGAATGGTTCTAGATTGAAACAGGCGTGAAACAAGGATGTATAATGTCTCTTTTACTTTTTGGAATTACAATAGACTTCATAATGAACAAATGCTGCACAGGTAACACAGGTATTAACTGGGTACATGGGACCCAACTAGAAGATCTTGATTTTGCTGATGACATAACTCTTATCAGTAACAATGTGAATTCAATGCAAGAAGAAACAGATAGCTTGTCTTCACTGGCTAGCAAAATAGGACTTGAAATTATCAAAGACAAAACAAAAATAATGAAAATTCCCATTAATAAAAATGAAAAATACACATAGAAGGGACAGATATTGAAGAAGTCAACCAATTTGCATACCTTGGCAGCTACATAGACCAGGATGGTGACACCAGAAAGGAAGTTAGAATCAGAATTGCAAAAGCAGCATCGATCTTCAAGAATCTTGAGAACATATGGAATTCAAAAGTTATAAGCACAAAAACCAAGTTAAGACTATTCAATTCAAATGTAATATCCACCCTGATTTATGCATGCGAAAGCTGGAAAACAACTAAGGAAATAGACAAGAAATAGACTCTTTTGAAAACAAATGACTAAGGAAAATACTCGGCATCAAGTGGAACGAATTCAAGAACAATGCAGAGATAAGACAGATGACTGAACAACAACCAGTCTCATGGGTGATCAGGAAAAGGAGATGGACATATGTTGGCCACTTGATGAGAAGAAAGAATCAGAGAATCCCAAAACAAGCTATCAAGTGGAACACAACAGGCCAAAGAAAAGGAGGCAGACCGCGTGAAAGTTTAAAGAGGACATTATTACGGGAGGCCAAATTAACAGGTATAAAATCCCTTGATGAGGTTGAAAGACTCGCCAAAGACAGGAAAAATAGGCGAACTACTTTGCGAGCCCTATGTGACGTTTAACGGCCCGGGAAGGATATAAGATATAAGATAAATCTCTTCTAAACTCGTGCGAATATTAGTTGTAGTACATAATCTACCTTTTACAGCAACGTTACATTAAACTGCTACCCGTTTTCTAATACCACGTCCAAAGAGCAGACTACCCTTTATTTTTGTTTACAAATTTCCCTTTGACTTGTGGCCCCAAAAATGGATGCAGCAGAAGGAGGCCATCTTGCTCACAACCTAGAGTCCTACAGGAGTGCTGTTAGGGAAGCAAAGTTCCGCAGGAGACATGTAAATGAATGAAAAGGAAACTTTACCCCTGGTTTTTTATTGTTAGGTTGTATAGGAAACTTTACCGCTGATGTTTTATTGTAAGGTTGTACAGGAAACTTTACCGCTGATGTTTTATTGTAAGGTTGTACAGGAAACTTTACCGCTCTTGTTTTATTGTAAGGTTGTACAGGAAACTTTACCACTCTTGTTTTATTGTAAGGTTGTATAGGAAACTTTACCACTCTTGTTTTATTGTAAGGTTGTACAGGAAACTTTACCACTCTTGTTTTATTGTAAGGTTGTATAGGAAACTTTACCACTCTTGTTTTATTGTAAGGTTGTACAGGAAACTTTACCACTCTTGTTTTATTGTAAGGTTGTACAGGAAACTTTACCACTCTTGTTTTATTGTAAGGTTGTATAGGAAACTTTACCGCTCTTGTTTTATTGTAAGGTTGTACAGGAAACTTTACCGCTCTTGTTTTATTGTAAGGTTGTACAGGAAACTTTACCGCTCTTGTTTTATTGTAAGGTTGTACAGGAAACTTTACCGCTCTTGTTTTATTGTAAGGTTGTACAGGAAACTTTACCGCTCTTGTTTTATTGTAAGGTTGTACAGGAAACTTTACCGCTGATGTTTTATTGTAAGGTTGTACAGGAAACTTTACCACTGATGTTTTATTGTTAGGTTGTACAGGAAACTTTACCGCTCTTGTTTTATTGTAAGGTTGTACAGGAAACTTTACCGCTGATGTTTTATTGTAAGGTTGTACAGGAAACTTTACCGCTCTTGTTTTATTGTAAGGTTGTACAGGAAACTTTACCGCTCTTGTTTTATTGTAAGGTTGTACAGGAAACTTTACCGCTCTTGTTTTATTGTAAGGTTGTACAGGAAACTTTACCGCTCTTGTTTTATTGTAAGGTTGTACAGGAAACTTTACCGCTGATGTTTTATTGTAAGGTTGTACAGGAAACTTTACCACTGATGTTTTATTGTTAGGTTGTACAGGAAACTTTACCGCTGATGTTTTATTGTAAGGTTGAAAAGGAAACTTTACCCCTGGTTTTTTATTGTTAGGTTGTATAGGAAACTTTACCGCTGATGTTTTATTGTAAGGTTGTACAGGAAACTTTACCGCTGATGTTTTATTGTAAGGTTGTACAGGAAACTTTACCGCTCTTGTTTTATTGTAAGGTTGTACAGGAAACTTTACCACTCTTGTTTTATTGTAAGGTTGTATAGGAAACTTTACCACTCTTGTTTTATTGTAAGGTTGTACAGGAAACTTTACCACTCTTGTTTTATTGTAAGGTTGTATAGGAAACTTTACCACTCTTGTTTTATTGTAAGGTTGTACAGGAAACTTTACCACTCTTGTTTTATTGTAAGGTTGTACAGGAAACTTTACCACTCTTGTTTTATTGTAAGGTTGTATAGGAAACTTTACCGCTCTTGTTTTATTGTAAGGTTGTACAGGAAACTTTACCGCTCTTGTTTTATTGTAAGGTTGTACAGGAAACTTTACCGCTCTTGTTTTATTGTAAGGTTGTACAGGAACTTTACCGCTCTTGTTTTATTGTAAGGTTGTACAGGAAACTTTACCGCTCTTGTTTTATTGTAAGGTTGTACAGGAAACTTTACCGCTGATGTTTTATTGTAAGGTTGTACAGGAAACTTTACCACTCTTGTTTTATTGTAAGGTTGTACAGGAAACTTTACCGCTCTTGTTTTATTGTAAGGTTGTACAGGAAACTTTACCGCTGATGTTTTATTGTAAGGTTGTACAGGAAACTTTACCGCTCTTGTTTTATTGTAAGGTTGTACAGGAAACTTTACCGCTCTTGTTTTATTGTAAGGTTGTACAGGAAACTTTACCGCTCTTGTTTTATTGTAAGGTTGTACAGGAAACTTTACCGCTCTTGTTTTATTGTAAGGTTGTACAGGAAACTTTACCGCTGATGTTTTATTGTAAGGTTGTACAGGAAACTTTACCACTGATGTTTTATTGTTAGGTTGTACAGGAAACTTTACCGCTGATGTTTTATTGTAAGGTTGTACAGGAAACTTTACCACTGATGTTTTATTGTAAGGTTGTACAGGAAACTTTACCACTGATGTTTTATTGTTAGGTTGTACAGGAAACTTTACCGCTGATGTTTTATTGTTAGGTTGTACAGGAAACTTTACCACTCTTGTTTTATTGTAAGGTTGTACAGGAAACTTTACCACTCTTGTTTTATTGTAAGGTTGTATAGGAAACTTTACCACTCTTATTTTATTGTATTGTAAACTTTATCCGGTGTCTTTATTGCAGCTTTATATAGAAAACTATGTCCTCTACCTTCTACTGTTTGTTTATACTGGAAACTGTTTCTTTACAATTTATGGAGAAGGTAAAGCGGCCAGACGTGATACTGACCACACACACTTTCATGTGGGGAAGACATAGTAAATCTGGCTCTATCACCGTATTCCAGAATATGTCTTAAGGTCAAGGAAACGGGAATTTTACCTTTGACCTTTAAGTTTCGGTATCTCATGACAATACTACCGCAAGCAATACGTCATGAAAATGAACGTAACTCACCTGTCAAGTTAAAGAATTTTACAACTCCTGTACCCTCAGGTGCCGGAGGTGAGGAATTGTTGGGTAGAAAGTTGAGAAATCTGACTGCTGTGCCACCGAAGCGTAGATCACAGGGTGATAAAGCTTTGGCCAGGTTCTGCATTTTGGGGGAGCTGGAGTGGGACAAACAAAACCAGTTAAAACAATTCATTCGTGAACAAGTCTGGTCTCTTTACTAGAGAAGAAAGTGTGAACAAGTCTGGTCTCTTTACTAGAGAAGAAAGAGTGAACAAGTCTGGTCTCTTTACTAGAGAAGAAAGAGTGAACAAGTCTGGTCTTTTTACTAGAGAAGAAAGAGTGAACAAGTCTGATCTCTTTACTAGAGAAGAAAGAATGAACAAGTCTGGTCTCTTTACTAGGGAAGAAAGAGTGAACAGGTCTGGTCTCTTTACTAGAGAAGAAAGAGTGAACAGGTCTGGTCTTTTTACTAGAGAAGAAAGAATGAACAAGTCTGATCTCTTTACTCTAGAAGAAAGAGTAAGCAAGTCTGGTCTCTTTACTCTAGAAGAAATAGTGAACAAGTCTGATCTCTTTACTCTAGAAGAAAGAATAAACAAGTCTGATCTCTTTACTCTAGAAGAAAGAGTAAACAAGTCTGATCTCTTTACTCTAGAAGAAAGAATAAACAAGTCTGATCTCTTTACTCTAGAAGAAAGAGTAAACAAGTCTGATCTTTTTTTTACTCTAGAAGAAAGCGTGACAAAGTGTGGTCTCTTTACTCTAGAAGAAAGAATAAACAAATTTGGTCTCTTTACTAGAGAAGAAAGAGTGAACAAATCTGATCACTTTACTCTAGAAGAAATAGTGAACGTCTAGTCTCTTTACTCTAGTAGAAAGAGTGAACAATTCTGATGTCTTTACTCTAGGAAAAAGAGTGAAAAGATCTGATCTTTTAACTCTAGAAGAAAGAGTGAACAGGTCAGATCACTTTACTCTAGAAGAAATAGTAAGCAGGTCTGTTCTTTTCACTCTAGATGAAAGAGTGTACAGGTCTGAACAATTTACTCTATAATAAAAGTGAACAGGTCTTATTTCTTTACTCTAGAAGAAAGATTGAACAGGTCTACTCGTTTTACACTAGTAGAAAAGTGAACAGGTCTGGTCTCTTTACTAGAGAAGAAAGAGTGAACAGGTCTGGTCTTTTTACTAGAGAAGAAAGAATGAACAAGTCTGATCTCTTTACTCTAGAAGAAAGAGTAAGCAAGTCTGGTCTCTTTACTCTAGAAGAAATAGTGAACAAGTCTGATCTCTTTACTCTAGAAGAAAGAATAAACAAGTCTGATCTCTTTACTCTAGAAGAAAGAGTAAACAAGTCTGATCTCTTTACTCTAGAAGAAAGAATAAACAAGTCTGATCTCTTTACTCTAGAAGAAAGAGTAAACAAGTCTGATCTTTTTTTTACTCTAGAAGAAAGCGTGACAAAGTGTGGTCTCTTTACTCTAGAAGAAAGAATAAACAAATTTGGTCTCTTTACTAGAGAAGAAAGAGTGAACAAATCTGATCACTTTACTCTAGAAGAAATAGTGAACGTCTAGTCTCTTTACTCTAGTAGAAAGAGTGAACAATTCTGATGTCTTTACTCTAGGAAAAAGAGTGAAAAGATCTGATCTTTTAACTCTAGAAGAAAGAGTGAACAGGTCAGATCACTTTACTCTAGAAGAAATAGTAAGCAGGTCTGTTCTTTTCACTCTAGATGAAAGAGTGTACAGGTCTGAACAATTTACTCTATAATAAAAGTGAACAGGTCTTATTTCTTTACTCTAGAAGAAAGATTGAACAGGTCTACTCGTTTTACACTAGTAGAAAAGTGAACAAGTCTGTTCTCTATACTCTAGAAGAAAGATTGAACAGGTCTGCTCTTTTTACTACAGTAGAAAGAGTGAACAGGTCTACTCGTTTTACACTAGTAGAAAAGTGAACAAGTCTGTTCTCTATACTCTAGATAAAGATTGAACAGGTCTACTCGTTTTACTCTAGAGAAAAGAATGAACAGGTCAGATCTCTTTACTCTAAAAGAAAGAGGGAGCAGATCTGATCTATTTACTCTAGAAAAAAAAAGAGACAGTTCCATTGCAGACAATCTTTCTTGGGTAAATGACAAAATTGGTGTTGAATTTTTAAAATAAAACTACAGCACAGTTTGAATTAATATCAGACATGTATACACAATATCAGACACATAGACACAAAATAAGATATGTAGACACAATATCAGACATGTAGACACATTATCAGATACGTAGACACAAAACCAGATGTGTATAAACAATAAATAATACGTCGACGTTTCCTTCTTGGTTAAAACAATAGGAATATTTTCATGTTGTCTTTGGTTAAAACAATAGGAATATTTTCATGTTGTCTTTGGTTAAAACAATAGGAATATTTTCATGTTGTCTTTGGTTAAAACAGTAGGAATATTTTCATGTTGTCTTTGGTTAAAACAGTATGGATAATGTCAGTCTTTTCCTTCTTGGTTAAAACAGTATGGATTATGGTTAAAACAGTATGGATAATGTCAATATTTTCCTTTCTGGTTAAAACAGTATGGATTATTGTTAAAACAGTATGGATAATGTCAGTCTTTTTCCTTCTTCGTTAAAACAGTATGGATTATGGTTAAAACAGTATGGATAACGTCAGTCTTTTTCTTCTTTGTCAAAACAGTATGGATAACATCAGTCTTTTCCTTCCTTGTTAAAACAGTATGGATAATGTCAGTCTTTTCCTTCTTGGTTAAAACGTTATGAATTATGGTTAAAACAGTATTAATAATGTCAGTATTTTCCATCTTTGTTAAAACAGTATGGATAATGCCAGTCTTTTCCTTCTTTGTTAAAACAGTATGGATTATAGTTTAAACAGTATGGATAATGTCAGTCTTTTCCTTCTTTGCTAAAACAGTATTGATAATGTCAGTCTTTTTCCTTCTTTGTTAAAACAGTATGGATTATGGTTAAAACAGTATGATTAACATCAGTCTTTTCCTTATTGGTTAAAACAGTATGGATTATTGTCAAAACAGTATGGATAATGTCAGTCTTTTCCTTCTTTGCTAAAACAGTATGGATAATGTCAGTCTTTTTCCTTCTTTGTTAAAACAGTATGGATTATGGTTAAAACAATATGATTAACATCAGTCTTTTCCTTATTGGTTAAAACAGTATGGATTATTGTCAAAACAGTATGGATAAAGTCAGTCTTTTCCTTCTTTGTTAAAACAGTATGGATAATATCAGTCTTTTCCTTCTTTGTTAAAACAGTATGGATAATGTCAGTCTTTTCTTTTTTTTTTGTTAAAACAGTATGGAAAATGTCAGTCTTTTCCTTCTTGGGTAAAACAGTTTGGATAATGTCAGTCTTTTCCTTCTTGGCTCAAACAGTATGGATAATGTCAGTCTTTTCCTTCTTCGTTAGAACAGTACGGACTATGGTTATAACAGTATGGATAACATCAGTCTTTTCCTTCTTGGTTAAAACAGTATGGATTATGGTTAAAACAGTATGGATAACGTCAGTCTTTTCATTCTGTGTTAAAACAGTATGGATTATTGTTAAAACAGTATGGATAATGTCAGTCTTTTCCTTCTTTGTTAAAACAGTAGTTATTATGGTTAAATCAGTACGAATAATGTCAGTCTTTTCCTTCTTTGTTAAAATAGTATGGATTAGTGTTAAAACAGTATGCATAATATCAGTCTTTTCATTCCTTGTTAAAATAGTTTGGATTATGGTTATAACAGTATGGATAATGTCAGTCTTTTCCTTCTTTGTTAAAACAGTATAGATAACGTCAATCTTTTCCTTCTTGGTTAAAACAGTATGGCCAATGTCAGTATTTTTCTTCCAGGTTAAAGCTGTGTGGATTATGGTTAAAACAGTATGGATAATGTCAGTCTTTTCCTTCTTGGTTAAAACATTATGGATAACGTTAGTCTTTTCCTTCTTGGTTAAAACAGTATGGATAATGTCAGTCTTTTCCTTCTTTGTTAAACAGTATGGATAATATCAGTCGTTTCCCTCTTTGTTAAAACAGTATGGATAATGTCAGTCTTTTCTTTCTTTGTTAAAACAGTATGGATTATGTCAGTCTTTTCCTTATTTGTTAAAACAGTATGGATAATGTCAGTCTTTTTCTTCTTGGTTAAAACAGTATGGATTATGGTTAAAACAGTATGGATAATGTCAGTCTTTTCCTTCTTGGTTAAAACAGTATGGATAACGTTAGTCTTTTCCTTCTTTATTAAAACAGTATGTATAATGTGATTCTTTTCCTTCTTTGTTAAAACAGTATGAATAATGTCAGTCGTTTCCTTCTTTGTTAAAGCAGTATGGATAATGTCAGTGTTTTCCTTCTTGGTTAAAACAGTATGGATTATTGTTAAAACAGTATGGATAATGTCAGTCTTTTCTTTCTTTGTTAAAACAGTATGGATAATGTCAGTCTTTTCCTTCTTTATTAAAACAGTATGGATAACGTCAGTCTTTTCCTTCTTGGTTAAAACAGTATGGATAATGTCAGTCTTTTCCTTCTTTGTTAAAACAGTATGGATAATGTCAGTCTTTTCCTTCTTGGTTAAAACAGTATGCACCACGAACATTCTTCCAGCTAAAGCAACAACGTAGACATCTAGGGGTACATGATAAGGACATGGCGATCTCGAAACATTCTCAGGGTCCCCTGGCAGAGGAGCCGTGCGTGGAGTTCGTGGATACGTTGCTACGTGTGTGTGGAGTTCGTGGATACGTTGCTACCTGTGCGTGGAGTTCGTGGATACGTTGCTACGTGTGTGTGGAGTTCGTGGATACGTTGCTACTTGTGCGTGAAGTTCGTGGATACGTTGCTACTTGTGCGTGGAGTTCGTGGATACGTTGCTACGTGTGCTTGGAGTTCGTGGATACGTTGCTACGTGTGCGTGGAGTTCGTGGATACGTTGCTACGTGTGCGTGGAGTTCGTGGTAGGTCCAGACTTCACAGGACGTAGGCCAGTCACATTGTTGAATAACACCAACAAGCATATCAAAATTCATAAACGCGAAATTATAGCACAGGATGAGGACTGCGGGAGAGCATACATGACCACAGAAAGAGCTACGGACATCAGCAAGGCCCCACCGAGAACTAGTCATTGAATCATGGAAGTACTTTCTCAGCCTCAGGTAGAAGACAGACATATGTCGGAGGTGGAAAAGCTAATCGCGACAATCATGACGTATTTGCCTTGTCAGATTTGGAACTGGGCAGAAATGAAACTACTACACTTGACATAGATACAGGCCACCAACCTCCAGCATATACAAGGCCCTATCCCACGGCCCTAAAATACAGAGAAGCCATTGAAAAGGCTATAGCTGAGATGCTGGAAGCGAACATCATTGAGAAGGCTATAGCTGAGATGCTGGAAGCGAACATCATTGAGACGGTTATAGCTGAGATGCTGGAAGCGAACATCATTGAAAAGGCTATAGCTGAGATGCTGGAAGCGAACATCATTGAGAAGGCTCCATTTTCGAGGTGGAATTCACCAACTGTGATAATTAGAAAGAAAGACGGATCGCACAGATTCTGCTCTGATTTCCGAAATCTCAACAGGATCACGACATCCATTGCTTACAGAATGCCAAATGTCGAGGAGATATTCTCACTCCTATATGGAGCCAAGTACTTCACGACCCTAGATACAAGGTCGGGGTGTTGGTGCATTCCCATAAGCGAGGATTCGAGAGTAAAAGCAAGTTTCTCATTAAACTTAGGAAAATATCAGTTTCGTCGCCTTGATTTCTGTCTGTCTAATGTTCCGACTGCCTTTGTGGCCCTAATGGATCAAGTTCCACAGGGCCTAAACCACTTCGCCCTAGCGTACGTATATGATATTCTGGTATACTTGCAAAATACCTCATGCATGTCCAGTGTTCGAGAGATTGAGAGGGCGTAAACTGAAGCTCAAAATATCAAAGTGCAACTTTGCACAGGCAGAAATCGATTACCTGGGACATTCATTCATTCATTCATTTGCATGTCCCTTGCGGAACTTTGCCTCCCAAACAGCACTCCTGTAGGCCTCTCGGTTGTGAGCAAGATGTCCTGCTGCTGTTGCATCCATTTCCAGATCGTCAACGATGTCTTGCAGCCATCTTCGTCTTGGTCTTCCTCTTTTTCTTTTTCCCATTATGTATCCTTCCAATGCGGTCTTCTCTAAATTATCATGACGTTTAATGTGTCCAAAATACCTGGGACATGCGATCAGTCAAAGAGGAATTGCGCCAAATTATGAGAAAAATCAAGGTCATTAAAAAAATTGAACCCCCAAAACAATGAGACAAGTGAGAAGCATCATTGACAAAGTATCTTATTACAGGAGGTTCATCAAGAATTTTTCATTAAAGGCAGACCCGCTCATAGAATTAACACGGAAGCAAGCGAGATTTGTGTGGTCTAGGGAGTGTGAAACCTCAGAACCTGAGGAACGACCTGTTATCACTGACCGTTCTGGTATACCCAGATGTAAATAAACCTATGATTCTCTGCTGTGATGTGTCAGAAAAGACAATAGGAGCTGTCCTCATGCAGGACGAAAACTATAAATCTCAGACATCACCAGCGGACGGAGAACGCCTAAGACCCATCTATTTCCCTTCACACAGAATCATCAGATCACAGGAACACCGGGCATATTAACGAAAACGAGTGTTGTGCTGTAGTATATGCACTGCAGAAGTTGCACAATTATGTATTACATTAAAACTTAACTATAAGAACTGACAGTAGGGACTCATAAATCTGTTACAGTCATGTCATAAAAACAGGAAGATTGAAAACTGCGCACCTTTCATCCAGTCATATGTTGCTGAGATCAAACACATGCCCGGCTCTCAGAATGTGGCAGATTTGTTGTCGAGACCGGTATTAGGTGCGGGGTCCGTTCAACCAGAACCAGAAGAGTCCCAAACACATCTAAGTGACAGCATGTTACAGGTAAACATCATCGATTCTTCGTCAATTCTTTTTAAACGAAGGGTTGCCTTCCCACAGCACAGGAACCTGTCCAAGACATTACCTGAGATGTCAGAACATCCAAGCTCGAGTTAGACCCGGGACAAGAGCAAGACAAAGATCCGGAAGTGCAGAAACTGAAACGTGAAGTGCTAGAAAAGAGTCTACCGCCATCAGAGGTGGACAAGTTTTCAGTCAGAGACGGTGTATTAATGGTGAAACAGCAAGACATGCAAGAAGTACCATATATACCGAAGCAATGGACAAAATCAATTATCCAGCAATATCACGATATGGACAGCCATCTAGGTGCAGAAAAGGTAATACAAGTCATACGTAAGAAATACACTGGCAGAAAATGGCGGCTGAGGTAGCTGGATACATAGATAAGTGTCTGGCGTGCAAAACAAGAAATTTAAGAAAATACAAAACTCCGATGCAAATAGCAGATATGCCGCCCCCGCCCCCCAGCTGTATGCAAAAGGTGAACATCGACTACTCGGGGCCATACCCACCAACAGAAAACGGGATGAAGTACACGGGATGAAGTACACGGGATGAAGTACACGCTGCATTTCATGCATGAATACTCGGGGTGGGCGGAAGGTTTTGCAAACCCGGATATCAAGAGTGTGACTGTGGCTGGTCTGCCGGTGGGGCAGTTCATCACAGACACGATGTCCCACTGTCGACTGTCACAGATAATGGTTAGAAGTTTTGCGGAAAACAATTCCAGGAGGTGATGGAAAGATAGCACATCCAGCACATCAAGACTGCTCCTCACCATCGGCAGGCAGACGGGTGGAATGTGAGACAGCTTAGAACATTGAACGATATTCTATCAAAGTTAGTGAACAAGGATTTGACGAGCTGGGACAGGTACCTATCAAAGTTAGTGAACAAGGATTGGACGAGCTGGGACAGGTACCTATCAAAGTTAGTGAACAAGGATTTGACGAGCTGGGACAGGTACCTATCAAAGTTAGTGAACAAGGATTTGACGAGCTGGGACAGGTACCTATCGTCTGCGGTTGGAGCCATGAAGATGAATACATCAAGGCGGACTGGCCATGCGCCATTTTTCGTGATGTATGGTAGACATCCCAGCCTGCCAAGTGATGCCCTGTCAATATCTCACAGACTATACTATAATGAAGATCAAACATACACTTCTCAGGTAACATTCGAACATACACTTCTCAGGCAACATTCGAACATACACTTCTCAGGTAACATTCGAACATACACTTCTCAGGTAACATTCGAACATACACTTCTCAGGCAACATTCGAACATACACTTCTCAGGCAACATTCGAACATACACTTCTCAGGCAACATTCGAACATACACTTCTCAGGTAACATTCGAACATACACTTCTCATGTAACATTCGAACATACACTTCTCAGGTAACATTCGAACATACACTTCTCAGGCAACATTCGAACATACACTTCTCAGGTAACATTCGAACATACACTTCTCAGGTAACATTCGAACATACACTTCTCAGGTAACATTCGAACATACACTTCTCAGGCAACATTCGAACATACACTTCTCAGGTAACATTCGAACATACACTTCTCAGGCAACATTCGAACATACACTTCTCAGGAAACATTCGAACATACATTTCTCATGCAACATAAGGCATTCATGCGCATTGTAAAACACATGAACAACATGAAAGAGAAAAGAAAGATCAAGAATGACGAAAAGGAAAATGTGAAAGAGGTACATGTCGGAGACCTGGTACTTTTTTTTTTTCAACCACAAAGTAATGTCAAAGAACGATGACAAATTGAGACACGGATTTCTTATCATTAGAAAGTTATCACTCCTGACATATTACATTTTTAAAAAAAACAGTTTATAGGAAAGGTGTACAAGATTCACATAACGGATATCAGAAAATCATATATTGACTGGCCTGCAGAGTTTTCCACTATGAGAATCTGACAAGCCACAAGGCCGAGATGCAGTGAACCTGAACACTCGCCAGACACTCGGACACTGATACCAATCGCGAATTTTCTGAAGCAGACACTAACAATCTCGGGATCAACGGCGAAATATACAGGACAAGGAAAGTGAGTTAACAAACGACAATCCTGAGACAGAAAAGAAAATGAAGACAAGGCAAAAAAAAAAATCACCATCAGGTAAAGAACAACGAGAATAAAGCGTCACAAACACAGCAGCAGCAAGGCAGAGGAGATTAAGACAAGCAGGAGATCTCATGAGGAAAACAAGGAAGCAGAAGATGGCGGACACTCGCGCACTATCAGCGGCTACAAGCACAGAAATACGCCAAATTGTCATGTTAGGATATAAACTTGAAAATCTGTGACAAGATAACAGAATTTTGTCAAGATACAAAGAATTTTGTCAAGGTGAGGGAGGATATGGACGATCCGCACGTGGGTCAAGGGGCGTACAACCTTGACCGAGGTGTACTCGTCCACGTGATAAAGAGGCAGTGCCAGGGCCTATGAAGACATATATATACAAGGCAAACGTGGAGAGAGAGAGAGAGAGAGAGAGAGAGAGAGAGAGAGAGCTGAGACATGGCGGGCTGAATTCGTTTCGTCTGTGCTTATACTTATGCCCAGCCGACCTCATAGTGTTGATAATGTAATGTGAAATCATAACATGCTGTGAATTATGTCATTTCTGGTCTTATATGGAGATTATCTGATTCCTGATTATATATATATATATATATATATATATATATATATATATATATATGTAATGGGTGCACCAGCAGCAGGCCATCTTGCTCACAACCGAGACAGGGCTACAGGAATGCTGTTTGGGAGGCACAGTTCCGCAAGGGACATGTAAATGAATGAATGAATGAATGAATTATATATATATATATACGATGGGCACATAATTCAAGGTCTATCATGTTTAATTTGCATGGATAATACTATGTCAAGGTATCAGGAGATACCTAACCTGGCAGCAGCCAGCTGCATCATCAGTGATGTGCATTACCACATGGTAATTCATGGAGAGGGGAATAGAGATATGTGTGATATTTCAGGGCATTGACACGGGGGGGGGGGGGGGGAGATATGTGGATGATTCAGTACATTGGCACAGGGGGGAGAGATGTGTGATAGTTCAGTGCGTTAGCACAGTGGAGAGATATGTGGATGATTCACTGCGTTGGCCAAGCGGGGAGATATTTTGATGATTCAATACGTTAGCACAAAGGAAATATGTTATGATATTCAGTGCATTAGCACAACGGAGATTATGTGTAGTATGGGGAGATGCGAGTTTCATAAGAGCAGCAGTACCTGCAATGTTAATAAGTGCATTTGCACAATTTAAATGAATGTGTGTATATGCTTATAAGGGCCAGGAGAGCCCAGGCCAGATTAGGTCCATATGATTTATATTGATACTTTATATTGATGTCACACTTGTTTTCACTCATGATGACATATGTTGATGTACTGTGCATGCTATGTCTTGGTGACGTTAATATGGGTATGTGGTATGGATAATAAATAGATTGATTGATTTAATTGCTTGATTTGGTAATGTGCATTGCATGTCATGTATTTGATATAAATGCATGTAATATGCTGCATAATTGGCATACAGTATCCTCTGAGGGGAAAATCCTGGTTTGTCGGTTAGATTGATTTTGAGCCTGGCCACCCCGTATGGTAGTACATAGGCCATGGATTTGTGGGCTGCAGCTGGGTTTTTCGTGCTGTCCCTTCCCTAACTTGTCCCCAATTGTAGATCTAGCACTGGCTACACCTGGCACAGTTACAAAAATGGCGGTTTGATACTTTGCTAGATAATTAAAACAGTTGGGTTTTGACAGTTTCCTAGATATTTACAATACCTGAAGTTTGATCTTTTCCTACGAAGTTACAACATTTGGAGTTTGATACTTTCCTAGAAATTTACAACAATGGGGGTTTGATCCATTCCTAGATATTAGTAACATTGCGGGTTTGATCCTTTCATAGATGTTTGCAACAATGAGGATTTGATCCTTTCACGACAACTGAGAAACCTCGACCTGTGCTCAAATGGTTAGGTAAAGTAGGAGAACAGCAAAACAGTGAGGCAGGATCTTTGGGTGCAGTATTTCTTTATACTTTTATTTACAGCACCATTCTCTCTCTCTCTCTCCCCTCCCCCAGCACAGTTATCTTTCCTCTCAAGCCTTTCAAGAGTTGGAGATAAAGGTCTACTATTTCAGTACAAACGGACATATAATTACCTGAAGTTAAACCCATACCAGTTATTCTGTACCGTGTCGATATCAATGGTGACGCTCAGAAACGACTCGTCCACAGAGTTGCCACTTTCCGTGGTATTAACACTGACCAGGTAAATGGCCGATACTTGGCTCGTGGACCAGACCAGCATGCACAGGCAGTATACAAGCATCATGGTCATGTGGGACACCTTCCCAAGCTGGATCGTCTACAACACAGAAAATGGTCTTATAAGGAATATTAAAGATAAACGTTCATTTAATGTCCTGTAGCATCTACGTGTCGTAAGGATGTTACCTGTTAGTGGTTTCGTATTTCTATACCACAGAATTACGAAGTACGGATACAAACAACTGTCTCGACTTTGTCTTCCCAAGAATTAACAGTCAATTCAGCTTTCTTAAACTACTTTACATTCCAACCTGGTTGCTACCTTTTTTTTATTTCTGGTCTTGGTGCTCAGCTTTCTTGTCTTAATACTCGGCCCGACATGCGCTAGAGGATCTATTCAGCAAAACAGGTAGTGCAGTTATGTGTTACTTTTTATAATGATTAGAAATTAAAACAATAACACGCAGAACTGAACTTTGATTGTCGATACGAAGCTGACGACCTGGTTGAGATAGATTCAAGCAAAACACTTGGGCAGATTCATTCAAGCAAAACACTTGCTCAGATTCATTCAAGCAAAACACTTGCTTGCCTTACTTATTTAACTTGTATACTGAAAATATAATAAGGAATATTAGAGAGGATATAGACAATACTACGATGCCATAACAATTGGAGGTTATGAAATACCAGAGATTAGATAAGCTGATGACACAGTATTACTGCCCACAACAAGAAAAGGAAAGGAAAAACTAATTATGTCAGTCCGTAAGATTGGAGAAGAGCAAAACTTCTATCTTAATGCGAAGAAAACTAAATTGATGACAACTGACAAAACAAATAAGGCAGCTGAAATTTATATCATTGACGAAAAATTATAAGAGGTGGAGAGTTTTGAATATCTTGGATCACTACTAACTAATAATGGAGATACAATGAGGGAAATTAAAAGGAGGACATCTATCGCTCTTCAGAAAGTAAAACAATTAAATAAGCTGTGGAGAGTAACAGACAGAACTACAAAAAATAATATTTTTAAGGACATGCATCTTTCCCATCGCAATATATGCCTGTGAGACCTGAACACTTAACAAAATTGCCAAGAAACACATAAATGGCTTTGAATGCAAATGCTACAGAAGAGTTCTTCAGATATCATGGGCACAAATAGAAGGAGATATATCCATACTATAGGAACTAAATATTGAAGAAGGCTGGCTAGTAAAGGGGATTAGACAGAGAAAACTTAAATATTTTGGACACACACGTTATGAGAATTTGGAGAAGACCGTCTTGTGAGGGTGCATAATGGGGAAAAGAAAGGGAGGAAGACCAAGGCGAAGATGGCTGCAAGACATCGTTGATGATCTGCAAATTGATACATAAGTAGCAGGCCATCTTGCTCACAACCGAGAGGCCTACAGGAATGCTGTTAGGGAGACAAAGTTCCGCAAGGGACATGAAAATGACTGACTGAGTCTGGAATAGCTATGTATGTATGTATGTGTTGTATGTATGTATGCGTGTATGTATGTATGTATGTATGTATTTATGTGTGTATGCTTGCATGTATGTATGTATGCATGTATGTATGTATGTATATATATATGTATGTATGTATGTATGTATGTATGCATGTATGTATGTATGTATGTATGTATGTATGTATGTATGTATGTATGTATGTATGTATGTATGTAGTATGTATGTATGTATGTATGTATGTATGTATGTATGTATGTATGTATGTATGTATGTATGTATGCATGCATGTGTGTATAACAATGAAGTGTAAGTGTCTTTATTATTGTATTCTGCGCATATCCTATATTTCTTGTTGTATGAATACATTAGAGTTCTCTACTATCCTAGTACTTTAGAAGATGTTCTTTAATCATCACATCACACCTTGATACATCACACGTCGAGGTTTCTCAAACATTACAATAGATGAAGCCTCATGAACTGAAATCGTTTATTTTGATAAATATGATCAAGACGTTTCGTCGCAAATATCTCTTGGAATAATATGTAAGATTATATACATTTCGTTATATTCATCTTTGTAGCACATAATCTCAAAATATCACAATATCATACTTCTCATATTCTAAATGCCGTATTTCAGCAGCGTTCTCAGCTTCACAATATTTCAATACTTCATACTTTAATACAAAAGCTCGGTGCTCGAAGTTTCAATGTAACAATTACTGCACAATCTCTTGATACACTGGTTCAGTCTAACACTACTTCTCTATCTTTTCTGTTCTCCTAGACTGCTTGTCTTCTCCTTACGGGTTCTCCTGGTGTTCTACTGTCTTCCTACTCTCGCTATCTCTAACTCTAAAATCTCTATCTGTCTCTATCTCTACATCTTCCTTGCTGAATCTTCCTCTCTCTACCTGAATCTGAATCCTCCTCCTCTATCAGAATCTCTCTGCCTTTTTCAGCCCTCTTCCCCTCCTTATATTCGTAAGTTCCGTCCAATAGCCCACGCCTCCAAATGTTGTATTGGTCATTGGGTCATCCTTTGTCGCCCAAAACCGGTCGCGAATAGCATCCTAGAATTAGCAACAACCTATACGCGTTAGTTGCTTTCATTCCGTCTGTCCAATTGTTATTTTTAGTTGCATAAGTCCACCATCTCTTTCATGGGACTTAGTCCGTTCTCGGTTCAGTCGTTTAACTACTGGTCCTTTGTCCCCTAACTTCCTCAGTCAGTGTCAGATGTCTATTGTTCCATCTCGGCTACTGCAGGTGTGTGTGGGTGGTTTTGGAGTCATTGTGTTGTTAGTACTGGACTAACTTACGATCTCTCGGCGTAGCCATGTCTCCTAGGTTTACCTTTGATCAGGGTTTTGAATTACTAAGTATCCGCTCTTCGCCCCTCTAACTATCCACCTTCCTGTCGCCGTTTGATCTACTATCCTGCCCCCAATATCTTCTTAACTATATTCACGATCATATCACTAATAATAATAATAATAATAATAATAATCATTACTTACAAGGCTATGCTACATATGTATGTGTGTATGTATGTATGTATGGATGTATGTATGCATGTATGTATGTATGTATGTATGTATGCATGTATGCATGTATGTATGTATGCATGTATGTATGTATGTATGCATGTATGTATGTATGTATGTATGTATGTATCCATGTATGTATGCTTGCATGCCTGCCTGCCAGCGTGATTGTATGCGTGCGTGTATGTATGTATGTGAACGCCTAGCCCTGAACTTCAGTGGGCTAGTAAACAGCCACTTCCTGACGTGTCACACGGGGAGATAAACCTGAGATTTTAGTCCGATGGAAAAATAATCATGCACAAAAAGTAGAAAATCCGGCTTTAAAAGAAAGACTAAATATTCTATATTATAAACTGTTTTCCTTAAATGTGATAAAATAAATACAAAATCTGTTAATTTACACAACTATGCTTCCGTGGAAAAACAGTAAATATTAAACAATAAAAGTCGTATGTTGTATAATTTGTATTGTTTCCAAACTAAACTACTTATTGAGCTTGCGTTTTTTTTTCTACCATATGATTTTTAGGACTAGTGTCATTCAGCTTTTAAAAAGCCACTGATTAAATCCTTGGTTTTCTATATGTTGATTTCAGTTTAATTTTGCTGTTTTCTTGGGTTTGTTTTCTACTTTTCGTCAGAACATAATGAAGTTGCGATGTATCAGTTTAATGACTCGCTAAAATGTGTTTATTGGTTGTATACTTGCTAGGAAGTATGTGATGTGATTGTTTATGAAGATGTGAATTAAATTCTATGAAAAGAAAAATGAATTCCATAGCAGAAATAATTTAACATTAAGCACTTACCTTTTGTCTATCTTACCAGTTGTTTGCTTATCTTGCCAGGTGAAGACTTTTGTATACCTGTTCCCATGGCGTCACGCTTATCTGCCCTGTAGGGTCAGACAACAGGTGACATGTTTCGAGAATAATTTAGATTTTCCCAAACTTTCGCTAATTGGTGATAGTAAATGCTGCACAACAAGTATAACACACCGTTGTTCTGAACTATTATAGTACTGGAAACTACGTTTTCTCAGTTGAATTTATTGTAGTCTTAATTGTTCATTTATTGTTCATTTATATAATCGTTAGGTTGACTTCTATTTTAGGCTGCGGCTACTCCAACAATTGATATTCCTTCTCACTTGTAAGGTATTAATCAGTCAGCCATTTGCATGTCCCTGGCGGAACTTTGCCTCCCTAACAGCTCTCCTGTAAGCCATTCGGTTTTAAGCAAGACGGTCTGCTTCTGATGCATCCATTTGCAGATTATCAACGATGTCTTGCAACCATCTTCGCCTTGGTCTTCCTCTTTTTCTTTTTTCTGTCATGTATCCTTCCAAGACGGTCTTCTCTAAATTCTCACGATGTTTAATGTGTCAAAATATTTTTCTCTGTTTAATCTTCTTTACTAGCCAACCTTCTTCAATATTAAGTTCGTATAGTACGGATATACGTGTATTTGTTCTTCTTTTGTGCCCATGATATTTGAAGAACTCTTCGATAGCATTTACATTCAAAAGTTTTTGTGTGCTTCTCGGCTGTTTTGTTAAGCGTCTAGAATCTGGACACCCCTGATATTATAATCATTTAATCCTGGCTGCACAATTAGACGTATAATGTGAAGGCAAAAACAAAAAAACATAGCTCTCCATAATGTCTAAGGTTGTTTTGCTTTGTTTTTTTTTTCTTTCTATTTAAAATTGACATATTAAGTCACTTTCAACGCGACACAAAGAAAGCATACATGAAAGTTACTAAACAATTTTTATGATAAAGTAAGAGAATACAATTTTTTAGGATTAGAAATCGAAAAAAATCGTAGACAAAGCACTTTAGTGAGACGTGAGAGAAAGAAAAATCACAAGATATTCTTTCCGGGTGTCACGATACTTCGTGTCGGCTGAACAGTACTAATGACTTTTTTTTTGGAGGGGGGAGGGGGGGGGGGGTTTGAGATAGCTCAGTTTGTACACTGTTCTCTCGTGGCTAGACAGCTGCTCGTCCTACCGGGGTCCATGTTCGAATCCAATGTCATTCTCTTGTGATTTTTATTTCTCTCACGTCTCACTAAAGTGCTTTGTCTACGATTTTTTTCGGGGTCTAATCCTACAAAACTGTGTTCTCTTACTCTACCGTACGAAAGCCTCGTTGTTTCTTATTTATAAAAAACAATTTTTAAGGTTGCTACCCGAAATACAAAGACATTTATTATGCCTTTTCTTATATTTTATAAATATATTTTTTAAAAGTTAGAAAATACAAATAAAACAAAAGTCCGAATGTACGCAGGAGTAAACTGTAGTGTAAATCAAAGCTAAGCCATCGAGATTCATAACGTTACTGACAAATTTAGCCAATCGGGAAACAACACACACTTGCGTTCAATAAAACTGTACGGTAAAGTTTTCAGGGACAGACATAAACTATACTCCATTCTTATCTTATATCCTTCCCGTGCCGTTAAGCGTCACATAGGGCTCGCAAGGTAGTTCGCCAATTTTTTCCTGTTTTCGGCGAGCTTTTCAACCTCATCAAGGGATTCTATGCCTATTAATTTGGCCTCTCTTAACAACGTCCTCTTTAGAGTTTCACGCGGTCTGCCTCTTTTTCTTTGGCCTGATGTGTTCCACTTGATAGCTTGTTTTGCGATTCTCTAATAATTTATTCTCATCAAGTGACCAACATCTCCTTTTCCTGATCATCTATGAGACTGGTTGTTGTTCAGTCATCTGTCTTATCTCTGCATTGTTCTTGAATTCGTTCCACTTTATACCGAGTATTTGTCTTAGGCATTTGTTTTCAAAAGAGTCTGATTTCTTGTCTATTTCTTTAGTTGTTTTCCAGCTTTCGCATGAATAAATAAGGGTGGATATTACATCTGAATTGAATAGTCTTAACATGGTTTATGTGCTTATAACTTTTGAATGCCATATGTTCTCCAGATTCTTGAAGATCGATGCTGCTTTTGCAATTCTAATTCTAACTTCCTTTCTGTTGTCACCATCCTGGTCTATGTAGCTTCCAAGGTATGTCATTTGATTGACTTCTTCAATATATGTCCCTTCTACGTGTATTTTTCCATTTTGATTAATAGGAAGTTTCATTATTTTTGTTCTGTCCTTGTTAATTTCAAGTCCTATTTTGCTAGCCAGTGAAGATAGGCTGTCTGTTTTTTCTTGCACGGAATTCACATTGTTACTGATAAGAGTTATGTCATCAGCAAAATCAAGATCTTCTAGTTGGGTCCCATGTACCCAGTCAATACCTGTGTTACCTGTGCAGCATTTTTTAATTATGAAGTCTATTGTAATTCCAAAAAAGCAAAAGAGACATTATACATCCTTGTTTCACGCCTGTTTCAATCTGGAACCATTCGGCCATCCTTTCTTCAGTTTTGACTGCACAAACATATCCATTGTGTAGATCCTTAATGATGTTGACAGTTTTAGATGGCATTCCATACAGACTTAAAATTCTCCATAATGAATCTCTGTGTATGCTATCAAATGCTCCATTACTTTATTATTATTGATGATTTTAGAAGCAGGTATTAACTTTGTTACTATTTTAGAGTCTTCTACTAAAAAACAAAATTCGTCAGCTCATTATATGTAGTGTTGAAGAAAATAAAAACGTAGCCGTACGTAGACAAAACAATAAAATTAACAGATGTGCTCACAATTCCTTGCTTCTTGAGTCCTTGTGATTTTCATTGATAGTAGTCCTGTTTTATTAAGCTTACAAGTTTAAAAAACAAAACAAAAGCCAAAACTGTTCATCACTGTTTACTGTCTGTGTCAAGGCTGTAATTTTTTTGTTTGTTTGTTAACTTTTGTTATTAATTTTCTTAGTAAAGGTTGTACATATTTATGGCTTTTTCCCCGTTGCAGTTCGAAGCAGTTAAAAACAAGAAAATAATTAAAATCTAGCTATTTTGGGTATACTCTTCTTAATGGCGTTCAGACAACGTTGGTTGTGTCACCGTTGTTTTACCTGTATGCATAGGTTCTCCAGTGGTCTTTAGGTCCTCCAACGGCCATCTTTTTTGTGACATGTCCGGTGAGTTTTAAGCATACAGCACCGTGTTGTATTACTCTACCGTGCGAAAGTCTCATTGTTTACTGTTTGTAGAAATATTTCGACTGAGCTGTGAACTTGTTCTTCTCCTTGATATGTTTTAGCCGTGGTTTCGCGACTTCTCTGATAACTTTCTTATTTATTGTATAGTCCGTCCAGGCTTCATAGTGCACTGTTCTCCGAAACTACATTCTGTTGCGTCTAGTTTCTGTGTGACAGGATTTGATTTAACTCTTTCACTACTGAACTATCACGCTCTGCATAATAGATTTTGATGAGAAATTTTGGTAGAAAGACACTCAACGGAAGTTACACTGGAATTTAAACACGTGGGTTCAGTTTTAAATGTGCTATTTTTTTTTTCATTTTACTGAGATTTTGTCTAAATACTGCCCTGGGAATTGATTCGCATGGGCAGTAACTTTGCGAAACTTTGCCTCCCTAACAGCTCTCCTGTAGGCCTCTCGGTTGTAACCAAGATGGTCTGCTTCTGATGCAACCATTTGCAGATTATCAACGATGTCTTTCAGCCATCTTCCCCTTGGTCTTCCTCTCTTTCTTTTTCCCATTATGTACCCTTCCAAGACGGTTTTCTCTAGATTATCATGACGTTTAATGTGTCCAAAACATTTAAGTTTTGTCTCTTTAATCTTATTTACTAGCCAGCCTTCTTCAATATTAAGTTCTTGTAGTATGGATATATTTGTTCTTTTTTGTATCCATGATATCTGAAGAACTCTTCTGTAGCATTTACATACAAAGGCATTTATATGTTTCTCAGCTGTTTTGTTAAGTGTCCAGGTCTCACAGGCATATGTTGCGATGGGAAAGATGTATGCCCTTAAAAATCTTATTTTTGTAGTTCTGTCTGTTCCTCTCCACAGATTCTTTAGCTTTTACTTTCTGAAGAGCAATAGATGTCCTCCTTTTGATTTCCTTCATTGTATCTCCGTTATTAGTTAACATTGATCCATGATATTCAAAGCTCTCCACTTCTTTCAGTTTTTCCTGATTGATGCATATATCAGCTGCCTTGTTTGTTTTGTCAGTTGTCATCAATTTAGTTTTCTTCACATTAAGATAGAGGTTTTGCTCTTCACTATTCTTACGGACTGACATAATTATTTTTTGAATTCCTTTTTGTGTTGTGGACAGTAATATTGTGTCATCAGCATATCTAATCTCTGGTATTTCATAACCTCCAATTGTTATGGCATCGTAATATTTTTGTCTACACCTTCTCTAACATTCCTCATTATATTTTCAGTATACAAGTTAAATAATTAGGCGACAATATGCACCCCTGACGGACCCCTTGTTTTATGTCAAACCAAGTTGTTGTTTTACCATTTATTCTTACTGCTGCTTGTTGGTCTAGATACAACAGTGATGTTAATTGTATCAAATGTGTTGGAAATCCCATTTTTCCCATTATTTCCCAAAGTTTCTGGTTTCAATTGCCTTTGAGCAGTCTATAAAGGATAAATATAGATTAACATTAAACTCTCTGCATTTCTCTATTATTAATCTTAGATTGAATATATGATTTCTTGATCCTCTTCCTTGCCTGAAACCAGCTTGGACCATATTGACTTCTTCTTCTATTCTCTTTCGAAGTCTAACCATTATGATTTTTAACAGAATTTTACTGGCATGACTAATCAGGGCAACAGTTCTGTAGTTTGTACATAATTTCAGGTTACCCTTTTTTGGCAGTGGTATGAATACAGTTCTTTTCCATTCTTTTGGCCAAATACCTGAATGCAATATCTTTTTACATAGTGCATGATAGGTTGTTGCACATTCCTTTCCTCCTCCTTTAATAAATTCAGCTGTTATTTCATCACATCCTGGTGATTTACCATTTTTCAGATTCTTTATTGCCCATAAGACATCTTCTATTGTCGGTTCGGGTTCTTTCTCCTCCAGTAATGATGCATACTGTTGATTTCTGTTTTCACTACCTAGTATGGATATATCTGTTCCTATTTGTGCCAATGATATTTGAAGAACTCTTCAGTAGCATTTACATTCAAAGGCTTTTATGTGTTTCTCAGCTGTTTTGTTAAGTGTCAATGTCTCACAGGCATATGTTGCGATGGGAAAGATGTATGCCCTTAAAAACTGTATTTTTTTGTAGTTCTGTCTGTTCTTCTTCACACATTCTTTAGTTGAAGAGCGATAGATGTCCTCCTTTTAATTTCCCTAATTCTATCTACTTTATTAGTTAGTTATGATCCAAGATATTCAAAACTCTCCACCTCTTCTAGTTTTTCGACATAGATAAATATTTCAGCTGCCTTATTTGTTTTGTCAGTTCTTATCAATTTAGTTTCCTTTGCAATAAGATAATGGTTTTTCTCTTCACTATTCTCATGGAATGACATAATTAGTGTTTAAGGTATTACACATTCCTCTTTGTGCTCTCTTCACATTTAAGGTATTACACATTCCTCTTTGTGCTCACTTCACATTTAAGGTATTACACATTCCTCTTTGTGCTCACTTCACATTTAAAGTATTACACATTCCTCTTTGTGCTCACTTCACATTTAAGGTATTACACATTCCTCTTTGTGCTCACTTCACATTTAAGGTATTACACATTCCTCTTTGTGCTCACTTCACATTTAAGGTATTACACATTCCTCTTTGTGCTCACTTCACATTTAAGGTATTACACATTCCTCTGTGTGCTCACTTCACATTTCAGAAAGTCGCTACACGTGATATTGTACGACTCACCACAAGATTGAAATCGTGAAACATAAAATAATTATAGAGTCGGATGGTTCGTTCTTGAATCAAATTATAGTTGACTTTTATTACTCATCAAACTAAATTCACAAGTATCCATATAAGGCATCTCAGAGAGAATTTTACACAAAGTTCCAAAAATATCAAATCTTCTGCATTTCTCACGCAGTTCTAATAATCACTTTCTAACTTGAAACACATCTTCTGTCTGTCCTAAACTATTTCCGTTTCTACACTGCTTATCTATCTTCTGCATGTCGATTAGTTTTACTTGTCCATTTGTTCTATCTGTCGTTTTTTTCTGTTTATCTTTCCGTCTTCGCTCTATGTGTCCTCTTCGTTCTGTTTCTCTGTCCTTTCTCCCTCTGTTCTGCTTCTTCGTCCTTTCTCTGTTCTGCTTCTTTGTTCTTTCTCCCTTTGTTCTGTTTCTCTGTCCTTTCTCCCTTCTTTCTGCTTCTTTGTCCTTTCTCCCTTTGTTTTGTTTCTTTGTCCTTTCTCCATCTGTTCTGCTTCTCTGTCCTTTCTCCCTTCTTTCTGCTTCTTTGTCCTTTTTCCCTTCCTTTTACTTCTTTATCCTTTCTCTCTCTGTTCCGTTTCTTTGTCATTTCTCCCTTCCTTCTGCTTCTTTGTCCTTTCTCCCTCTGTTCTGTTTCTTTGTCCTTTCTCCCTCTGTTCTGCTTCTTTGTCCTTTCTCCCTCTGTTCTGTTTCTTTGTCCTTTCTCCTTCTGTTCTGCTTCTTTGTCCTTTCTCCCTCTGTTATGTTTCTTTGTCCTTTCTCCTTCTGTTCTGCTTCTCTGTCCTTTCTCCCTCTGTTCTGTTTCTTTGTCCTTTCTCCCTCTGTTCTTTGTCCTTTCTCCTTCTGTTCTGCTTCTTTGTCCTTTCTCCCTCTGTTCTGCTTCTTTGTCTTTTCTCCTTCTGGTCTGCTTCTTTGTGCTTTCTCCCTCTGTTCTGCTTCTTTGTCCTTTCTCCTTCTGTTCTGCTTCTTTGTCCTTTCTCACTCTGTTCTGCTTATCTATCAATTCTCCCTCTGTTCTGCTTCTTTGTCCTTTGTCCTTCTGTTCTGGTTCTTTGTCCTTTCTCCCTCTGTTCTGCTTCTTTGTCCTTTCTCACTCTGTTCTGCTTATCTATCAATTCTCCCTCTGTTCTGGTTCTTTGTCCTTTCTCCTTCTGTTCTGCTTCTTTGTCCTTTCTCCCTCTGTTCTGCTTCTCTGTCCTTTCTCCCTCTGTTCTGTTCTTCTTCTTCTTGTCCTCCTTTTGCGCTGCTGTTCTTATTTCCCCTAAACCTGGCATGCCTGGCTTATATTTCGTGAAGTCAGTTGTCCAATAGGACACACCTCTAGATCGTATGATTAATGCTCGCGCCGAAACGTCATACCTGTGTAGTAGTTAAATAATAAACCTGATGCTACGTTTTTCCTAGTGCAAAAATTATGTTTTCACACCTTTACTGCAGTGGTTCCGTGTATAGTTACGTACGCATACACTAATTATTGTGTTACACCGTTAATTTGTATGTCTAAAATTTGTATTTTCATTGAGGGAGGGACCATTGTTCATGTTTTCAACAAACAAATGTTGGTCTTTTG
This sequence comes from Achatina immaculata, assembly GCA_009760885.1. NCBI lineage: Eukaryota > Metazoa > Mollusca > Gastropoda > Stylommatophora > Achatinidae > Lissachatina > Lissachatina immaculata. The sequence goes on along the minus strand of CM019696.1, from coordinate 44,577,616 downwards.
AACAAACAAGTGCTGACTTTTTGAACAAACAAGTGCTGGTTTTTTGAACAAACAAGTGCTGACTTTTTGAACAAACAACTGCTGGTTTTTTGAATAAACAAGTGTTGACTTTTTGAACAAACAAGCAAACAAGTGCTGGTCTTTTGAACAAACAAGCAAACAAGTGCTGGTCTTTTGAACAAACAAGTGCTGACTTTTTGAACAAACAAGTGCTGACTTTTTGAACAAACAAATACTGGTTTTTTGAACAAACAAGCAAACAAGTGCTGGTCTTTTTAACAAACAAGCAAACAAGTGCTGATCTTTTGAACAAACAAGTGCTGGTCTTTTGAACAAAGAAGTGCTGACTTTTTGAACAAACAAGTGCTGGTCTTTTGAACAAACAAGTGCTGGTCTTTTGAACAAAGAAGTGCTGACTTTTTTAACAAACAAGTGCTGGTCTTTTGAACAAACAAGCAAACAGGTGCTGGTCTTTTGAACAAACAAGTGCTGACTTTTTGAACAAACAAGTGCTGACTTTTTGAACAAACAAATACTGGTCTTTTGAACAAACAAGCACACAAGTGCTGGTCTTTTGAACAAACAAGTGCTGGTCCTTTGAACAAACAAGCAAACAAGTGCTGGTCTTTTGAACAAACAAGTGCTGGTCTTTTGAACAAACAAGTGCTGACTTTTTGAACTAACAAGTGCTGGTCTTTTGAACAAACAAGTGCTGACTTTTTGAACAAAGAAGTGCTGGTCTTTTGAACAAACAAGTGCTGACTTTTTGAACAAACAAGTGCTGGTCTTTTGAACAAACAAGTGCTGACTTTTTGAACAAATAAGCCAACAAGTGCTGGTCTATTAAACAAGCAAACAAGTGCTGGTCTTTTGAACAAACAAGTGCTGGTCTTTTGAATAAACAAGTGCTGACTTTTTGAACAAATAAGCAAACAAGTGCTGGTCTTTTGAACAAACAAGTGCTGACTTTTTGAACAAACAAGTGCTGACTTTTTGAACAAACAAATACTGGTCTTTTGAACAAACAAGCAAACAAGTGCTGGTCTTTTTAACAAACAAGCAAACAAGTGCTGGTCTTTTGAACAAACAAGTGCTGGTCTTTTGAACAAAGAAGCAAACAAGTGCTGGTCTTTTGAACAAACAAGTGCTGGTCTTTTGAACAAAGAAGTGCTGACTTTTTTAACAAACAAGTGCTGGTCTTTTGAACAAACAAGCAAACAAGTGCTGGTCTTTTGAACAAACAAGTGCTGACTTTTTGAACAAACAAGTGCTGACTTTTTGAACAAACAAATACTGGTCTTTTGAACAAACAAGCACACAAGTGCTGGTCTTTTGAACAAACAAGTGCTGGTCCTTTGAACAAACAAGCAACAAGTGCTGGTTTTGAACAAACAAGTGCTGGTCTTTTGAACAAACAAGTGCTGACTTTTTGAACTAACAAGTGCTGGTCTTTTGAACAAACAAGTGCTGACTTTTTGAACAAAGAAGTGCTGGTCTTTTGAACAAACAAGTGCTGACTTTTTGAACAAACAAGTGCTGGTCTTTTGAACAAACAAGTGCTGACTTTTTGAACAAATAAGCCAACAAGTGCTGGTCTATTAAACAAGCAAACAAGTGCTGGTCTTTTGAACAAACAAGTGCTGGTCTTTTGAATAAACAAGTGCTGACTTTTTGAACAAATAAGCAAACAAGTGCTGGTCTTTTGAACAAACAAGTGCTGACTTTTTGAACAAACAAGTGCTGACTTTTTGAACAAACAAATACTGGTCTTTTGAACAAACAAGTACACAAGTGCTGGTCTTTTGAACAAACAAGCAAACAAGTGCTGGTCTTTAGAACAAACAAGTGTTGGTCTTTTGAACAAACAAGTGCTGACTTTGTGAACAAACAAGTGCTGGTCTTTTGAACAAACAAGTGCTGACTTTTTGAACAAACAAGTGCTGGTCTTTTGAACAAACAAGTGCTGACTTTTTGAACAAACAAGCAAACAAGTGCTGGTCTATTGAACAAACAAGCAAACAAATGCTGGTCTTTTGAACAAACAAGTGCTGGCTTCTTGAACAAACAAAGTGCTGGTCTTTTGAACAAACAAGTAAACAAGTGCTGGTCTTTTGAACAAACAAGCAAACATGTGCTGGTCTTTTGAAAAAACAAGTGCTGGTCTTTTGAACAAACAAGTAAACAAGTGCTGGTCTTGTGAACAAACAAGTAAACAAGTGCTGGTCTTTTGAAAACACAAATGCTGGCCTTTTGAACAAACAAGTAAACAATTGCTGGTCTTTTGAACAAACAAGTAAACAAGTGCTGGTCTTTTGAACAAACAAGTAAACAAGTGCTGGTCTTTTGAACAAACAAGTGCTGGCCTTGAGAACAAATGAGTATGATACTTTCATAAGCCTTTTTCATGAACTTCTGCATCAAAATAGCAGAAAATGGTTACCTGGGAAGGAATTAAACACAACAGAAGACAGGTAGAAGGAATTAAACACAACAGAAGACAGGTAGAAGGAATTAAACACAGCAGAAGACAGGTAGAAGGAATTAAACACAACAGAAGACAGGTAGAAGGAATTAAACACAGCAGAAGACAGGTAGAAGGAATTAAACACAACAGAAGACAGGTAGAAGGAATTAAACACAACAGAAAACAGGTAGAAGGAATTAAACACAGCAGAAGACAGGTAGAAGGAATTAAACACTGCAGAAGACAGGTAGAAAGAATTAAATACAACAGAAGACAGGTAGAAGTGATAATGTTCCAACCATTTTAGTTCTGAGTACAAAAACTCACATTTGAAAATGGCCACCAGAGCAGCACTAGAAAGCCACAAGAAACTTTCTGTAAGACTGAATGCCCAGTTCACAAAAATCCACAAGTTTCATAAGTTTATGGATAGAAAAGCTTCCTTGTTAATTGAGTATGTGAATATTTAGATTTAACTCTTGGAGTCTGAAACATACTAACTTTTTTATTCATGTCTAATCTTTCTCATTCTTACTTGGCAACTCATTTTTTATTAACATATTTTCCTCCATCTTTCCTTCTGTTCATGGGCTATTTGAATGACTAATTTAGATAGCATACCCAACAAACAAACTCATCATCATCATCATGTGCCACGCCAACTGGTATTGGCTATTATGCTTCTCCAGTGTACACGATCCTTCATGCAGGCCATCAGCTCAGTTGGTCATCTCCTCTCACACCATCCCATCAGAATGTCCAGTATCATTTCTCTTGATCTTCCTCTTGATCTTCTTCCTTCTATTTTTCCTGTTGTTATAATATTTTCAATGCCCCCTCTTCTCATTGCATGTCCTATGAAAGTACATTGTTTCTCTCTTATCTTTTTGACAAGATTTGTTGTCTCTCCACCTCTTCTCCTACATTCTTCATTAGTTATTTTTGCTGTCCAGGGGATTCGCAACATTCTTCTAATAAACCACATTTCTGCTGCTTCCAATGACTTTTGTGCAGACCTGTCTATTGTCCATGATTCACTTCCATATAACAAGATAGGTTCAATAAACAAACAACAAACTAGAGATTATAAAACAAAATACAGGACCAGAAGTTTGTTCTCAAATCTATTGTCTATTTTGTATCAGATTTAAAAAAAAACAGATAAAACAATAGATATAGAATAAAATAAATAAACCAGAAGTTTGTTCTCAAATCTGTTGTCTATTTTGTATCAGATTTAAAAAAAAACAGATAAAACAATAGACATAGAATAAAATAAATAATTCGATTCATGATTGTCATGATTGTTCTTGGGAATGTACAGTGTTGGTTTCCCCTTGCCTTCCACCGGTTTGTTTATGATTTACTCCACTAGCCTTTGACTCTGGCCAGAGCCTACCCTACAAGGCAGCAGGGAACAAACAAGTAAACAAGTGCTGGTCTTGTGAACAAACAAGTAAACAAGTGCTGGTCTTTTGAAAACACAAATGCTGGCCTTTTGAACAAACAAGTAAACAATTGCTGGTCTTTTGAACAAACAAGTAAACAAGTGCTGGTCTTTTGAACAAACAAGTAAACAAGTGCTGGTCTTTTGAACAAACAAGTGCTGGCCTTGAGAACAAATGAGTATGATACTTTCATAAGCCTTTTTCATGAACTTCTGCATCAAAATAGCAGAAAATGGTTACCTGGGAAGGAATTAAACACAACAGAAGACAGGTAGAAGGAATTAAACACAACAGAAGACAGGTAGAAGGAATTAAACACAGCAGAAGACAGGTAGAAGGAATTAAACACAACAGAAGACAGGTAGAAGGAATTAAACACAGCAGAAGACAGGTAGAAGGAATTAAACACAACAGAAGACAGGTAGAAGGAATTAAACACAACAGAAAACAGGTAGAAGGAATTAAACACAGCAGAAGACAGGTAGAAGGAATTAAACACTGCAGAAGACAGGTAGAAAGAATTAAATACAACAGAAGACAGGTAGAAGTGATAATGTTCCAACCATTTTAGTTCTGAGTACAAAAACTCACATTTGAAAATGGCCACCAGAGCAGCACTAGAAAGCCACAAGAAACTTTCTGTAAGACTGAATGCCCAGTTCACAAAAATCCACAAGTTTCATAAGTTTATGGATAGAAAAGCTTCCTTGTTAATTGAGTATGTGAATATTTTAGATTTAACTCTTGGAGTCTGAAACATACTAACTTTTTTATTCATGTCTAATCTTTCTCATTCTTACTTGGCAACTCATTTTTTATTAACATATTTTCCTCCATCTTTCCTTCTGTTCATGGGCTATTTGAATGACTAATTTAGATAGCATACCCAACAAACAAACTCATCATCATCATCATGTGCCACGCCAACTGGTATTGGCTATTATGCTTCTCCAGTGTACACGATCCTTCATGCAGGCCATCAGCTCAGTTGGTCATCTCCTCTCACACCATCCCATCAGAATGTCCAGTATCATTTCTCTTGATCTTCCTCTTGATCTTCTTCCTTCTATTTTTCCTGTTGTTATAATATTTTCAATGCCCCCTCTTCTCATTGCATGTCCTATGAAAGTACATTGTTTCTCTCTTATCTTTTTGACAAGATTTGTTGTCTCTCCACCTCTTCTCCTACATTCTTCATTAGTTATTTTTGCTGTCCAGGGGATTCGCAACATTCTTCTAATAAACCACATTTCTGCTGCTTCCAATGACTTTTGTGCAGACCTGTCTATTGTCCATGATTCACTTCCATATAACAAGATAGGTTCAATAAACAAACAAACTAGAGATTATAAAACAAAATACAGGACCAGAAGTTTGTTCTCAAATCTATTGTCTATTTTGTATCAGAATTCAGAAAAAAAAATAAAACAATAGATATAGAATAAAATAAATAAACCAGAAGTTTGTTCTCAAATCTGTTGTCTATTTTGTATCAGATTTAAAAAAAAACAGATAAAACAATAGACATAGAATAAAATAAATAATTCGATTCATGATTGTCATGATTGTTCTTGGGAATGTACAGTGTTGGTTTCCCCTTGCCTTCCACCGGTTTGTTTATGATTTACTCCACTAGCCTTTGACTCTGGCCAGAGCCTACCCTACAAGGCAGCAGGGAATTTGAAATCAGAGTTTTCCTTCTCCTAGATGAGCTACCAACCAAGACTAACGAGTCTCATTTACCCGAAGCGTCTGGTTTTCAGACGCCAGATACTCGCCTTTCGCCCCTTCTCCTGTCAGTTTAAACAGTTCCTCCACGAGAAGGCCAGGAGCTGGACTTGGACTATCAGAAGTTTTAAAACAATTTGGAGAATTAACAGATTAGAGAACAAAGTGGAAGAATAACAGATTAGAGAACAAAGTGGAAGAATAACAGATTAGAGAAAAAAGCAGACAACAACAGATTAGATTACAGAACAAAGCAGACAAACAACAGATTAGAGAACAAAGCAAACAACATATTAGAGAACAACGCAGACAAACAACAGATCAGAGAACAAAGCAGACAAACAGCAGATCAGAGAACTAAGCAGACAAACAACAGACTAGAGAACAAAGCAGACAAACAACAGATTAGAGAACAAAGCAGACAAACAACAGATTAGAGAACAAAGCAGACAAACAGCAGATTAGAGAACAAAGCAGACAACAAATTTCCATGTTATTGATGATTTATTTTCTTTTTTTGTTGAATTTAGTTCAAACATTCGTTATATTAAAAAAAAAGAAGCACTGGTATTCACACCAAAGATGGTCCTGTGGGAAGTCCAAACATACAAACAGTTTTATGCATTTACAAACAACTTAATGACAAACAGCATGTAGTGAACTATGTCAAGAATTGCAAACTGTTCTGAGACTATCTCTGGTTTATTTAAAGACATTCTCTTGTTTATTTAATGAGATTCTCTTAAGTCCTACAGCCAATGATAAGGCTTGTATCACTTGGTTTTTGTTATTCAAGTTTGGTCAGTTTCAGAGCTTTAGATATCAGATAGATACATCTCAAGCCTGAACTAAAGATCCATCTCAAGCCTGAATTAAAGATCCATTTCAAGCCTGGACTAAAGATATACAACAATCATGTACTAAAGATCTATATCAAGACAAGACTATTGTGCTTGTAAAGTGTGCTCCTTGGAATTGTAAGAACAGTACAATAGAAAGGAATGAAAACAATCATTCTAATAAAATGACCTCATCCTAATGTGACAAACAAGGTGACCTCATCCTAATGTGACAAACAAGGTGACCTCATCCTAATGTGACAAACAAGGTGACCTGATTATATTATGATGGAAAAGATGACCTGATTCTAACGTGACAGATAAATAATGTAACCTGATTTTAATGTGACACTCAAGATGTCCTGAAGTCTAGTATGTCATCTCCTCAAAATCTCTGGCATCTAGTCATTATTAAATTATTTTAAATATGACAATGTCATTGCTTTTATTAAGTTGTGAAGTTGTGGTCACCAGTTCCATTTTTTTTTTTTATCTGCCGGACAAGTCCCATGATAAACTGAATGACTGGGTTAAAATTTCTTACAGTATGCAAGGCACTGTTATCATAAACTAATTATCCTCAGCCTCAAAATGTAACAATATCCACATCTGAATGTAACTTTATTCACATCAGCAACATAATGTTTCCTAAATACTGCCCTGTATCCGTGGTACATAACAAACTGAAGAAAAAACATGGGAACTTGAAAAATATGGCACATAACAAAATGTATAACTGATGTAACATGGTGTGTGACTAGTGTAGCAACATGTGACTAATGTAACAAAGTGTGTGACTGATGTAGCAAATTGTTTGACTGATGTAGCAAAGTGTACAACTGATGTAGCAAACTGTCTGACTGAAGTAGCAAAGTGTATGACTGATGTAGCAAAGTGTATAACTGATGTAACAAAGGGTTTGGCTAATGTAGTAAAGTGTGTGACTGATGTGGCAAAGTGTATGACTGATGTAATGAAGTGTGTGACTGATGTAACAAAGTGCATGACTGATGTAACAGTGTATGACTGAAACTGGCCAAGAAGAAACACCTTTAAAAAAAAAACTATCACATTTTATTTCAACTTCTTAACTTGCTGCTGACAGACTCAAATATTTTTCATGTTTTCAAAAAGAACTGCTTCATGTAACAAGTAAATTCTCAGTAGAGTACCAAGAAAGGCCCTTAATCATGAGATTAATATGAGAAAACACATTATGGAACTGGTTTTAAACAAAATGTACAAAAAGTGGAATGCTAAACTAAAACAAAGGAGCAAAATGTAGCAAAGAACCAGTAACAATCAAATGTCAAATCTGATGTACTGAGACATTTTTCTCACCATTTTTCAGATCTTTTTTTGGCTGTATTGTAACAATATTACTGGAATGCCTTTTAAAAAAAATATTAGTTACTGAATTTATTTATATGCCAGGCCTGGTTATTGAACTTATTTATATGCCAGGCCTGGTTATTGAACTTATTTATATGCCAGGCCTGGTTATTGAACTTATTTATATGCCAGGCCTGGTTATTGAACTTATTTATATGCCAGGCCTGGTTATTGAACTTATTTATAAGCCAGGCCTGGTTATTGAACTTATTTATATGCCAGGCCTGGTTATTGAACTTTTTTATATGCCAGGCCTGGTTATTGAACTTTTTTATATGCCAGGCCTGGTTATTGAACTTATTTATATGCCAAGACTGGTTACTGAACTAATTTATATGCCAGACTTGGTTAGTAAACTTATGCCAGGCCTGGTTAGTAAACTTATGCCAGGCCTGGTTAGTAAACTTATGCCAGACTTGGTTAGTAAACTTATGCCAGGCTTGGTTAGTAAACTTATGCCAGACTTGGTTAGTAAACTTATGCCAGGCTTGGTTAGTAAACTTATGCCAGACTTGGTTAGTAAACTTATGCCAGGCCTGGTTAGTAAACTTATGCCAGACTTGGTTAGTAAACTTATGCCAGGCTTGGTTAGTAAACTTATGCCAGGCCTGGTTAGTAAACTTATGCCAGGCCTGGTTAGCAAACTTATGCCAGGCCTGGTTAGTAAACTTATGCCAGGCCTGGTTAGTAAACTTATGCCAGGCTTGGTTAGTAAACTTATGCCAGACTTGGTTAGTAAACTTATGCCAGGCTTGGTTAGTAAACTTATGCCAGGCCTGGTTAGTAAACTTATGCCAGACTTGGTTAGTAAACTTATGCCAGGCCTGGTTAGCAAACTTATGCCAGGCCTGATTGGTAAACTAAACCAGTTCATGATAACACACCTTGCCCAAACTCCTGTCACAAATTTCAGACCAAATTTTTAATTTAGTCCAGTTAAAATTTTAACTTTGTCAATTTCTATGTGCATTAGAAATTATGGAGAATCCAAACAGTGGCTTCAGTGTAAAAAAACCCATAAAACTTGCTGAGACAAAAAAAACAACATAATTATAAGAAATATAATCTTTGTGAAACATATAAAATATAGAGATAAATATTGAGGTACTTCATTAAGAAAGTGTAAAAGCTGATAAAAAAATCATTAAAAAAAAAGAAAAGACTATTACTGGATTTCAAGCCAATAATCTTCTACAGAATACTTCAACATATACAATGACACAATTCTATGCTTGGGAACTATACAATCTATATCACTTATTGTTGCTTTGGAACTATGCAGTCTATATCCCTTATTGTTGTTTGGGAACTATGCAGTCCATATCCCTTATTGCTGTTTGGGAACTATACAGTCTATATCCCTTATTGTTGGTTGGGAACTATACAGTCTATATCCTTTATTGTTATTTGGGAACTATACAGTCTATATCCCTTATTGTTGTTTGGGAACTATGCAGTCTATATCCCTTATTGTTGGTTGGGAACTATACAGTCTATATCCTTTATTGTTGGTTGGGAACTATACAGTCTATATCCCTTATTGTTGGTTGGGAACTATACAGTCTATATCCTTTATTGTTATTTGGGAACTATACAGTCTATATCCCTTATTGTTGTTTGGGAACTATGCAGTCTATATCCCTTATTGTTGTTTTGGAACTATACAGTCTACATCCCTTATTGTTGTTTGGGAACTATATCATCTATATCCATTATTGTTGTTTGGGAACTATACAGTCTATATCGTGGACACAAAAAAGAACAAATATATCTATACTACAAGAGCTTAATATTGAAGAAGGCTGGCTAGTGAAGAGGATTAAAGAGAGAAAACTGAAATATTTTGGACACATTAAACGTCATGATAATTTAGAGAAGACCGTATTGGAAGGATACATAATGGGAAAAAGAAAAAGAGGAAGACCAAGACGAAGATGGCTGCAAGACATCGTTGACGATCTGGAAATGGATGCAACAGCAGCAGGCCATCTTGCTCACAACCGAGAGGCCTACAGGAGTGCTGTTTGGGAGGCAAAGTTCCGCAAGGGACATGCAAATGAATGAATGAATGAATGAATCCCTTATTGTTGTTTGGGAACTTGCAGTCCTTATTGTTGTTTGGGAACTATACAGTCTATATCCCTTATTGTTGGTCGGGAACTATACAGTCTATATCCCTTATTGTTGTTTGGGAACTATACAGTCTATATCCCTTATTGTTGTTTGGGAACTATACAGTCTATATCCTTTATTGTTGTTTGGGAACTATACAGTCTATATCCTTTATTGTTGGTTGGGAACTATACAGTCTATATCCCTTATTTTTCAACAAAACAGAACAAAAAGAGATCCCAGGGAAAACAATAATTAAAAAATAAAAAAAGGTCTCAAAGAGTCTACATAGGTCTCTAAGAGTCTACATATTTGTAACATTTTGATAAAAAAAAATGAACCTGAACATATTTGGTTTGTATACCGCTACATTAAGCAATATTCTATGCACAATTCAAATTTTGAAGCAAATCAAAGAATCAGCAAAAGAAAACTAATTTTCATTTAATAAAAAAAAAGCATTTGCTATTTCATGTGTAACTTTCAGCACTGAGAATAGCACTCTACACAAGATTTATTGTACAGTACAAGTAAACTATATGTTTCTTTAGCAAACTAAATGTTTTTTAGCTTTACTGAGAAAGTAGGCAAGAGCATGTCCTATGTCACTATGACACTCTACAACTGGCATGGTAATAAAGTGATGATGGTCAAGGTGAGATACTCTGTACAGTTGTGATGATATGTAGCGATATGCGAAACAATAAGCATGACATCTGGTGAGATGCATGGACATTCAGCTCCACTACCCAGAGACCAGAGGAATTTTATTGCTGGGGGATTCACTGGCTAATAAAATAGGACTTGAAATTAACAAGAAAATAACAAAAAATAATGAAACTTCTCATTAATCAAGAAGGAAAAATATATGTAGAAGGAACAGTTGTTGAAGAAGTAAACCAACTTTACTTTGCATACTTCGGCAGCTACATAGACCAGGATGGTGACCACAGAAAGAAAGTTAGAATAAGAATTGCAAAAGCAGCACTGACCTTAACAAATCTTGAGAACATATGACACTCAAAAGTTATAAGCATGAAAACAAAGCTAAGACTCTTCAATTCAAATGTAAAAGTCACTCTTATTTATTATGTGAAAGTTGGAAAATAATTAAATAAACAGAAAACAAATTAGACTTGAAAACAAATGCCTGAGGAATATACTCTGTATAAAGTGGTTTGAATTCAAGAACAATGCAGAGATAAGACACAGGAGTGAACAACAACCAGTCTCATGGGTGATCAGGAAAAGGAGATGGACATATGTTGGTCACTTGATGAGAAGAAACAATCAGAGAATCCCAAAACAAGCTATCAAGTGGAACACAACAGGCAGAAGATAAAAAAGAGGCTGACCACATGAAACTCATTGTTAAGAGAGGCCAAATTAGTAGGCATATAATCCATTGATGAAGTTGAAAAGCTCGCCGAAAACAGAAAAACTTTGCAAACTACCATGCGAGTCCTATGTGACGTTTAACAGCGCGGGAAGGATGTGAGACGTAAGAAGATTCACAAGAAAAAAAATCCCTGCTGCTTCTGATGAGGCTCAAGCCTGCAACCTCCAGCACCTGAATGAGGTGAATGTCTAACCCCTGGGCCATGGATTGTTGCACACGTTAAAAATCACTTAGCAGTTGGAAGTCGCACAAAGATTAGGACCAGATAACTATTGCCTGCAGGAAATCTAACATGGGAACTGGCACAGGAGCTGGGAGAGGTCTGTGCTGCCTCGACACCCATTCTGAGGTGGTAAACGAGGACCAAGCAAATATGGGAATCTCATGACTGCAATGAAGCCATTTTTCAAACAAACACTGAACAAACAAGGTGAGATATCATGTACAGTTAGAGTGACATTTGCTGAGATTACAGTTAGAATGACATAAGTTGAAATATAAGGTTGAATTGGAATGACATAAGATGAAATGTCAAGTATGGCTGTGATGACATCTTGTGAGAACCAAATACAGTCAAATAGATATCATGTGAGATAGCAGGTACAGTTGGCATGACATTAAGTGAGATAACAGGTATAGTTAGCATGACATGAGGTGAGATAGCAGGTACAGTTGGGATGAAATGAGATATCAAGCACAGTTAGTATGATATCAGGTGAGATATCAGTTACAGCTTGGATGACATCTGGTGAGGTACTGAGTACAGCTATGAAAGCTTCCAAATGTCCGGAATATGGTTTTCAAACTAAAAAAAAAATGTCAAAGAGTGGTGTAAAGTTGTGTAAATCTAAAATGTTTAAGAAATCTTTAAGTTACTCTCTCTGATAATCTTGTAATCCTTGATTATAAAATCCAGCTCAGCCTAAGAAACTTACCTGCCCCTTCAGCAAAAGCTGTGCTAGATTTCCATTTATAAATTTTTAAACTGATCATGGAATGATGAATGTCACAGATGACACACAATTAACATTACTTGAAGCTGCTCATGAAAATGTTGATGAAAACGTGTTTGGAGTTTCTCAGGCATTGTGGGGATAAAAAAAAAAAAGAAATTATAAGATAAGAACAAGATGAGGACAATTTTTGTCATGTCTATTTTTAAACATGACATCACAGCCTTTCTGAAGTGGCAAACAAATAATGTAGCCAGTCATGAAAGTAGTTTTATTTACATAGTTTATCTCAGCAGCAAAACTGATGTTTCTCAACAGAAAAATTATTTATTCCTGTCAGAGCTTCTCAACCTGGAGTATTATGTGAAAGGTTGCTCTGCATTTTGCTGTTGGCTGCACTGTGTCACATTTTGTTGTTGGCTGCAATGTGTCACATTTTGTAGCTAGGCTGTGATATCTGAGCCTTTCAGTACTACACATCTATCTTCAACATGGCTTAAATTTTGGGACCTGGTTTTGCTTTCTGCTTAATTCCTTTTTTTTCGTTCTTCCTGACTATGGTCTACCTCCAGGGGGCACAACTGGGAGGGGTTGGTCTGGTTGAGTAACCTTGAAGCAAGCAGTCAGCTGTTAGTTGCTGTGTTGGGGGGGGGGGGGGAAGAAAGGATAAGAAGAAAGGAAGGTGGAGAAAAACTGTGGATAAGTCTGACAAAGAAACTGTGATAATGTTGATGATAACCACAACAAAAATGAGGTGATAATGAACCCATCTACCTTTAATATTGCCCCACTTGGTTACTCCATCAGCATAAAAATCTGAATAACTTGACGAAATAAATATCTTCAAGTATTTACACAAGATTTCAACATTGTTCCTGTATGCCTCATTTGCATATTGTTGTAACATATTCACTTGTAACAAAAATCTTACCCTAGTAAGCAAGTCAAAATGTTGTAATCCAACAAATTATGGTCACAAGAAGATCAACAAACATACCATATACATGTAAAATTACTCTGTGAAGGCATGAGCAGGTATGTGCTTGTGGTATGTACAGATATCTTAATTTCTCGATGCAACAATATAATGTAGATGAGATATTATGTATCACTAAATACAAGCTGGTCCACACAGTGAACATTCCAGTCTAAATGTGGAGTTAAACTAAACCTGCATGACAAAGTATTATCAGTTTACCAGATCCACTGTGCAACATTTCTACTCTAAATCAAAAGTTTCGAAAAAACAGAGTTCAGTCCCCTCATTTCAAAACCATTTGTCAGTAATTTCATTACTTTTTGTTCCTTTTGTGATGAAAGAGAGAGAACTCTGGTTAAAAGTCGAAATTAGAGTAGAAAGCACAGCTTAAAGTAAAGGGGAATAAAAAAGCAATTTGTACACTTTGTTACATCCACATTCAAAAGAACAACAAACATATATAAATAAATACATAAAGTATGGCCTTGTAAAGTACATCAAACATATTACGTGGTACTGCAGTGACACATGATTAGGCAAAGTTCAAGTAATGACGAACTTCATCATCAGTTTAAAGAAGAGAAAAGAAAGGAAGCTGCTGACTAATGAACTAAAAAACAAAGGAAAAAACTTCACAAAAATAACAGCCATGTTAACAAACACAGTCTGAGCATCCCAATTCTAAAATGCTCCAGACCTGAAGTTTTTCGGATTTCAGATTTTTTCAGATTTTTTCAGATTTTGGAATATTTGTATAAATAAAATGAGATATTTTTGGGTTGGGACCCAAGTGTAATTACAAATTTCATTTATATTTCCACTATGCCTTATAATTTTATACAACATTTTAATAATTTTGTGCATGAAACAAGTATATCTTATGAGTATATCTTTGTCCTGTTCACCCAAAAGTTTGACTTTCTGTATTACAGATAAACAAAATGTTTCATTTTATCACTGCTACCCACTGGGGTATCTGCAGGCTTTTTTTTTAACCTTTTCAACATACGACGGGTGACTGATAAGTTCTCGGCACAAGATACAAATACTTGAAACACACAGTTGATATTAGGTGCATTTGTAGATCAGGTTAATGATTAAATACCAAGTTTCAAGAAAATAACTGCAACCAATCTTTTTTACAGGCTACTGAAGTGGTAAGGGGTGGCAGAAATTGAGAAAACGGATAACATTTCTCATCAAGCAGTAATTCGCTACCTCTGCATCAAGAGCTTATCATCGAAAGAGATCCATGAGTGGGGTGAATCTGAGCATGAATGGAAAAGATATATCAAAGCTGAGAGGGACTGAGAGGATTGCTTTTCCCGCTGGACTGCTAAATAGTTTGTCATGTGCCTGTTTTGTCACAGCTGCTCCTCACGCGAGTTCTGGTGTGGAATTATCCGCCTGCGGTGTCATGTCATGCTCAGAAAAGTTTTAGATTTTGCAGCATTTTGGATTTTCAGATCAAGGATGTTTTTTTTTTTTTTTTGTAATGGCTGCCTACAGGTTCAAGTGAACTTTGTCTGTGTTTATGGAAGACTAAAGCTTGACCTCACTTACATGTCACACTGTGACTTCTGTCACAGCTCTGATCATGACTTGTTTTTAAACAGTCAAGATTGTGACTTCTGTGGACCAAACTCAGAAACATTCTGATCTAATTTCAGCGATGATTAAAACAAAATTTTGTTTGGATTATGGATTCTTATTACAGAATACCCTCTGACCTAGAGAATTCGTGGAGGACATATTTAACCCTGAAGAAGTATCACTTATTAATATGAAATATTGTCCTCAGCATCAAGAGTATTATCATCAGCTCAGACAGCGCTGAGCAGCAAACAATGCAGGGTAAGATATTCATTCAACCTTTGTGAGACAGAAGCTAGCGGCAGGTTTCAAGTGTCATCATATCTCATCTGTTATGCATATTCTACAATAGTGCGCAAGCTTGTCAGAATATGTTGTTTGCTCCAATCATCCAGGTTCACTGAATAATAAAAACTCATAATACAAAAACAAGCTGTCCAGCTGCCACCATCATGTGGAGAACTCAAGCTCTGAAACAGTTCAGACGTGAGTTCTGGCAAAGAAGTGTCTCAGAAGTGTTATTATGGTTTCCTTTTAGTTTTCCTTTTCTTGGAACCTGGCTGTTTCTTTTCTTGAGCTGCCTTCCCTGCTTCCAGAGTCTTGCCCTGGACACAATCAAGTTGGTTCTGCAGAAGGTCAAGAACATACATGAAGAATTAAATGTTGCAACAACAACTTAATGATGATGTGACCAACAAATTATGTTTTTTTTTAAATATAGAAGACTCGCTTTGCATGGTGACAGTAGCAGCAGAGGTGGTGACATTGACAGCAGAGGTGGTGACATTAGCAGTAGAGGTGGTGACATTAGCAGCAGAGGTGGTGATGTAGCAGAGGTGGTGACATTGACAGCAGAGGTGGTGACATTGGTAGCAGAGGTGGTGACATTGACAGCATAGGTGGTGACATTGACAGCAGAGGTGGTGATATTAGCAGCAGAAGTGGAGACATTGGTAGCAGAGGTGGTGACATTGGTAGCAGAGGTGGTGACATTAGCAGCAGGGGTGGTGACATTGGTAGCAGAGGTGGTGACATTGGTAGCAGAGGTGGTGACACTGGCAGCAGAAATGGTGACATTAGCAGCAGAGGTGATGGCATTAGCAGCAGAGATGGTGACATTAGCAGCAGAGATGAGAGATGAAAGTAAAAGCTAATAAATGCATACTTCTCTCCTTATTTACTCTCAAACATAACGGAGTATATTCTTGTGTGCCTCATTTTGCAGGCAAACATTTTCTGATTTCAATAGTTAATTCACTAACATAAGAGTGTGTCCATATTTTACAGTGTGACAGTACAATGTTTAGGTATTATCCAGAATGTGATGGTAGAATGTTTAGGTATTGTCCAGAGTGTGATGTACTGACTGTTTAGGTACTGATCAGAGTGGCTGGCAGAATGTTTAGGTATTGTCCAGAGTGTGATGGTAGATTGTTTAGGTACTGATCAGAGTGGATGGCAGAATGTTTAGGTATTGTCCAGAGTATGATGGTAGAATGTTTAGGTACTGTTAAGAATGTGATGGTAGAATGTTTAGGTACTGTCAAGAGTGTGATGGTATAATGTTTAGGTAGTCTCCAGAGTGTAGTGGTAGAATTTTTAGGTACAGTCTAAGTAATTTTGGAAACATCTCATGGCTAAGATGATGGTATACTGTCCTCACACAGCAGGTGGATGCTGTCCTACTAGAGTCCTTGGTACATTGTCCTCACACAGCAGGTGGCTGCTGTCCTACTAGAGTCCTTGGTTCAGTTAATGATCACGCTATAATAGTCTTCTTGTTATCACACTTTGCTCTAACATTGTGTTAATAGAATACTGGTGTACTCTGCCCTTTCATGACTGCTAGGAGCAGCTTTAAACCTGCATTCCCTTTTTGAATGTAGCAAAAATTCTCAAATCCAAAGAAGATGAACACAAATTATCTGTTCTAGATCTAGGATCTGAAATCAAATTATCTATGTGTGATATAGGATATATAAAAAAAAAACAAACTTGAACATTACCTGAACAAGTCTTATGTCTACATTTGTGCTCTCTGCAGTCTTTTCAAGGGAAGCGATCTCTCTTTCACAGGACAATCTTTCCTCATCACTTGTAGCTTTCTGTCGCTTGTCATGGATGGTGATTCTGTCAAGAGATAAATTAGGTTTTATTTTCCTTACAATTTCTTTAGGTCTGTTTTTTTTCTGATTTAGATATTATTAACTACTTCTTATTCTGTGTCAAAGATTTCCTAGACAAATGAATTTTGATGTTTCATGTCCGTGTCAAAGATTTCTTAGACAGATCAGTTTCGGTATTCTATCGCCGTAACAAAGGCCTCTTAGACAGATCAGTTTTGGTACTCTATACCTGTGACAAAGGTCTCTTGGACAAGTCAGTCGTTGGTGTTGTTATTGTGTATCAATCTTTTCATATATCAGCTTTAGCTTTTTTTTCTCTGTTGTTTTTTTTTTTAATCCATAACAAATTTTATAATTTATTATTCTAAGAAAATGCAAGAGTATTCTGATTAGCAAGACAATAATAATGTCACAGTTCTAAGTACAGTCAATATAGTTCTATGTTTGTGAGTTCTGAACAGGGTGATTAAACAGAAATTGGAAGAACGAGAGATATAGCTGCGGAGGAAGTGTAGGACTCGCACGCAGTGGACCTTCAGAAAATAAATGTATAAATCTTGGACAAGTTGCAGAACAATGACAACAAACTAGAATGTCGCAAAGAAAAAAAGAATCAAATTTCGTTAAACATGCCATGAAAAGACAGACTCAAGATGAAGTCAATTGGAAAGAAGAGGGGGAGAAAGGGAGAGAAACAGGTGAAGGGGGGTGGGAAGAGGAAGGGCAATATACACCTGTCTAGCAGCTTATTCAGTGTTAGAATACCAAAAAACAAAGCAACCTTAGCAACTGCAATAATTGGAGGGGAGTAACCTTAATATCAGTTGTGTCAAAAGTATTTTGCAAAAGTCTTTCTGAATAGACTTAAAGATATAGTGGATACTGTAATGAGAGAAGAACAAGCAGGATTTCAAGAAAGGAGAAGCTGTCATGATCAGATCTTTACTCTAAGAGTAATACTTGAAGAACATATTGAAAAGCAAAAATCATTAATCCTGAACTTCATAGACTTTAAAAAGGCATTTGATAGCATACACGGAAACTCACTGTGGAGAATCTTAAGACTATATGGAATATCATCTAAAATTGTCAACATCATTAAGGACTTCTACAATGGATACGTCTGTGCAGTCAAAACAGAAGAAGGAATGAGTGAATGGTTTCAGATTGAAACAGGTTGTGAAACAAGGATGTATACTATCTCCCTTGCTTTTTGGAATTTACATAGTCTTCATAATGAAAAAATATTGCAAAGGTAAAACAGACAATGATTGGATACGTGAGACCCAACTAGAAGATCTTGATTTTGCAGAAGACATAACTCTTATCAGTGACAGTGTGAAATCGATGCAGGAAAGAACAGATTCCCTGTCTTCCTTGGGTAGCAAAATAGGACTTGAAACTAACAAATAAAAACAAAAATAATGAAACTTCTCATTAATCAAGAAGGAAAAATATACATAGAAGGAACAGTTCCTGATGAAGTAAACCAATTTTCATACTTCAGCAGCTACTCAGAACAAGATGGTGGCACCAGAAAAGAAGTTAGAATTAGAATTGTAAAAGCAGCACTGACCTTCAAGAATCTTGAGAAAATATGGCACTCAAAGTTATAAGCACAAAAACAAAACTAAGATTGTTCAGTTAAAATGTAATATCCACCCTCATTTATGCATATGAAAGCTGGAAAACAACTACAGAAATAAACAACAAATTAGACTTTTGAAAACAGATGCCTATGGAAAATACGTGGTATAAAGTGGAACAAATTCAAAAACAATGCAGAGATCAGACAGATGAGCAAACAACAACCTGTATCATAGGTGATCAGAAAAGTAGACAGACATATACTGGTCACATGATGAGAAGAAACAATCACAGAATCCCAAAACAAACTATCAAGTGGAACACAACAGGTCAAGAAAAAGGAGGCTGACCACGTGAAACTTTAAAAAGGACAATATTAAGAGAAGCCAAATTAGTGGGCATAAAATTCCCTGATGAGGTTGAAAAACTCGCTGAAAACAGGACAACTTGGCATACTATCATGTGATCCCTATGTAATGTTTAACAGCACGGGAAGGATGTAAGAAATAATAACATTTAAAGTTATTTATTTTGTCGCTACTCTAAAAAAAAAATCTTTCCAGGAAATGAGATTTAAAAACTGATACGTCATGACATACCTTCTTCTTTTGATTTCCAAATGCTTGTTCTTTAAAAGTTCCATCATGTTATTGAGTTCATCAAGTGATGTACTTGGGTTCTTGATTATTTTCTGAACAACATCTGATGTAGTTGAGGTAAGACCCTCACTTGTACCAGTCAATACATGAGAACATGAGGATGAGAAGTCTGACTCCATTTGTCCTCCATGAGCTGATGAAATTGTTTGCACATTACCTGGTGAAGCTGTTTGAATGTGTGATGATTCTGTCAATTCTGGGACTGGAGATGTAGGTACTGGAGGCTGATGATCAGTGCTGTCACAACTGGTACTTGTTGCTAAAAGCTGTGAAGTGCTGATGTCTGGTTTATTCACATCAGCACTTGCTTTTGGTAAAGTTATGTCTGCATTATTGCTGTCCACACAGGTTGGAGAACAAACAGGCTCATAGAATGATGAATCATTATCAGCATTTGAGCCCTGAAGTTCAACAGTAAAATGATTGACATCACTGATGTCTCCACCAACACTGTTCTCAGAAAATACATCATCCTCAAGTTTTAAGTCTGTCCTGGACTTCAAAGTGCTGGACAAAGAGCTGTTCCACTCACCTGAACTTTCTGAAAATTTGGATGACTGCTGTGATCTCTTCAGAACAACAGCATATTCATCACCACTGGCAGAAAGTATCGTCTGACTTGAAGTTAATGAACTTCCAGATCGTTTAGACTTGTCTGATGAACTCTGTGGCTCTGGAGTGCCATCTTTGCTGCTTACTGAAGATGGGCATACACTGGTAGATTCTTCACCTCCTTGCTGAAAGCTAGAAATGTTGTGCTGAAGAGATTCTGAATCTAGGGAAGCCGAATTTCTGGAACTTGATTTTAAGGAAGATGATAATGAAAATGATGATTGAGAAAATGAGGAAGGCTCAGAATGTTGGTTAAATGATGCTTGACCACTGACAGAATTTTCATCCGGTGATAATGAAACTCCTTTGCTAGATGTATGTGTGTGCTGTGAAAAGAAACTTCTAGAATCTTGTGCTGTGAACCCAAAATCCGTTTCACTAACAGTATGAGGACTATTTCCACAGCTGCTGTCACTGTCAGAGTTTGCTCCCTTAGCACTGTAAAATCCACTGTCAGTTGTATGCTTATTTGTGCTGCACACTGACAAACTGTTGAGTTTATTCTTAGCATTCCACGAAACAATGGCATCCTGGGACATCTGAGAACTGTTGTTCATATCTGTGTTGCTGTCGGGTGATGTCTCAGGCTCTGAGACCTCCAATTTTGCTGCAGCACTGGCGGTCTCGACTGGATCTTCATAATCATGTGATAATGCACTCCTGCCAGGAACTAGACACTCCATATCCTGTGAGATATTGAGTAAACATAAGAGTTACAAGAGTAAGTTACAAGAGTAAGTTACAAGAGTGAGTTATAAGACTTAGCCCTAAACATAAGTTATGCGAGTTAGTTATATGAGGATTTTTTAAACAAAAGATGGTTACAAGAGCAAGTTACATAAATTAGTTACAAGAGTTAATTATATGAGCAAGCTACAAGAGGTAAGTCATATGAGTAAGTTACAAAAATTATACTGTTAAAAAGAAAAGAAACGCAACAAATACGATGTTGCGATTTAAACTGAAGTTTGCTGATTAGACAAGGGCAAGTTGCCTGAAACATTCATTTGGACATCAGCTTCTCGTGCTGACATGAATTGTACTCAGCTGATGATTCATGAGTATAGAAAAGCTACACTAGGCAAAACAGCATTTTTTGACAGGTTCACGAGAATCCAATGAAACTTACTGGACACAAAACTCACTGACCATGTTATTGAATGCCTATAAAAGATTGATGCTCCTCACTCAAGTATGGCTCATCTCATTACAGAACAGTGACTCATCATCAGTGGACGTTTACAGACTGGACAGTCACAAAGTGTAGTGGCCAGACAATTTAATGTTGTTAGAAGCACCATTAGTTACCTTTTGAGATGATTTCAAGAAACTGGCTCAGTTGCAGACCAGCAATGCAATGGAAGACCCATAATCACAACTCCTGCTGAAGACCGCTTCATATAGCTGTGTCACCTCAGGAATCAATTTGCATCTGCATCCTCAATAGTCCAGTCAACGACAGTAGCTCGTCGAATTTCAGATCAAACGGTCAAGAACTGGCTGCACGACGCTGGTCTTTGGGCTAGAAGACCCTACAGAGGTCTTATTCTTACAGACCGGCATTGCCAGAACTGACTGCAGTGGGCAAACCAGCATTGTCAATGGACCGTTGCGAATAATTAGAGAAGGGTTGGGTTTAGTGATGAATCATTCTTTCTGCTCCAGCGACACGATAGACGGAGAAGAGTTTACCGCAGAGTCCATGAGCGCTATGCCCAGAACTGCGTGGATGAGGCTCCTAATGGTGGTGGAGGTGTACTGGTGTGGAGGACGATCAACTTCATGGGAAGAAGTGACCTTGTGCAAATTGAAGGATGCCTGAACGCCCAACGATACGTCGCTGAAGTTCTTCATCCTCACGTCCTTCCACTTCTGGCTGCACCAGGGTAGATTTTTCAGCAGGATAACACTTGACTTCATGTGGCACAACTCACCACCAAGTTCCTCACTGACAACAACGTCCAGACCATTCTGTGACTATCCATGTCATCAGACATGAACTTATGGGATGAACTCAACCGACAAGTCCGTCAGTGAGACGTGGCGCCAACCAATCTCCGACAGTTATCTCTTGCACTGTGGAAAGAGTGGGCAGCCATCTCACAACGACAGATCCAACAGCTAATTGGATTCATGTCAAGGAGATGTCGGTCTCTGATACAGGCCAAAGGAGGCCATACACCTTACTGAAACGGAGGCCTCAGTCACAAAGAGTAAAAGTCCAAACCAAATTTAATGAACATCATTTCATTGTTAAAGTCTTAAAGTTTCTTCATGCCAAGACTGAAACATTAATTCCATAAAATAAAATTTTGATACAAGTTTGAAATTTGCTGTCCATTACAACTACAGTAGTGTTGTGTTTCTTTTTTTTTGAACAGTATAGTTGCAAGAATTTAGTTTACATTATGCACTGGTAATCTGATATATTCTTGGAACTTTGCTTCTTAGCTTTGTCAGAAGGTGAATGAATGCACAGATAAGTATGTACCAAGATAAAATAAGGGTGCTGATGCAACAAGGTCATGGTCAGTTCAGCCAACAGCTGACCTGGTTACCATGTGAAGCTTGTGAATTGCAGAATTACTACAGGTGACCTCAGAGATGTATTCAAGTCCATCATGGCAAGTCTCAAGTCAAGTCTCAACCTTAAAGTCTCAAGCCATGTCTCATGTTCTTGAAAACAGCTTAAAATTAGTCACAAGTCAAGTTTCAAGTCTAGTCTCACACCCTTATAAACAGCTTCAAATTAGTCACAAGTCAAGTCTCAAGTCTAGTCTCACATCCTTGTAAACGGCTTCAAATAAGTCATCTCAAGTCAAGTCTCAGTCCATGAGTCAAAACAAGGAGTGACTTCTTGGTTCTGGTTACCAGATCAGTAATGATTTATTCCAGAATTCACAAGAAACTGTAAGTTGTCAAAATGAATAAAGCAAAGAAAGATAAATAAAAATAATATTATATATACTTTTTTCCTTTACTTTTTCAAGTCTTAGCAATGCTTTACTAATTTTTTATTTCACACACTAATAAAAGGATTATTAGGAAAATAGTATTAATCTTTTGTATACTGCATCAGAACCTACAAGGCTTGGTTTTTGGTCTGTGAATAGCTTTTGTGTCAGCTCCTTTATTTGATATAAATCCTTTGCTTTTGTGGTGCTCATATGTTTTGATAGGAACTTACAGTGTTCACATCAGACCCTGTTCAACCTCTCTGTTGATACCCCTAGTAATATGTCTAGTATTTATATTAGACTCTATTCCATCTCTCTTTTGATACCCCCAGTAATATGTCTAGTATTTATATTAGACTCTATTCCATCTCTCTTTTGATACCCCCAGTAATATGTCTAGTATTTATATTAGACTCTATTCCATCTCTCTGTTGATATCCCTAGTATCATGTCTAGTATTTATATTAGACTCTATTCCATCTCTCTGTTGATACCCCTAGTATCATGTCTAGTATTTATATTAGACTCTATTCCACCTCTCTGTTGATACCCCTAGTATCATGTCTAGTATTTATATTAGACTCTATTTCATCTCTCTGTTGATACCCCTAGAAACATGTCTAGTATTTATATTAGACTCTATTTCATCTCTCTGTTGATACCCCTAGTAATATGTCTAGTATTTATATTAGACTCTATTCCATCTCTCTTTTGATACCCCCAGTAATATGTCTAGTATTTATATTAGACTCTATTCCTTCTCTCTGTTGATACCCCTAGTATCATGTCTAGTATTTATATTAGACTCTATTCCATCTCTCTGTTGATACCCCCAGTAATATGTCTACTATTTATATTAGACTCTATTCCATCTCTCTGCTGGTACTCCTATGAACATGGCTGATGTTCATGTTAAAAGAAAGTTCAATAATTGATTTTCTGCAATACTGAATATAAGAAAGTTTTATATTTTTCAGTATAGAATGCATACTTTTATATTTTTTATAAAATGCTTGTTAAACACGTGCCTAAATTTTCATCTCCCATGAAATGAAATCATATGTGGAACTCACCCATTGTTTGAGAACAGAAAAGCTCATGACGCTAGCTCCATCATCATCTGCATTCTTGGAGTCTTTTAAGAACTCTTCAAGACCTTCTGGTACGCTCGGGGTTGAGGTTTCATTTAGCAGAACCCTAACCCATTGTCCCATTTCTTCTTGTGATAGGGGCTGTATAGGAGATATTGAATTTATGATAGTATCTGTCCTTATAAATGGGAGGAAGGTAAATTGATGAATGAATGACACGATATAAATCATTGTAGTTTATAACAGCAAGAAGCAGGATGGAAAGTGGTGTAGCTAGGATGTATGAAACTAAAAACTAAAGATCATCACCACCACCCAGGGCCACAGACTAAATTTATCCTTACAGACCTATGATGTCCCACCACCCAGGGCCACAGACTAAATTTATCCTTGCAGACCTATGATGTCCCACCACCCATGGCCACAGACTAAATTTATCCTTACAGACCTATGATGTCCCACCACCCAGGGCCACAGGCTAAATTTATCCTTACAGACCTATGATGTCCCACCACCCAGGGCCACAGACTAAATTTATCCTTGTAGACCTATGATGTCCCACCACCCAGGGCCACAAACTAAATTTATCCTTGTAGACCTATGATGTCCCACCACCCAGGGCCACAGACTAAATTTATCCTTACAGACCTATGATGTCCCACCACCCAGGGCCACAGACTAAATTTATCCTTGTAGACCTATGATGTCCCACCACCCAGGGCCACAGACTAAATTTATCCTTACAGACTTATGATGTCCCACCACCCAGGGCCACAGACTAAATTTATCCTTGTAGACCTATGATGTCCCACCACCCAGGGCCACAGACTAAATTTATCCTTACAGATCTATGATGTCCCACCACCCAGGGCCACAGACTAAATTTATCCTTGCAGACCTATGATGTCCATCTCCTGACATATGACCAGATTTTCCTCCCCTCTAGCTATGATCTCTACTATTACCACATGACTTTGTATTCCCCTCTAGCTATGATTTCTACTATTACTACATTACTTTGTATTCCACTCTAGCTATATCTCTACTATTACTACATGACTTTGTATTCCCCTCTAGCTATGATTTCTACTATTACTACATTACTTTGTATTCCACTCTAGCTATACCTCTACTATTACTACATGACTTTGTATTCCCCTCTAGCTATGATTTCTACTATTACTACATGACTTTGTATTCCCCTCTAGCTATGATTTCTACTATTACTACATGACTTTGTATTCCCCTCTAGCTATTATCTCTACTATTACTACATGACTTTGTATCAGCAACCCATGGCTGACATGCTAATATCAGGGTTGGCAAACCATAGATGAACAAGACCCTGTCCCATCCCTTTGCTGGTACACCCAGTAACATGCCTAGCCTGGGTAACGGGGCAGAGATCACCATAGTACCCATGGGTGTGGAGTCTGCTAAAGAAGTATTGCACACATCTGAAACTGCTGTAACCTTCTCCCAGTTCAACACGATGCTGTACTCCAACACCTTCAGTCCATTGCTTGCACAGAACATTGTCTCACAGTTCCAGGGAGATAAAAGAAGATGTGTGATCTAATTAATTCTCCACAAACAACATGAAAAATTGCTATTCACCTCCACAGTTATCTTCTCCTTGCCTGCTTCCACAATCATCAGTCCATTCTCGCTGTTTGTCTCTGCTGTGGCTCTGCGTAGTACACAAGGTCTAAGCAGAAAATGTAGCTCACACTCTTTGCTTTGGTCAGTCTTGTAGCACTCAAACGTGTTCTCTTTCACCAGACACCAGCGTCTTCCCCAGCGACGTCTGTTAAAGTTGCTGAACACGGACAGGTAACCTGATGTGAGAGAAATCAAATAACTATAAATGTAGATGATGTGAAAGAAAGCAAATAACATAAATGTAGATGATGTGAGAGAAAGCAAATAACATAAATATAGATGATGTGAGAGAAAGCAAATAACATAAATGTAGATGATGTGAGAGAAATCAATTAACATAAATGTAGATGATATGAGAGAAATTAATTAACATAAATGTAGGAGATGTGGGAGAAATCAGTTATCATAAATGTGTATGATGTGGGAGAAAGCAAGTGACATAAATGTAGAAAAAAATAAAATCAAGTTCTTACCTTTGTGGGTTACATCAATAATATCATCATCATCAACCTCATCCCAGTGTTTCCTGGCACCTAAAGTTCCAGTGTTAAGATGTGGCAGTGATGAAGAACTGCTGAGGCCATCAAACGAGGAAGGAAGATTGCTGTCTGAAGTATGAATTCTCTTACTTCTAGCCAGGTTACTGGTGGGGCCAAACGGTGGACCCGATGACTCCTCGATAATGCCACTGCGGACATCAGGATAGTCTCCCCCTGAGTGGCGCAGGTTTGAGGTGGAAGTCTGATGGGACTTCTTTTTCTGTATTGTTTTCTTGCCAATATTCTCGAAGAACTGAGTTGCTCGAAACGCAAAAGATCCCATTCTCATGACCTTGTTTCCTGAAAACAAACATCACAGGGTAAAACTCTCACATCGGTGCAAAGACCAACAAGACCATCTTAGTAAGCAGTGCAGCAGGAAAAGTTGTTTACACTGTGAGAAGAAAGATGAAATATCCCAATTCTACCTGAATCATGAGGGAGAAAGAAATGAAAGTTCTTATAACTGAAATTATGAAGATATTTGGAAAAAGAAGGGAAAAAAAGGAAAGATGTTTGATAAATAATCCTTGATGAAAAGACACTTGAAGAAACAAAGCATCTAACTAGAGCAAAGAGGCAAAGTAAAAGAAACAACATGAATGAATGGTGGTGGATCTGTCATAGAATTTGAGTTTCAGAATGATGCCTCTCAGTATTTTCTCTGCAGTTTTTTTTTGTGTTTGTTTTAAACATAGAATTTTTAAAATTCATGCACAAAAAAGTGGCGGACAGATGGACACTGAAGATAATGCTTCTTCATTTTGTTACTGTTTTTGGTATTCTAATCCAAATATGTTGCTTTTGTTTTCCTGTGTCACTTAGGCACTCCATCTGAGTATCTTCTGTCAGTCAGCATCATTCTTCTTCCAGTCCTCCAGCTTTCTTTTTTTTTTTTTTAATAATATAAAAAGAAAGAAAAAAAATGTAGTCAGAGGCCAGATTTCTCTCTCATTTTTGCCATTTACAAATTCTCTTCCCATCCAACATTTAAAAAAAAAAAATGAAAAAATAAACCAACTTTTCATTAGTTAATCATTTCTGTGATAATCCAGACCAAAATGTATGACAATGACTTTCAAACCGACACAATAAAGCTGTAATTCATGTAACTGTTTTAGCAAGGACCATGTGCAAAGTTACTCTAGCACTGAAAATTGGCCAAGTTCTATAAATGCCAAAGCCGTTACAGGACAGTGAATACAATAGTTCTGTAATTATATTCCCAGATATCAGCGCTCTGACATTTACTAGTCACAGTTAGAAAACCACTCCACAGATTCTGGCTATTTATAGTAACAAGAACAATGAAAAACAATGTAAATGAGAACAATAAAAAATAATGTAACAGAGAATACAGCGCTGAGATGACAGGAAAAAGATTTATACACCCTCATCTTCTCTATCATCTCCTTGTCAAGGCTGAGACAAACTTTCTCCACTGAGACATGTCCTTAGCCAGAAATAAAAAAAAATCTTAATTCAAGTTCTTCCTTTTCATTTTCTACAAATCTTAAATCCTTTTTAGATCTATTTTATAATTGTGTACCAGAACATGAAGGGGACACAACTATGGATGCTCCACGACCTTAAAGGGTTGTCTTCTTATTTGAACGCGCGGTTTGGCTTATTTCTACCTGTTCCTCACCTTCCTAACTGAAATGATCACTCAGATGACAGTATTCCCACTAACATACACAGTTTTTCCAAACTGCAGAACCGCTTCCGCGCTATACTCGTGTGCGCGCGTTATATAAGATTTTATTTTTGTCTGGCGTCCTGGACTTCAATAATAAACATTAAAATGAAGGGATACCACCTGGGACTGTGGGGGGGGGGGGGGGGGACGACAGAATAATAAATATAGAAATAATATAACGAAAATACACAAATAAACAAACAAACAAAAGACCCGTCGCTTACGACCTTTGTCAATTAAAAAAAAAACAGCAGGGAAAAAAATGTACACAGAAAATGAAACCAAACCAGCAATTTTTGTTTTTGTTAAATAACAAATAAGAAGGCTTGCTAGCAGTAAAGTAACAGAACATAATGCGCATGGCTGGCCCTGGAAACACAGTAAAAGCAGTATTAAGATGTCAGGCGGGACTAGCAGTCGCCTAGCCACCTGGACTTCCGGTGACAGTGGCTGCAGTCCGCCGTGACTCTCTAAATAAAAGGGATTTCTCGCAGATCAAGTTTATCTTTTATATGGATTATTTATATATCCCTGTAAAATCCCTGTTTCCATGCCATTAAGGCATATTTGGGATACGGCGTTAGGCCTGTATTTCCCAAACCTTCGGCACATACAATGAAAGTGTTCACTTGCTGTGTGAAACTGCTAGAACAGACATACATATATATAATCCACAGAAAATGCACAAAAATGGAACATGCACATAAAGGTTAGACACACTCAGAAAGGAAAGGGAGGTGACATTAACAAAACAAAAAAAAAAAAATCATATAATTGTCTGGAATCTTTGAACGACCTCAGACAAGAGCACGTGACTGTCACGTGACATGGCGGGTATATTATCACCCGCAGAAAAATGGCTCTGCCGTATTTTTTTTAACTTCGACTGGACACACCGAAAATCGCTGGTCTGGACATAGAAGGGTTTAAATGCATACTTGTTTCCTCCATGGCTTTTAACTTTTGAAAACTAGTTCATCATCCGCCAGTGCTGAGTTTATTAATCTGACCGGAAGTTGTTTCTGCATTCAGGCAGGGTAAGCCAGACCCTCAAAGCAGGCTGTGGGCGGTATCCCAGCATACGCCTGACACAGAATTGTGATCTCTGGCTGTAACACTTCATTGCTTAAAGTAATATAGTACTTTCTCCTCACTTTGATAATATCTTTCCTGTTATCTTGTTCCCATCATATCTTAGTTTTTGTTTTTGTTTTCCCCCTAAGTGTCCTACTATCTCTGTAGCAACTGTCAGTAGTTGTATTTGTCTTACACAATTATGCTTACAAACATACAGACCGAAGAGTTTAGATTTATAACAGTTTTATGTAAGAAAGAAACATGATTTGTAAAAGTTGTACAGACAAAAAAATTGTAAGGGCAAGAGAGACAATATCTGTAGAAGTTGTATGGACCAAAAAGATTAGATTTCCAAAAAGCTGTATGCAACAAAAAGTTGTATGGACCAAAGAGATTAGATTTGCAAAAAATTGTATGCAACAAAGGGTTGTATGGACCAAAGAGATTAGATCTGCAAAAATTGTATGCAACAAAGAGTTGTATGGACCTTCCAAATCAAACGTGACAAGAGATGCTTGCTTGAAAGAGAGAAAGGGGAAGTAATTTACAGACTAAACCTCGAGAGCTAAAATTGTGTATGTTGTATGGGTTAAAGATCTTACATTTGCAAAAGCTGTATCGATCTAAGGCATTAGATTTGGAAAGTTGTACGAACTAAAGAGATTACAAATGTGTACTTTTAATCTTCAAAGACCTTCTACATGCAATTGTTCTATATATAATCCTTTCTAGATATATTCAATGTCTATCCTTCTACTCTTGCACTTACTTTTTTTATCCGTTACACCAATTTGTAGATACATATTTACATATTTCTTTCTTCTTTCTGCCAACAGTTTGACATATAGCAAGATATTTCTTTCTCCTTTCTACCAACAGTTTGACATGTAGCAAGATATTTCTTTCTCCTTTCTACCAACAGTTTGACATGTAGCAAGTTTCTTTCTCCTTTCTGCCAACAGTTTGACATATAGAAAGATATTTCTTTCTTCTTTCTACCAACAATTTGACATAGAGCAGATATTTCTTTCTCCTTTCTACCAACAGTTTGACATAAAACACAAATTTCGTTCAGTAATTTGAGCACATTATTTGTTCTTTGTTTATTTGTTTGTCTTTTTTGTCATTCTTCTTCTTCTTCTTCTTCATGATATGTAGCATCTTGCCAGGTCTCACCTCTTATTTTAGATTTTGTGCTGTCCTCAGAACCTCCCTCGCTCCCCGTGGAAACATTGGAGTTGGATCCTGCCAGGTCCGTCTGAACAAGAAACAGAAAAAAAAAACAAAGCGTTATTTGCTTTTTCGTTATCAGTTTGTTATCTGCCAGCTGGTGGTCATTTATTTGTGTTCCGTGATGTGCAAGAGCCCTGTTAGCAAACTGTCATCAGGAAAGAAGATGAAAGGCTGATAAAGTCTCAGAAAACCAGTAACAGCTCTAGAGCATAAATATGATAAACAGAACAAAGGTTCCACAGCTGTGCATGTTCATGTATGATAATCTAAAGCATAACATGATCTAGCACTCTACACCGACGTGGAAACAGTTTTTTTTTTATTTGATTTTTATTTGCTACAAAATTTATAAAATAACAGATAAAAGTTAGGAAAGTTATAACAAAACTTATACCATAACAGATAAGTTAGGAAAGTTATAACAAAACTTATAATGGATAAAAGTTAGGAAAGTAAGACAGACACAAGCATCTTCATGTGAGAATATCTTCAGTCACCAACAATGCCCCTCGATGCCTACCCTCTCCATCATTTCTATATAAATAAAAAAATGTAGTTTTTGCTTACAACAAAATGTGATATTTCACTGATGACCAATGGTTCTTAAAATATATTTAACTCTGTCTCAGACCAGAAAATAGAAGAATGGTATTCTCTTGTCAATGCTCTCACTAATAATATATACATATATATATATATATATATATATATATATATATATATATATATATATATAATACCAAAATTGGAAAGTACAGTGCTGTTGTCACAAACAAAATAAATTCCCTGGAATATGCCACTATTGTGGATGCATCAGCAGCAGGCCATATTGCTCACAACCGAGAGGCCTACAGGAGTACTGTTAGGGAGGCAAAGTTCCGCAAGGGACATGCAAAGGAATGAATGAATGCCACTAATTGTTACTATACCATTCTGTACACAAATAAGATGTACCAACAACAGAGATAAACAACTGGAAGAAGATAAAATCTTATATCCTTCCCGTGCCATTAAATGTCACATAGGGCTCGCAAGGTAGTTCGCGGGGTTTTCCTGTTTTCGGCTAGCTTTTCAACTTCATCATGGGATTTTATGCCTACTAAATTGGCCTTTCTTAACAATGTCCTCTTTAGAGTTTCACGTGGTCGACCTCTTTTTCTTTGGCCTGTCGAGTTCCACTTGATAGCTTGTTTTGGGATTCTCTGTTTCTTCTCCTCACGTGACCTAAATATGCCCATCTCCTTTTCCTGATCACCCATGAGACTGGTTGTTGTTCAGTCATCTGTCTTATCCCTGCTTTGATCTTGAATTCGTTCCATTTTATGCAGAGTATATCCCTTAAGGATTTGTTTTCAAAAGAATCTAATTTCTTGTCTATTTCTTGTTTATTATGTTGTTTTCCAGCTTTCGCATGCATAAATGAAGGTGGATATTACACTTAATTAGGGAGATACATGTGATAAAATATTTTGAGACTGTGAACTTCGCAGATGATTTAGAGTTCATACAGGGGTAGTGACTCAGCAAGTGAGATGGTGTCTGCAGATAGTATACAAGCTGGTGAGAGAGTGTCTGCAGATAGTATACAAGCTGGTGAGAGAGTGTCTGCAGATAGTATACAAGCTGGTGAGAGAGTGTCTGTAGATAGTATACAAACTGGTGAGAGAGTGTCTGTAGATAGTATACAAACTGGTGAGAGAGTGTCTGTAGATAGTATACAAACTGGTGAGAGAGTGTCTGTAGATTGTACACAAACTGGTGAGAATCTGTCTATGGATGGTATCGACAAATAATATGTCTACTAATAATACAAACAAGTTAGTGTCTACAGATGGTACATGCAAATAGTGAAAGTCTGCTTGCAGACAATGAATGCAAATAATGAGAGTCTCTTTACAGACAGTACACAAACTGACGAGAGAACCCGTAGAGGAACAGTACACAGTGCTGAGGAAGCACTGTCTCACACCCACCAGTAACAGACAAGATACGAAAGTTTTTCCCATCACAATCTGCAGCTCTTCGTGCCAGAGTTAGTCATCTCGGAAATCTGCAGCTCATCGTGCCAGAGTTAGTCATCTCGGAAACAGTTTATCGCCACAGCGTACACCACGCCCAGCCTGGCTCCCAGACTGAGATGAGTCAAAATGTGCACCCAAAACATTCAGGAACATTGAGGTGCCCTAACAGTTTGGGGCATGGAGCTGTGTAAGTTCTTGGAAGATGAGAAGAACAACAGCAGACTAGGATAAAGTAACGACCCACAAACAACAGACTAGGATAAAGTAACGACCCACAAACAACAGACTAGGATAAAGTAACGACACACAAACAGCAGACTAGGATAAAGTAACGACTCACAAACATCAGACTATGATAAAGTAAGATCAAGACACGCAGCACCAACACAAACACTAGAACACCACGTGGCCAGAAAGAAAAATGTTACAAATTTAAAAAAAACACGGGAGACAACAATGAAAATGATCATGAATTTCTGGAGCACACGTCTTTGATTTCCACCATAGCACGCCTGATACGAACAAGCGCTTGAGACTTGCCAGCGTAGAACAAGCTGGAGAACCAGACACAGCCAGACAGATGGGACATAGAAATGACCGTGAACCTGTCATAATCTGGAAAAAGCATACACAGCCTTAGCTGGGAATTTCAATCGTATAATATGGAGTCAACCTCGTTCAGAACATTATCGAAGCCAAAGAGTGATGTGACCTAAGAGTATGACAAGAGCTTCCGTAAAAACGTCTCCATGACCGAAAATGTTGGGAAAACCAACACATCAGACATCTTGGAGTCATGACGCAGAGGAAAACCAACAAATCACAGACATCTTGGAGTCATGACGCAGGGGAGAAGCAAACCTCCCCCATCAAAAGTCAAGAGCTAAGGCTTGCTTGAGAGAGACGTGAAAGGGGCGGTAACTTACCAGGCTCTGGGGCACGGATGCTAGAACTGTAAATATCCACATCTGACGCTGTCACGTGGTTGAAAGATGTACTACTGACACGATTAGTGGCCAATTAGTGGTGCGGTTATGCTTGTCTACTAGCACACGTTTTGTGAGACTGAGCATTTAACAGGGCCAGAACTAATGACACGTCATTTTATGAAAGGTCAATGCTGGGAAAACTGAAACTCAGTTTCCGTACGAAAAGAATACATTAAAAAAACGATGACGATAGATTTTTGTTTTGAATGAATAAAAATAACTGAGAGTGCTACACGAATGACTAACGCGCAGACACTGCCAGTAACGTTTCGTAAAAAAAACAGCAAGAAGTATTCAAACTTTTGATTTTACCAGTGATACCTCTTACATCTTACATCCTTCCCGTGCCGCTAAACGTCACAGCTTGCCAAGATTTGATACCTCACAGGAACAGAATTACTCCCCCTCGATCATACACTCGACATGTGAAGTGATCAACATTTGCTTTTCTTGAAGTGCTCAAACATACGGACATGGAAGTGGGCGACCGCTACTTCAGTTTGTTTTCATTCGCACTTTCAACAACTGAAGTAGCCGTCATTTTCAAGTCTGAATAAATGTCAAGCGTCCCAAATGGTCAGAGTGTTCATTCTAGTATTCATTTTTTTTATTTTTCAATTTACCCTACCTTTCATTTCAGTTGAAAAGAAAAAAGAATTATATATCTAGTATCATTTCTGTATTGTTCCGTTAATTAAGAAATTTACAAAAGTTGAACAGATGAAAGTTTTTATCGTAGGAAAATACGGCAGCAAAAAAAGGTTTAAGGGTTCAGTATAGACAATATAGACAATATAGACAATACAGACAATATAGACAAAATAGACAATACAGACAAAATAGACAATATAGACATTATAGACAATATAGACACAATAGACAATATAGACACAATAGACAATATAGACAATATAGACATTATGAATTCGTGGGAAATTGGAGCGTTTTTTGTGATAAATAAAAGAAAGTGATTAAAGAGAAACTGAACAAATAAATAATGAACAATAGTAGAACCAACGAGTTTTGGGAATACTAAGAGTTGTAATAATATATACAAAACTTTGGATGAAGAAGCTCAAAAGTTTGAAAACAAAACAAATAAGTGAGCAACTTCAAGAGATTGACAGATGGATGAACAGTATCAAGACATAGACAAAGATGGCTGACTGTCCAAGCGAGCCAGTCAAGATACATGACGATGATGTCAATGATTTTCCCATCATGTGTCAGGTTTAATGGCGAAATATTTACATATCAACATTCAACAGTGGCTATAACTTAAGGCGATAAGTGCCCTAACAACTTAAGGCGACAAGTGCCCTAACAACGTAACCCGCGAGTGCCCTAACAACTTAAGGCGACAAGTGCCCTAACAACGTAACCCGCGAGTGCCCTAACAACTTAAGGCGACAAGTGCCCTAACAACGTAACCCGCGAGTGCCCTAACAACTTAAGGCGACAAGTGCCCTAACAACGTAACCCGCGAGTGCCCTAACAACTTAAGGCGACAAGTGCCCTAACAACGTAAGGCGATGAGTGGCCTAACTATTACGAGATGTGGCATAATTATGACAAACTGAAAAATGGTTGCTAGATTCAGTCTACAGCAAAATGTGAGCAAAAACATCAAGGAAAAGACCAAAATAATGAGAGAGAACTTTCTCGAAACACTGACATCTGACAGAAAACTAATATTTCTTCGGACATTTTGTTTCCACACATTACTCTGGGACTGAGGGTGCAGCCAACACTTTATGAAATGTGTGGGAGACTGAAGTGTGTGGGAGACTGAAATGTGTGGGAGACTGAAATGTATGGAAGAAAAAAATGTATGGAAGAAAAAAATGTATGGAAGACTAAAATGTATGGAAGAAAAAAATGTATGGAAGAAAAAAATGTATGGAAGAAAAAAATGTATGGAAGAAAAAAATGTATGGAAGAAAAAAATGTATGGAAGACTAAAATGTATGAAAGACTAAAATGTATGGAAGAAAAAAATGTATGGAAGAAAAAAATGTATGGAAGAAAAAAATGTATGGAAGACTAAAATGTATGAAAGACTAAAATGTATGGAAGAAAAAAATGTATGGAAGAAAAAAATGTATGGAAGAAAAAAATGTATGGAAGACTAAAATGTATGAAAGACTAAAATGTATGGAAGAAAAAAATGTATGGAAGAAAAAAATGTATGGAAGACTAAAATGTATGAAAGACTAAAATGTATGGAAGAAAAAAATGTATGGAAGACTAAAATGTATGAAAGACTAAAATGTATGAAAGACTAAAATGTATGGAAGACTAAAATGTATGAAAGACTAAAATGTATGGAAGAAAAAAATGTATGAAAGACTAAAATGTATGAAAGACTAAAATGTATGGAAGAAAAAAATGTATGGAAGACTAAAATGTATGGAAGACTAAAATGTATGGAAGGAAAAAATGTATGGAAGACTAAAATGTATGAAAGACTAAAATGTATGGAAGACTAAAATGTATGGAAGACTAAAATGTATGGAAGACTAAAATGTATGGAAGAAAAAAATGTATGGAAGAAAAAAATGTATGGAAGACTAAAATGTATGAAAGACTAAAATGTATGGAAGAAAAAAATGTATGGAAGACTAAAATGTATGAAAGACTAAAATGTATGGAAGAAAAAAATGTATGGAAGACTAAATTGTATGGAAGACTAAAATGTATGGAAGACTGAAATGTATGAAAGACTAAAATGTATGAAAGACTGA
Source organism: Achatina immaculata (assembly GCA_009760885.1). Lineage (NCBI taxonomy): Eukaryota > Metazoa > Mollusca > Gastropoda > Stylommatophora > Achatinidae > Lissachatina > Lissachatina immaculata. The sequence continues at coordinate 44,541,713 of CM019696.1, read as the reverse complement.
AATGTATGAAAGACTAAAATGTATGGAAGAAAAAAATGTATGAAAGACTAAAATGTATGGAAGAAAAAAATGTATGGAAGACTAAATTGTATGGAAGACTAAAATGTATGGAAGACTGAAATGTATGAAAGACTAAAATGTGTTGAAGACTGAAATGTATGAAAGACTAAAATGTATGGAAGACTGAAATGTATGAAAGACTAAAATGTATGGAAGACTGAAATGTATGAAAGACTAAAATGTGTTGAAGACTAAATGTATGAAAGTCTAAAATGTATTGAAAACTGAAAGGATAAAAATGAACGAATAAAGAATGACAGTATGCTCTAAGGTTGTAGGGTAATAGCTGGGAAACTGGGTGACTGGATAATTTCACCGTGGGACAGGCAATGAATGTGACGAATTATCCACAAGTGACGGCTCTCACCGTCCCCCCCCTCCCTCCCCGGTCTAGATAACTGGTCTGTCGCTCTGATGTACAAACTTCACCTAGCCACGGACAACATTAAATCAGTGCACTACATATTCATGTTGTTCACCTGAAGTAAGAGTTAAAGTTCCTATATTATGTTGTATGCGTAAAAATTAATGTCCTATATTATGTTGTAGAAGTAAGAGTTAAAGTTCCTATATTATGCTGTAGATGAAAAAGTTAAAGTCCAATATTATTTTTTGACGTAAAAGTTAAAGCCCTATATTATGTTGTAGACGCAAAAGATAAAGCCCTATATTATGTTGTAGATGCAAAAGATAAAGCCCTATATTATGTTGTAGATGCAAAAAAATAAAGCCCTATATTATGTTGTAGATGCAAAAGATAAAGCCCTGTATTATGTTGTAGATGCAAAAGATAAAGCCCTATATTATGTTGTAGACACAAAAGATAAAGCCCTATATTATGTTGTTGGCATAAAAGTTAATGTCCTATATTATGTTGTAGAAGTAAGAGTTAAAGTTCCTATATTATGTTGTAAGCATATGTCTGATGAAGAGAAGTTTATAGACCCAACACATTTTGTTTGTGGAACTGCAGATTAAGCTGCTGTGAGGTACTTTAAGGTAACCTGGTTTAGCCTGCCATACACAACATCTTGTAGCTCAAGATTTACACTGATAAAGGCGTGGTCAACGATAATGCACAGAAAAGCAGACACATGCAGTTACAGCTCATGACGATCTTGGCAAATCATATTAGAGACATAAACAAACCTTCAGGCAACACAAGAAGAGAGCAAGCAACTTGTGCACTACAGTCCTCGCTGGATTATGTCCAGGGGGAGCAGGGAATGTAGGTACATGTGATTCAAATTTCAACGAAAAAAGGCAGGTGAAAAATCTTTTCTAAGGTCATTCCAGAACTGAAAAAAGTCATTCAAGGGCATTCCAAAACAATATGATATCATAATGCTTAATGACATATTTCTTAAACAAATAGAAATTGACTGAAACAGTGAACACTTATGCAAAGAAACAGTTAACAGTTATACAGACATAGAAACAGTTAGCAGTTACTCATTACATATTTAGAGATTCTGTTGAAACTAATGTCTTAGGTGATGCAGAAGTCACTAACAGTATTTCATGCAGATTAAAGCATGCAACAATGATCTGCAGGCAGCAGCTAACACGTTACTCATGCAGGCATGGAAGGACTCACTGTTCTGAAGGCTAGAATGAGTTGGTCAAGCGGGGTGGACCAGTTGTAGAAGACACTCTTCCAATCCCAGGAAGATACCAACAATGTGGCAGCAGGGGGAGGTGCATCCTGTGAAGGTGGTCCTAAAGGAGCCACAGGTTCCGCCTTGCCGGGAGATCGATCTCCTTGAAGCGTGTACTTTTCCACTTGTACACATGGCTCCGGTTTGCTGAATGTGTACACAGCTTTCTGTCTTCTCCGCAGAATGTCCTTGACCGTTGCACCAATAGTTTTATCTCGGGAACTCAGCCCAAAAGGATTTACTTTTCTAGAATGTGTAAGAGTCCTGCTCTTAGAATGTCTGGGGGATTTCTCGCTCTGAAACTGTCTGGGAATTACTGTCCTTGACCTTCGCTCAAACAGAGATTCGACAGGGCTGGATTTTATACTGTCGCAGTCTCCTTCTTCCTTGATAAAAATATCATCCGTGGCTTTATCCCCCACGTCAATCTCGTCATATTCAAGTTCTGTGGAGTGGTCCTCATTTTTGTTCGACTGCATATGAAGACAATACAACATTAGCCAGCAGAATAAAGAGGCGTCATGACATAATGTACTACAATATGAATATAGTATGGAATTAGGCAGCTGAATATGAAGACAATATGAAAGCAGACAAAACAGCAAAGAAGGGACAGCACTCTGGCCATGGAAGTAAGAAATATCTGATCATCCCCAAGAAGGATTCTGCAAATATTAATACTGAAATATAACTTTATAATAAATAACAATATGTAATCATGTACATCCATGCAATTAATGATTATTTTAATTATTCATACAATTTTCTAATCTCTACTATATAATTACTGTATTGCAATATGGCCTATATGGTTTACATATGTATGCATATTTTCAATAACATACAGAAATGTACACTTGTGGATGTTTAATACGTGGGCTACAGATATTATATTCTAATAATGTAAAATATAAATGTTCTGTAGAACATGTAACAATAATAAATAATTTGTTTTGCAAGTTCTTGGCACCTTGTTTTTTTCCCCATGTAAATTTTGTATAATTTGTCCATAAAATGTCATTTTTAAAGACGTGAACGATATAAATAAATTTCTCCAGCAGAAAGACTAAAACAAAAACTTGGAAATTATTTCGTAATAACTTTGGATAAGATGGAATGTTATGCAAGCAGAAAGCTTGCTGAAAGTTTGACTTGTCTGATGTTGGCTGTGCAATGATGATCATGATGGAAGCCACTTGTCTGATGTTGACTGTGCAATGATGATCATGATGGAAGCCACTTGTTACAGAGTGCCACACTTCCAGTTCAAAAGTACCATAGGGTGCACTGTATTTTCAGACAAGTGGAATTTAGAAACATGCTTCTTTGCTGGCTCCACCACTAATGAAAACATAATTTGGTGGTTATGCTTCAGTAATATAGCAGCCATGTACAAGAAGCAATGCCAGAATTCAAGAAAGGGTCTTGACTATCCTTTAAAACTTCATTTCTCTTGATGATGAGTAAGTGTAATCAAAGTTGTGGTGATGAGTGAATGTAATCAAAGTTAGCTTTTACATCTTGTGTGTTGTATCAGCAACATTACATCTTGGATGTGTTCTATCAGCAACAGTACATCTTGGGCGTGTTGTACCAGCAAGATTTGTGACTTACAATTATCTGTTTCACCCTTAAAGTAATTTCTGTGCACTGCCAGAGTAAATTTTGATGAGAAATTTTGGTAAAAATGAACTGGAAAGCAGATATTTGCTCATTTAAAAACATGAGTTCAGTTATAAATGTGCTACTTTTAACTCTAGACTTCTCTTAGATATAGTTTTGAGCATTGATTCGCAACGGCATGCAAGATCTACCTGTCTGTGTTGTTTTTGGGTGAAAGTACATCTGTCAGCTGGATTTATAAAAAAATGATAACTGAAAACAAATGAAAGATAAGAGACATACAGTAATTAAAGATACATTCAGGTCATGGCTATGATACATTCAGATCTTATCATGATTATGATAAATATGTGGCTACAACAGTGATGAGTACAGCAATGATGTTTTCAAACATAATTTTGCTGATGATTTCAGTGATGATGACGACTGCTCATTTAAGTGACATCTTTTAAAGTTTGTTTTTACCTTGCTGCCATAGGTGTTGGTGGTGGACCCACAGTCAAAATCACCGCTAAAAGTTCTGGCCAAGTGGGTATGAAAATGTGGCGGTGGTTCTCCTTTAGCGTTGCCATTGATGTGCTGAAAACATGAAACAAAAAGATCTCTCATGTTGTATTTAGCTTCCAATAATCCTCTTGCTAACTTAATCTTTAATCTTTGTTACTTACATGGCAGTTTCAGCAATCCTCTACAAGTTTTTGAAGTTTTACCTCAGCCATTGGAAGATGCTTACAATTCTCACGTCAGTTCTTCTGACATTTTTTTTTTGTTTAGTCCTCGTTTAAGATGAGCCCTTATTACTGTAAGATAGTGCCACATCTGAGCACAGCTGAGGCATTGTGGGTAACGAACTGATCTTAAAACTCTTGTGCTGGTTTAAAGAAGTGGGTCATGGGCAATGTTCCCTCTAAAGGTTTGCGGTCTGTGTGCAAAATGTTCAGCTCATGTGCAAAAAAAAAAATTATGTGTGTAAGTGTGCATAGTAATATATATATATATATATATATATATATATACACTGTAAAGGACTATACACTTAACAATAGGATAGACCTGCTGTACTTTTCAGCAGTGGAACTTCATCCGCCTGTCTATTCTCTGTGCGCCCACTTGCCTCATCACGATTCTGCTACAATACTCCCAAAACTACGCGATAAAAGACCAGTTGAAACATCCGATCTGAAAGTCATTTCTCAATAAGAAAGAAACAGTAAAGGGAAAACATGTACCATCATTGTATTTTTCTTGATTGTAACTATAGCACACATCTGGTAGCTGGAAAATAAAAGTAGCAGTTTCATTTTTCTTTTTTTTGCTCGGCTGCAAAAATTTTGTGCACGGTATGATTTTTTTCTGTGCGCAGGTGGGCAGCTTAGAGGGAACATTGGTCTTGGGTGAAATCTGTCAGTGATTTGTTAATCTTCACAGAATTATAAATAAAAAAAAGCTGTGTAAACCAGGTAAAATATTTTGCAGAAGAAAATAATGAAAAAATAAAATATTACCTCCATCCACAAGACGGCCCAGTCTTTAAAATCCACGGAAAAAGAATGGGAATCAGCATTTGGATGCACCATCTTCACCTCAAATCCTTTTCTTCCTTCTCTCTCATTAACTGAAGCCTCGTATCCAACAAGAGGCACGACCAGTGAGGGCCGAGCATCCTTATCTGGTTTATACATTGCCAGGCAACCGTTACTTATAGCAACAATTCTTCTATTCCATTTGAGTTTTCCTTTGTAATATAATTCACCAGAAATTTCAACATTCTCAAGTTTTCTGAATGGTACAGTTATCTCCCACTGGGAGGATGAGCGAGACTTGCTGAGATTTTTGTTCTTTCTGAGTACAACCTTCTTTACTGGTTTCCTATCACAGAAGAGAGACATTTCACAGAATACAAGTCAGGCTGTGCCAGCATTTCAACAGATAAATGTCATTATATTAAACTAATTATGTTTACATGCAAAATACAATATTCATTATGGTAAAGTATTTGTAGTATTTGTGTCTATGTGTAAACTACAGTATTCGTTATGGTAAGGTATTTGTAGTATCTGTGTCTATGTGTAAGCTACAGTACTCTTTATGGTATTTGTGTCTATGTGTAAACTACAGCATTCATTATGGTGTTCATGTCTATGTGTAAGCCACAATAACCATTAGGTTTTTGTGTTAATATGCAAGCTACAGTACTCATTACATCATTTGTGTCTATGTGTAAGCTACAGTACTCATTATAGTATATGTGTTTATGTGTAAGCTACAGTACTCATTACAGCACTTGTGTCTATGTGTAAACTACAGTACTCATTATGGCATTTGTGTCTCTGTGTAAGCTACAATGGTCATTACAGCATGTGTGTGTAAGCTTAGTACTGCATTATAAGACAAAACAAATATATTAGCAAAAAATAATTGTTAAACAGAACCAAATTGAACTCAGTATTTTTGCTCATTCATTCATCCATCTCTCTATGTCTCTGCATGTCTTTGCATGTCTCTCCATGTCTCTGCATGTCTTTGCATGTCTCTCCATGTCTCTGCATGTTGATCAACAAAGCAGTCACTGTCAGGCACAACTTGTGGTATCCCATGGTGCAGATACAACTTGTGGTATCCCATGGTGCAGATACAACTTGTGGTATTCCATGATGCAGATACAACTTGTGGTATCCCATGGTGCAGATACAACTTGTAGTATCCCATGGTGCAGATACAACTTGTGGTATCCCATGGTGCAGATACAACTTGTGGTATCCCATGGTGCCATGGTGCAGATACAACTTGTGGTATCCCATGGTGCAGATACAACTTGTGGTATCCCATGGTGCAGATACAACTTGTGGTATCCCATGTTGCCATGGTGCAGATACAACTTGTGGTATCCCATGGTGCAAATACAACTTGTGGTATCCCATGGTACAGATACAACTTGTGGTATACCATGGTGCAGATACATTTTCTCACAGTCTGAAGTCAGAATTTGTGTGGGACCTCTGTTCTTCTACATTACGTCCATCTTGGCTTCTTCAATTTTTTTCCCAGGTTTTCCTTCATTCTCTCCTTCTTTTCTTCAAAAGTCCATGAAACAGTTCTTCTATCAGAAGTGTTGAGGTCTTTTCTTCAAAAGTCCATGAAACAGTTCTTTCAGAAGTGTTTAGGTCTTTTCTGAGTGCATGAACAATCCCCTTCAGTATATTTTTGCTATTTGTTTTCATTTGCAGCAGTCCTAAAGAGTGGATACATAATTTATTTGTTTCTGACTGAGCACAACAAACTGGCAACTTAAGCCACAGTTTTTCATATGGTGCACCAAGGCACAACGGTGTGCCACAAGAGAGCTAGAAATGTGCCAAATTTTTATAGAAAAAAAAGTATTTTTGACCAAAATGCAGTACATTTTTGCTCAAACACTCGCCAGGTAGAGAACCCATAGCAATTTAGTTATAATTTGAGTACAGTGCGAGCTGAGCTGGTCCGAGATTTATGCCTCTAGCATGCTCACATTTCACACTGAAAACTGTGCCTTGTACATTCATTCATTCATTCATTTGCATGTCCCTTGCGGAACTTTGCCTCCCAAACAGCACTCCTGTAGGCCTCTCGGTTGTGAGCAAGATTGCCTTGTACAATAAAATTTAAAATCACCATCAAATTTTATTTCATTTGTATAGATATATAAAAAACAAGAAGAAAGTGAACATTGAAAACAGGCTGTAATGTCATAATAGTAAGAGAAACCAAGAAGCTGTCTGACTGTCCGAAGTACAAGCAAAGGAATGTGATCAACTTACTTCGGTAGTTGGATGTTCAATTTGTTGACTTGATCTGTGTCATGACGTACTTCTTCATCAAATGACTCATAACTTGTGCTGTCACCATCACCTAGCAGATTATACCAACCAACAGAACATAATATGGTATACATATATCTACAAATTACAATAAAAATATGTAACATAACGTTGTGCACACATCTTCAATGAACACAATGTAATATGATGCACCCATGTTACACCAAATTTACATTTAACTGCAGCTGTAAAATGGGCTAAGTGGTTGCTCACTCCACATGAGTCTGTGGTTTAAGTCACAGTAATTCTCTTATTATTTTTATTTCTTCCATGTCTAAAGTGCTTTGTCTACTAGCCAACCCTACAACACTGTGATCTGTCACTTTACTGTGACAAGTCCTGCTACTTCTTATTTGCTAAATTTCTAAAAATGGGGGAACTATCTTAAAACTATTTTGAAAAAAAAAATGGTATGAAGGCTAAATTATTTATAAAATGTAACAACACTGTTTTCTCGCTAGGTAAAGTTCATTCTAATCACATTTTACATTTAATTAACCAACACAGTTTTTTCCTATTCTTTCTTTTTTTTTTTAACTTTGAGCTTTCAGAATATGGACTTTCATAATTTGTTATGAACGATGTGTTTATTAATTAAGTTTCCTGGGAGACATTCCTGGAAGACATTTCTAGAAGACATTCTTGGAAGACACTGCTAGAAGACATTTCTAGAAGACATTCTTGGAAGACATTGCTAGAAGACATTCCTAGAAGACATTTCTAGAAGACATTCATAAAAGACATTCCTGGAAGACATTCTCACCTGAAAGTTCATGGTCAGAATTGGCAGAGCGGTCTGACTTGTCCTGTGCCTGTAACTCACTTCGCTTTGGAAGAGGGGGTCGAAAAGGCAACTCTGGCGGCTTGTCATCAAAATTTATGGAGTTCCGACTTCCAGAATCTGAAAATTTAATGTCCCTTCTTGGAGGAAGTGGAGGTGGAGCTGCCACAGCTGCTGCTGTAGAACTATCCAGGACGTCATCTGGGAGCTCTTCTGTACTTCCTGCCGTGGCATTGCTTGAACCGTCTGCTGCGTATGATGTGTTGTTACTCTCGGCAGACAGCTGCTGTCTTGCCATTGGTATCTCATACACGGCTGTGTCTTGAATGTCCTCATTCTCATCATCACTGGTTTTGTTCGACTGGATGTCAGATATAGGACGCTGCCTCACACTGTTCTGTTCTTTACTGCTGTAAGAAATAGGAAAACCATTTTAAATGTCAGGGAGGGGAGCAGATGTTAAATTGCTGTCTAATTTTGTGCACCTTTCTGTCATATACAACTTGTCAGTAGTTGTTTTGTATCTACTAATTTGACTGTAATCAATGGGAACAATGATGCCCATGAAACGTCTCACATCCTTCCCATGCCGTTAAATGTCACATAGGGCTTGAATGGTAGTTCACCAAGTTTTCCTTCCTTGGCAAGCTTTTTAATCTCATCAAGGGATTTTATGCCTACTAATTTGGCCTGTCTCATGGGTGATCATAAAAAGAAGATGGACATGTGTAGGCCATGTGATGAGAAGAAACAATCAGAGAATACCAAAACAAGCTATCAAGTGAAGCACAACAGGCTGAAGAAAAAGAGGTCGACCACGTGAAACTCTAAAGAGGACACTGTTAAGAGAGGCCAGTTTAGTGGGCATAACATCCCTTGATGAAGTTGAAAGACTCACCGAGAACAGGAAAACTTGGCAAGCAACTATGCGAGCCCTATGTGACGTTTAATAGCATGGGAAGGATGGCCTATCTTAACAGTGTCCTCTTTAGAGTTTCACATGCCCAATCTCATTTTCTTTGGGCTGCTGTGTTCCAGTTGACAGCTTGTTTTGAGATTCTCTGACTGTGATCTTGCCTATGATAGCAGGATGCTAAATTACTGAGGTCAGTATAATAGGGATGGTCATGACCATCTTAGTAACAGTCTACTGTTTTTTTTTGGATTGGTTACCAGGGCTGGGTTTTATGCCCTCATTGGCTAGCAGTGCTTGGTTTTATGCCCTCATTGGCTAGCAGTGCTTGGTTTTATGCCCTCATTGGCTAGCAGTGCTTGGTTTTATGCCCTCATTGGCTAGCAGTGCTGGTCTCAGTGCTCTCACTGGCTATCAGGGCTTGGTTCATTGTCCTCACTGGCTAGCAGTGCTTGTATCAGTGTCCTCATTGGCTACCAGGGCTTGGTTTTATGCCCTCATTGGCTAGCAGGACTTTGTTCAGTGTCCTCATTGGCTAGCAGGGCTTTGTTCAGTGTCCTCATTGGCTAGCAGTGCTGGTCTCAGTGTCCTCATTGGCTAGCAGTGCTAGTCTCAGTGTCCTCATTGGCTAGCAGTGCTGGTCTCAGTGTCCTCATTGGCTAGCAGTGCTGGTTTCAGTGTCCTCATTGGCTAGCAGTGCTGGTCTCAGTGTCCTCATTGGCTAGCAGTGCTGGTTTCAGTGTCCTCATTGGCTAGCAGTGCTGGTTTCAGTGTCCTCATTGGCTAGCAGTGCTGGTCTCAGTGTCCTCATTGGCTAGCAGTGCTGGTCTCAGTGTCCTCATTGGCTAGCAGTGCTGGGTTGTAGTGTTGCTAGGCTAAGAGGGTTGGGCCTTTAGATCCAACAACACAAATGTCAGATTATTATGACATTAACTTCTGATGTATACTAGTTAGCAGAAGAAGAAGAAGAAGGAGGAGGAGGAGGAAGGTTAAAAACAGGTAAACTGACTGTTTCAGTATAGAAAAGAGAAAGAAAAAAAGAGAAAGAAACAGAGAAAGAAAGAGGCAATGTAGCATAAATAAGAATTGTTGAACAGCTTTGATTACCTTTCATTTGTGTCTATGTCATCATAAACTTTGACTTCCTGGAGAAGTGAAATCAAACATGATGATTAAAACATTTTTGTTGAGTTTCATTTAACAGTCTTAAAACTGAGCTCAGTAACATTTCTTTCCTTTGTGAGAATCAAATCTCCCTGACTTCTTCTTCTTCTTCTCTTCACATTTTCTGTTTGTTCCAAGTGGAGTAAATGAACAGTTAAATTCACATAGTTTTATCTTAGAAAGAATAAACATGTAAAACTTCATTCATATTATTTTACAACAGACACATATTAATGTCTACACTAATTCAAACATATTTCCCTAATGAGAAATGTCTGCCCAAGATGTCTTACTGATAATCAAACTCTCAGGCAAGAAAATGGCTAGACAATTTTTTTATGGCACACCATTAAGTCACATTAGATATTTTGTAGTTAAAGTGGTTATTTGTGAATGCGAGATGGCCTGCGAGAGGGGGAGGAAAGGAGGGTCCTGCTGGTGCATCACTTGGGGGCCTGCTGGTGCATCACTTAGGGGCCTGCTGGTGCATCACTTAGGGGCCTGCTGGTGCATCACTTGGGGGCCTGCTGGTGCATCACTTAGGGGCCTGCTGGTGCATCACTTGGGGGCCTGCTGGTGCATCACTTAGGGGCCTGCTGGTGCATCACTTAGGGGCCTGCTGGTGCATCACTTGGGGGCCTGCTGGTGCATCACTTGGGGGCCTGCTGGTTTTCCCTGTTTTAAGGTGGGCCCAGAGAACTCCAGTAGCATGTAGTGGAAAACTGATAAGGGGAAGTGGGGAGGGAGTTGCAATGGCTTATAAAATGTCAGAAGCCATGATGTGAGAGGGCAAGAAACACACGCCAGGTATTGTTATATGTACAATTATATTCATGGGGGAAATCTTATATTATGGGGGAAATACATTGTCAGAATTTATGTGAAACTATGTCTTTGTCATCCGGCATCTTTCATTAGTAATTATTGGCATGTTAAAAACAATACTTTTTTCCAAGAGAAGGAAGGAAGGAAGGAAGAAAGGAGGGGAGGGAGGGAGGAAGGAAGGAGGAAAGAGGGAGGGAAGGGAAGGAGGAAGAAAGGAAGGATGGGAAGGGAGGAAGAAAGGAAGGAGGGAGGAAGGGAAGGAATAAGGGAGGAAGGGAAGGGAGGGAGAGAGGAAGAAAGGAAGGAGGGAGGGAAGGGAGGGAGAGAGGAAGAAAGGAAGGAAGAAGGGAGGGAAGGGAAGGGAAGGAATAAGGGAGGATGGAAAAGGAGGGAGAGAGAAAGAATGGAAGGAGGAAGGGAAGGAAGAAGAGAGGAAGGGAAGGAAGAAGAGAAGAAGGGAAGGGAGGGAGAGAGGAAGAAAGGAAGGAGAGAGGGAGCGAGCAAGGGAGAAGAAAGAAAGAAAGAAAGAAAGAAAGGTCTTCACGATAACTTTAAAACCCTGCTTGCTTAGATTTAACTTGTAACAGTGAATTCTGTTCTTGTGAATAAATTAACAAACAGCTTTTCATATCTGTTTTGTTTTTTTGTTGTTGTTTCTAGTTTTGTGTCTTGTGTCTATGTTTGTACCTACATTTGTGTCTATATCTGGGTAGATTAAATTCACAACTATCTTACCATTATTCACTACAAGTTGGAACTCCATTTTAACATGATTAAATTTTCACAAAGAAAGTTTCAGATCACGTACACATACAGATGAATATATAAAGAATTTGTTCATGAACATACAAGTTTTCAGGTATGAAAGAAACCTTTTCATGTTCATTATAAGTTTGTTATATCTGGGTTGTTCAAGATTGTGCTCTGAAGCTTAGAGACTGTTCTGACAAAAATTTAGCAGAAAACACTTTGTGCGGACACCTGAGTAGTGAAGTGATTAGCGTACTAGTGTCTCATAGCAAAGGTCATTGGTTCAAATCCAGCCTGAGGTGTGTCAGTTATCCAGCTGTAGAAATACGTGTACCTGGTTTCTTGCGGGGCTAGGGAAGGAGAGGTAGCCAGGCATGACGCTGACCTCATCACTCTCTAGTGTGCTGACAGGTCAAGGAAAATATGGGCACTAACAACATATCCCCCTAGTGTCTCCGTGGCATAAAAGAGTTACCATTACCTTCAGTTTGTGTAGCTGGGCTTGTAGTCTGCAGTATTGCTTCAAATTCTGAAAAATTTGATTTCTTGGGGTGTGGGCCTAAAGATTGGTGTTTCTTGTGTTGTGGACCTAAATATTGGTGTTTGTTATGTTGTGGGCCTGAAGATTGCTGTTTGTTGTGTTGTGGACCTAAAGATTGCTGTTTGTTATGTTGTGGACCTAAATATTGCTGTTTGTTATGTTGTGGGCCCAAAGATTGCTGTTTGTTGTGTTGTGGGCCTGAAGATTGCTGTTTGTTATGTTGTGGGCCTAAATATTGCTGTTTGTTGTGTTGTGGGCCTAAAGATTGCTGTTTGTTGTGTTGTGGGCCTGAAGATTGCTGTTTGCTATGCTGCGGGCCTAAATATTGCTGTTTGTTGTGGACTGTTTAGATAATAACGTTCTAAAGCACAACCACAAGCTGGCTACTCTTACAAAAGTGGAAACTTTCTGACCTGTACAGAAGATGTTTCTGCAGCATCTGTCACATCTTCTTGGTACTGATGTGACTCTACAAGTGACCTTGAGATCTGCCTCTGTGCCGCTGCGAAGTCAGGGGTGCTGTGGTTAACAAGGAGACCGCTTTCTTCTTCGGTTTTCTTCAACAGTTCTGGCGCCAACACACGACCTGTGCCAAGACAAGAGATTACGAATGATGGGAATTTTTCCAAGCTTCTTTATTATAACACACAAAACTATAACTGCTGTCAGCTTCGTCCCTGTAACTTTGGGCTACTTCTGTTGTGGAGGACAAATCAGTTAAATAAGAACATATAATTTAAAGAAAATAAGAAAAGAACAACAGCTAAAAATTAAAGATCAGCTTTAAAAAAAATATGGCTGGAAGAAGACAAAAATCAACTAAATAAGAACTATGGCTGAACCACGTACCAGGATTAAACACCCACTAGATTAAACACCTACCAGATTAAACACATACCAGGATTAATTAAACACATACCAGATTAAACACATACCAGATTAAACACCTACCAGGATTAAACACATACCAGATTAAACACATACCAGGATTAAACACATACCAGATTAAACACATACCAGGATTAAACACATACCATATTAAACACATACCAGATTAAACACATACCAGATTAAACACCTACCAGATTAGGCACCTACCAGATTAGACATGGACCAGGATTAAACACCTACCAGATTAAACACCTACCAGATTAGGCACCTATCAGATTAGGCATGGACCAGGATTAAACACATACCAGGAGATTACCAGGAATCACATGAGGGCAATAATTTAAATAAGATTATAGTAAATAAGAAAACATGGCCGTCAAGAACAATGACTGAGAAAGAACACTACCAGTGATTGGAGGAAGACCACAGCATTCAGTGGGAAAGGGCAGGGACACTGATTGCAAGAAAACAGGTAAATTGACTGAGAGAAAACAGTTAAAACTGACTGAAAGAAAAAAACTAAAACACTGAGAAAAAAAAAACCAGGGAAACTGATAGAGAAAACAGGTAAAGTGACTGAAAGAAAACAGGAATACCCAGCCTGATTAGAAAGTGCTTTGAAACAAAGTGTGCAAACAAAAATCATTTTTAATCAGCAAAGCCACTATAGTGCTGAATGAAAAATGTATTCATGTTTCATAGTTTTGTGGTTTGTGTTGAAAAAAGAAACATTCCATAGTTTTACAGTTTTTGTTGCAAATGGTGCTAAAGGAAAAACTTCACAGTTTAAAAGTTTGTGTTGCAAAAAAGAAACATTTCATAGTTTTACAGTTTGTGTTACAAATGTTGCTAAAAAAAACACTTCATAGTTTTACAGTTTGTATTGTAAACATTGCTAAAAGAAAAACTTCATAGTTTTACAGTTTGTGTTGCAAAAAGAAACACTTCATAGTTTTACAGCTTGTGTTGGAAATGTTGCTAAAAGAAACACTTCATAGTTTTACAGTTTGTGTTGGAAATGTTGCTAAAAGAAACACTTCATAGTTTTACAGTTTGTGTTGCAAACAGAACCATTTCATAGTTTTACAGTTTGTGTTGCAAAAAGAAACACTTCATAGTTTTACAGTTTGTGTTGCAAAAAGAGACACTTCATAGTTTTACAGTTTGTGTTGGAAATGTTGCTAAAAGAAACACTTCATAGTTTTACAGTTTGTGTTGCAAAAAGAAACACTTCATAGTTTTACAGTTTGTGTTGCAAAAAGAAACACTTCATAGTTTTACAGTTTGTGTTGCAAACAGAAACACTTCATAGTTTTGCAGTTTGTGTTGCAAAAAGAAACGCTTCATAGTTTTACAGTTTGTATTGCAAAAAGAAACACTTCATAGTTTTACAGTTTGTGTTGCAAATGTTGCTAAAAGAAACACTTCATAGTTTTACAGTTTGTGTTGCAAAAAGAAACACTTCATAGTTTTACAGTTTGTGTTGCAAAAAGAAACACTTCATAGTTTCACAGTTTGTGTTGCAAATGTTGCTAAAAGAAACACTTCATAGTTTCATAGTTTGTGTTGCAAATGTTGCTAAAAGAAACACTTCATAGTTTTATAGTTTGTGTTGCAAATGTTGCTAAAAGAAACACTTCATAGTTTTATAGTTTGTATTGGAAATGTTGCTAAAAGAAACACTTCATAGTTTTATAGTTTGTGTTGCAAATGTTGCTAAAAGAAACACTTCATTCCAACCACAGACTGCAACAAACAGTGAAATAATTGGCCTGGTGGCTGCAGTTTTTATGGTTAAATATAGAAAAATTCCACTTCTACTTTATGTAAAGAGATCTTCTCTCCTTAAACAGAATTATTAATGAGTCTGTTCTATATTTTAAAGGGGCAACAGGTATTTTAGTACCTGGGCATTATGTAATGTCATTCCAGTTGTTCCCAGTTCATCTTATCATGGCTGAGGAAATGTTGCCATCAGACAACTATCTTTTCTTACTGCAGTTATCTTTTCTTACCCTGGTTATCTTTTCTTACCTTGGTTATCTTTTCCTACTCCAGTTATCTTCCTTTACTCAAGTTATCTTCTCTTATTCTAGTTATCTTTTTTCACTCTGGTTCTCCTTTTCCTATTCTTATTATATTATATTATCTTCTCTCACCCTTGTTATCTTCTCTCAATCTTGTTATCTTCTCTCAATCTTGTTATCTCCTCTCACTCTTGCTATCCTCTCTTACTCTTGCTATCTTCTCTTACACTTGCTATCTTCTCTCACTCTTGTTATCTTTTCTCACTTTTGTTATCTTCTCTCGCTCTTGTTATCTTCTCTCGCTCTTGCTATCCTCTTTTACTTTTGCTATCTTCTCTTACTCTTGCTATCTTTTTTTAATCTTGTTATCTTCTCTTACTCTTGCTATCTTCTCTCACTCTTGTTATCTTCTCTCACTCTTGTTATCTTCTCTCACTCTTGTTATCTTCTCTCAATCGTGTTATCTCCTCTCACTCTTGCTATCCTCTCTTACTCTTGCTATCTTCTCTTACACTTGCTATCTTCTCTCACTCTTGTTATCTTCTCTCACTTTTGTTATCTTCTCTCGCTCTTGTTATCTTCTCTCGCTCTTGCTATCCTCTTTTACTTTTGCTATCTTCTCTTACTCTTGCTATCTTTTCTTAATCTTGTTATCTTCTCTTACTCTTGCTATCTTCTCTCACTCTTGTTATCTTCTCTCACTCTTGTTATCTTCTCTCAATCGTGTTATCTTCTCTCACTCGTGCAATATTCTCTTACTCTTGTTATCTCCTCTCACTCTTGCTATCTTCTTTTACTCTTGCTATCTTCTCTTACTCTTGCTATCTTCTCTCACTCTTGCTATCCTCTCTTACTCTTGTTATCTTCTCTCACTCTTGTTATCTTCTCTTACTCTAGTTATTTTCTCTCACTCTTGTTATCTTCTCTCACTCTTGTTATCTTCTCTCAATCTTGTTATCTTCTCTCACTCTTGCAATATTCTCTCACTCTTGTTATCTTCTCTTACTATCTTCTCTCAATCTTGTTATCTCCTCTCACTCTTGCTATCCTCTCTTACTCTTGCTATCTTCTCTTACACTTGCTATCTTCTCTCACTCTTGTTATCTTTTCTCACTTTTGTTATCTTCTCTCGCTCTTGTTATCTTCTCTCGCTCTTGCTATCCTCTTTTACTTTTGCTATCTTCTCTTACTCTTGCTATCTTTTTTTAATCTTGTTATCTTCTCTACTCTTGCTATCTTCTCTCACTCTTGTTATCTTCTCTCACTCTTGTTATCTTCTCTCACTCTTGTTATCTTCTCTCAATCGTGTTATCTCCTCTCACTCTTGCTATCCTCTCTTACTCTTGCTATCTTCTCTTACACTTGCTATCTTCTCTCACTCTTGTTATCTTCTCTCACTTTTGTTATCTTCTCTCGCTCTTGTTATCTTCTCTCGCTCTTGCTATCCTCTTTTACTTTTGCTATCTTCTCTTACTCTTGCTATCTTTTCTTAATCTTGTTATCTTCTCTTACTCTTGCTATCTTCTCTCACTCTTGTTATCTTCTCTCACTCTTGTTATCTTCTCTCAATCGTGTTATCTTCTCTCACTCGTGCAATATTCTCTTACTCTTGTTATCTCCTCTCACTCTTGCTATCTTCTTTTACTCTTGCTATCTTCTCTTACTCTTGCTATCTTCTCTCACTCTTGCTATCCTCTCTTACTCTTGTTATCTTCTCTCACTCTTGTTATCTTCTCTTACTCTAGTTATTTTCTCTCACTCTTGTTATCTTCTCTCACTCTTGTTATCTTCTCTCAATCTTGTTATCTTCTCTCACTCTTGCAATATTCTCTCACTCTTGTTATCTTCTCTTACTATCTTCTCTTACTCTTGCTATCTTCTCTCACTCTTGCTATCCTCTCTTACTCTTGCTACCTTCTCTCACTCTTGTTATCTTCTCTCACTCTTGTTATCTTCTCTCACTCTTGTTATCTTCTCTCGCTCTTGCAACCTTCTCGTGCTCTTGCTATGCTCTTTTACTTTTGCTATCTTCTCTTACTCTTGCTATCTTCTCTTACTATTGCTATCTTCTCTTACTCTTGCTATCTTCTCTCACTCTTGCTATCTTCTCTTACTCTAGTTATCCTCTCTTAATCCTGTTATCTTTTCTTACTCTAGTTATCTTCTCTTCTCTTTTTTTACTCTTGCTATCTATTCTCACTCTTGTTATCTTCCCTTATTCTAGTTATCTTCCCTTACTGTAGTTATCTTCTCTTACTCTTGTGATCTTTTCTTACTCTACTTATCTTCTCTTCTCTTCTCTTACTCTTGCTATCTTCTCTTACTCTTGCTATCATCTCTTACTCTGGTTCTCTTTTTCCTACTCTAGTTATCTTCTCTTTCTCCTGTTATCTTCTCTTATTCTGGTTCTTTTTTATCGCACCCCTGTTATCTGCTCTTAGTCTATCTTCTATTACTCTTATTATCTTCCCTTACTTTAGTTATCTTTCTTAACTCTGGTTCTCCTTTTTCCTATTCTGGTTATCTTCTCTTCCTCTTGTTATCTTCTCTCATTCTTGTTATCTTCTCTCACTCTAATTCTCTTCTCTTACTCTGGCTATCTTCTCCTACTCCTGTTATTCTTTTCTCACTCTTGTTATCTTCTCTCGTTGTAGTTATCATCTCTCAATCCAGTTACCTTTTCTTACTCTAGTTATCTTCTCTTAATCCATTTATCTTTTCTTACTACAGTTATCTTCTTTCACTCTTGTTATCTTCTCTCACTCTAGTTATCTTCTCTTACTCTGATTATCTTTTCAATGCGAAGAAAACTAAATTGATGACAACTGACAAAACAAATAAGGCAGCTGAAATATACACCAATGAGAAACACTTGGAAGAAATAGAGTTCTGAATATCTTAGATCATTACTAATAATGGAGATACAGTGAGGGAAATTAAAAAGAGGACATCTATAGCTCTTCAGAAAGTAAAACAACTAAAGAAGCTGTGGAGAGGAACAGACAGAACTACAAAAAAATAAGACTTTTATTCACATGCATCTTTCCCATTGCAACATTTGTTGTGAGACCTAGACATTTTAACAGTTGAAAAACACATAAATGCTTTTGAGTATAAATGCTACAGAGGAGTTCTTCAAATATCATGGACACAAAAAAAAAACCAAATATATCCATACGTCAAGAACTTAATATTGAAGAAATTTGACTAGTAACGAAGATTAAACAGAGAAAACTTAGATATTTTGGACACATTAACAATCGTGATAATTTAGATAAGACCGTCTTGGAAGGGTACACAATGGAAAAAAGAAAGAGAGGAATACATCGTTGAAGATGGGTGCAAGACATCGTTGATAATCTACAAATGGATGCATCAGCAGCAGGCCATCTTGTTTACAACTGAGAAGCCTACAGGAAAGCTGTTAGGGAGGCAAAGTTCCGCAAGGGACATGCAAATGACTGACTGACTGAGTTATCTTTTCTCACTCCAGTTATCTTTTCTCATTTTGGTTCTCCTTTTCTCATTCTGGTTATCTTTTCTTAGTTCAGTTATCTCCTCTTACTCCAGTTATCTTCTCTTTTCTTCTCTCACCCCAGTTATCTTCTCTTACTCCAGTTACCTTCTCTTATCTTCTCTCACCCCAGAAATCTTCTCTTATTCCCGTTATCTTCTCTTATCTTCTTTCACCCCAGTTATCTTCTCTTACTCCAGTTACCTTCTCTTATCTTCTCTCACCCCAGTTATATTCTCTTACTCCAGTTACCTTCTCTTATCTTCTCTCACTCCAGTTATCTTCTCTTACTCCAGTTACCTTCTCTTATCTTCTCTCACCCCAGTTATCTTCTCTTACTCCAGTTACCTTCTCTTATCTTCTCTCACCCCAGTTATCTTCTCTTACTCCAATTACCTTCTCTTATCTTCTCTCACCCCAGTTATCTTCTCTTATCTTCTCTCACCTCAGTTATCTTCTCTTATCTTCTCTCACCCTAGTTATCTTCTCTTACTCCAGTTACCTTCTCTTATCTTCTCTCACCCCAGTTATCTTCTCTTACTCCAATTACTTTCTCTTATCTTCTCTCACCCCAGTTATCTTCTCTTACTCCAGTTACCTTCTCTTATCTTCTCTCACCCCAGTTATCTTCTCTTACTCAGAGTGCAGCGCTAATGCCACAAGATTAAAACAATCTCTCTGATAAGCTCCCACTACCTATCCATATTTTTTTTTTTTTGTTGACATTTCTGAAACAATATTTCACATGTGACCTTCTCGGCAATATCCAGAACACGGTGTCAATGCTGAAAGATCTGGCCAGCTCACATGTAACCAATCAATGGTTTTGTTTCCTGCCTTTCCTAGCTTTTATTTATACATAAACTATTTCAATAATGCCTTTTATTGCTTCTACACATACTTTTTTATCTTAACGTTTCTCTCTTTTATGTGCACATACATTTTTTTTAATCGTGCCTTTCAGTGCTTTTATTTACAAAGTATTTATTAACTGACTTATTTATATTTTTTTAATATTCCTCATTCATATATTAGCTGGAGCTAAGGTTAACTGATAGAGTAAATATATATATTGGAGGTTATGAAATACCAGAGATTAGATGTGCTGATGACACAGTATTACTGTCCACAACATAAAAAGGAAAGGAAAAACTAATTATATCAGTCAGTAAGAACATCAAAGAGCAAAACCTCTATCTAAATGTGAAGAAAAA
The DNA here is from genome assembly GCA_009760885.1 of Achatina immaculata. Taxonomy (NCBI): domain Eukaryota; kingdom Metazoa; phylum Mollusca; class Gastropoda; order Stylommatophora; family Achatinidae; genus Lissachatina; species Lissachatina immaculata. Next base: position 44,521,895 of record CM019696.1, on the reverse strand, counting down.
CTAAATTGATGACAACTGACAAAACAAACAAGGTAGCTGATGTATGTATCAGTGATGAAAAACTGGAAGAAGTGAAGAGTTTTGAATATCTTGGATCACTACTAACTAATAATTGAGATACAATGAGGGAAATTAAAAGGAGGACATCTATCGCTCTTCAGAAAGTAGAACAACTAAAGAATCTGTGAAGAGGAACAGACAGAACCACAAAAATAAGATTTTTAAGGGCATGCATCTTTCCCATCGCAACATATGCCTGTGAGACCTGGACACTTAACAAAACAGCTGAGAAACACATAAATGCCTTTGAATGTAAATGCTACAGAAGAGTTCTCCAAATATCATGGACACAAAAGAGAACAAATATGTCTATAGTACAAGAACTTAATACTGAAGGCTGGCTGGCTAGTAAAGAGGATTAAAGAGAGAAAAAGTAAATACTTTGGACACATTAACCGTCGTGATAATCTAGAAAAGACCGTCTTGGAAGGGCACATAATGGGAAGAAGAAAGAGAGGAAGACCAAGGTGAAGATGGCTGCGAATGGTCGAACTAGCATCAGGGCATCTAGCTTACAACCGTGAGGATTACAGGAAAGCTGTTAGGGAGGCAAAGTTCCGCAAGGGACATGCAAATGACTAACACACACATACAAACACACACACACACATATATATATATACACACACACTAGACATGGCTGACCTTCTCACACACTAGACATGGCTTATCTTCTCACAAACTAGACATGGCTTATCTTCTCACACACTAGACATGGCTTATCTTCTCACACACTAGACATGGCTTATCTTCTCACACACTAGACATGGCTGACCTTCTCACACACTAGACATGGCTTATCTTCTCACACACTAGACATGGCTTATCTTCTCACACACTAGACATGGCTGACCTTCTCACACACTAGACATGGCTTATCTTCTCACACACTAGACATGGCTGACCTTCTCACACACTAGACATGGCTTATCTTCTCACAAACTAGACATGGCTGACCTTCTCACACACTAGACATGGCTTACCATCTCACAAACTAAACAAGGCTTCCCTTCTCACACACTAGACATGGCTGAAACCTTCTCACACACTAGACATGGCTGAAACCTTCTCACACACTAGACATGGCTGAAACCTTCTCACACACTAAACAAGGCTTCCCTTCTCACACACTAAACAAGGCTTCCCTTCTCACACACTAAACAAGGCTTCCCTTCTCACACACTAGACATGGCTGAAACCTTCTCACACACTAAACAAGGCTTCCCTTCTCACACACTAAACAAGGCTTCCCTTCTCACACACTAAACAAGGCTTCCCTTCTCACACACTAGACATGGCTGAAACCTTCTCACACACTAGACATGGCTTATCTTCTCACACACTAGACATGGCTGAAACCTTCTCACACACTAGACATGGCTTCCCTTCTCACACACTAGACATGGCTTCCCTTCTCACACACTAGACATGGCTTCCCTTCTCACACACTAGACATGGCTGACCTTCTCACACACTAGACATGGCTGACCTTCTCACACACTAGACATGGCTTCCCTTCTCACACACTAGACATGGCTTCCCTTCTCACACACTAGACATGGCTTCCCTTCTCACACACTAGACATGGCTTACCATCTCGAGGTGGTAATGTTGGTGGTAGCTTGACGATGTCCAGGCGCTCTATGAAAAACTGGCGCCTCTCCTCGGCGAACTTTGACAAGGATTCGGATGCCAAAGTAATTGTCAGGAATTCTTCCAGTCCAGGTAGAAGTTCTGTCAAGAATAAATCGAGACAGAATTGCGTGTGAAATTTTTACACTGGAAAATTTGTCATATTTATTTATATGGCTTGAAACATGAATTTTGTACATCTCGTTTGTAGACATTGACACAGCTCATTCGTGGCTGATTCTAATATTTTTGATTGGTGCATTAAAAACAAAGCATAATTGTACAGATCTAGCGATAATATAAGAGACGACTAGGGTAAGAATGATTTAAAAAAAAGATAAAGGTAACGGTAACCCCGTCATGCCTTAGAGGCACATAGGGATATAGTGTACTAGTGCCCATATTTTTCATCACTTTACACTCTATGTCATTTACAACACTCATTACATATGGGATTTCATTAGTAAACTTGTGTTGATTTTTGTCAACTGCTGGATCCTGTGCTCTTTGGATTCATGATGAGTGTTAATTGTGGTGTTGAGTGTCCCAAACTGTGGTGCTGAGTGTCCCAACTGTGGTGCGGAGTGTCCCAACCGTTATGTTGAGTGTCCCAACTGTTGTGTTGAATGTCAACTGTGATGTTGAGTGAGTTGATTACTTGTAACTGGTCATGTTCGTGTACAGCTATGTAGTGGTTGTTTGTCCTGGGTTTTCAGTTACATGGTGTATATCAATATAACGTCTGTTGTGTCACTGGTGTAGCAGTCAAAGTAACGTCTGTTGTGTCACTAGTGTAGAAGTCAAAGTAACGTCTGTTGTGTCACTAGTGTAGAAGTCCAAGTAACGTCTGTTGTGTCACTAGTGTAGAAGTCAAAGTAACGTCTGTTGTGTCACTAGTGTAGCAGTCAAAGTAACGTCTGTTGTGTCACTAGTGTAGAAGTCAAAGTAACGTCTGTTGTGTCACTAGTGTAGAAGTCAAAGTAACGTCTACTCAGTAATTAGTGACATCTGTAACAGCGAATGAAGAGTATTCAATTCCGTACTTCATAGGACATGCAATGAGAAGAGGGGGCATTGAAAATAGTACAAAAACAGCGCGAATGAAAGAAACATCAACAACAATGATTCAGGTGCATGAAAGACTAAATCTTTAAACTACCGGAGCGCGTCGCAATTTCTAATCGCACAACCTTGGTGCACGCAACCCGCATCCAGGGGCCAGAGACTGGAGTGTATTTGTGCATAAATAATATATTCTGGGTAGCCTGTATAGTCGAGAGAAGATGAGAGATACGCACGCACAGATACAGCACGAGAGATATATGGAAAGAGAGAGAGAGAGAGAGAGAGAGAGAGAGAGAGAGAGAGAGAGAGAGAGAGATGTTAAGACGTATAAAAAAGCCGTCATGTGATGCAGGTGAGTGATCAATATGTGATTACAGGAAAGGATCAGCCTACTAATGGAGAGACGAAGTATTGCTGACAATTGCGAGGTACGTAATTATCGCCCTTGCGTGATTCGATTTTTCTCCCCTGAACATGGGTTGCTATGTAAACTAGCTGGTCGCTTTATTCAATCAGTTTATCAAATTACTGGAACTGATTTCGTTTTCTTCATTAAGTTATTTGCTGTTCTTGAACTTTCTTAACTTGAGTAACGGAGATATTTTCATAACGTTGCCAGCCTATTACTCGTAATCTAACCATATTTTAACCGCTGTTAAAGTAAATCTTTCATGTATACACTACAAAATCTAACACTACAAAATCTAACACACTTTTATTGTAAGAAAATTGTTGTATCTGTATTAAGCAGAGTATTTCTGTGGTAAAAATATTAAAATAGATGAATGTTTTCTTTGTGTACTCAGATTACCAGAGAAATATTGCAGATTTGTTGAGACAGACAAACAAAATCAAGGAGAGATCACTAAAGTGAAGCTTGGGAAAGTTTCACTGCTCAGTCCATGTTTCTCATCACAGGTGAAGTAGTATATGGAGGGGGGAATCGTAAACACAAGATTTAGGGAGAAACCAACAAACACAAGATTTAGGGAGAAACCAACAAACATAAGATTTAGGGAGAAACCAACAAACATAAGATTTAGGGAGAAACCAACAAACATAAGATTTAGGGAGAAACCAACAAACACAAGATTTAGGGAGAAACCAACAAACATAAGATTTAGGGATAAACCAACAAACACAAGATTTAGGGAGAAACCAACAAACACAAGATTTAGGGAGAAACCAACAAACACAAGATTTAGGGAGAAACCAATAAACACAAGATTTAGGGAGAAACCAATAAACATAAGATTTAGGGAGAAACCAACAAACACAAGATTTAGGGAGAAACCAATAAACACAAGATTTAGGGAGAAACCAACAAACACAAGATTTAGGGAGAAACCAATAAACACAAGATTTAGGGAGAAACCAACAAACACAAGATTTAGGGAGAAACCAACAAACACAAGATTTAGGGAGAAACCAACAAACATAAGATTTAGGGAGAAACCAACAAACATAAGATTTAGGGAGAAACCAACAAACACAAGATTTATGGAGAAACCAACAAACATAAGATTTAGGGAGAAACCAACAAACACAAGATTTAGGGAGAAACCAACATACACAAGATTTAGGGAGAAACCAACAAACACAAGATTTATGGAGAAACCAACAAACACAAGATTTAGGGAGAAACCAGCAAACACAAGATTTAGGGAGAAACCAACAAACACAAGATTTAGGGAGAAACCAACAAACATAAGATTTAGGGAGAAACCAACAAACATAAGATTTAGGAAGAAACCATCAAATACAAGATTTAGGGAGAAACCAACAAACACAAGATGTAGGGAGAAACTAACAAACACACGATGTAGGGAGAAACTAACAAACACATGAAGTAGGGAGAAACTAACAAACACACGATGTAGGGAGAAACTAACAAACACAAAATGTATGGAGAAACTAACAAATGGAAAATGTTGGGAGAGACTATCAGGATGTAGGGAGAAGCTCATACAATGTAGGAAGAGAGTCACAAACATAAGATGTAGGGAGAAGCTCACAAAATGTAGGAAGATAGTCACAGACATAAGCTATAGAGAGAAACTCACAAATATAAGATATAGGAAGAGACTCATAAACATAATATATAGGAAGAGACTTACAAACTTAAGATGTAGGGAGAAACTCACAAACACAAGATATAGGAAGAGACTCACAAACACAAGATATAATCAGAAACTCTCAAATATAAGATATAGGAGGAGACTAACAAACAAAGGATATAGGGAGAAACTCACAAATATAAAATACAGGAAGAGACTCACAAACATAAGATATAGGGAGAAACTAAAAGATATAAGGTGTAGAGAGAAACTCACAAATATAAGGTGTAGAGAAAAACACACATATGGTAGAGAGAAAATCACAAATATAAGGTGTAGAGAAAAACACACATATGGTAGAGAGAAAATCACAAATATAAGGTGTAGAGAGAAACTCACAAATATAAGGTGTAGAGAAAAACTCACAAATATAAAAATATAGAGAGAAACTCACAAATATAAGGTGTGGAGAGAAAATCACAAATATAAGGTGCAGAGAGAAACTCACAAATATTAGGTGTAGAAAGAAACTCACAAACATAAGATGTAGGGAGAAGCTCACAAAATGTAGGAAGATAGTCACAGACATAAGCTATAGAGAGAAACTCACAAATATAAGATATAGGAAGAGACTCATAAACATAATATATAGGAAGAGACTTACAAACTTAAGATGTAGGGAGAAACTCACAAACACAAGATATAGGAAGAGACTCACAAACACAAGATATAATCAGAAACTCTCAAATATAAGATATAGGAGGAGACTAACAAACAAAGGATATAGGGAGAAACTCACAAATATAAAATACAGGAAGAGACTCACAAACATAAGATATAGGGAGAAACTAAAAGATATAAGGTGTAGAGAGAAACTCACAAATATAAGGTGTAGAGAAAAACACACATATGGTAGAGAGAAAATCACAAATATAAGGTGTAGAGAAAAACACACATATGGTAGAGAGAAAATCACAAATATAAGGTGTAGAGAGAAACTCACAAATATAAGGTGTAGAGAAAAACTCACAAATATAAAAATATAGAGAGAAACTCACAAATATAAGGTGTGGAGAGAAAATCACAAATATAAGGTGCAGAGAGAAACTCACAAATATTAGGTGTAGAAAGAAACTCACAAATATAAGGTGTAGAGAGAAACTCACAAATATAAGATTTAGAGAGAAACTCAGAAATATAAGATACAGAGAGAAACTCACAAACATAAGGTGCAGAGAGAAAAAATCACAAAGGAACATAGAAAAAGCTGAAGACAGAAATCTTTAAAAAGAAAAAAAAACAGCTGATATGATGACATACAATTCTCATCCTGTTTGCAAAGAGTGACGTGGGTGCTTCATGCTGAATCTCTAAAATCATCTTTTGCATCCTGTGGAACACTTACAACTAGAAGAAAATGAGCTCTGCTTGTTTCATCTATTTGTTTCATCTGCTTGTTTCATCTGTTTGTTTCATCTGTTTGTTTCATCTGTTTGTTCCATCTGCTTGTTTCATCTCTTTGTTTCATCTGTTTGTTTCATCTGCTTGTTTCATCTGTTTCATCTGTTTGTTTCATCTGCTTGTTTCATCTGTTTGTTTCATCTGTTTGTTTCATCTGCTTGTTTCATCTGTTTGTTTCATCTGTATGTTTCATCTGCTTGTTTCATCTGTTTGTTTCATCTGCTTGTTTCATCTGTTTGTTTCATCTACTTGTTTCATCTGTTTGTTTCATCTGTTTGTTTCATTGGCTTGTTCCCTGAAGTAGGAAGATAACCATCAGACTTTTCTCAGAAAAAAAAATTAGTGTCATCGATGTAACAGTGTATTAATACTGAATGTTTGATGTAACAGTGCACTGATACTGAATGTTTGATGTAACAGTGCACTGATACTGAATGTTTGATGTAACAGTGCATTGATACTGAATGTTTGATGTAACAGTGCATTGATACTGAATGTTTAATGTAACAGTGTACTGATACTGAATGTTTGATGTAACAGTGCACTGATACTGAATGTTTGATGCAGCAGTTTATTGATACTGAATGTTTGATGTAACATTTTACTGATACTAAATATTTGATGTAATAGTGTATTGATACTGAATGTTTGATATAATAGTTTACTGATACTAAATGTTAGATGCAACATTTTCTTGATACTGAATGTTTGATGTAACATTTTAATGATACCAAAAGTTTGATGTAACATTTTAATGATACCGAATGTTTGATGTAACAGTTTACTGATACTGAATGTTAAGGAAGAAGGGAAATAACCAAGGATACATCAGTCATAAAATACGAGAATGAAAAAAAAGTTGCAGAACATACGAAAAGCAAACTGGAAACAAGAATTTACGAGAATGGCTAAATTAATCACTTCATATATCACAAAAAAGTGGTTGCATGATCAGTACAGCCACATACTCCTACACAAACACACACACACACACACACTTACGGTGCCACTTTTTTCTGCTACCTCCACGTGGCACTGATTCATACAGCCTGATGTCACGTGGAACTGATTCAGACGTCCAGATGTCACGTGGAACTGATTCAGACATCCTGATGTCACGTGGCACTGATTCAGACATACTGATGTCACGTGGAACTGATTCAGAAATCCTGATATCACGTGGAACTGATTCAGACATCCTGATGTCACGTGGCACTGATTCAGACATACTGATGTCACGTGGAATTGATTCAGACATCATGATATCACGTGGCACTGATTCTGAGATCCTGATGTCACGTGGCACTGATTCAGACATCATGATGTCACTGGTCACAGCGTGACAAAAACTATCCATGTTTGAATTACACAAAGTTACCTACGCAGTTAATCTCATTCCATTTCATTTTTCTACATCTTCTAGTACACGAAACTTGGTTAAAGGTAACATCTACAACGTACACAGTACGCACGCGTGTACTAAATCAAAAACGTTTATTGCTGTCTCTGCTGTTTTAGAAATAATTTAGAAGAGGAGAACATAGATTAGTGTCATCGTAATATCTCTGTTTTTAGCTGGAACAAATCTGTCAGGAAAATAACAGGAACAAATCTATCAGGAAAAGATAAAATCTCCCAAATGGATCTTTAAAGAAAAAAAAAACTTAAAATATTCTTGACAGATATGACAGTGTCTTTCATCGTTTTGTGCCCGAAATGTCTACTTGATTCTCCCACATCTTACGTGTCTGATATGTCTGTTTGATTCTCCCACACCTTACGTGTCTGACATGCCTACGTGATTCTCCAACATCTTACGTTTTCGAAATGTCTCCTTGATTCTCCCACATCTTACGTGTCTGATATGTCTATTTGATTCTCCCACATCTTACGTGTCTGATATGTCTACTTGATTCTCCCATATCTTACGTGTCTGATATGTCTGTTTGATTCTCCCACATCTTATGTGTCTGAAATATTTACTTGATTCTCTCACATCTTATGGTTAAGAAGTTTCTACTTGATTCTCCAACATCTTACGTGTCTGATATGTCTACTTGATTCTCCTATATCTTACGTGTCTGACATGTCTACTTGATTCTCCAACATCTTACGTGTCTGACATGTCTGCTTGATTCTCCTATATCTTACGCGTCTGACATGTCTACTTGATTCTCCCACACCTTACGTGTCTGATGTGTCTGCTTGATTCTCCCACACCTTACGTGTCTGATGTGTCTACTTGATTCTCCCACACCTTACGTGTCTGATATGTCTACTTGATTCTCCTATATCTTACGTGTCTGACATGTCTACTTGATTCTCCAACATCTTACGTGTCTGATGTGTCTGCTTGATTCTCCCACACCTTACGTGTCTGACATGTCTACTTGATTCTCCCACACCTTACGTGTCTGATGTGTCTGCTTGATTCTCCCACACCTTACGTGTCTGACATGTCTGCTTGATTCTCCCACACCTTACGTGTCTGACATGTCTACTTGATTCTCCCACATCTTACATGTCTGACATGTCTGCTTGATTCTCCCACACCTTACGTGTCTGACATGTCTGCTTGATTCTCCCACATCTTACGTGTCTGACATGTCTATTTGATTCTCCCACATCTTACGTGTCTGACATGTCTACTTGATTCTCCCACATCTTATGTGTCTGACATGTCTACTTGATTCTCCAACATCTTAGGCTTGCAGGCTTCCTCTCTCCACACACTTGAGAACTGTTTATTTCTCGTCCTTACTGAGAGCAGTCATTAGTTTGGAGCTGAACAAGGGGATGTAAACCGTTAGTTGTGTTCTCTTTATAAATATAACATTAGCTAATTCCGCTTTAATATAAAATAAGCTGTGTACATTTTAGTAAAACATAACATAAACTATATATACTTTACTTAAAACATAATATAAGCTGTGTATACTTTAGTAAAACATAACATAAGCTACGTATAGTTTATAGTACAACTTTCTGAATGAAACCGGATATGTTTGAGCAGGCATGCCACTAAACGGAAATAAAATGGACAGAAGTATGCAGCCTTCTCCATCAAGACATCAAAGACTGACAGCACGAGCAGTATGGGGCATGTCTGTGGCAATATTTTGAGATCCGCTGCTCTGTCTCTTACATTACACGATAAACTTAGTTTCTCTCACCACTGTTTCAAAAGGAGGTTACATTAAATTAAGCAGCACAGACGACAGGGGTGTTCAACTTTTTGACACTGGACACAACACGCTCCACACAACTCCACCCTGAACACAGACTGGATATGAATAATCTATTCTTAAGTACCGAGGTCAAACCAGAACGGCGGGTGGTGGCGTTTTTTTAAAAAATGTTCTTGAATGTAATAACTGCGTCAACAAATCAGAAGAGTGTTTGCAGTGTGGGAGCACTGTTTGCGTCAGCCGGGGGTGGTCGAGGTACGCTAGCACCGAAGACGCCCCCAGAAAATGCCAGCGTGCTACAGGTAAAACTGGCCCGGTATACCAGTGAGAAAACAAATATGATAAGAACTGGCAGATAAGATTCTCGCTCAGTGATAAATTGTGAACATTTTGCTTCGGTGACTTCTGATAGTTAGTATGTTTTTATATCATTTACAGAAAGTCCCTGAACATACTGATACTGGTAATGTATGACAGACTTTCGTCTGCCACGGCAGGAAAGAGAGAACATAAAATAGTTCAATAAGCAATCAATACATCGATCGCCGTCCCTTAAAATGAGCAATAAATCATCGGCAGTTTCTCTATACTGTGTCACAGTCACAACGTTTCACTATTGTGTGTCACAAACACAAGTATTCTCTCCAATATTTCTGCTAATTTGTCACAGTCACAACGGTTTCACTATTCTGTGTCACAAACACAAGTATTTTCTCCAATATTTCTGCTAAGTTCATCATGATTTGTCTTTGCTGTTATTTATGAACGTCCATCATTTTGAAAATCTGGTCTTTTCTTTCCCTTATTTTAGTCAAAAATTTACGTTTAGACTACAAGAACTATAGATTCTTTATTATTTCACGCAAGGTTTTTAGTAGTTACTACTTTTAAAACTTGTGTGGCCGAAGTAATCTGCTACAGTTGTGTACCATTTACGAAAACACTGTCTATCTGAGAACTACAGTATTTCAGGACGATCTAGGAAGTCCTAGTTCTGAACTAAATATCCAGCCAGGATGTTCATTTAAGGGAGGTAATTAACCATGAAACTGCTCGGACACTACTGTCAGCTTGATGATATCTCAGTAATGTTCTCTCACTTTGGCTCCGCTAACTTTATCATCAAAATTATAAACAACTACATTTTAGAAAGAATTTTTGTTGAAGTAAAGACTAGTTTCTTGACAATCTTGATATATTGTGATGCTTTGCAAAATCTATACAAGATAATTTAATGAAAAGACATATCTAGCCTGGGTGATTATACATTTTTCTAAACGAATTTTTAAATAAAAAGGTGTCCTCTTCCGAGAATTTGTTTGAGTTTGTTTCTAAGAAAACTTCAATATAAAACAATGAACAAAATTCACTTCAACTAACAAAATGTGTCTGTTAAGCACATCTTAAAGTAGCATAAGAATGAGGTAGCCGTGGTCCAGAAGGTCACTTGGCCATGCTAGGCAAGAACTTACTAACAAAACTTGAGGTAGCCGTGGTCCAGAAGGTCACTTGGCCATGCTAGGCAAGAACTTACTAACAAAACTTGAGGTAGCCGTGGTCCAGAAGGTCACTTGGCCATGCTAGGCAAGAACTTACTAACAAAACTTGAGGTAGCCGTGGTCCAGAAGGTCACTTGGCCATGCTAGGCAAGAACTTACTAACAAAACGTGAGGTAGCCGTGGTCCAGAAGGTCACTTGGCCATGCTAGGCAAGAACTTACTAACAAAACTTAGCTTTCACACCTGCCAAAAACACACCCTAAAGTCGTTTCTTTTTAAATTTTAACTAAAATTTCGCAATAAACCCGCACACTTTCGTTGCACACAAAGTTACCGAGAGTCGTCCATCTTGTCCGAGGATAGAACGAGAAGTCTGCCAGCAGAATCCCAGCGTCTCCAGGTCAAACTGGAGTTACCAAAGAAGAAGACGATATGGTGTCCAGAATTTAACGCCGTGAACTAACGAATTCCAAAAGATGAACATAATCGAGGTTTTATGTATGCACTGTAAACATGGGAGCATTTGCGATGGCGTAGAAAGCTTACTAATGTAAACTACAGTGACAGTATACACGAAACACTGACTGAATGACAGGATAATGTATACACTGCAACTAAAGGATATTGATTACATAGGTCGGAGTGCCTATACCTGCGTGCGAACTCGTGCAAGCGTTTTGAGAAGGATATTACAGATGGGGAAATATTGTTTAGGATCAGGCACCTGAGAGTAGCACGCGTCTCTCAATAACTGTGCTCTACATAATATGTTTTGTTTATAGGGTGGGATTTGGGATTGGTAGGAGTGAAGGCGCAGGAGAGAGAGCAGGCTTTTCAGAGATAAAGTGGAGTTTTCCCACCATTTCTCCACTTTTTACCATGATGGGCAGTTTTCTGGGTTTAAGCAGTGGCCTTCCCCTTAAATGTTTTTTTTTCTTCGTGTACACAAGGTCTCTTCCCCGAGGTCAACGTTTTTTCCACATTATCTGGTTACATAAAAACGGTCATGTGTTCTTTCTGCTTTTGATATTTACTTTGTGACATAGAACAAAAATAGATCTTTTAGTAGCTACAAGAACAAGCTACAACAATGGAGGCAGGGCTACAACTTTCTGCCTGAGAAATATTTAAAACATTTGAGAACACAAACAGGAGTGGACAGCTCTGGAGATAAAAACTGGGAGAACTGGTTCAAAGCTGCGAGACATGGTTCAAAGCTGTGAGAGACTTGGTTCAAAGCTGCAAGACATGGTTCAAAGCTGTGAGAGACTTGGTTCAAAGCTGCGAGACATGGTTCAAAGCTGTGAAAGACTTGGTTCAAAGCTGTGAAAGACTTGGTTCAAAACTGATTCAAAGTTATGAGAGAAATGGTTCACAATTGTGAGAGAATTGGTTCAAAGCTACGAGACTTGGTTCAAAGCTGTGAGAGAACTGGTTCAAAACGGATTCAACGTTATGAGAGAACTGGTTCAAAACTGTAAGAGAATTGGTTCAAAGCTATGAGAGAACTAGTTCAAAGCTATGAGAGAACTAGTTCAAAGCTACAAGACTGGTTTTAACGCTGTGAGAGAAATGGTTGGAAGATGTGAGAGAAATGGTTGAAAGCTGTGAGAGAAATGGTTGAAAGCTGTGAGAGAAATGGTTGAAAGCTGTGAGAGAACTATTGAAAATTAAGAATTTTGAAACAAAATGTGAATAATTAACCAAATTAAGCATCTATACTGCGCGTTAAATGAAAGAACAAGCTGAAGTAGAAACAATAAAATTCGCTGGTTTGACAGTCTGTGCTACCACACTTTGTAGAGGTCGAGAACCTGTAAAAAAGAATGTTTGGGGCGGGAGGCTGCAGAGGAAGGTGAGAGACGAGACTAATGTGTGCCAGATAGATACAGAGTCGTTCCTACAGCGGAGATAGAGGCTGGCTTGAGAGTGGCGTGCCACATGGTACTTCGCCTGGCTGCAGCAGATATGTGAGACCTCCAGGAACAGATTCGGCGTTAAGTTCAGCTAATAAACAGGCCGGGAGGACAGGAGCGTGTGAGATAGGAGGATAGGAGCGTGTGAGATAGGATAGAGGATAGGAGCGCGTGAGATAGGATAGAGGATAGGAGCGCGTGAGATAGGATAGGAGGATAGGAGCGCGTGAGATAGGATAGAGGATAGGAGCGTGTGAGATAGGATAGGAGGATAGGAGCGCGTGAGATAGGAGGATAGGAGCGCGTGAGATAGGATAGGAGGATAGGAGCGCGTGAGATAGGAGGATAGAAGCGCGTGAGATAGGATAGAGGATAGGAGCGCGTGAGATAGGATAGAGGATAGGAGCGCGTGAGATAGGAGGATAGGAGCGAGTGAGATAGGATAGAGGATAGGAGCGCGTGAGATAGGAGGATAGGAGCGAGTGAGATAGGATAGAGGATAGGAGCGCGTGAGATAGGAGGATAGGAGCGCGTGAGATAGGATAGAGGATAGGAGCGCGTGAGATAGGAGGATAGGAGCGAGTGAGATAGGATAGAGGATAGGAGCGCGTGAGATAGGATAGAGGATAGGAGCGTGTGAGATAGGATAGGAGGATAGGAGCGCGTGAGATAGGAGGATAGGAGCGCGTGAGATAGGATAGGAGGATAGGAGCGCGTGAGATAGGAGGATAGAAGCGCGTGAGATAGGATAGGAGGATAGGAGCGCGTGAGATAGGAAAGGAGGATAGGAGCGCGTGAGATAGGATAGGAGGATAGGAGCGCGTGAGATAGGATAGGAGGATAGGAGCGCGTGAGATAGGAGGACAGGAGCGCGTGAGATAGGAGGATAGGAGCGCGTGAGATAGGAGGACAGGAGCGCGTGAGATAGGAGGATAGGAGCGCGTGAAATAGGAGGATAGGAGGATAGGAGCGCGTGAAATAGGAGGTTAGGAGGATAGGAGCGCGTGAGATAGGAGGATAGGAACGCGTGAGATAGGAGGATAGGAGCGCGTGAAATAGGAGGATAGGAGGATAGAAGCGCGTGAAATAGGAGGTTAGGAGGATAGGAGCGCGTGAGATAGGAGGATAGGAACGCGTGAGATAGGAGGATAGGAGCGCGTGAAACAGGAGGATAGGAGGATAGGAGCGCGTGAAATAGGAGGATAGGAGAATAGGAGCGCGTGAGATAGGAGGATAGGAGGATAGGAGCGCGTGAAATAGGAGGATAGGAGCGCGTGAAATAGGAGGATAGGAGCGCGTGAGATAGGAGGATAGGAGGATAGGAGCGCGTGAAATAGGAGGATAGGAGCGCGTGAAATAGGAGGATAGGAGGATAGGAGCGCGTGAGATAGGAGGATAGGAGGACAGGAGAGCGTGAAATAGGAGGATAGGAGCGCGTGAGATAGGAGGATAGGAGGATAGGAGCGCGTGAGATAGGAGGATAGGAGCGCGTGAAATAGGAGGATAGGAGGATAGGAGCGCGTGAAATAGGAGGATAGGAGCGCGTGAAATAGGAGGATAGGAGGATAGGAGCGCGAGAAATAGGAGGATAGGAGCGCGTGAGATAGGAGGATAGGAGCGCGTGAAATAGGAGTATAGGAGGATAGGAGCGCGTGAAATAGGAGGTTAGGAGGATAGGAGCGCGTGAGATAGGAGGATAGGAACGCGTGAGATAGGAGGATAGGAGCGCGTGAAATAGGAGGTTAGGAAGATAGGAGCGCGTGAGATAGGAGGATAGGAGCGCGTGAGATAGGAGGATAGGAGCGCGTGAAATAGGATGTTAGGAGGATAAGAGCGCGTGAGATAGGAGGATAGGAGCGCGTGAGATAGGAGGTTAGGAAGATAGGAGCGCGTGAGATAGGAGGTTAGGAAGATAGGAGCGCGTGAGATAGGAGGTTAGGAAGATAGGAGCGCGTGAAATAGGAGGTTAGGAAGATAGGAGCGCGTGAGATAGGAGGATAGGAGCGCGTGAGATAGGAGGATAGGAGCGCGTGAAATAGGATGTTAGGAGGATAGAGCGCGTGAGATAGGAGGATAGGAGCGCGTGAGATAGGAGGTTAGGAAGATAGGAGCGCGTGAGATAGGAGGTTAGGAAGATAGGAGCGCGTGAGATAGGAGGTTAGGAAGATAGGAGCGCGTGAAATAGGAGGTTAGGAAGATAGGAGCGCGTGAGATAGGAGGATAGGAGCGCGTGAAATAGGAGGTTAGGAAGATAGGAGCGCGTGAAATAGGAGGTTAGGAAGATAGGAGCGCGTGAGATAGGAGGTTAGGAAGATAGGAGCGCGTGAGATAGGGGATAGGAGCGCGTGAAATAGGAGGTTAGGAAGATAGGAGCGCGTGAGATAGGAGGATAGGAGCGCGTGAGATAGGAGGTTAGGAAGATAGGAGCGCGTGAGATAGGAGGTTAGGAAGATAGGAGCGCGTGAGATAGGAGGTTAGGAAGATAGGAGCGCGTGAGATAGGAGGTTAGGAAGATAGGAGCGCGTGAGATAGGAGGATAGGAAGATAGGATCGCGTGAGATAGGAGGATAGGAAGATAGGAGCGCGTGAGATAGGAGGTTAGGAAGATAGGAGCGCGTGAGATAGGAGGTTAGGAAGATAGAGCGCGTGAGATAGGAGGTTAGGAAGATAGGAGCGCGTGAAATAGGAGGTTAGGAGGATAGAAGCGCGTGAGATAGGAGGATAGGAGCGCGTGAGATAGGAGGATAGGAGCGCGTGAGATAGGAGGACAGGAGCGCGTGAGATAGGAGGATAGGAGGATAGGAGCGCGTGAGATAGGAGGATAGGAAGATAGGAGCGCGTGAGATAGGAGGATAGGAGCGCGTGAGATAGGAGGATAGGAGCGCGTGAGATAGGAGGATAGGACGCGTGAGATAGGAGGACAAGAGCGCGTGAGATAGGAGGACAGGAACGCGTGAGATAGGAGGATAGGAGCGAGTGAGATAGGAGGATAGGAAGATAGGAGCGCGTGAGATAGGAGGATAGGAGAATAGGAGCGCGTGAAATAGGAGGTTAGGAGCGCGTGAGATAGGAGGATAGGAGCGCGTGAGATAGGAGGACAGGAGCGCGTGAGATAGGAGGATAGGAGGATAGAGCGCGTGAGATAGAGGATAGGAGCGCGTGAGATAGGAGGATAGGAGCGCGTGAGATAGGAGGATAGGAGCGCGTGAGATAGGAGGACAAGAGCGCGTGAGATAGGAGGACAGGAACGCGTGAGATAGGAGGATAGGAGCGCGTGAGATAGGATGATAGGAGCGCGTGAGATAGGAGGATAGGAGCGCGTGAGATAGGAGGATAGGAGCGCGTGAGATAGGATGATAGGAGCGCGTGAGATAGGAGGATAGAGCGCGTGAGATAGAGGATAGGAGCGCGTGAGATAGGAGGATAGAGCGCGTGAGATAGGAGGATAGGAGCGCGTGAGATAGGATGATAGGAGCGCGTGAGATAGGAGGATAGGAGCGCGTGAGATAGGAGGATAGGAGCGCGTGAGATAGGAGGACAAGAGCGCGTGAGATAGGAGGACAGGAACGCGTGAGATAGGAGGATAGGAGCGCGTGAGATAGGAGGATAGGAGCGCGTGAGATAAGAGGATAGGAGCGCGTGAGATAGGAGGACAGGAACGCGTGAGATAGGAGGACAGGAACGCGTGAGATAGGAGGACAAGAGCGCGTGAAATAGGAGGATAGGAGCGCGTGAGGTGAATGAGAGGCGTAATTTCCGCAGCCAAAAAAAAAAGAATTGTGCAGCTGAATGTGTGTATGAGTGTGTGCTTGTAGAAGTGTGAGATAGAGGATGGTGGAATGTGAAGAGTTTGCAAGAAGAAACAGTATGAGTGTGTGCTTGTAGAAGTGTGAGATAGAGGATGGTGGAATGTGAAGAGTTTGCAAGAAGAAACAGTATGAGTGTGTGCTTCTTTATGTCTTTGTGCGTGAGTTTTTGTGTGAGTTTTTGTGTGTTGTATATGCTTGTGTGTACTTATATTTGTATGTATATGTTGGTAGGGCGTGCAATAGGAAGTCTGAATATTTCATAAATATGTGGTTTCTTTTTTGTATGTTCCGTTCTTGTTTTGTTTTTAAATACTGTCCTTGATGAAGACGTTAGGCGAAAATATTGCCATTTCTCTCATTTTATTCCTTTTTTCAGTTGAAAATAAACAATACTAGAAGCAGTAACAATTTCTTGTCTGTCTTCACACATCATGTGTTCTAACTTCTTGTCTGTCTTCACACATCATGTGTTCTAACTTCTTGTCTGTCTTCACACATCATGTGTTCTAACTTCTTGTCTGTCTTCACATACAACATCTGTTCTAACTTCTTGTCTGTCTTCACATACAACATCTGTTCTAACTTCTTGTCTGTCTTCACATACATCATCTGTTCTCTCTTCTTGTCTGTCCTCACATACAACATCTGTTCTCTCTTCTTGTCTGTCCTCACATACAACATCTGTTCTCTCTTCTTGTCTGTCTTCACACACATCATCTGTTCTCTCTTCTTGTCTGTCATCACATACAACATCTGTTCTAACTTCTTGTCTGTCTTCACATACAACATCTGTTCTCTCTTCTTGTCTGTCTTCACATACAACATCTGTTCTCTCTTCTTGTCTGTCTTCACATACATCATCTGTTCTCTCTTCTTGTCTGTCTTCACATACAACATCAGTTCTCTCTTCTTGTCTGTCTTCACATACAACATCAGTTCTCTCTTCTTCTGTCTTATGTCGCCAGTGTCTGGCCTGGCTTCTTTGCCTAAAAATGGCTTTTTGTTTCGATGATGAAAAAGCTTATCTTTACCACTGAACAAAAAAAAAAAAAAAAACATCCCCCGTAGACATGTGCAGAATATTGTACAGATATGCTCAATGGAAGAGGTTTTCCTAAATCCTCCTTCAACGTAACCTTGAGAGCAGTTATAAATCTAAACTTAGAAGAGATAAAAACACATCTGTACATTTTAAAATGAACACAGGGGAGGCTGTAACATTGTTTATGTACAAACCTAAACAAACTCGTCGTTCTAAAACTGGAACCAATGTGAGAATTAGAACAAGAGCTTTCTGTGAGCTGTTGGGGTAGAATTAAGATTAACCTTAAGACAAAAGATAGAAGATCAGTATACGAAAGTTGACAAGATTTTATATGAGCTATATATAGAAAATCATTATATGAAAGCTGAATAGAGTTTTATGTGAACTACAGTCTCACTGCAAAAAAGCTGAATACAGTTTTATATGAACTACAGATAGAAAGTACACAAAAGCTTAATAGTTTTGTGTGAAATACAGATAGAAAAAACACAAAAGCTGAACAGAGTTTTATGTGAACTACAGATAACAAGTACACAAAAGCTGAACAGAGTTTTATGTGAACTATAGATAACAAATATACAAAAGCTGAACAGAGTTTTATGTGAACTACAGATAACAGATTAGATATGCTGATGACACAGTATTACTGTCCACAACACAAAAAGGAATGGAAAAACTAATTATGTCAGTCCGTAAGAACAGCGAAGAGTAGAACCTCTATCTTAATGCGAAGAAAACTAAATTGATGACAACTGACAAAACAAACAAGGCAGCTGAAATATGTATCAATGAGGAAAAACTGGAAGAAGTGGAGAGTTTTGAATATCTTGGATCACTACTAACTAATAATGGAGATACAACGAGGGAAATTAAAAGGAGGACATCTATCGCTCTTCAGAAAGTAAAACAAATAAAGAATCTATGGAGAGGAGCAGACAGAACCATAAAAATAAGATTTTTAAGGGCATGCATCTTTCCCATCGCAACATATGCCTATGAGACCTGGACACTTAACAAAACAGCTGAGAAACACATAAATGCCTTTGAATGTAAATGCTACAGAAGAGTTCTCCAAATATCGTGGACACAAAAAAGAACAAATATATCTATACTACAAGAGCTTAATATTGAAGAAGGCTGGCTAGTAAAGAGGATTAAAGAGACACATTAAACGTCATGACAATTTAGAGAAGACCGTATTGGAAGGGTACATAATGGGAAAAAGAAAGAGAGGAAGACCAAAACAAAGATGGCTGCAAGACATCGTTGACGATCTGCAAATGGATGCAGCAGCGGCAGGCCATCTTGCTCACAACCGAGAGGCATACAGGAGTGCTGTTAGGGAGGCAAAGTTCCGTAATGGACATGCAAATGAATGAATGAATGAATGAATGAATGAATGACAGATAACAAGTACACAAAATCTGAACTGAATTTAACAGAAGACTTCAGAAGACTGAAGATTTGAAAGGAAAGATAAGAAGAAGGCAGTTGATATAATTTGTTGCAAGCGTTCCTGGAAATTAAAAGGGAACAACAACAACTGGTGTATAAGAGAAAGAACGCAGACATGTGTGTGTGTGTATAAGGGAACACAAAACTAATGTAATGGAACACAAAACTAATGTAATGGAACACAAAACTAATGTAATGGAACACAAAACTAATGTAATGGAACAAAAGAAAAAAAAAAGAAGATGCATAATAGGACATGAAGACTGGTATGTAAGAGAACACAGAAACTAACATATAATTATGGATGTGCGTGTGTAAGAAAGACACAGAGAGAGAGAGAGAGAGAGAGAGAGAGAGACTACAGAACAAAAGACACAGACATATGACTGTGCCCCTGTCTGTCTGCCGAGATAAGCTTAATCCTAGGATGGGACGTCAAAACAAGCCTTCATTTCTGAACTGAGACTTCTTTGTCTTGGCCAGTTTTCTCGCTGGTGATGCTACAACGATATAGCACGTGTATGTTTGTTGTACATATAACACCGCCATGTTTCTATGACAAGATATGGTTTCTTCGCAACTGGTTAATGTGTAGAGCGCCAGTTCTAAGTCTGCAATCCACAAGAGGTCCACCGAGTGATATCAGGTGGTCTGCGCATGCGCTATCGATCTGATGTTACACGCCATCTGTTATGTACAAAGAAGTAAGAGTTCGTGGGATTGCAGGTAAGATGGTGGTCTGCAGCTTACGTGTAGCTGGAAAAGTGGTCGCTGCAGGCGAAAAGCTTGGAAAGCACTGCTGTAAAGTTTCGAGTTATCGCATCCAGGGAATCAAGGGCAGCTTATTTTTATTTTGGGGAATAGGGATGAAATGATAATAGGTGCACTCTCCCCACCTACGATCATGCCTTCCAAGACCGTACCATTCCACGTTTAATGATACTATCTTTGTTGGACTCTTACACACATGTAATGATACTATCTTTGTTGGACTCTTACACACATGTAATGATACTATCTTTGTTGGACTCTTATACACATGTAATGATACTATCTTTGTTGGACTCTTACAAACATGTAATGATACTATCTTTGTTAGACTCTTACACACATGTAATGATACTATCTTTGTTGGACTCTTGCACAAATGTAAAGATACTATCTTTGTTGGACTCTTACACACATGTAATGATACTATCTTTGTTACTCTTACACACGTGTAATGATACTATCTTTGTTGGACTCTTGCACAAATGTAAAGATACTATCTTTGTTGGACTCTTACACACATGTAATGATACTATCTTTGTTACTCTTACACACGTGTAATGATACTATCTTTGTTGGACTCTTACACACATGTAATGATACTATCTTTGTTGGACTCTTACACACATGTAATGATACTATCTTTGTTGGACTCTTACACACATGTAATGATACTGTCTTTGTTGAACTCTTACACACATGTAATGATACTGTCTTTGTTGAACTCTTACACACATGTAATGATACTATCTTTGTTGGACTCTAACACATATGTAATGATACTATCTTTGTCGCTATTACATTCTTATATAAGTCAAGGTCACACACAGTTTAGCACGTCAATACTCAAGCCTCTTGTGCCGGTTAATGAGAAACTGTTTTAACGAAGTTCCTAATCTCCAGTGCAGTTAATGACAAATTGGTTTAACGACGGTCCTAATCGCAAGTGCCAATTAATGACAAATTGCTTTAACGACGGTCATAATCTCCAGTGCCAGTTAATGACAAACTGTTTTAACGACGGTCCTAAACCCTATTTCCATGTTATGTAAAAATGATTTAAGTCAACCTTTCGCCCTCTACACCTATCAAGCATTAGCTCCCGCTTAAATGGTCGTATGTGTTCCTGCACTATATCTCATCTTTCTGGACTTGAACTCTATATTCACATTACATAGATCAGTGGTAGTTGCAAATATATCACTACATGAAGACGACGACAAGTAAGGATCCTCTTTCATGGGCGACAACAAAGACTGACACGTGCCTTCCATGAGCTACAACAAGCATTTCTCTATAAACTGTGCCAGAGTGAAGTTCTTGCTAATCCTTAACCGTCCAGAATAGGCTATTGTGCCACACCTGCCACAAACATAATACCATTCATCTCACTACCAGAGCATATTACTAAAACTCCGTACATAACTTCAACTGTATAAGAATAATATAAAGACCCATGAACAGCTTTATTCATTAATCCTTACACTAGTATAAAGAGACAGAAATAGCTTTACTCTTTAACGGGAACATAATTCTCACTATTACAAGGCGCCATGTTTGTTTATCGTTGCCATGAAGGCGTACTCTCAAACCAAAAATAATGTCTAAAAAAATAAACACTGGGCATTCATACAGCCGAACATTGAAAAACTTTTCATCACACAAGTTATTTATTCTAAACGTCACACCTGTGCTACAGGTATACACTGAACACCTTAGCATGTGTACGTTTTTTAGGGCGCTTTTGTAAACCGCCTTTCTAAACTAAAGAGAAAGCTGTGTGAAGTGTGGGGATATTTTCTCTTCCCTTGAACTTTCTGATGTACCGCGGTCGTCTCACAGGAAACAACAAGTGGAAATCCTGCAGAGCAGAATCAGTTATTGGCCTGTAACAGTTAACGATCATATAGGTAAAAGGTAAATTCCCCGTTATAGGTAAAAGGTAAATTCCCCGTTATAGGTAAAAGGTAAAATCCCTGTTATAGGTAAAAGGTAAATTCCCTGTTATAGGTAAAAGGTAAAATCCCTGTTATAGGTAAAAGGTAAATTCCCTGTTATAGGTAAAAGGTAAATTCCCCGTTATAGGTAAAAGGTAAATTCCCCGTTATAGGTAAAAGGTAAAATCCCTGTTATAGGTAAAAGGTAAATTCCCCGTTATAGGTACAAGGTAAAATCCCCGTTTCCATACCATTAGGACATACTGGGGGATTCAGAATTAGGCCCGTATTTCCAAGACTTTGGGCACATGAGAGTGTGATATGGTCAGTGTCACGTCTGGCCGTGTTTACCTTCTCATGCTTCTTTGGTGCCCATTTTTTAGAGGACTGGTGGACCCCAGGGCCTTTTTGGCGTGTACCTGAAGAAATCCTACTTTTGGTGTGTACCTGAAGAAATCCTACTTTTGGTGTGTACCTGAAGAAATCCTACTTTTGGTGTGTACCTGAAGAAATCCTACTTTTGGACTTGAGTCTGCTACCACCGGATTAGTAGTTTAACCATTCAACAAGTCAAACAGTTGTACAGAACTAAACGATCATATGGTTTAATACATGGCTGTACGGAGCTAAGTTGCTCTTCCACATAACGCAGGACATTCATTTTCTGGCGCACTTGGCGAGACTTAGAATGAGGCCCTGGGGGAGCACGAGCCGCAGAACATCACGTGACTTCCTGATTTAGACCTGGCAGAACAAACTAAACATAGACACCGAACAATATCACAGAACAATATCACAGAACAATATCACAGAACAATATCACAGAACAATATCACAGAACAATATCACGACATTTGTTCTGACTTTCAGACGCTGTGAGCGAGAACGTGATAGACAGACGCATTGACAGCAGAGAGAGAGAGAGAGAGAGAGAGAGAGAGAGAGAGAGAGACACACACTCACACACACACACATACAAAAAGCAGCTCATGTCCGGGCCTGAGATACAGAAGACGTCTTTATTTGACCAATTTCTAGTCATTAAGTTTGTTCTCTGCAAGATTTTCTTTTATTTCTTTGTGCAGGTGACAGGGAGCTCCATGTGACGAACATCCAGATTGGAAGATTTGCAGTGCAGCTACAATCTTTCAGCTCCGTGCTGTAATAGCTTCCCTTTAAGCAGTTACTACATGTAGATCTGCGAGTGATCTTAAACAGAAGACAGAAAAGTTACAACAATGATCGTAACATACCATCAGAACACTGAATGTAACGGAGAATTTAGGACCCATTTCTCTTCTTTCTAGAAGAAAGATCACCTTGTAGTGAAAAAAAAAACCTGGATGTTTTGTTCTTTCTTTTCGTTTTCCAGAACTGTTTTCAGTGTCAGGGCACTCTCAGATCTGCTGGTCCCCAACCTCCTGCTACCACCTCAGAACAAATGCTGCAGGTTACACTGACTCTCCTGATGCGCGCGTCCATTTCCCTGATACATTTCCTAGACTACTGCCTGGACAACGGCCGTCGTCTGACCTACTTTCTTGTGACTTCCAACTGTCAGAAGATTTTTAACGTGCGCGACACTCGGGCGCTCGGTCCCGCTACTTACAGACCCAGGGAATTTATTGTTGGAGGATTCGCGACAAAATTACTGGTAGTGCTGGTGGGGTTCGAATCCGCGATTTCTAACAACCGAAACGAACTTCTAACCCCGAGATCACGTACTCCTCACGGAAACATTGTGACCTCTGGCAGCGTGAGCTCACGTTTTCCTTCTCAGTTCCAGATAAATACAAAATATTGTGCTCCCAACTCTGACAGTCGTACCTGTGCTCCCAACTCTGACAATCGTACCTGCTCTCCCAACTCTGACAATCGTACCTGCTCTCCCAACTCTGACAGTCATACCTACTCTCCCAACTCTGACAATCGTACCTGTTCTCCCAACTCTGACAGTCGTACCTGCTCTCCCAACTCTGACAGTCATACCTACTCTCCCAACTCTGACAATCGTACCTGTTCTCCCAACTCTGACAGCCGTACCTGTTCTCCCAACTCTTGACAGCTGTACCTGCTCTCCCAACTCTGACAATCGTACCTGTTCTCCCAACTCTGACAGCCGTACCTGTTCTCCCAACTCTGACAGTCATACCTGCTACCTTTTCTCTTCGGAACATTTTTTTTCCAGATAGGAACTATCTTTTATCCTGGGAACTATCTTTTATCCTAGGAACTATCTTTTATCTTGGGAACTATCTTTTATCTTGGGAACTATCTTTTATATGTCAGTTTTATTTCTGCTGTGTCTTACACGTAAGCACAAATCTCATATTTAGT
Source organism: Achatina immaculata (assembly GCA_009760885.1). Classification (NCBI taxonomy): domain Eukaryota; kingdom Metazoa; phylum Mollusca; class Gastropoda; order Stylommatophora; family Achatinidae; genus Lissachatina; species Lissachatina immaculata. The sequence continues at coordinate 44,497,666 of CM019696.1, read as the reverse complement.
TCTGATATCCATCAACCACCACCCACTCTCTCTCCCGCTCCCTCTCTCCACACACACACACACACACACACACACACACACACACACACACACACACACACACACACACACACAGAAACATACACACAAGAACACACACACACAGCACACACCAAAATAAGCTCCTTAGACGTAATCAATGACCAGGTCTCACTGAAGCATGAAACCACTGCACGCCCTCTATTTTGAAAGGAGGAACAGATGTCTCATTCACTCATAAACCACCAGAAGCAACTGAAAAAGATTGTCCATTTTTTTTAAAAATCTGGGTCTATTCACATTTCTAGTACACACCTGGCCCGTCTGCTGTTGGTGGATTTTCCAGCCATAATAGGTCAGGGGATCGTGTTCATCAACGCTGGAGAAAAGCAAAATTGCTGCTTTTATTTATCTCTCTCTCTCTCTCTCTCTCTCTCTCTCTCTCTCTCTCTGAACCTTAAGTGCCCAGGGCACATGGGGCTCCGCAAGGGTTTTCCACAAATGCCTGTCCTTCGCCTTTTTTTTTGCTCTTGCCCAGGTGAGCCCTCTATTGCTCAACATCCTTTCTGTTGTTCTTCTCCATGTCTCTTTTGGTCTACCCTGACTTCTGTTCCCCTGTGGTGTCCATCTTAGTGCTATTTTTGGTAGTGAGTTGTCAGTCATTCAGAGCACATGTCCCAACCATCGCCAGCGTCTTTCCTCAATAATTGTTGTCAGTGGTTTCATCTGCATTTCTGCTAACAAGATGTTATTTCTTATGGTTTTTGGCCAAAATATTTCTCTAATTCTTCGTAAACATTTAGGCTGGAAAGAATTCAACTTGTTTTCTATGGTTTTGGTGATTTTCCAGCATTCACTTCCATAGAGTAGTACACTTAGAAAAGCAAAATTGCTGCTTTTATTTATCACTTTCATTATATTACTCTGTGTTATTCATAAACTGTTTGTCACAATGTAGAAGAGCTGTTTGTCTCAATGTAGAAGTGCTGTTTGTCTCAATGTAGAAGTGCTGTTTGTCTCAATGTAGGAGTGCTGTTTGTCTCAATGTAGAAGAGCTGTTTGTCTCAATGTAGGAGTGCTGTTTGCATCAATGTAGAAGAGCTGTTTGTCTCAATGTAGAAGAGCTGTTTGTCTCAATGTAGAAGAGCTGTTTGTCTCAATGTAGAAGAGCTGTTTGTCTCAATGTAGAAGTGCTGTTTGTCTCAATGTAGGAGTGCTGTTTGTCTCAATGTAGAAGAGCTGTTTGTCTCAATGTAGGAGTGCTGTTTGCATCAATGTAGAAGAGCTGTTTGTCTCAATGTAGAAGAGCTGTTTGTCTCAATGTAGAAGAGCTGTTTGCATCAATTTAGAAGTGCTGTTTGTCTCAATGTAGAAGAGCTGTTTGTCTCAATGTAGAAGAGCTGTTTGTCTCAATGTAGAAGAGCTGTTTGTCTCAATGTAGAAGAGCTGTTTGTCTCAATGTAGAAGAGCTGTTTGTCACAATGTAGAAGAGCTGTTTGTCTCAATGTAGAAGAGCTGTTTGTCTCAATGTAGAAGAGCTGTTTGCATCAATTTAGAAGTGCTGTTTGTCTCAATGTAGAAGAGCTGTTTGCATCAATTTAGAAGTGCTGTTTGTCTCAATGTAGAAGAGCTGTTTGCATCAATTTAGAAGTGCTGTTTGTCTCAATGTAGAAGAGCTGTTTGTCACTATGTAGAACTTCTGTTTGTCTCTATGTAGAAGTGCTGTTTGTCTCTATGTAGCGGAGCGGTTTGCTATGGCAGCGCTGAAGAAAATTGTGATAGCGCTACATGGCTTCTTCTTCCGACGTCTTTTGAACTTTCTTCTAACGAGACCTTTCGGTTGTCTTTTGTAAGGTAAATAAACAAACTACGACGCACTTTTTCACAATGTGGTTTGAAACATATTTGCACAGGAGCTGGAAACTGTGTACACTAACCTCGAAGCGTTCGAAGGAGGATTGGTAGTAGAATCCTGATGATACTCAGCTGTTCTTGATGTTCTTGATGTTCTTGCTGTTCTTGCTGTTCCTGATGTTCTTGCTGTTCTTGATGTTCTTGCTGTTCTTGATGTTTTTGCTGCTCTTGATGTTCTTGCTGTTCTTGATGTTCTTGCTGTTCTTGATGCTCTTGCTATTTTTGCTGTTCTTGATGTTCTTTCTAGTCTTGTCTGTATCTCAGACCTACACTCAGACTGACCACTCCAGCAGGCCTCAACATCCCCCCTCCCTACTTTTTCAACACTCTAAAAACTATAATACTGATGTTACTATATCTTCTATGAAATAATTTCACTTTAAATATTTGAGTTCTGAGTTCTAATCCATGGATAGGGATAGAACAATATGTGTGTGAGTGTGGATATGTATGAATGTGTGTGTCAGTGTGTCATTGTGAATGTGTGTGTGAGTGTGTCATTGTGAATGTGTGTGTCAGTGTATCAGTGTGAATGTGTGTCAATGTGTCATTGTGAATGTGTGTGTGAGTGTGTCAGTGTGAATGTGTGTGTCAATGTGTCATTGTGAATATGTGTGTGTGTCATTGTGAATGTGTGTGTCAGTGTATCAGTGTGAATGTGTGTCAATGTGTCATTGTGAATGTGTGTGTGTCAGCGTGTCATTGTGAATGTGTGTGTGAGTGTGTCATTGTGAATGTGTGTGTAAGTGTGTCATTGTGAATGTGTGTGAGTGTGTCATTGTGAATGTGTGTGTAAGTGTGTCAATGTGAATGTGTGTGTGCCATTGTGAATGTGTGTGTGAGTGTGTCAGTGTGGATGTGTGTGTGACTGTGGATGCAGGGGCACACTAACATGGTTGAGTACATTTATAGTTTGAGAACACGAGAAGATTATATTACATTTATAGCTTGAGAACAGGAGAAGATTATATTACATTTATAGCTTGAGAACATGAGAAGATTATATTACATTTATAGTTTGAGAACATGAGAAGATTATATTACATTTATAGTTTGAGAACATGAGAAGATTATATTACATTTATAGCTTGAGAACATGAGAAGATTATATTACATTTATAGTTTGAGAACACGAGAAGATTATATTACATTTATAGCTTGAGAACAGGAGAAGATTATATTACATTTATAGCTTGAGAACATGAGAAGATTATATTACATTTATAGCTTGAGAACATGAGAAGATTATATTACATTTATAGCTTGAGAACATGAGAAGATTATATTACATTTATAGCTTGAGAACATGAGAAGATTATATTACATTTATAGTTTGAGAACATGAGAAGATTATATTACATTCATAGCTTGAGAACATGAGAAGATTATATTACATTTATAGTTTGAGAACATGAGAAGATTATATTACATTTATAGCTTGAGAACATGAGAAGATTATATTACATTTATAGCTTGAGAACATGAGAAGATTATATTACATTTATAGTTTGAGAACACGAGAAGATTATATTACATTTATAGCTTGAGAACAGGAGAAGATTGTATTACATTTATAGCTTTAGAATACGAGTAGATCACATTACATTTTTAACTTAACACAAGTAGATCACATTACATTTATAACTTGACAACACAAGTAGATCACATTACATTTATAACTTGACAACACAAGTAGATCACATTACATTTATAACTTGACAACACAAGTAGATCACATTACATTTATAACTTGACAGCACAAGTAGATCACATTACATTTATAACTTGACAGCACAAGTAGATCACATTACATTTATAACTTGACAGCACAAGTAGATCACATTACATTTATAACTTGACAACGCAAGTAGACCACATTACATTTATAACTTGACAACACAAGTAGACCACATTACATTTATAACTTGACAACGCAAGTAGATCACATTACATTTATAACTTGACAACACAAAAAGACCACATTACATTTATAACTTGACAACACAAGTAGATCACATTACATTTATAACTTGACAACACAAGTAGACCACATTACATTTATAACTTGACAACGCAAGTAGATCACATTACATTTATAACTTGACAACACAAGTAGATCACATTACATTTATAACTTGACAACACAAGTAGATCACATTACGTTTATAACTTGACAACACAAGTAGATCACATTACATTTATAACTTGACAACACAAGTAGATCACATTACATTTATAACTTGACAACACAAGTAGACCACATTACATTTATAACTTGACAACACAAGTAGATCACATTACATTTATAACTTGACAACACAAGTAGATCACATTACATTTATAACTTGACAACACAAGTAGACCACATTACATTTATAACTTGACAACACAAGTAGATCACATTACATTTATAACTTGACAACACAAGTAGATCACATTACATTTATAACTTGACAACACAAGTAGATCACATTACATTTATAACTTGACAACACAAGTAGACCAGTACACTTAAGAGACGGAAAATGCCAACAGATCAGAAAGTAAGAAAAAAAGTTCACATCGGTCCACCCCACCCCCCCCCCCCACACCCCCCGCCGGAGAATCCACGCCCAATTTCAAATGTTTTATGCCTCACATTGCACAGTCAGGAAAGGTCAGAGGTTGTGACAGGTCTTTGTCTTAAGGCAGTATCAGAGAGTATGAGTGACTCAGTTGATAACCTTCAAATTTGGATGTGCATAAGAATAGGCTTATATTCCACAAAGGGAAAAGTAGGCAGAGAAGAAGGTGAAAGCCATGAAACTTGATTTATCTACACACCCATACACGAACTTGTCTACACACCTCTCTACACACCGATATTCGAACTTGTCTACACATCTCTCAACACATCCACACACGAACTTGTCTTACACATCTCTCAACACATCACACACGAACTTGTATACACACCTCTCTACACACCCATACTCGAACTTGTCTACACATCTCTCAACATATCACACACGAACTCATCTCTGCACATCTCTCTACACATCTCTCTACACATCCATACACGAACTTGTCTACACATCCCTTTATACGTCCATGCATGAACTCATCTCTGCACATCTCTCTACACATCCACTGTATTACTATACCCTTTTAAGACTTGAATATCGGTGTGTCAATCAACAATTATAAGCAAACGTAGACGTTATGTAAAACGGTGACCACACGGCAGATTACCTGACAGGTGACCACACACCAGATTACCTGACAGTTAAGAGACAAGCTGACGAAATCATTTTCTGCCTTTTTTAAATAAAAACACAGCTTGTGGATTTCACTGTCTTCTAAAGACAAGACTTGTTGCTTCAAAAGACAAGACTTGTTGCTTCTAAAGACAAGACTTGTTGGTTCTAAGACAAGACCTGTTGCTTCTAAAGACAAGACTTGTTGGTTCTAAAGACAAGGCGTGTTGGTTCTAAAGACAAGACGTGTTGCTTCTAAAGACAAGACTTGTTGCTTCTAAAGACAAGACTTGTTGGTTCTAAAGACAAGACTTGGTGCTAAAGACAAGGCTTGTTGCTTCTAAAGACAAGACTTGTTGGTTCTAAAGACAAGGCTTGTTGGTTCTAAAGACAAGACTTGTTGGTTCTAAAGACAAGACTTGTTGCTTCTAAAGACAAGACTTGTTGCTTCAAAAGACAAGACTTGTTGCTTCTAAAGACAAGACTTGTTGGTTCTAAGACAAGACCTGTTGCTTCTAAAGACAAGACTTGTTGGTTCTAAAGACAAGGCGTGTTGGTTCTAAAGACAAGACGTGTTGCTTCTAAAGACAAGACTTGTTGCTTCTAAAGACAAGACTTGTTGGTTCTAAAGACAAGACTTGGTGCTAAAGACAAGGCTTGTTGCTTCTAAAGACAAGACTTGTTGGTTCTAAAGACAAGGCTTGTTGGTTCTAAAGACAAGACTTGTTGGTTCTAAAGACAAGACTTGTTGCTTCTAAAGACAAGGCGTGTTGGTTCTAAAGACAAGACTTGTTGGTTCTAAAGACAAGACTTGTTGCTTCTAAAGACAAGGCGTGTTGCTTCTAAAGACAAGACTTGTTGGTTCTAAAGACAAGACTTGGTGCTAAAGACAAGGCTTGTTGCTTCTAAAGACAAGACTTGTTGCTACGAACTTTTGACTTGAAAAAGTTTGAGTGAGTTCAGATCAAGACCCACAGATTATATTTCGTTTTCCTTTTTCCTTTCACACTTTCCAGCATCCTTTCTTGTACCTTAAATTAATGTTAGACAAAAAGCCCCTTAAACTTACGTCATCCGGTAAGCTAATGCCAAACAAACGACCCTTAAATTAATGTCATCCCGTAAACTAATGCCAGACAAGATGTCCCGGATAACCTGCATATAATTCTCTCCTCACGAGCTGTTGCTTGATCTGGTTAGTCACGTGACTTACAAGCCCAGCAGCTGACGTATCCTGTTATTTAATGCGATTACACGCACCTGAACCTCGAAGGTTTCTTAAAGAGGCCTGGTTGCGCCTGCCATTTTAACCAGGCTTTGGAGTTCTAACCAGCAGAACGGTTACAAGAAACCTGGGGAGAAAATACATGCTGGTGTGAGACAGGGGTCTTGACCAGTCAGTGGGCGCCACATGTCAGGGGGTAACCTTGACGCAGATGGATAGATGAAGTGGCAGTTAGCACAGGGAAATAAATGAGACTATTCTGGATCTGAAAAGAACAAATATATCTATACTACAAGAACTTAATATTGAAGAAGGCTGGCTAGTAAAGAGGATTAAACAGAGAAAACTTAAATATTTTGGACACATTAAACGTCATGATAATTTAGAGAAGACTGTATTGGAAGGATACATAATGGGAAAAAGAAAGAGAGGAAGACCAAGGCGAAGATGGCTGCAAGACATGGTTGATGATCTGCAAACAGCAGGCCATCTTGCTCACAACCTAGAGGCCTACAGGAGAGCTGTTTGGGAGGCACAGTTCCGCAAGGGACATGCAAATGAATGAATGAATGAATGAATGTCCTTGGATTTACGTGGAAACTGAAGGGACGTCTGTCTGGTAGAATGTCATGCTAGCATCTCTGGACGTTCCACTACGACAAAGACAGGAATAACATTTATAATTTATCGACGTCTTCCTCTGATTTGCCTGGCCTGAACACAGCCATCTTGAGAAAGCTCTAGTTAAAGATCTGTGGCATAATTGTTTTAATGTTCTTCTTCTCGACTGAAATCCCATCATTGTATTTGTATGACAAGCACATCTGCTCTGGACTGATATTACGGGCCATTTCTCTCCTGTAAAGGAGGCTTATATATGGTCACTTGCAAAACATGTCTGGACAAAATCTACTCTTAAGTTTATAGACCTTTGGTTGAATTCGACATTATGTAGATCCTGTATTATTCATGACACATGCCAAACATGCATCAAATGCAAGTCAAAAATACACAAAACGCTAAGGTCAACACTCGCACCAAACAAGTGTTGTGTGAAGTTCAGAACTCAAGTGTTGTGTGAAGTTCAGAACTCAAGTGTTGTGTGAAGTTCAGAACTCAAGTGTTGTGTGAAGTTCAGAACTCAAGTGTTGTGCGAAGTTCAGAACTCAAGTGTTGTGTGAAGTTCAGAACTCAAGTGTTGTGTGAAGTTCAGAACTCAAGTGTTGTGTGAAGTTCAGAACTCAAGTGTTGTGTGAAGTTCAGAACTCAAGTGTTGTGTGAAGTTCAGAACTCAAGTGTTGTGTGAAGTTCAGAACTCAAGTGTTGTGTGAAGTTCAGAACTCAAGTGTTGTGTGAAGTTCAGAACTCAAGTGTCGTGTGAAGTTCAGAACTCAAGTGTTGTGTGAAGTTCAGAACTCAAGTGTTGTGTGAAGTTCAGAACTCACAGACATTGGCAGATACTTCATGGCTGAGTGGATTCTGTTTTTGTGGCTGGACGGCTGCTCATACTCCAAGGTCCTGGGTTCTTGTCCCATTTATTCTCTTCCTAGTTTACTTTCTCTCTTGTATCATACGGTATATTTATATACTTGATTGTTGGTTGAATGATTAATGATTGTTGGTTGAATGATTAATGATTGTTGGCTGAATGATTAATAAGGTATACTTAAAAGCCATTTATTTCGCATTTATTATTCATCTGTACAGGTTTACAATACTAGCACAATATTTATGCCACATAACGATGTTAATATGAAAGCTGAGAGATGAAGGCTGGAATACCAGACAAGATTCCCTACCAAATTCTTCGCAGTTTGAGGATAAAATTACTTATTTTACTTTTACATATTTACTTTTTTACTTACATGCTTACTTCTTATTTACTTAATTATTATTTACTTTAATTACTTGCTTATTAGTACTTACTTCTTACTCACTTATTTCTTACTTATTTATTGCTTACTTACTAACTTACTTCTTACTCACTTATTGCTTGCTTCCTTACTTCTTACTTACTTAATTACTTCTTATTCATTCACTCACTTCGTACTTAATTACTTCTTACTTATTCACTCACTCACTCACTCACTCACTCACTCACTCACTCACTGGGTAAATAAACCTACCCACTCTGCTCTCTTACATTACTAAAGACAGAAGGAATCTATTCCCCAGATAAGTACAACCTTCCACGAGTTCCCTGTACACAGCCGTCACAGACAATCTCTGTGCCAGGAAGTCAGGGTGTCATAGACAATCTCTGTGTCAGGAAGTCAGGGTGTCACAGACAATCTCTGTGCCAGGAAGTCAGGGTGTCACAGACAATCTCTGTGCCAGGAAGCCAGGGTGTCACAGACAATCTCTGTGTCAGGAAGCCAGGGTGTCACAGACAATCTCTGTGCCAGGAAGTCAGGGTGTCACAGACAATCTCTGTGCCAGGAAGTCAGGGTGTCACAGACAATCTCTGTGCCAGGAAGCCAGGGTGTCACAGACAATCTCTGTGTCAGGAAGCCAGGGTGTCACAGACAATCTCTGTGCCAGGAAGCCAGGGTGCCACAGACAATATCTGTGTCAGGAAGCCAGGGTGTCACAGTCAATCTCTGTGTCAGGAAGTCAGGGTGTCACAGACAATCTCTGTGCCAGGAAGCCAGGGTGCCACAGATAATCTCTGTGCCAGGAAGCCAGGGTGTCACAGACAATATCTGTGTCAGGAAGTCAGGGTGTCACAGACAATCTCTGTGCCAGGAAGTCAGGGTGTCACAGACAATCTCTGTGCCAGGAAGTCAGGGTGCCACAGACAATATCTGTGTCAGGAAGCCAGGGTGTCACAGACAATCTCTGTGCCAGGAAGCCAGGGTGTCAATCTCTGTGCCAGGAAGCCAGGGTGCCACAGCCAATCTCTGTGTCAGGAAGTCAGGGTGTCATAGACAATCTCTGTGTCAGGAAGTCAGGGTGTCACAGTCAATCTCTGTGCCAGGAAGCCAGGGTGCCACAGACAATCTCTGTGCCAGGAAGCCAGGGTGTCATAGACAATCTCTGTGTCAGGAAGTCAGGGTGTCACAGTCAATCTCTGTGCCAGGAAGCCAGGATGTCACAGACAATCTCTGTGCCAGGAAGTCAGGGTGTCACAGGCAATCTCTTTGTCAGGAAGTCAGGGTGTCACAGTCAATCTCTGTGTCAGGAAGTCAGGGTGTCACAGACAATCTCTGTGCCAGGAAGCCAGGGTGTCATAGACAATCTCTGTGTCAGGAAGCCAGGGTGTCATAGACAATCTCTGTGCCAGGAAGCCAGGATGTCATAGACAATCTCTGTGCCAGGAAGCCAGGGTGTCATAGACAATCTCTGTGTCAGGAAGCCAGGGTGTCACAGTCAATCTCTGTGTCAGGAAGTCAGGGTGTCACAGTCAATCTCTGTGTCAGGAAGTCAGGGTGTCACAGACAATATCTGTGCCAGGAAGCCAGGATGTCATAGACAATCTCTGTGTCATGAAGCCAGAGTGTCACAGACAATCTCTGTGCCAGGAAGCCAGGGTGTCACAGACAATCTCTGTGCCAGGAAGTCAGGGTGTCACAGACAATCTCTGTGCCAGGAAGCCAGGGTGTCACAGACAATCTCTGTGTCAGGAAGCCAGGGTGTCACAGACAATCTCTGTGCCAGGAAGTCAGGGTGTCACAGACAATCTCTGTGCCAGGAAGTCAGGGTGTCACAGACAATCTCTGTGCCAGGAAGCCAGGGTGTCACAGACAATCTCTGTGTCAGGAAGCCAGGGTGTCACAGACAATCTCTGTGCCAGGAAGCCAGGGTGCCACAGACAATATCTGTGTCAGGAAGCCAGGGTGTCACAGTCAATCTCTGTGTCAGGAAGTCAGGGTGTCACAGACAATCTCTGTGCCAGGAAGCCAGGGTGCCACAGATAATCTCTGTGCCAGGAAGCCAGGGTGTCACAGACAATATCTGTGTCAGGAAGTCAGGGTGTCACAGACAATCTCTGTGCCAGGAAGTCAGGGTGTCACAGACAATCTCTGTGCCAGGAAGTCAGGGTGCCACAGACAATATCTGTGTCAGGAAGCCAGGGTGTCACAGACAATCTCTGTGCCAGGAAGCCAGGGTGTCAATCTCTGTGCCAGGAAGCCAGGGTGCCACAGCCAATCTCTGTGTCAGGAAGTCAGGGTGTCATAGACAATCTCTGTGTCAGGAAGTCAGGGTGTCACAGTCAATCTCTGTGCCAGGAAGCCAGGGTGCCACAGACAATCTCTGTGCCAGGAAGCCAGGGTGTCATAGACAATCTCTGTGTCAGGAAGTCAGGGTGTCACAGTCAATCTCTGTGCCAGGAAGCCAGGTGTCACAGACAATCTCTGTGCCAGGAAGTCAGGGTGTCACAGGCAATCTCTTTGTCAGGAAGTCAGGGTGTCACAGTCAATCTCTGTGTCAGGAAGTCAGGGTGTCACAGACAATCTCTGTGCCAGGAAGCCAGGGTGTCATAGACAATCTCTGTGTCAGGAAGCCAGGGTGTCATAGACAATCTCTGTGCCAGGAAGCCAGGATGTCATAGACAATCTCTGTGCCAGGAAGCCAGGGTGTCATAGACAATCTCTGTGTCAGGAAGCCAGGGTGTCACAGTCAATCTCTGTGTCAGGAAGTCAGGGTGTCACAGTCAATCTCTGTGTCAGGAAGTCAGGGTGTCACAGACAATATCTGTGCCAGGAAGCCAGGATGTCATAGACAATCTCTGTGTCATGAAGCCAGAGTGTCACAGACAATCTCTGTGCCAGGAAGCCAGGGTGTCACAGTCAATCTCTGTGCCAGGAAGTCAGGGTGTCACAGACAATCTCTGTGCCAGGAAGCCAGGGTGTCACAGTCAATCTCTGTGCCAGGAAGCCAGGGTGTCATAGACAATATCTGTGCCAGGAAGCCAGGGTGCCACAGACAATCTCTGTACTAGGAAGCCAGGGTGTCACAGACAATCTCTGTATCAGGAAGCCAGGGTGTCACAATAAATCTCTGTGTCAGGAAGCCAGGGTGTCATAGACAATGTCTGTGCTAGGAAGCCAGGGTGTCACAGACAATCTCTGTATCAGGAAGTCAGGGTGTCACAGTCAATCTCCGTGTCAGGAAGTCAGAGTGTCACAGACAATATCTGTGCGAGGAAGTCAGGGTGTCACAGTCAGTCTCTGTGCTAGGAAGCCAGGGTGTCACAGACAATCTCTGTGTCAGGAAGTCAGGGTGTCACAGTCAATCTCTGTGCGAGGAAGCCAGGGTGTCACAGTCTATGTCTTTGCGAGGAAGTCAGGGTGTCACAGTCAACAATCAAATTCGTGTTTTAGTCATGGCCACAGGAAATAAAACTTTTTCTGATCTGGCGTAAAATTATAAAACGTGGTTGTCTGACTGCTTCAATCGTCCGGCTGTCTGACCGTTTCAATCATCCGGCTGTCTGACCGCTTCAATCATCCGGCTGTCTGACCGCTTCAATCATCCGGCTGTCTGACCGCTTGAATCATCCGGCTGTCTGCCGCTTCAATCATCCGGCTGTCTGACTGCTTCAATCATCCGGCTGTCTGACTACCCCAGTGACCTGGGTGTCTAAAATTAAGACAACAAACTTCTATTTACCGAGACCTGCCCGCTAGTTGTACACCTAGGACATACTGCCCCAGTAAACTTAACGGTCACTTGTGCCACTGACTGGATTGCTTGTATTCCGGCCAGTCAGCCAAAGTACACCTACTTTCATGGATGTTTTTCAGCCACACAACCAAACTGCCCCTACTGTCATAGTTTCCTCCACGACTACTGTCATAGTTTCCTCCATGACTACTGTCATAACTGCTTTCCAGCTCAGCAGCTAAAATATTTCTACATGATATCATGGTTATTTTCTGGCCAAATAGCTCAACCTTTTATCCTTGCTGAAATCTTGTACCTTGATCACAGTTATTCACGAGTTATTTTACAAAGATTTCTTTGCTTTGTTATTCCAAATACTCTGCCAACAGCAGCCTGCATCCTAGACAATGTCTGTGCTAGGAAGCCAGGGTGTCACAGACAATCTCTGTATCAGGAAGTCAGGGTGTCACAGTCAATCTCCGTGTCAGGAAGTCAGAGTGTCACAGACAATATCTGTGCGAGGAAGTCAGGGTGTCACAGTCAGTCTCTGTGCTAGGAAGCCAGGGTGTCACAGACAATCTCTGTGTCAGGAAGTCAGGGTGTCACAGTCAATCTCTGTGCGAGGAAGCCAGGGTGTCACAGTCTATGTCTTTGCGAGGAAGTCAGGGTGTCACAGTCAACAATCAAATTCGTGTTTTAGTCATGGCCACAGGAAATAAAACTTTTTCTGATCTGGCGTAAAATTATAAAACGTGGTTGTCTGACTGCTTCAATCGTCCGGCTGTCTGACCGTTTCAATCATCCGGCTGTCTGACCGCTTCAATCATCCGGCTGTCTGACCGCTTCAATCATCCGGCTGTCTGACCGCTTGAATCATCCGGCTGTCTGCCGCTTCAATCATCCGGCTGTCTGACTGCTTCAATCATCCGGCTGTCTGACTACCCCAGTGACCTGGGTGTCTAAAATTAAGACAACAAACTTCTATTTACCGAGACCTGCCCGCTAGTTGTACACCTAGGACATACTGCCCCAGTAAACTTAACGGTCACTTGTGCCACTGACTGGATTGCTTGTATTCCGGCCAGTCAGCCAAAGTACACCTACTTTCATGGATGTTTTTCAGCCACACAACCAAACTGCCCCTACTGTCATAGTTTCCTCCACGACTACTGTCATAGTTTCCTCCATGACTACTGTCATAACTGCTTTCCAGCTCAGCAGCTAAAATATTTCTACATGATATCATGGTTATTTTCTGGCCAAATAGCTCAACCTTTTATCCTTGCTGAAATCTTGTACCTTGATCACAGTTATTCACGAGTTATTTTACAAAGATTTCTTTGCTTTGTTATTCCAAATACTCTGCCAACAGCAGCCTGCATCCTAGACAGTGTTGTACACGTTTATGATCAACATACACAACATACAACATTTTCATATATTAACATACACTGAGGCTTCCGACACGAGAAGTCAAGCAACAGCTGACAAAACGATTTTATGTTTTACTCTAACGGTGGCAGTTCCGTGACAGGATGCAACAGTCACATGTAAATCAGGAACAGATACACAGAGGAGATATGCTCTTTGAAAATGGGAATCTGTTTTGTGTGACTGATTAAAAAACCTCAGCTGCTGCTCGTTTATAGCTAGGCTAGTAAATACCTCGGCTGCTGCTCGTTTATAGTTAGGACAGTAAAGACTACGGGGGCTGCTCATTTATATTTAGGCTAGTAAAGGATTCGGCGGTTGCTCGTTTATAGCTAGGCTAATAAAGACCTCGGCTGCTTCTTGTTTATAGATAGGCTAGTAAATACACCGGCTGCTGCTCGTTTACAGCTAGGCTATTAAAGACTTCGGTTGCTGCTCGTTTATATTTTGGCTAGTAACTTCTGCTGCTGCTCGTTTATAGCTAGACTTGTAAAGACCTCGGCGGCTGCTCGTTTATAGCTAGACTTGTAAAGACCTCGGCGGCTGCTCGTTTATAGCTAGACTTGTAAAGACCTCGGCGGCTGCTCGTTTATAGCTAGACTTGTAAAGACCTCAGCGGCTGCTCGTTTATAGCTAGACTTGTAAAGACCTCGGCGGCTGCTCGTTTATAGCTAGACTTGTAAAGACCTCGGTGGTTTATAGTTTATAGCTAGGCTTGTAAAAACCTCGGAGGCTGATCGTTTATAGCTAGGCTAGTAAAGACGTCGGTGGTTTATCGTTTATAGCTAGACTTGTAAAGACCTCGGCTGCTGCTCGTTTATAGCTAGGCAGGAGAGACATAAATAGTACACATAAAAAGGCATAAATAGTGCAAATAGAGAGCCATAAATAGTTCACATGGAGAGACATAAACAGTACCATTGAGATGTAAACAATACACATATAAAGGCATAAATAGTTCACAGAGAGAGACATAAATAGTCAACAGAGATCTCGTAGACCACATTACAGATAATGCCAGGAGATCATGTAGACCACATTACAGATAACGCCAGGAGATCACGTAGACCACATCACAGATAACGCCAGGAGATCACGTAGACCACATCACAGATAACGCCAGGAGATCACGTAGACCACATCACAGATAACGCCAGGAGATCACGTAGACCACATCACAGATAACGCCAGGAGATCACGTAGACCACATCACAGATAACGCCAGGAAAGAATTAGCTGGAACAAAATGGCAGTCAGACCTTGTGCAGCGGGTGCTAGTCCACTTATATCAGGAGTTGGTCCTCTCAGTATTTGAGTATAGGCATCTCTAACACTTAGCTCCCTCTAACACTCATCTCTCTCTAACACTCAGCTCTCTCTAACACTTAGCTCCCTCTAACACTTAGCTCCCTCTAACACTCAGCTCCCTCTAACATTTAGCTCCCTCTAACACTCAGCTCCCTCTAACATTTAGCTCCCTCTAACACTCAGCTCCCTCTAACATTTAGCTCCCTCTAACACTTAGCTCTCTCTAACACTCAGCTCCCTCTAACACTTAGCTCTCTCTAACACTCAGCTCCCTCTAACACTCAGCTCCCTCTAACACTTAGCTCCCTCTAACACTCAGCTCCCTCTAACACTCAGCTCCCTCTAACACTTAGCTCCCTCTAACACTTAGCTCCCTCTAACACTTAGCTCCTTCTAACACTCAGCTTCCTCTAACAAATAGCTCCCTCTAACATTTAGCTCCCTCTAACACTCAGCTCTACACAGGAAGGTTTGAGAGAATAGAAAACCAGGCAATGCGTATTATTCTTCGATGCACCAGAGACACATCCTGCAAGACTATGAGCTATCTGTTGGACTTCCCCATTACAGCCGGTAGAACAAGAATTAGCCAGGGCACAACCTCAAGATTAGCTCATACAAGGTACACAACTCGGCACTGAACTGATAAGAGCAAGTGTTAGACAACAATTCATGTCTAAGTTTGCCTACAAGAAGACAGTCTGTGACTGCTCGTAGCGAAGCGTACAGTTTTGCCAAGGATTATAAATAGTGCCACTTTAAGATTATAAGATTAAAAGTATAAATATTAAGAATTGTTTAAATCACTATTTATCTACAAGTAAAAATCATACTAGGAGCTGTCAACAATTACGATTAGAAGATATTTCAAACAGCTAGATAAGATTCATTCATTTGCATGTCCCTTGCGGAACTTTGCCTCACAAACAGCACTCTGGATAAGATTACAAGCAGAAAATATAATAAGAACTGTCTAGATTAAAAGTAGACGATATATGTTACTAACCATGATTATATGTATAAAATAGACGGAAATCTGTCTAGGACTGTATGTAGCGACACGTCAGGCAGCCTAAGATTGAATGTATCGCTCTCTTCTTCCATATGTCGTTATTACAAAGTTGGTGATAGAGCTAGTTTAACGTCGTTATTACAATGTTGATAATAAAACTGATTTAACGTCGTTATTACAATGTTTGTGATAAAACTGATGTAACGTCGTTATTACAATGTTGATAATAAAACTGATTTAACGTCGTTATTACAATGTTTGTGATAAAACTGATGTAACGTCGTTATTACAATGCTGTTGATAGAGCTGATTCAGTGTCGTCATTACAATGTTAGTGATAGAACTTGTTAAACTTCGCTGTTACAATGTTGATAGAGCTGGTTTAACGTCGTTATTATAATGTTGTTAACAGAGCTGGTTTAACGTCATTATAATGTTGACGGAGTCTATATTACAATGTTGTTGATAGAACAGGTTAAATGTCGTTATTACAATGTTGGTGATAGAACTGGTTTAACGTCGTTATAACAATGTTGGTGATAGACGAGATTTAACGAGGAAATAGAGGAATCAAGCCAGAACAACAAAACTATCACGATCTATGAACATGCAACACTGGCTTCTCCTTCCTCCCTCACTTTCCTGTTCTCTGTACTTTGTTCTAGAGCCTGCTGTATCAACCAGCTCTCGTATTCTGTAGTCTGCTGTCTGTGGTCTGTTGTTCACATCTAGACTCAAAGGTCTGCTGTCTGTTGTTCACATCTAGGCTCAAAGGTCTGATGTCTGTGGTCTGTTGTTCACATCTAGGCTCAAAGGTCTGATGTCTGTGGTCTGTTGTTCACATCTAGTCTCAAAGGTCTGATGTCTGTGGTCTGTTGTTCACATCTAGTCTCAAAGGTCTGATGTCTGTGGTCTGTTGTTCACATCTAGTCTCAAAGGTCTGATGTCTGTGGTCTGTTGTTCACATCTAGACTCAAAGGTCTGATGTCTGTGGTCTGTTGTTCACATCTAGACTCAAAGGTCTGCTGTCTGTGGTCTGCTGTTCACATCTAAACTCAAAGGTCTGCTGTCTGTGGTCTGCTGTTCACATCTAAACTCAAAGGTCTGATGTCTGTGGTCTGTTGTTCACATCTAGACTCAAGACTCAAAGGTCTGCTGTCTGTGGTCTGCTGTTCACATCTAGACTCAAAGGTCTGCTGTCTGTGGTCTGTTGTTCACATCTAGACTCAAAGGTCTGCTGTCTGTTGTTCACATCTAGACTCAAAGGTCTGCTATCTGTTGGACTTCCCCATTACAGCCGGTAGAACAAGAATTAGCCAGGGCACAACCTCAAGATTAGCTCATACAAGGTACACAACTCGGCACTGAACTGATAAGAGCAAGTGTTAGACAACAATTCATGTCTAAGTTTGCCTACAAGAAGACAGTCTGTGACTGCTCGTAGCGAAGCGTACAGTTTTGCCAAGGATTATAAATAGTGCCACTTTAAGATTATAAGATTAAAAGTATAAATATTAAGAATTGTTTAAATCACTATTTATCTACAAGTAAAAATCATACTAGGAGCTGTCAACAATTACGATTAGAAGATATTTCAAACAGCTAGATAAGATTCATTCATTTGCATGTCCCTTGCGGAACTTTGCCTCACAAACAGCACTCTGGATAAGATTACAAGCAGAAAATATAATAAGAACTGTCTAGATTAAAAGTAGACGATATATGTTACTAACCATGATTATATGTATAAAATAGACGGAAATCTGTCTAGGACTGTATGTAGCGACACGTCAGGCAGCCTAAGATTGAATGTATCGCTCTCTTCTTCCATATGTCGTTATTACAAAGTTGGTGATAGAGCTAGTTTAACGTCGTTATTACAATGTTGATAATAAAACTGATTTAACGTCGTTATTACAATGTTTGTGATAAAACTGATGTAACGTCGTTATTACAATGTTGATAATAAAACTGATTTAACGTCGTTATTACAATGTTTGTGATAAAACTGATGTAACGTCGTTATTACAATGCTGTTGATAGAGCTGATTCAGTGTCGTCATTACAATGTTAGTGATAGAACTTGTTAAACTTCGCTGTTACAATGTTGATAGAGCTGGTTTAACGTCGTTATTATAATGTTGTTAACAGAGCTGGTTTAACGTCATTATAATGTTGACGGAGTCTATATTACAATGTTGTTGATAGAACAGGTTAAATGTCGTTATTACAATGTTGGTGATAGAACTGGTTTAACGTCGTTATAACAATGTTGGTGATAGACGAGATTTAACGAGGAAATAGAGGAATCAAGCCAGAACAACAAAACTATCACGATCTATGAACATGCAACACTGGCTTCTCCTTCCTCCCTCACTTTCCTGTTCTCTGTACTTTGTTCTAGAGCCTGCTGTATCAACCAGCTCTCGTATTCTGTAGTCTGCTGTCTGTGGTCTGTTGTTCACATCTAGTCTCAAAGGTCTGATGTCTGTGGTCTGTTGTTCACATCTAGGCTCAAAGGTCTGATGTCTGTGGTCTGTTGTTCACATCTAGGCTCAAAGGTCTGATGTCTGTGGTCTGTTGTTCACATCTAGTCTCAAAGGTCTGATGTCTGTGGTCTGTTGTTCACATCTAGTCTCAAAGGTCTGATGTCTGTGGTCTGTTGTTCACATCTAGTCTCAAAGGTCTGATGTCTGTGGTCTGTTGTTCACATCTAGACTCAAAGGTCTGATGTCTGTGGTCTGTTGTTCACATCTAGACTCAAAGGTCTGCTGTCTGTGGTCTGCTGTTCACATCTAAACTCAAAGGTCTGCTGTCTGTGGTCTGCTGTTCACATCTAAACTCAAAGGTCTGATGTCTGTGGTCTGTTGTTCACATCTAGACTCAAGACTCAAAGGTCTGCTGTCTGTGGTCTGCTGTTCACATCTAGACTCAAAGGTCTGCTGTCTGTGGTCTGTTGTTCACATCTAGACTCAAAGGTCTGCTGTCTGTTGTTCACATCTAGACTCAAAGGTCTGCTGTCTGTTGTTCACATCTATACTCAAAGGTCTGCTGTCTGTTGTTCACATCTAGACTCAAAGGTCTGTAAGTCCTGACTGCCAGTATAAACTTCTCTCTGTCTGGGAACAACTCTCACCATCTCACGGGACCCGTGGACCTACTTACGTTAAACTGAAGCTCTACTGGATGACTCATACTTGGACAAGTTGCTCCCCCTGGTGTCTGAATGCCAGGAGCGGTTGAGCAACTGGTTGGAATAACCCACAGGCACGCCTTTACCACGTGGAGCCACGTCAGGTCAGCCAGCCCACGTAAATCCAGTTCTGCTGAAAGGTTTCGTTTTTTTTTATCCCAACAAGTAGAACTACGGAGTACACCGTCTGGGAGGGGGCGGGGGGACGGACCTTGAACAGTTTCAGTTTGGTTCAGTTCGTTGATGCTTTATTTACACAACAGCCACGTTCATGTTTAAGTTGCTGGGCTGAAGTGAAATGCTTTTTGTGGAATAAGTTGGAGCTATAAACTCGTAGACTTGGGGGAGGGGGGTTTAGAGTACGTATCATGTTATTGTACACTTCGTATCGTGTACTGTACGCTTGGTGTACGCTTAACTCCGCCCAACCAACATCTGATTACTCATTCATTGTGCAGACACGGGGAGAAAAACATCTGAGGAAGAAATGAGAGTAAGCTAGAAGACAGAAGATGGATAGGAAGAAATGAGACCAAACTAGAAGACAGAAGATGGAGAGGAAGAAATGAGAGTAAGCTAGAAGGCAGAAGATGGATAGGAAGAAATGAGACCAAACTAGAAGACAGAAGATGGAGAGGAAGAAATGAGACCGAACTAGAAGACAGAAGATGGAGAGGAAGAAATGAGATCAAACTAGAAGACAGAAGATGGAGAGGAAGAAATGAGACCGAACTTGAAGACTTATGATGGCTTGTAAGGAGTTTTAACCCCAAAATCCACATACATACAAACCTCACACACACAACACATACACACACACAATACACACACATACACACACACAATACACACACATACACAATGCTGTGGCTGATTAAGACGGTCTCCAAGACTCACAGCATGGTCACATGACTTCAGAAAACTGCAACGTGTCATAGAACTGTTCTTTATGTTCTATTTCTCCGCCATAATTCACGCACACAGATTTTATTGGATCCTTTGATTTGGGACTAAAATAATTGATCATATGATTTGGGACTAAAATAATTGATCACATGTTTCCATTAGTGAAGTAATTATCGGGGTATTTTCATTTTCTGCCGAGCGTTTTGTGGTGCAGTGCTTGTCCATTGATTGTATGCAGTCTCTCATGTTGGTAGCAGAAAATATCTAGTTTATATATCTCTCTTTCGTTCTCTAACCTTCTCCTTCTATTTTTCTCTGTTTTATGTCCCACACTGTCTGTCTGTCTGTCTGTCTGTCTGTCTGGCCGTCCGTCCGTCCACAATCAGTGCATTGGACATTGTCATTTTGATCAGGCTTTTAAATTTGCAAAAATATATCCCCTTTTTAAATCTGTTTCAGAGAAAAATCCTTCAAGCTAAATACTAACTTCCAGTCCATCAACTTCCAGTCCATCAACTTCCAGTCCATCAACTTCCAGTCCATCAACTTCCAGTCTATCAACTTTGTCTAAACCCATAGAAAAACACACACACAAACAACTTTACAACACACGCAAGAAAATGATTTGGTTGTTGACTGTCAGTCAAATTTTAAGCCAAAACATTCCTGTCACACATCTCTCACAAAGATGACAGAATATTGGTTATCTAATATAAACAGAGAATACCAAAACAAGCTATCACATGGAGCACAACAGGCCGAAGAAAAAGAGGTCGACCACGTGAAACTCTAAAGAGGACGTTGTTAAGAGAAGCCAGTTTAGTGGGCATAACATATCTTGGTGAAGTTGAAAGACTCGCCGAGAACAGGAAAACTTGACAAACAACTATGCGATCATTATGTGGCGTTTAACGGCATGGGAAGGATGTAAGATGTAATATAAACGACGATAAATTATGTCATTGACTTTAAAAAAGCATTTGGCATGATTGATCACGAAATCCTAGTTAGAAAGCTTGATACTTATAAATTACACCCTGACTTGACAAAATTTATTACATCTTTTCTTTCCAACAGACAAGTAGTTTGCCTCAAAAACTCTAAGTCAAGTTCATCTGTGGTTGATAATGGTGTTCCACAGGGATCTATTCTTGGTCCTCTCCTGTTTACCATCTACATCAATAATCTTCCACTTCATCTCAAAAAATCATCTTGTGACCTCTTTGCTGATGACTGCACAGTTTACACCAGTGACAATGACTGTATTAACCTTGAGTCAACTCTTCAAATTGAAATAAACATTCTAATTAACTGGAGCAATAACAACAGAATGCTCAAAAACACCAGGAAAATAAAGTCCATGCTCGTTACACAACAGAAATTAACAAATTCGCCAACAACAACACTACAGCTCCATTCTGGAACTTCACAGATAGAGAATGTTAGTGAATATAAAACTCTAGGTCTCATGATTGACCACCATCTCAGCTGGAATCATCATGTAGACAATCTAACCAAACTCATTGCACAAAAAGTTTATCAATTTATTAAAATTAAACATTTTCTTGACATGGACACCAGAAAAATATACTACATATCACAGATACAAACACATTTGGACAACTGCTCCACAGTCTGGGATGGTTGTTCCATGTCAAAAATGAGGAGACTTTACTCACTTCAAAAAAACAGTAGTAAAGCTTATAGATGACAAACACGAGAACATATTACAAATAAAGACAAACATCTTGATATTCTACCCCTCAAAAAGAGATTTCTTTTTAACAAAGCCAAGCTAATTCATAAAATTATATCGCACAATGCTCCACCCTATTTGTGGGTCAAATCCAACTCAAAACACAGTCAATGCTTAAAGAATTGTATTCTCCCAAAACCAAGCCTTCACATGTTTAAAAAAAGCTTATCTTACTCACCTGCCCACCTTTGGAATGCCCTACCAACTCATGTAAAACTTATAAGTAATATTCGTTCTTATAACTTCAAACTTTGTCAACATCTGTTTGATACGGACTATATGCCTCCCTAAGCATAATCTAAAATAGTTTAAAGTATGGGTTGATTGTTGTACTTTTATTTTCCTACACTTCTATACATCTGTTAGTTTTGAATGAATGTAAGAGTGCAAGTTTATTCTATACTGCTGCATAAATCAGAGTGTGGAGTGTATGGACATGAGATAAATTTATTATTTATTTATGTAATCATTTAATTGTATCTTCATGATTATTATGCTCATTAACAAATGCTGTGACTGAGTGAAAGCTATATGATGAAGAGCAGAATGCCAAACGGGCCTGCGTGCCCAATGCTTAACCCTTTGAAAATAAAGTATGTTCGTTCGTTCATTATGTGTGCCTGTCTGTCAGTGGGAAACAGAAACAGCTGTACCTAATCAATCAAGGTAACCGAAGATTTCAGAATGTTATTTGGGGGCAAGCAAAGTTGGAGAAATTCTTGTAGGGCGAAGATTGCGAGAGAGGGAGGGAGAAAGAGAGAGAGAGAGAGAGAGGAGAAAGGGGCGGACAAAAAGAAGGAAGCAAAGAAAAAAGAGAGGCAGATAAAAAGAGACACAGAAAAAAGGAGATAGATAATCTCTTTTACCCGCCTCTCTTTTTTTTATCTCTTTCCTTGTTTTTCGTCTCCTCTTTCATTTCTTCTCTCTCTCTCTCTTCCTCTCTCTCTCTCTCTCTCTCTCTCTCTCTCTCTCTCTCTCTCAATCTTTGCCCTATAAGAATGTTTTTTCCAACTTTTCTTGCCCCAAATAACATTCTGAAATCTACAGTTATCTTGGCTGATGAGGTGAGACATTTCTGTTTACCAGTTCTAACTTATCTCAGCTGCCAAGTTCTGCAGCACAGGAGTCTCAGAGTTCGAGGACGAGCAAGCACAAAGGTGAGAAAACTCGTTTTACGTCAGATTTGTTTTACAAATATTCTGAACTCTTCTCTTACAGCTTCGTCAACCAAGTGAACGTTATGGTCTGAGACAAATAGCAAGATTAAAGAAATGTTTTAGTTTGTACAGAAAATCAAAACATTCAGAAAATGTCACCAAAAATAAATGTGACATGTCAAAAAAGAGAAGGAACAGAGGATAAGCAAAGACAAGCTGTAGAAGCCAGTTTGGATAGTTCAAAGTAGAACTAGAGAAGTTTCATCATCATCATCATGTGCCGTGCTGACTGGCGTTGGCTATTATGCTTCTCCAGAGTACACGATCCTTCATGCAGGCCATCAGTTCAGTTGATGATCTCCTCTCACACCATCCCGTCAGACTGTCCAATATCATTTCTCTTGGTCTTCCTCTTGATCTTCTTCCTTCTATTTTTCCTGTTGTTATAATATTTTCAATGCCCCCTCTTCTCATTGCATGTCCTATGAAAGTACATTGTCTCTCTCTTATCTTTTTGACAAGATTTTTTTTTTGTCTCTCCAGCTCTTCTCATACATTCTTCATTAGTTATTTTTGCTGTCCAGGGGATTCGCAACATTCTTCTAATAAACCACATTTATGCTGTTTCCAACGACTTTTATGCAGACTTGCCTATTGTCCATGATTCACTTCCATATAACAAGATAGGTTCAATATAGCATTTAGGACTCGTTTTCTAACATTCATTGATAAGGATGTGTTGGATAATATGTTTCTCATTCTCTGAAATGCAGCCTTTGCTTTGCCTATTCTATTCCTAATTTCTGTTCTGCATTTCCCATCTGAAGTTATTACTGCTCCAAGGTATTTGAATTTCTGCACCTGCTTTAGAATAGTTCCGTTTAATTTTATACTGCATGCTGGTGGATTCTGTTTCTTAGATATAACCATAGTCTCTGTCTTTTTGATGTTCAAAGTAATGCCTTTCTGTTCACTTTCTTTGGCGACTTTATCCAAGAGATTTTGCAGGTCTTGTTGGTTCTCAGCTATCAGTACTGTGTCGTCAGCATACCGAAGGTTGTTAGTATTGTATCCTCCAATTTTTATGCCTGGTTCTGTGATGATCGTTCTTAGAATATTATCGCTGTACAGAGAAAAAAGGTCTGGAGATAGTACACATCATTGTCGCACCCCTTGTTTTATAGGTTGATATTTTCCAGTTTTATTTTCATCTCGAATCGCTGCTTCCTGTAGCCAGTATAGATGTTTTACAATCCTCAGGTCTTTGCCGTCTATATTGATGTCTTCAAGCATTTTAATAATTTCATTATGTTTCACCTTGTCGAATGCCTTGGTGTAATCAATGAAAGCATAAGTAGAGATCTTTCTGTACTTCTAAAGCTCTTTCTGTTAGTGTTCATAAAGCATAAATGGCATTGTGTGTTCCCTTTCCTTCAACAAATCCGAACTGTTCATCTGCTATTTCCATTTTTATCTTTTTCCTTGTTCTTCTCATAATGTTTCTCAGAAGTAACTTCGTTATGTGACATGAGAGGCTGATAGTCCGGTGGTCGTCACATTCCTTTGTACCTGGTTTCTTTGGTAGTGCTATAAAAGTGGATTTAATCAAGTCACTGGGAATATAACCACTGTTGTAAATGTCATTCAGTAACTTGGTTATTATTTTTATTCCTGTCTCCTCTAGTGCCTCTTTCTATTGTTATATTATCAGGCCCGGTTGCTTTTCCTTTCTTCATGTGTTTGACGGCATCTATGATTTCATCTTCAAGTATTGGTGGTCCATCACAGTTTTCAGTATCTGGTGTTAATTCTGGTCTTTCGCCTCCATATAGCTCACCGATATACTCTGTCCACCTGTCCACAATGTCTTCTTTTCCCATTAACATTTTACCTTCTTTCGATTTCAGGCATCCTGTGGTATATTTTGTTTTCCTGCCTGTGAGTTCACTAATTCGTTTGTACATGTTTTTGTTGTTTTTATTATGAGAGTCCTCTGTTTATCTGCACTGTTCATTTTATCACACTTCCTTTGCTTCTCTGCATTTGCGTCTAATTTCTTTATTTATCTTGGTTACTTTTACTCCTCCTCCTCTTGTCCATCAGTCCTAAGATGTCGTCTGTCATCTATTTATTTTTAGAGGCTTCTTTTTTTACTGGTATTATCTCCTTAACAGACTGGTGGATAAAATCTCTTAACATTTCCCATTGTTCATCTATACTATTTATCTTTGCTATTGCATTGTATCTATTTGTTATCTCTCTCTGTCTGAACCTTAAGTGCCCAGGGCACATGGGGCTTCCGCAAGGGTTTTCCACAAATGCCTGTCCTTCGCCTTTTTTTTCTGCTCTTGCCCAGGTGAGCCCTCTATTGCTCAACATCCTTTCTGTTGTTCTTCTCCATGTCTCTTTTGGTCTACCCTTACTTCTGCTCCCCTGTGGTGTCCATCTTAGTGCTATTTTTGGTAGTGAGTTGTCAGTCATTCGGAGCACATGTCCCAACCATCGCCAGCGTCTTTCTTCAATAATTGTTGTCAGTGGTTTCATCTGCATTTCTGCTAATAAGATGTTATTTCTTATGGTGTTTGGCCAAAATATTTTTCTAATTCTTCTTAAACATTTTGTCTGGAAAGAATTCAATTTGTTTTCTATGGTTTTGGTGATTTTCCAGCATTCACTTCCAATCTATTTGTTATAATTACTTTGTATTGTTCTCGCAGTTCTTTGGTCATTTTTAAGGAGTTCTGTATTCAGTTTGATGTTTCTCAAGAGCAGCGTTTCCAGTGAACGTTAAGTTTGAAAACTTAAAGACCTGTCTCTCAGACTGTTTATATATATATATATATATATATATATATACACACACACACACACACACACACACACATGTCAGTTTATTGCCGATACGAGTTTGTGAAGTCTGCGGTACGCAAATAAAGACTAATGGAGGTTAGCATTCATTCGCTTCTCAGAAAGTAACAAAAAGCCCATAAAAGCTTCTGTTAACGTAGTTAGTGTTCCTGCTGTACCCGCTACCTGAAGGTGATCAAAGTATTACCTGAAACTTGATGCGACAGGAAGGCAAGATTTCAGGTGTTTATTTATAGCATGTGTACAGCAGAGGAATTTTCTAAGAAACTGATAAATATTTATCAGAATTAACGGCAGACAGCTCAGACAGAAAGTTAAAGTGTCTCTTTGATACGTTTACAAGAGAAACTACTTTCACACGGTAAAAAGGACAACTAATTTCACATGTTTACAGCAGAAGGTATGTCAACATAGGAATCCACCTTCATGTACAGACACGATATACCACTTTCATGAGTTAATAACGGTACCTAATTTCACATGCCTACAAGAAAGTCACACTCACATGTCTACAAGAAAGTCACACTCACATGTCTACAAGAAAGTCACACTCACATGCCTACAAGAAAGTCACACTCACATGTCTACAAGAAAGTCACGCTCACATGTTACAAGAGAGTCGCGATCACATATTTATAAGAGAGCCGCGCTCACACGTTTACAATAAATTTGCGTTCACATGTTCACAAGAGAGTCATGCTCACATGTCTACAAGAGAGTCACGCTCACATGTCTACAAGAGAGTCACGCTCACATGTTTATAAGAGAAGCTAATTTTACATGTTGACAGAGTAAAATGTTCCTAACCGAGAACATGGAATCTGAATTCTTCACCTTCATAACAACCAAGTCACATGTCACACACACAGCCTGCTGTCACATGTACACAGCCTGCTGCCACATGTACACAGCCTGCTGTCACATGTACGCAGCCTACTGCCACATGTACACAGCCTGCTGCCACATGTACACAGCCTGCTGCCACATGTACACAGCCTACTGTCCCATGTACACAGCCTACTGTCACATGTACACAGCCTACTGTCACATGTACACAGCCTGCTGTCACACACAAAATGTCGTCACACAAATGTCAGCTATTCTCCCCCTCCCCCACCCCAATAAGAAAGAAAAGAAGTACTGGACATATAGATACACCGATGGATCTACTATAAACGTCACCAACAAACAAACGTCACCAACAAACAAACGTCACCAACAAACAAACGTCACCAACAAACAAACGTCACCAACAAACAAACGTCACCAACAAACAAACGTCACCAACAAACAAACATCACCAACAAACAAACGTCACCAACAAACAAACGTCACCAACAAACAAACGTCACCAACAAACAAACGTCACCAACAAACAAACGTCACCAACAAACAAACGTCACCAACAAACAAACGTCACCCAAAAAAAAAAAAAAACTGATGTGAAGGCATATTTTAAAAGCTAAAACAAGAACAAACAATACAGATAGCTGTACCAACAGGTGCCTAGTCCAGTAACTACACAGCAAAGGCAGAAGCTATCAAAACTGCAGCAATAAAAACAATATAACAGATAAACCACGCTGACAAGCAAACAGTCTTTTCTCCACAAACTCACAGTCCGTAATACAAGCACTGAAACAGCAAAATGTTGAAGACCTGGACAAGCTGACAGAAGCCATATCACTGGCAAGCACATTCGTCAATAAAACAGCCGCACAGCGGTTACCGGCCCACGGTAACATGCAAGGAAATGTATAGGCAGACACACTGGCACAAGAAGGAGGAAGAATGCAACAAACTGATAGAAGAATAACATATGAACAAACAACAAAAACACACTAAAAGCCACATATAAAAACACATGGACAAAACAACGACTCGCAGAAACAAACAAAAAAAAAAAAGGACAAATATTATAAATTCTCAAGACATCACCAAGTGATAAAGCTCTGAGAACAAGATATTGCATGCTGGGACATCATCTATAACAGTGATTCTCAACCCATGGGCCGAGGACCCAAAGGTGAGCCGTGACAGGGAGTATTGTGGGCCGCGCTGACGTCTCAAAGCAGCAACAAGAGAGAAAAAAGTAGATACTGTAAAAAATGATTTTTCAGGCAATGAATAGGCCCTAGGGTCAGGCTGCTCGGGTGCGGGCCTCAGAATTGTAGGTCGCTTTATTAGTAAAGGAAAAGAAGGTTTGTGTAGCAATGAATATGCAGTTAAACCATGTAGAGAAAATGTTACATAATGCTTTATAACATTAGATGTATACCTTGCAAATATATTATTGGGCCGCAAAAATGTTTGACTTATAAATGTGGGCCGTGCAGCAAAAGGGTCTGAGAACCGCTGATCTATAATGATGATCTTCTGAGAACAAGATATTGTACGTTCTTTATCGTAACAGCTTAAAAAGAGAAAATGGTCAGAGACAAGTGATCAAAGACAAGTGATCATAGACAGATGGTCAGAGACAAGTGATCATAGACCAATGGTCAAATACAAGTGATCATAGACAGATGTCAGAGACAAGTGATCATAGATAGATGGCCAGAGACAAGTGATCAAAGACAGGTGATCAGAGACAAGTGATCATAGATTGATGGTCAGAGACAAGTGATCATAGATTGATGGTCAGAGGCAAGTGATCAAACACAAGTGATCATAGACAGATGGTCAGAGACAAGTGATTACAGACAGATGGTAAGAAACAAGTGATCATAGACAGATGGTCAGAGATAAGTGATCAAAGACAAATGATCATAGAAATATAATCAGAGACAAGTGATCAAAGACAAGTGATCAAAGATAAGTCATCAGAGACAAGATATCAAAGACACGTGATCATAGAAAGATGATCAGAGACAAGAGATCAAAGACAAGTGATCATAGAAAGATGATCAGAGAAAAGTTATCATAGACATATGGTCAGTGACAAGTGATCATAGACAACTGTCAGAGACAAGTGTTCAAAGACAAGTGATCATAGACAGATGATCAGACACAAATTATCATAGACAGATGGTCACTGACAAGTGATAATAGACAAATGGTAAGAGAAAAGTGATCAAAGACAGATGATCATTGACAAATGATCAGACACAGATGGTCACAGACCTGTGGTCTAAGACAAATTGTCATATATAGGTGGTCAGAGACAAGTCATCACAGACAAGGGTCAGAGACAAATGATTAAACACAGAAGGTCAGAGACTTGTGTTCATAGACATATTGTCACAGACAGATGGTCAAAGACTTGTATTCATAGAGATATTGTCAGAGACTTGTGGTCATAGACATATTGTCATAGACAGATGGTCAGAGACTTGTGGTCATAGACATATTGTCATAGACAGGTGGTCAGAGACTTTTGGTCATAGACATATTGTCATAGACAGATGGTCAGAGACGTGTGGTCATAGACATATTGTCGTAGACAGGTGTTCAAAGACAAGTGATCACAGGCAGCATCAACAACCATTCATTCATTCATTTGCATGTCCCTTGCGGAACTTTGCCTCCCTAACAGCTCTCCTGTAGGCCTCTTGGTTGTGAGCAAGATGCCCTGCTGCTGATGCATCCATTTGCAGATCGTCAACGAAGTCTTGCAGCCATCTTCGCCTTGGTCTTCCTCTCTTTCTTTCTCCCATTATGTACCCTTCCAAGACGGTCTTCTCTAAATTATCATGACGTTTAATGTGTCCAAAATATTTAAGTTTTCTCTCTTTAATCCTCTTTACTGGCCAACAACTAAAAAAAACAAACCATTTGTAGAGTTCCAGGATATGCAAAGCCACGCACAGTTCAAAGGTCACTACACAAACACGTAACAAAAACACAAGCAGCGGAAGTTAAGTGTTGCCACGGGGAGATAACCGCGACCGGACTTGACCTGTGTCAGATATCGCCCTTTTACTCTCTCTCTCTCCTTCTCTCTCTCTCTCTCTCTCTCTCTCTCTCTCTCTCTGAACCTTTAGGTGCCTAAAGCATATAAGGATTATCCACAAACGAATGGCCTTCGACTTTTTTTTTAATCGCAGTTTATTAGCACGCAAAATTTTACGTTTGATTTCTTGATCGAAATATTTGTTAATTCTAACATCAAAGAATATTACGATGCCATAACAATTGGAGGTTATGAAATACCAGAGATTAGATATGCTGATGACACAGTGTTACTGTCCACAACACAAAAAGGAATGGAAAAATTAATTATGTCAGTCCGTAAGAACAGCGAAGAGCAGAACTTCTATCTTAATGCAAAGAAAACTAAATTGATGACAACTGACAAAACAAACAAGGCAGCTGAAATATGTATCAATGGGGAAAAATTGGAAGAAGTGGAGAGTTTTGAATATCTTGGATCACTGCTAACTAATAATGGAGATACAATGAGGGAAATTAAAAGGAGGACATCTATCGCTCTTCAGAAAGTAAAACAACTAAAGAATCTGTGGAGAGGAACAGACAGAACTACAAAAATACGATTTTTAAGGGCATGCATCTTTCCCATCGCAACATATGCCTGTGAGACCTGGACACTTAACAAAATAGCTGAGAAACACATAAATGCCTTTGAATGTAAATGCTACAGAAGAGTTCTTCAAATATCATGGACACAAAAAAGAACAAATATATCTATACTACAAGAGCTTAATATTGAAGAAGGCTGGCTAGTAAAGAGGATTAAAGAGAGAAAACTGAAATATTTTGGACACATTAAACGTCATGATAATTTAGAGAAGACCGTCTTGGAAGGATACATAATGGGAGAAAGAAAGAGAGGAAGACCAAAACGAAGATGGCTGCAAGACATCGTCGACGATCTGCAAATGGACGCAGCAGCAGCAGGCCATCTTGCTCACAACCGAGAGGCCTACAGGAGTGCTGTTTGGGAGGCAAAGTTCCGCAAGGGACATGCAAATGAATGAATGAATGAACATCAAAGTTCTAAGCTGTTTATAGTTCATTGTTACGGCTGTCACAAGGTAACCTCTCACTGTTTATAGTTTATTGTTACGAATGTCTCACAGGTTACCTCTCACTGTTTATAGTTTATTGTTACGAATGTCTCACAGGTTACCTCTCACTGTTTATAGTTTATTGTTACGAATGTTTCACAGGTTACCTCTCACTGTTTATAGTTTATTATTAAGACTGTCTCAAAGGTTACCTCTCACTGTTTATAGTTTATTGTTACGACTGTCTCAAACGTTACCTCTCACTGCTTATAGTTTATTGTTAAGACTGTCTCAAACGTTACCTCTCACGTTACCTCTCACTGTTTATAGTTTATTGTTACGACTGTCTCAAACGTTACCTCTCACTGTTTATAGTTTATTGTTACGACTGTCTCAAAGGTTACCTCTCACTGTTTATAGTTCATTGTTACGAATGTCTCGAAGGTAATCTCTCACTGTGTATAGTTCATTGTTATGACTTCCTCAAATGTAACCTTTCACTGTTTATTTTCAACTCTAATACTAAACTACGTTGTGTGTGTGCGGGGAACCCAGCTGGTGGGGGGGTAACAGAAGAGCGCCTTCTGTGTTCACTTCTGTGTTCTTTAGCTCACAAAAATTCATACACGTAAGATAAAAAAAAAAAGCATAAAGATAAAAGAGCCCTTCTCTCACGCACATACTTCATGATGCACATTATCATCAGATACATACACACCTGCTGTAACAGGCCGCTGCTGATAACGACCAATCGACAACATAAACAATACTTGCCCTGATCAAACACCTGGGAATGGTCAATGACCTTAAGTGTACAGCACAGACTGGCAACAGACATGTGGGCATAAATTAACGGTTGTAAATTTTCTTAACAGACAAACTAACGCGCTAAATTAACTATCAATACAACAACATGTAGTGGCTCCACAATGGTGGAAGCTACACTACTCTAGATTTCAGATTCCTGAAATCTTGTGTTACAGGGCCTACTTGAAAGCGGTACCACGTGACATAACGAGGCCTGGTAGTTAGACGTCCTAGATTAGGAGGTGACGAGAGAGAGAGAGAGTGAGAGAGAGAGAGAGAGTGAGAGAGAAGGAGGGTAACGATGATAAGAGAGCTCGGAAAACAAGAGAGGTCGTCAAGTGCCAACAATTAGGCCAGACATCGGTCACGGAGTATCAGATGTTAATAAGACCGCGAGGGGTCAGTTTATGAGAGTTAATGTTTGTTTGTTCCGCTCTGGTAGGGAGAATTCTGAGGATCAAGTCCGGGAGAAACAGAGGAAAGTTCAGTCTTGACACTGACAAAGATCGTTGCCCTGCGTCAAAGCCAGACATTTAGATACAGACTGTATGATGATGATGATGATGATGATGATGATAATAATGATGACTGTAGTATGTGATATCTTCTTCTTCTCCAGCCATTAAGGCTCGCTGCTGCAGATAAAGTTCGCCTTCATTCCGTTCTATTCCTAATCTTCTCTCTCTCCAGTTGGTGACAGCAATTTCTTTTATTCTGCCTTTCTTTCTGTGTCGTGGTCTGCCCCTTGGTCTGGAGTTGTAACTAAACTCTCACACAAACAACATAGAAGATTCTGGAGTTGTAACTAAACTCTCACACAAACAACATAGAAGATTCTGGAGTTGTAACTAAACTCTCACACAAACAACATAGAAGATTCTGGAGTTGTAACTAAACTCTCACACAAACAACATAGAAGATTCTGGAGTTGTAACTAAACTCTCACACAAACAACATAGAAGATTCTGGAGTTGTAACTAACCTCTCTCTCTCTCTCTCTCTCTATCTCTCTCTCTCTCTCTCTCTCTCTCTCACACACACACACACAGCATGGAGGAAAATAATCAGATTGTGGAAATAGATTACACTTACAGAAAGAAAGACGATATTTGTGAAATGTTCTCGGACCCGTTCATAAAGAACATTCTCAGAAAACTACTCAGTGGTTTCTAACCCAGAAATTCAGAGCTCATACCCCAGACTTTTATCTCTGCTTCCTTTATCTTTCTATTGTCCCACTCCGTCATAAACGGTGCACTCATACTTATCCCCACCTCTTTATCTTTCTATTGTCCCACTCCATCATAAATGGTGCACTCATACTTATCTCCGCCTCCTTTATCTTTCTATTGTCCCACTCCATCATAAATGGTTCACTCATACTTATCCCCGCCTCCTTTATCTTTCTATTGTCCCACTCCGTCATAAACGATGCACTCATGACTCCGACTGCGGTGGTCTTGGCTACGTTAGCCTAAGTGGCACCTCTTTTAAACTGTTTCATTTTCAACTCTAATACTAAACTACGTTGTGTGTGTGCGGGGAACCCAGCTGGTGGGGGGGTAACAGAAGAGCGCCTTCTGTGTTCACTTCTGTGTTCTTTAGCTCACAAAAATTCATACACGTAAGATAAAAAAAAAAAGCATAAAGATAAAAGAGCCCTTCTCTCACGCACATACTTCATGATGCACATTATCATCAGATACATACACACCTGCTGTAACAGGCCGCTGCTGATAACGACCAATCGACAACATAAACAATACTTGCCCTGATCAAACACCTGGGAATGGTCAATGACCTTAAGTGTACAGCACAGACTGGCAACAGACATGTGGGCATAAATTAACGGTTGTAAATTTTCTTAACAGACAAACTAACGCGCTAAATTAACTATCAATACAACAACATGTAGTGGCTCCACAATGGTGGAAGCTACACTACTCTAGATTTCAGATTCCTGAAATCTTGTGTTACAGGGCCTACTTGAAAGCGGTACCACGTGACATAACGAGGCCTGGTAGTTAGACGTCCTAGATTAGGAGGTGACGAGAGAGAGAGAGAGTGAGAGAGAGAGAGAGAGAGTGAGAGAGAAGGAGGGTAACGATGATAAGAGAGCTCGGAAAACAAGAGAGGTCGTCAAGTGCCAACAATTAGGCCAGACATCGGTCACGGAGTATCAGATGTTAATAAGACCGCGAGGGGTCAGTTTATGAGAGTTAATGTTTGTTTGTTCCGCTCTGGTAGGGAGAATTCTGAGGATCAAGTCCGGGAGAAACAGAGGAAAGTTCAGTCTTGACACTGACAAAGATCGTTGCCCTGCGTCAAAGCCAGACATTTAGATACAGACTGTATGATGATGATGATGATGATGATGATAATAATGATGACTGTAGTATGTGATATCTTCTTCTTCTCCAGCCATTAAGGCTCGCTGCTGCAGATAAAGTTCGCCTTCATTCCGTTCTATTCCTAATCTTCTCTCTCTCCAGTTGGTGACAGCAATTTCTTTTATTCTGCCTTTCTTTCTGTGTCGTGGTCTGCCCCTTGGTCTTGTTTCCCTCATCTCTTGTGCATACATCATTTTCGTTTGTCTGTTCTCTTCCATTCTTTCTACATGCCCCAGCCAGCGTAGTCTGTTCAGTTTCAAGACATTTATAATTCGTTGGGATTTAAATAAATTGTTCACTTCAGTGTTCTTTCCAGCTCTCCATTCTCCACTGTTGCTATCCTTGTGTACTTGAGCAAAATTTAATTGCATTTATCGGAGTCACAACACAACAAGACATAATAATCAGATTGTGGAAATAGATTACACTTACAGAAAGAAAGACGATATTTGTGAAATGTTCTCGGACCCGTTCATAAAGAACATTCTCAGAAAACTACTCAGTGGTTTCTAACCCAGAAATTCAGAGCTCATACCCCAGACTTTTATCTCTGCTTCCTTTATCTTTCTATTGTCCCACTCCGTCATAAACGGTGCACTCATACTTATCCCCACCTCTTTATCTTTCTATTGTCCCACTCCATCATAAATGGTGCACTCATACTTATCTCCGCCTCCTTTATCTTTCTATTGTCCCACTCCATCATAAATGGTTCACTCATACTTATCCCCGCCTCCTTTATCTTTCTATTGTCCCACTCCGTCATAAACGATGCACTCATGACTCCGACTGCGGTGGTCTTGGCTACGTTAGCCTAAGTGGCACCTCTTTTAAACTGTTTCATTTTCAACTCTAATACTAAACTACGTTGTGTGTGTGCGGGGAACCCAGCTGGTGGGGGGGTAACAGAAGAGCGCCTTCTGTGTTCACTTCTGTGTTCTTTAGCTCACAAAAATTCATACACGTAAGATAAAAAAAAAAAGCATAAAGATAAAAGAGCCCTTCTCTCACGCACATACTTCATGATGCACATTATCATCAGATACATACACACCTGCTGTAACAGGCCGCTGCTGATAACGACCAATCGACAACATAAACAATACTTGCCCTGATCAAACACCTGGGAATGGTCAATGACCTTAAGTGTACAGCACAGACTGGCAACAGACATGTGGGCATAAATTAACGGTTGTAAATTTTCTTAACAGACAAACTAACGCGCTAAATTAACTATCAATACAACAACATGTAGTGGCTCCACAATGGTGGAAGCTACACTACTCTAGATTTCAGATTCCTGAAATCTTGTGTTACAGGGCCTACTTGAAAGCGGTACCACGTGACATAACGAGGCCTGGTAGTTAGACGTCCTAGATTAGGAGGTGACGAGAGAGAGAGAGAGAGTGAGAGAGAGAGAGAGAGAGTGAGAGAGAAGGAGGGTAACGATGATAAGAGAGCTCGGAAAACAAGAGAGGTCGTCAAGTGCCAACAATTAGGCCAGACATCGGTCACGGAGTATCAGATGTTAATAAGACCGCGAGGGGTCAGTTTATGAGAGTTAATGTTTGTTTGTTCCGCTCTGGTAGGGAGAATTCTGAGGATCAAGTCCGGGAGAAACAGAGGAAAGTTCAGTCTTGACACTGACAAAGATCGTTGCCCTGCGTCAAAGCCAGACATTTAGATACAGACTGTATGATGATGATGATGATGATGATGATAATAATGATGACTGTAGTATGTGATATCTTCTTCTTCTCCAGCCATTAAGGCTCGCTGCTGCAGATAAAGTTCGCCTTCATTCCGTTCTATTCCTAATCTTCTCTCTCTCCAGTTGGTGACAGCAATTTCTTTTATTCTGCCTTTCTTTCTGTGTCGTGGTCTGCCCCTTGGTCTTGTTTCCCTCATCTCTTGTGCATACATCATTTTCGTTTGTCTGTTCTCTTCCATTCTTTCTACATGCCCCAGCCAGCGTAGTCTGTTCAGTTTCAAGACATTTATAATTCGTTGGGATTTAAATAAATTGTTCACTTCAGTGTTCTTTCCAGCTCTCCATTCTCCACTGTTGCTATCCTTGTGTACTTGAGCAAAATTTAATTGCATTTATCGGAGTCACAACACAACAAGACATAATAATCAAACGTATTAGTTTGTAACGCAACTTGCTACATTACTCACAACACACAAAGAATATATAATGTAAACAGTTGCTACTTTACTCACAACACACAGAAAATATCATGTAAATAGCTGCTACTTTATTACACAGAAAATATCATGTAAATAGCTGCTACTTTACTCACAACACACAGAAAATATCATGTAAATAGTTGCTACTTTACTCACAACACACAGAAAATATCATGTAAATAGTTGCTACTTTATTACACAGAAACTATCACGTAAATAGTTGCTACTTTACTCGCAACACACAGAAAATATCACGTAAATAGTTGCTACTTTACTCACAACACACAGAAAATATCATGTAAATAGTTGCTACTTTACTCACAACACACAGAAACTATCATGTAAATAGCTGCTACTTTACTCACAACACACAGAAAATATCATGTAAATAGCTGCTACTTTACTCACAACACACAGAAAATATCATGTAAATAGTTGCTACTTTACTCACAACACACAGAAAATATCATGTAAATAGCTGCTACTTTACTCACAACACACAGAAAATATCATGTAAATAGTTGCTACTTTACTCACAACACACAGAAAATATCATGTAAATAGTTGCTACTTTATTACACAGAAAATATCACGTAAATAGTTGCTACTTTACTCACAACACACAGAAAATATCATGTAAATAGTTGCTACTTTATTACACAGAAAATATCACGTAAATAGTTGCTACTTTACTCACAACACACAGAAAATATCACGTAAATAGTTGCTACTTTACTCACAACACACAGAAAATATCATGTAAATAGCTGCTACTTTACTCACAACACACAGAAAATATCATGTAAATAGTTGCTACTTTATTACACAGAAAATATCACGTAAATAGTTGCTACTTTACTCACAAAATACAATTTCCTCGTGTATACTGTATGAATATCTTCCCTCGTATATATGGTCATAATACTTACCCATAATACAACGACATATTACGTACCATGATACATGGACATACGTGTGTGATCCTGATATACGCACATATTACTTGTCTCTGATATTTGGATATCACCTCTTCCAGGTAAATGAACATATCACTTGCCCAAAATATATAAACACGTTACCTATCCCCAATATGTGAAATGTTGAATGAAAATATGTATCAAATTAGAAAAAGAAAACGAAACTAATAATAATAAACACCTCAACACAGATCATTTTTGGAGCCTGCCAAGTCAGTTGACTCATCATGAACAATTTGTAAGTAAACATGAACATGCAATTATTTGAACATTCAGGAAGAAAAAAACAACGAACTTTTCCGTAGCAGGTCATGTTCTATGGATCATGTGACCCAGAGGGGGACTGATGCCTGTAGAAAATGGTGAACATTTGTAGCCAGGGCTGACTGTACTAAAGGTCACAATGTTAGGTCATTGTTTCAGTCTAATTTACATCACATTAAATGTAGTTTCTAGTGAGCTATGGCAGAATAACTGGTTGTGCTGGCTCTGATGTTTGTGGGTGACTTTTTCATAGGTTGGTGGGTGGTTGTGCTGGCTCTGATGTTGTTGGGGTGACTTCTTCATGGGTTGGTGGATGGTTGTGCTGGCTCTGATGTTGTTGGGGTGACTTCTTCATGGGTTGGTGGGTGGTTGTGCTGGCTCTGATGTTGTTGGGGTGACTTTTTTCACAAGTTTGTGGCTGGTTGTGCTGGCTCTGATGTTGTTGGGGGTGACTTGTTCACAAGTTGGTGACTGGTTGTGCTGCTCTGATGTTGTTGGGGTGACTTCTTCGTAGGTTGGTGGGTGGTTGTGCTGGTTCTGATGTTGTTAGGGTGACTTCTTCGTAGGTTGATGACTGGTTGTGCTGGTTCTGATGTTGTTAGGGTGACTTCTTCGTAGGTTGGTGGGTGGTTGTGCTGGTTCTGATGTTGTTAGGGTGACTTCTTCGTAGGTTGATGACTGGTTGTGCTGGTTCTGATGTTGTTAGGGTGACTTCTTCGTAGGTTGGTGGGTGGTTGTGCTGGTTCTGATGTTGTTAGGGTGACTTCTTCGTAGGCTGGTGGGTGGTTATGCTGGCTCTGATGTTGTCGGGGTGACTTGTTCACAAGTTGGTGACTGGTTGTGCTGCTCTGATGTTGTTGGGGTGACTTCTTCATAGGTTGATGACTGGTTGTGCTGGTTCTGATGTTGTTAGGGTGACTTGTTAACAGGTTGGCGGCTGGGTGTGCTGGCTCTGATGTCACTTGTTCACAGGTTCGTGGCTGGTTGTGCTAGCCCTGATGTCACTTGTTCACAGGTTCGTGGCTGGTTGTGCTGGTTCTGATGTCACTTGTTCACAGGTTTGTGGCTGGTTGTGCTGGCTCTGATGTCACTTGTTCACAGGTTCGTGGCTGGTTGTGCTGGCTCTGATGTCACTTGTTCACAGGTTTGTGGCTGGTTGTGCTGGCTCTGATGTCACTTGTTCACAGGTTTGTGGCTGGTTGTGCTGGCTCTGATGTCACTTGTTCACAGGTTCGTGGCTGGTTGTGCTAGCCCTGATGTCACTTGTTCACAGGTTCGTGGCTGATTGTGCTGGTTCTGATGTCACTTGTTCACAGGTTTGTGGCTGGTTGTCTGGCTCTGATGTCACTTGTTCACAGGTTCGTGGCTGGTTGTGCTGGCTCTGATGTCACTTGTTCACAGGTTTGTGGCTGGTTGTGCTGGCTCTGATGTCATTTGTTCACAGGTTTGTGGCTGGTTGTGCTGGCTCTGATATCACTTGTTCACAGGTTCGTGGCTGGTTGTGCCGGCTCTGGTGTCACTTGTTCACAGGTTTGTGGCTGGCTGTGCTAGCTCTGATGTAACTTTTTCACAGGTTTGTGGCTGGCTCTGATGTAACTTTTTCACAGGTTTGTGCCTGGCTGTGCTGGCTCTGATGTCACTTGTTCACAGGTTCGTGGCTGGTTGTGCTGGCTCTTATGTCACTTGTTCACAGGTTCGTGGCTGGTTGTGCTGGCTCTGATGTCATTTGTTCACAGGTTCGTGGCTCTGATGTCACTTGTTCACAGGTTCGTGGCTCTGATGTCACTTGTTCATAGGTTCGTGGCTCTGATGTCACTTGTTCACAGGTTCGTGGCTCTGATGTCACTTGTTCACAGGTTCGTGGCTCTGATGTCACTTGTTCACAGGTTCGTGGCTCTGATGTCACTTGTTCACAGGTTCGTGGCTCTGATGTCACTTGTTCACAGGTTCGTGGCTCTGATGTCACTTATTCACAGGTTCGTGGCTCTGATGTCACTTGTTCACAGGTTCGTGGCTGGTTGTGTTTTTCCCAGTCCTGACATCAGGGTGTGCGAGCTGTCCCCAGAATTTATGAGCTGATGTCACAAACAGGTCTGGAGTGCTTCAAGCTGAACTTACAGACCTCATGACCGCATACATACCTCATGAACGTATACAGACCTCATGACCGCATACAGACCTCATGACCGCATACAGACCTCATGACCGCATACAGACCTCATGACCGCATACAGACCTCATGACCGCATACAGACCTCAAGACCGTATACAGACCTCGTACACAAAACACAAAAGCCAGTTAACGGTATCTCTCTAGACAGATTTAACATGAAAAACAGCAAAGCTTGGAAGACAACAACAGATAAGGACAACCACATTCACTGTCTGTATTGTCTGTTCTTAGCCTCAGTTCATCAAAGAATGGTCTTATTTGAACAGTAATAAATATCTGAAGCTGGTGTGACCGTTTACATCACTTGCCAACCGCGACTTTCGGAAATGGGTTATATTAAGTGAAGCTGACTCGGTAACGAACACACTTCCCGGGGCACTGATTCTGGCTTGCGGTGTTGTCAGTTCCGGAAGCTGACTTCTGGGAGGTGCCACCACCCGACGGGAGAAACTAATCATCGGTGGCGAGGTACAAGCTGATTATCTCCATCATTTGTTTTTTTTTTTTGGGGGGGGGTGTTGGTGGGGGTGGGGTTGGTTGGGGGGGGGGGGGGTTCTGATCACTTTTACAAAGGTAACACTATGAACTTTTTAAAAAATCCTCATATTCCTCAGTAATTCACACATAATTCGTTTATAACCTACAGATGTTTGCTGTTTTGTTGTCTGTTGCACATCTTTTCTATGGGGGTCTTATCTCTCTCTTGTGTGTCATGTTCTGTGTTTATATGTGATATTTTATCTCTCTGTTCTGTGTCATGTTCTGGGTTTACATGTGATATTTTATCTCTCTGTTCTGTGTCACGTTCTGTGTTTGCATGTGGTATTTTATATCTCTGTTCTGCATGTTCTGGGTTTACATGTGATATTTTATCTCTCTGTTCTGTGTCACGTTCTGAGTTTGCATGTGATATTTTATCTCTCCGTTCTGCATATTCTGTGTTTACATGTGATATTTTATCTCTCTGTTCAGTGTCACGTTCTGTGTTACATGTGATATTTTATCTCTCTGTTCTGCATGTTCTGTTTTTACATGTGATATTTTATCTCTCTGTTCTGCATGTTCTGTTTTTACATGTGATATTTTATCTCTCTGTTCTGTGTCATGTTCTGGGTTTACATGTGATATTTTATCTCTCTGTCCAGTGTCATGTTCTGGGTTTACATGTGATATTTTATCTCCGTGTTCAGTGTCACGTTCTGTGTTTACATGTGATATTTTATCTCTCTGTTCAGTGTCACGTTCTGTGTTACATGTGATATTTTATCTCTCTGTTCTGCATGTTCTGTTTTTACATGTG
The DNA here is from genome assembly GCA_009760885.1 of Achatina immaculata. Classification (NCBI taxonomy): domain Eukaryota; kingdom Metazoa; phylum Mollusca; class Gastropoda; order Stylommatophora; family Achatinidae; genus Lissachatina; species Lissachatina immaculata. The sequence goes on along the minus strand of CM019696.1, from coordinate 44,456,967 downwards.
ATATTTTATCTCTCTGTTCTGCATGTTCTGTTTTTACATGTGATATTTTATCTCTCTGTTCTGTGTCATGTTCTGGGTTTACATGTGATATTTTATCTCTCTGTCCAGTGTCATGTTCTGGGTTTACATGTGATATTTTATCTCCGTGTTCAGTGTCACGTTCTGTGTTTACATGTGATATTTTATCTCTCTGTTTTGTGTCAGGTGCTGTGTTTGCATGTGATCTCAACTTCCCTGTGAATCAGATGCCAGACCGATTTGTCTGGTCACTAAAATCAGTTGTTACTGGAGATATGGCCCACAGTTCTGTGTAAAGGACCTCGTGGATGAGAAGTCTTGGTAAAGGACCTCGTGGATGAGAAGTCTTGGTAAAGGACCTCGTGGCTAAGAAGTCTTGTTAAAGGACTTCGTGGCTGAGAAGTCTTGTTAAAGGACCTTGTGGCTGAGAAGTTTTGTTAAAGGACCTCGTGGCTGAGAAGTCTTGTTAAAGGACTTCGTGGCTGAGAAGTTTTGTTAAAGGACCTTGTGGCTGAGAAGTTTTGTTAAAGGACTTCGTGGCTGAGAAGTTTTGTTAAAGGACCTTGTGGCTGAGAAGTTTTGTTAAAGGACTTCGTGGCTGAGAAGTTTTGTTAAAGGACTTCGTGGCTGAGAAGTTTTGTTAAAGGACTTCGTGGCTGAGAAGTTTTGTTAAAGGACTTCATGGCTACAACTCATGGCCCAGAACTCAGCGTAGAGGACTTCGTGGCCCACATCTCTGTATAGAGGACTTCGTGGCCCACATCTCAGTGTAGAGGACTTCGTGGCCCATATCTCTGTGTAGAGGACTGTGTTGCCCACATCTCTGTGTAGAGGACTTCGTGGCCTACATCTCTGTGTAGAGGACATCGCGGTCCAGAACTCTTGAAAAGGACCCTGTGGCCCAGAACTCAGACCTAGTGACCCGGTACTCAGTGTAGAGGACCTCGAAAACTCAGAAGAAAGAGAAGCTAGAAGAGGAGATAACATGTGGTTGTGGAGCTATGAGAGAGTAAGGGGGGGGGGGTAGTTACTCAGAAGAATTTGTTTCTACCGCCCAGTCCCCTTAAGTTAAAACAAACAAAAACACGCGTGACTGATGGGAGAACCTGGTGCAGGAAAGTTCCTATGACTTAAATCTGTCAACATCAGCAGAAAGTACCAACATCAGCAGCAAGTACCAGCATCAGTGCATGCTACAGTCCACAAGTACATCAGGCACTGCAGCCAACAAGGACACCTCCACAACCGAACCAAAACATTAAGTCAATGTGGATTTTAATTGCCAGTGACAGTTAGCAAACATACAGGTCAGGTCAGGTCAGGAGACTATCCTGGGCCCGAGCTCTGTCAAGGTCACACAGTGTAACACTGGGCATGTGATTTTTTCCTCCACCCCTCCCCCCGCCCCAACAAATACTACTTTCTTACTTTCTTTGATAGATTTGAATGACAGTGTGGCAGTTGGATTACATTTTTATGGAAAGAAAGAATTCAAATACAAGCAAAGATAAATGGTTACGCCTCGCAACACAAACACTTGTTGTTACTACGGTCGATCACGCAAATCCAGCATTGGTAGAGCCAGCCATGAGAGAAGCTGCTTAGTAAGAAGATGTTTGACGAAACTCACAACAGCTGATTGCCTGTTTCAAAACCGTCTCATTAAGTGCCAACATAAAGTAACGATGACTACAGTAAAACTGGATTAGTAAAGTAACAGGTACGCACAGGTGTGTGTGGTCCAGTTTTACAAAAAGAAATGTAAATACAACATATAAAGAAAGTTCAAAACTCTTCTATGCAAAATGGTGGTTAACAATAATCTTATCTACGCACATACAGTATTAACAGTTTGTATAGTTTGTTTTTTTTTAAGAGGAATCTGTTAACAATCAGTAAAGTCCAGGAAAAGTGAGGAAAGTTTTAACAACGAGTAAGGTCCAAGAAAGAAAGGAAATCTATCAAAATGGACGTTTCACTTTTTACTGTACGCGGGGCCCCTGAAATGGATATATTAAAGTGGTGTAAAACTATTGTCAGCCCCCCCCCCCACCCTGGAATTCTGTATTAATCCGCTACAGGGCCCCCTTCAAAACGGGTAAAGCTCTCAGTCTCTCGGACTGATGCACTTAACACCCCCCCCCCCACCCCTCCACTGTACTTGTTAGTACCACATTTTTGTCTGTGCCACATTTTTGTCTGTACCACATTTTTGTCTGTGCCACATGTCTGCACCTCTCGCCTCCCATTGTGTCTACATGTACCACATTGTCTGTCTCTGCCACATGTCTGTCTGAACTTCTCCTTTCTCACTGTACCCGTCTGTACCACATGTCAGTCTGTGCCACATGTCCGTCTGGATCCCTTAATCACTTGTCCCTTGATCTCTGTGTCCCGGTCAAGGCGTGGCCAAAGAAAAGCCGAGAATTTGATCCTCTGAAAGGATGGACGAGGCCATGTCCAGGCGGCAGGTGAGCGCTCAGAGAAGACATCAGACACGGACAAATGTGTTACTGGAGACGGTCAGCTCGAAATCAGACACGGGCAGATCTGACGCGATCCAAATTTCTCAACTCTGGTCCCGTGGGGGCCACAAGGTTGAGAAGGCTGGTCTAGACTGTACAGAATATCTTTTCTGTCTGAAGCAAACAGTGGGGGCGATACTGACAGATTTAGAAACATCAAAGAAGCGTTTATAAAGTAGTTCCATGGAAACCACAAGGAAGTAGTTCCATGGAAACCACAAGGAAGTAGTTCCATGGAAACCACAAGGAAGTAGTTCCATGGAAACCACAAGGAAGTAGTTCCATTCTATGCCCTACATGTCTTTCTAAGTCAGTCCGTAGTTCACTCTTCTTCTGTCTCCAAAGTTCTAGCTTCAAGACCAAGCGGACCTTCAAGAGGACTATATAATGAGGGGGAAAGCAAAGAAAGATGTAAAATCATCTGAAAAATGTGAACAGTATCTTGATATAATTCACAATGAGCAACACTGTAGTGTCATTTCACTCTTTTTTCGTAATGATTATACCATACAACAGCGACAAGACAGCAACAAGACAGTGGCAAGACAGCAGCAAGACAGTGACAAGAGAGCGACAAGACAGCGACAGTAATATACACAAGTTCCGCTTTTCCTAAGTTAAAACTTCTAAAGAAGATTTCAGCGACTAACTGATTATTACTAAACTTTGTATCTACCTCAGCCAGAACTGCACGCAACAGTGCACAGTTTATTTAGAAGGGATGTGTAACAGCTGACAGACAGACACTGGAGAAACTGCTCCAAGTTTGTGTCAGCTGTTAGAGCCCATAGTTTGTGTCAGCTGTTAGAGCCCACAGTTTGTGTCAGCTATTAGAGCCCACAGTTTGTGTCAGCTGTTAGAGCCCACAGTTTGTGTCAGCTGTGAGGAAAGTAAAACGAGGCCTTTTAACACCAAACTATCTGGAGAAAGGGGGGGGGGGGGGGGCTGGTGATATATCTGTCAGTCAAATGCAGATAAACTTAACAGGGCCAACTTTAATCGAGTTTAAATCTTGACCAACTTACCTTCGATTTCATCCATATCCTGGGAATAAAAGTCTCATGTCTGCAGGATTATCCAACACATCGAATCTGTCGTTATCCACGGCAAGTAGATGTTTGATCGCACCAAAACACTCGACGACTGTTATGTTGTGTGTTGCAGGCAGGTTAGCAACTTCCCACAGATCACTGCCCTCCACGGTTGTGTTGTGTGTTTAGCGCGAATCGACCAGCAAGTGAAAGTGCACTCCCCCCTCACCTGTGTGTGCCCCTCTCCGCTGCTTCGGCATGTGACCGCCCTCGGGCTTCCCTGTACGTCGGTAGACTCGCGCGCCTACCGCGGGCGAGCTGGCCAATCATTGTGCAGCCACGTACAAAAGACAACCTGTTGTACTCTGGCCGAAAATATCCTCTGTAGTGACTGAATAAAGGAAGTTATATGTGAGTTTTGTATGTGTGTGTGTGTGTTGAAAAATGTGAACATAAAAAGAGGTAAGCAGAGACGTGAGCAATGAATGAAATAATTCTCGCTTAGAGGAATCCCAGCAGTACTTACAACAAGGGACACGGCGGGGATAACTGGATCTTAAAGTGAGCTGGGTTCCTGTTTACGCGAGTAAGAATGGAGAAATACTGAAGTCTGGAGTTTCCATTTGTTAAGAAGGCTGGGAACGGGTAGAGTTGAAAGCCATATTTGTGTCTGTCTGTCTCACTTTGACTTAGACTTTCGACATCAAGATGTTAATATTAGATAGCAGGTTACCTTAACCGCGTGACCGAAAACTAAGGAATGGACTGAAGGTGACAATAGTGAAGGAATAGTTTGTCCCAGATGGGTGCCTCAAGTGACAATATGGAGGATTAGTTTGTCCCAGTTGGGTGCCTCACTCCAAAATCTCAGGCAAGTAATTCATGAATTTCAGCTACTTTATAGAAGTGAGCGTGGCTAAAAGTGGAAGGTAAACTTTGGTTATTTCGGTACAAGCTGAGAGTTGACGGACAGAAGGTCTAGAACAGAATACAAGCTGAAAGATAACAGACAGAATGTCTAGAACACAGTAACAGTTCAGAGATGTCTAGGTCTAGAACAGAGAAAAAGATGAGAGATTAAGGACATAATGTCTAGAACAGAGTAAAAGTTGAGAGATTGTGGACAGAAGGTCTAGAACACAGTAAAAGCTGAGATGATGGACAGAATGTCTAGAACAGGGAAAAAATTGAGAGATGGCGAACAGAATGTCTAGAACAGAAAACAAGCTGAGTGATTACGAACAGGAGATCTAATACAGAGTAAAAGTTTAGAGATGACGGGCAGAACGTCTAGAACAGAGTAAAAGTTTAGAGATGACGGGCAGAAGGTCTAGAACAGAGTAAAAGTTGAGGCATTAAGGACAGAATGTATAGAGCAGAGTAAAAGTTGAGAGATTGAGAACAGAAGGTCTAAAAAAGAGTAAAAGTTGAGAGATGACAGACAGAATCTTTAGAACAAAGTACAAGATGAGAGATGACGGACAGAAGATCTAGAACACAGTAAAAATTCAGAGGTGACTATGTCTAGAACAGAGTAAAAGTTGATAAGGACAGAATGTCTAGAACAGAGTAAAAGTTGAGAGATTAAGGACAGAATGTCTAGAATAGAGTAAAAGTTGAGAGATTAAGGACAGAAGGTCTAGAACAGAGTAAAACTAGAGATATTGAGGACAGAATATCTAGAACAGAGTAAAATTTGAGAGATTAAGGACAGAAGGTCTAGAACAGAGTAAAAGTAGAGAGATTGAGGACAGAATATCTAGAACAGACTAAAAGTTGAGAGATAAGGGACAGAAAGACTAGAACAAAGTAAAAGTTGAGAGATAAGGGACAGAAAGACTAGAACAGAGTAAAAGTTGAGAGATAAAGGACAGAAAGACTAGAACAGAGTAAAAGTTGAGAGATAAAGGACAGAAAGACTAGAACAGAGTAAAAGTTGAGAGATAAGGGACAGAAAGACTAGAACAAAGTAAAAGTTGAGAGATAAGGGACAGAAAGACTAGAACAGAGTAAAAGTTGAGAGATAAAGGACAGAAAGACTAGAACAGAGTAAAAGTTGAGAGATAAAGGACAGAAAGACTAGAGCAGAGTAAAAGTTGAGAGATAAGGGACAGAAAGACTAGAACAAAGTAAAAGTTGAGAGATAAGGGACAGAAAGACTAGAACAGAGTAAAAGTTGAGAGATAAGGGACAGAAAGACTAGAACAGAGTAAAAGTTGAGAGATAAGGGACAGAAAGACTAGAACAGAGTAAAAAATGTGATCGTTTAGAAATGTGCATGGTGGAGCGTGGTGAATGTTTAAATAGAGACTTGTGATGTGTGATAGGTGGGTCGTAACTGAGGGTGACTGGTGGGGAAACTGTTGAGGAGAGAGAGAGAAAGAGATATAAAATGGTAACCTAGCCAGAAGAAGGTGAGATAAATGATTATGTTTGAGGTAGAGGGGTTGTAATGCGATGATGTGAGGAGGATCTGAACTATGTGTAACAAGTGAGAAGAGAATGGAGCTTAGTGGAGCGGGATTATGAATGTGAGAGAGGAGAATGTTATTTGTAGCTGAATAACGAGTTCAAAACAGAGAGTCCTAATCTTCCAGCAGCATGACCTTTTTGCCGGCCTTCGTGACTTTCATCTTCCTCTTGTTTCCCTATCCATGGCCTTGGCTAACTCAAACTGGGTAGAATCTGCAGCCATCTTGGCCGCACTCATTCCTGGAACCTCAAACTTTCAGTATACAGGTGGTCTGAAACTCTCTAACCTCAAACGGATCAGCAAAACAAGAGCAAGACAACCCACACGGTCTGCATCTCAGTATAAAGTAGCCGCCACAGGATAGTAAATGAAATGACACTATTCCAAACAAAAACAAAAACAAAAACAATTGTTCAGTAACACTCTAAACAACACTAAGGAACACTAACTCTACATCTTACATTTCTAACACAAACACGTCTGAATACAACAAAACCTCACTCTTTACCGACAAACAAAATCAAAGTAATGATAACTGACAAACAAAACTAAAGTAATGATAAATCACAAACAAAATCAAAGTAATGATAACTGACAAACAAAACTAAAGTAATGATAAATCACAAACAAAATCAAAGTAATGATAACTGATAAACAAAACCAAAGTAATGATAACTGACAAACAAAACCAAAGTAATGATAACTGACAAGCAAAACCAAAGTAATGATAACTGATAAACAAAACCAAAGTAATGATAACTGATAAACAAAACCAAAGTAATGATAACTGATAAACAAAACCAAAGTAATGATAACTGATAAAATGAGAAGCAAACCCAAAAACGCACGAGAGCTGGAAAACGTGAACTGTTACCACAAACAAAGAGAACAGCACAAGTCACCACCATCTACTTGAACAAAAAAAGTCACCATCAACTACTTGAACAAAAAAGTCACTACCATCTACTTGAACAAAAAAAGTCACCACACACAACGGAAACAAAAAAAGTCACCACAAATAACGGAAACAAAAAAAGTCACCACAAATAACGGAAACAAAAAAAGTCATCACCGCCAGAGAGAACAGCACAAATCATCACCGCCAGAGAGAACAGCACAAATCATCACCACCAGAGAGAACAGCACAAATCATCACCACCAGACAGAACAGCACAAATCATCACCACCAGAGAGAACAGCACAAATCTTCACCGCCAGAGAGAACAGCACAAATCATCACCGCCAGAGAGAACAGCACAAATCATCACCACCAGAGAGAACAGCACAAATCATCACCACCAGACAGAACAGCACAAATCATCACCACCAGAGAGAACAGCACAAATCTTCACCACCAGACAGAACAGCACAAATCATCACCACCAGACAGAACAGCACAAATCATCACCACCAGACAGAACAGCACAAATCATCACCACCAGACAGAACAGCACAAATCTTCACCACCAGACAGAACAGCACAAATCATCACCACCAGACAGAACAGCACAAATCTTCACCGCCAGAGAGAACAGTACAAATCATCACCGCCAGAGAGAACAGCACAGTGGAAATCAAAAGGAGACTAGCAGTTGCATCACAGAAACTAGCGCAGATGAAGAGCATGTAGCAAGGTACCAACAAGAAAACAAAGTTATTCTTAGTAATAGCTTACAAATTCCCAGTGGCAACGTAGTAATGCCAAACATGGGCATTTAACAAATCACGAGAAATGAAAATAACGCCATTTGAAATGAAACGTTACAGAAAGGCACTTAGAATATCAAGGATAGAAAGAAAGTCAAATAAAGAGAGACTGATAGGATTAGAGGTGGCAGAAAACTGCCTCGTAAACACCATTAAAGTTAGAAAGCTGAGATACTTGGGCCACATCTAGAGACACAACAGCTTGGAGAGGTTGATACTTCAGTCACATCAAGAGACACAACAACTTGGAGAGGTTGATACTTCGGTCACATCAAGAGACACAACAGCTTGGAGAGTTGATACTTCGGTCACATCAAGAGACACAACAGCTTGGAGAGGTTGATACTTCGGCCACATCAAGAGACACAACAGCTTGGAGAGGTTGATACTTCGGCCACATCAAGAGACACAACAGCTTGGAGAGGTTGATACTTCGGCCACATCAAGAGACACAATAGCTTGGAGAGGTTGATACTTCGGCCACATCAACAGACACAACAGCTCGGAGAGGTTGGTAGTAGAAGATGAGATACTTCGGTCACATCAAGAGACACAACAGCTTGGAGAGGCTGATACTTCGGTCACATCAAGAGACACAACAGCTTGGAGAGGTTGATACTTCAGCCACATCAAGAGACACAACAGTTTGGAGAGGCTGATACTTCGGTCACATCAAGAGACACAACAGTTTGGAGAGGCTGATACTTCAGCCACATCAAGAGACACAACAGTTTGGAGAGGCTGATACTTCGGTCACATCAAGAGACACAACAGTCTGGAGAGGTTGATACTTCAGCCACATCAAGAGACACAACAGTTTGGAGAGGCTGATACTTCGGTCACATCAAGAGACACAACAGCTTGGAGAGGTTGATACTTCGGTCACATCAAGAGACACAACAGCTTGGAGAGGTTGATACTTCGGCCACATCAAGAGACACAACAGCTTGGAGAGGTTGATACTTCGGCCACATCAAGAGACACAACAGCTTGGAGAGGTTGATACTTCGGCCACATCAAGAGACACAATAGCTTGGAGAGGTTGATACTTCGGCCACATCAACAGACACAACAGCTCGGAGAGGTTGGTAGTAGAAGATGAGATACTTCGGTCACATCAAGAGACACAACAGCTTGGAGAGGCTGATACTTCGGTCACATCAAGAGACACAACAGCTTGGAGAGGTTGATACTTCAGCCACATCAAGAGACACAACAGTTTGGAGAGGCTGATACTTCGGTCACATCAAGAGACACAACAGTTTGGAGAGGCTGATACTTCAGCCACATCAAGAGACACAACAGTTTGGAGAGGCTGATACTTCGGTCACATCAAGAGACACAACAGTCTGGAGAGGTTGATACTTCAGCCACATCAAGAGACACAACAGTTTGGAGAGGCTGATACTTCGGTCACATCAAGAGACACAACAGCTTGGAGAGGTTGATACTTCGGTCACATCAAGAGACATAACAGTTTGGAGAGGCTGATACTTCGGCCACATCAATAGACACAACAGCTTGGAGAGGTTGATACTTCGGTCATATCAAGAGACACAACAGCTTGGAGAGGTTGATACTTCGGCCACATCAAGAAACACAACAGCTTGGAGAGGTTGATATTTCGGCCACATCAAGAGACACAATAGTTTGGAGTTGTTAATAGCAGAAGCTGAGATACTTTGGCCACATCAAGAAACACAACAGCTTGGAGAGGTTGATAGCAGAAGCTGAGATACTTTGGCCACATCAAGAGACACAACAGCTTGGAGAGGTTGATACTTCAGCCACATCAAGAGACACAACAGCTTGGAGAGGTTGATACTTCAGCCATATCAAGAGATACAACAGCTTGGAGAGGTTGATACTTCAGCCATATCAAGAGACACAACAGCTTGGAGAGGTTGACACTTCGGCCACATCAAGAGACACAACAGCTCGGAAAGGTTGATACTTCGGCCATATCAAGAGACACAACAGCTTGGAGAGGTTGATACTTCGGTCACATCAAGAGACACAACAGCTTGGAGAGGTTGATACTTCGGCCACATCAAGAGACACAACAGCTTGGAGAGGTTGATACTTCTGTCACATCAAGAGACACAACAGCTTGGAGAGGTTGATACTTCGGTCACATCAAGAAACACAACAGCTCGGAGAGGTTGATACTTCGGCCACATCAAGAGACCCAATAGTTTGGAGATGTTGATACTTCGGCCACATCAAGAGAAACAACAGCTCGGAGAGGTTGATACTTCGGCCACATCAAGAGACACAATAGTTTGGAGAGGTTGATACTTCGGCCACATCAAGAGACACAATAGTTTGGAGAGGTTGATACTTCGGCCACATCAAGAGACACAATAGTTTGGAGAGGTTGATACTTCGGCCACATCAAGAGACACAATAGTTTGGAGAGGTTGATACTTCAGCCATATCAAGAGATACAACAGCTTGGAGAGGTTGATACTTCAGCCACATCAAGAGACACAACTTGGAGAAGTTGATACTTTGGCCATATCAAGAGATACAACAGCTTGGAGAGGTTGATACTTCGGTCATATCAAGAGACACAACAACTTGGAGAGGTTGATACTTCGGTCATATCAAGAGACACAACACTTGGAGATGTTGATACCTCGGCCATATCAAGAGACACAACAGCTTGGAGAGGTTGATACCTCGGCCATATCAAGAGACACAACAACTTGGAGAGGTTGATACTTCGGCCATATCAAGAGACACAACAGCTTGGAGAGGTTGATACTTCGGTCACATCAAGAGACACAACAGCTTGGAGAGGTTGATACTTCGGTCATATCAAGAGACACAACAGCTTGGAGAGGTTGATACTTCGGCCACATCAAGAGACACAACAGCTTGGAGAGGTTGATACTTCGGTCACATCAAGAGACACAACAGCTTGGAGAGGTTGATACTTCGGTCATATCAAGAGACACAACAGCTTGGAGAGGTTGATACTTCGGCCACATCAAGAGACACAACAGCTTGGAGAGGTTGATACTTCGGTCACATCAAGAGACACAACAGCTTGGAGAGGTTGATACTTCGGCCACATCAAGAGACACAACAGCTTGGAGAGGTTGATACTTCGGCCATATCAAGAGACACAACAGCTTGGAGAGGTTGATACTTCGGTCACATCAAGAGACACAACAGCTTGGAGAGGTTGATACTTCGGTCATATCAAGAGACACAACAGCTTGGAGAGGTTGATACTTCGGCCACATCAAGAGACACAACAGCTTGGAGAGGTTGATACTTCGGTCACATCAAGAGACACAACAGCTTGGAGAGGTTGATACTTCGGTCATATCAAGAGACACAACAGCTTGGAGAGGTTGATACTTCGGCCACATCAAGAGACACAACAGCTTGGAGAGGTTGATACTTCGGTCACATCAAGAGACACAACAGCTTGGAGAGGTTGATACTTCGGCCACATCAAGAGACACAACAGCTTGGAGAGGTTGATACTTCGGCCATATCAAGAGACACAACAGCTTGGAGAGGTTGATACTTCGGTCACATCAAGAGACACAACAGCTTGGAGAGGTTGATACTTCGGTCATATCAAGAGACACAACAGCTTGGAGGGGTTGATACTTCGGTCACATCAAGAGACACAACAGCTTGGAGAGGCTGATACTTCGGCCACATCAAGAGACACAACAGCTTGGAGAGGCTGATAGTGGAAGGCATAGTGCCCGGCAGACGAGAAAAGGGGTGGGCACAGATATGACGGTAGGTCTGAAAATATCATTGCCTGATGCTGGCCAACTCGCGCAAGACTGCAATGGATTAGGAGAGACAGTTAGAAGGACAGCGTTCTGGAATGGCCACGTGACATGAAGAAGCCTCGTTTTACAGTTCGTAATGCACGGAAACAACAGCTAAGTCCCCCAGCACCAGATGAGTTATCCAAGATGGGAAATCAGTTTCTTTTCCCCCAGCACCAGATGAGTTATCCAAGATGGGAAATCAGTTTCTTTTCCCCCAGCACCAGATGAGTTATCCAAGATGGGAAATCAGTTTCTTTTCCCCCAGCACCAGATGAGTTATCCAAGATGGGAAATCAGTTTCTTTTCCCCCAGCACCAGATGAGTTATCCAAGATGGGAAATCAGTTTCTTTTCCCCCAGCACCAGATGAGTTATACAAGATGGGAAATCAGTTTCTTTTCCCCCAGCACCAGATGAGTTATACAAGATGGGAAATCAGTTTCTTTTCCCCCAGCACCAGATGAGTTATCCAAGATGGGAAATCAGTTTCTTTTCCCCCAGCACCAGATGAGTTATCCAAGATGGGAAATCAGTTTCTTTTCCCCCAGCACCAGATGAGTTATACAAGATGGGAAATCAGTTTCTTTTCCCCCAGCACCAGATGAGTTATCCAAGATGGGAAATCAGTTTCTTTTCCCCCAGCACCAGATGAGTTATCCAAGATGGGAAATCAGTTTCTTTTCCCCCAGCACCAGATGAGTTATACAAGATGGGAAATCAGTTTCTTTTCCCCCAGCACCAGATGAGTTATCCAAGATGGGAAATCAGTTTCTTTTCCCCCAGCACCAGATGAGTTATCCAAGATGGGAAATCAGTTTCTTTTCCCCCAGCACCAGATGAGTTATCCAAGATGGGAAATCAGTTTCTTTTCCCCCAGCACCAGCTGAGTTGCCCAAGTTGGGAAATCAGTTTCTTTTCCCCCAGCACCAGCTGAGTTATCCAAGATGGGAAATCAGTTTCTTTTCAGTCAGAAAAATCTGTCATCAGAATCACGGGTCATTATGCTCAGGTGATTCGCAGTTACACGTACAGCAGCGTCAGTTACGTCAGCTTGATTTAGCCATTAAAACTGGTCAACCTTTTGGCTGAAACCTTCTTTGGACATAATTGCAGAAATGCAGTGAAGCCAGATATCTTAACCTTTCCATCAACAAAGGTCTTATCTCTTCCTTGCAGTTTCTTATTTAACATTGAGCTTCTCAGAGATATATGTCAGATCACCCGCAGATACTTGACCATCAGCTGTTTGTGGGAGTTTCATGTCAGGTTTGTTATTAAAAAACTCACTAAGAATATCGGAGAGTTGTGTGAATATTCTCAGACAATTCCCTTTGTGACAGACATCTCACTTCAGTGTGAAGCAGTGGCCTTACTTGGTCAGAATTTTTATCCTAATAGAATTGTTTAAAGAGACACATTTTTATCTTGACACAATTGTTTAAAGAGGCTCTACATTTTCATCCTGAAAGAATTATTTAAAGAGACTCTACATTTTTATCTTGACAGAATTGTTTAAAGAGACTCACAGTTTTGTCTTGACAGAATTGTTTAGAGAGACTCACATTTTTATCTTGACAGAATTGTGTAAAGAAACTCACATTTTTATCTTGACAGAATTATTTAAAGAGACTCACATTTTTATCTTGACAGAATTATTTAAAGAGACTCCATATTTTTATCTTGACAGAATTGTTTAAAGAGACTCACATTTTTATCTTGACAGAATTGTTTAAAAAAACTTACATTTTTATCTTGACAGAATTGTTTAAAAAGACTCACATTTTTATCTTGACAGAATTATTAAAAAGACTTACATTTTTATCTTGACAGAATTGTCTAAAGAGACTCAACATTTTTATCTTGACAGATTTGTTTAAAGAGACTGTACATTTTTATCTTGAAAGATTTGTTTAAAGAGACTGTACATTTTTATCTTGACAGAATTGTTTAAAGAGGCTCTATAATTTTATCTTGACAGAATTATTTAAAGAGACTCTACATTTTTATCCTGGCAGAATTGTTTAAAGAGGCTCTATAATTTTATCTTGACAGAATTATTTAAAGAGGCTCTACATTTTTATCCAGACAGAATTATTTAAAGAGACTCTACATTTTTATCTTGACACAATTGTTTAAAGAGGCTCTACATTTTCATCCTGAAAGAATTATTTAAAGAGACTCTACATTTTTATCTTGACAGAATTGTTTAAAGAGACTCACAGTTTTGTCTTGACAGAATTGTTTAGAGAGACTCACATTTTTATCTTGACAGAATTGTGTAAAGAAACTCACATTTTTATCTTGACAGAATTATTTAAAGAGACTCACATTTTTATCTTGACAGAATTATTTAAAGAGACTCCATATTTTTATCTTGACAGAATTGTTTAAAGAGACTCACATTTTTATCTTGACAGAATTGTTTAAAAAAACTTACATTTTTATCTTGACAGAATTGTTTAAAAAGACTCACATTTTTATCTTGACAGAATTATTAAAAAGACTTACATTTTTATCTTGACAGAATTGTCTAAAGAGACTCAACATTTTTATCTTGACAGATTTGTTTAAAGAGACTGTACATTTTTATCTTGAAAGATTTGTTTAAAGAGACTGTACATTTTTATCTTGACAGAATTGTTTAAAGAGGCTCTATAATTTTATCTTGACAGAATTATTTAAAGAGACTCTACATTTTTATCCTGGCAGAATTGTTTAAAGAGGCTCTATAATTTTATCTTGACAGAATTATTTAAAGAGGCTCTACATTTTTATCCAGACAGAATTATTTAAAGAGACTCTACATTTTTGTCTTGACAGAATTATTTAAAGAGGCTCTACATTTTTATGTTGACAGAATTATTTAAAGAGACTCTACATTTTTATCTTGACAGAATTATTTATAGAGACTCACATGTTTATCTTGACAGAATTGTTTAAAAAGACTCTACATTTTTATCTTGACAGAATTATTTAAAGAGACTACATTTTTATACTGGCAGAATTGTTTAAAGAGACTCTACATTTTTATCTTGACAGAATTGTTTAAAGAGACTCTACATTTTTATCCTGGCAGAATTGTTTAAAGAGGCTCTACATTTTTATCTTGACAGAATTATTTAGAGAGACTCAACATTTTTATCTTGACAGAATTGTTTAAAGAGACTCTCATATTTTGCATTAGCTTTGATAGTGCTAAAACATTTTATAAATGAATTCAAGATCTCATTTAGATCAGGTAAAAGTGTGTTTAGAAACTACATTTTCTCTGCGAATAACACAACGCACAAACAACATTTCTTTCTTTCTTTCTTTCTTTCTCCGACCTCCCTGTAACTGTGAGCTGGTGTTCTCTGCAGCCGATGTTGTGAAGATGTTGAGGTACAGCATCGTACCGGCGTGGGAGCGGGTTATGGCGGCTATTTTTCAGTCCCAGAAGGTAGCTAAAAGGCAGGCGGTTTGCAATGCTTCTTTAGCAGACTCCACCACCATATGGACTATGGCGATCCCTGCCCTGTTAGCCAGGCTAGGTCTGTTACTGGAGGTACCAACGGAGAGGTGGGACAAGGTCTTGGTCAACTATGGTTCGCTAACCCTGACCTAGCATATCGGCTATAGGTCCCTGATTGCCTCATCGAACAGCATCTTCACTCCTCAGGACATCATCCTACATTAATTTTAAACAGCCACAACGTTCATTGGCCATCACAACGGGAGCACCATCTGTGGCACAAGATGTCATATTTTTCACATATATTTGAGCTTCATCTAAACAATTTTTTTTACTTTATTGTACATATCTGTGGCAGTCGTGATGGTTTTCAGTATTTCACCGAAAAACATCTCCTGGATAAATCCACCATTTTCAGCACATCTTAAATAGACCACCAATACAAGCTCACTGGCGAGTACTGTTGATTCATCAAACTGTACTGAAAGTTGTCTTGATCTCACCTTTTCGGCTGGTTGTGTTTCCACATCTTTAGCCCATCTCATCTGTTCTTATCCTAACCTTTTTATTGCATTCCTTAGCCAGCCATCTTCCTCCGGAATTGTTCTGAGAAAAGTTGATATTGCTAATTTAATATTGCTGATTTAATATTGCTGATTTAATATTGCTGGCTTTATATTGCTGGCTTAATACTGCTGATTTAATATTGCTGGCTTAAAATTGCTGATTTAATATTGCTGGCTTAACATTGCTGGCTTTTATTCCTGGCTTAATATTGCTGGATTAATACTACTGGCTTTATATTGTTGGCATAATACTGCTGACTTAGTATTGCTGGCTTAATATTGCTGGTTTAATATTGCTGGTGTAATATTGCTGGCATAATATTGCTGGCTTAATATTGCTAGCATAATGTGGCTGGCTTAATGTTTCTGACGTAAAACTGCTAGAATAATATTTCTGGTTTAATTAAGTCCTCCTACATAGTATCATTGTTCCCTAACTGAGCAGAGACTTGTTATAACCAGCTTCAAGGGCATGGTTCTGTGTAGCAGTTCATACAGAGAACAGTGAATCTTGTGTTAATCTTTTCTCAGACTTCTCCTTGACAGATTTAAAATTGTTCAAATAATAATTCACAATAGTGCTATACTTTGCCTTAGTTCACACTAGTGCTATACTTCGCCTTTGTTCACACTAGTGCTATACTTCGCCTTTGTTCACACTAGTGCTATACTTCGCCTTTGTTCACATCATCATCATCATCATCATCATGTGCCGTGCCGACTGGCGTTGGCTATTATGCTTCTCCAGAGTACACGATCCTTCATGCAGGCCATCAGCTCATTTGGTGATCTCCTCTCACACCATCCTGTCAGACTGTCCAGTATCATTTCTCTTGGTCTTCCTCTTGATCTTCTTCCTTCTATTTTTCCTGTTGTTATAATATTTTCAATGCCCCCTCTTCTCATTGCATGTCCTATGAAAGTACATTGTCTCTTGCTTTGTTCACACTAGTGCTATACTTCGCCGTTGGTCACACTAGTGCTATACTTCGCCTTTGTTCACATTAGTGCTATACTTCGCCTTTGTTCACACTAGTGCTATACTTCGCCTTTGTTCACACTAGTGCTATACTTTACCTTAGTTCAGACCAGTGCTATACTTCGCCTTTGTTCACACTAGTGCTATACTTCGCCGTTGGTCTCACTAGTGCTATACTTCGCCTTTGTTCACATTAGTGCTATACTTCGCCTTTGTTCACACTAGTGCTACACTTCGCCTTTGTTCTCACTAGTGCTATACTTTACCTTAGTTCAAACCAGTGCTATACTTCGCCTTTCAAGGGTGCTCCGACAAGACCTTGTTGTCGTTGATTTGTTGGTCAGTGTTCTCACAGTAGACAGAATATTGACACTTCATTCTGAGGGGCGGGTATGAAAGTGAACTTCACATGTTCATGTGAGTACTAACCAACGTTTCTTCTGCTTGTGTTACTCATTTTATGCACGGGGTTAGCCCTGAAGAGAAAAAGACAATGTTAAGAGAATGTGCTGTTGGTATGTGGGGATTATACAAGGAAGTTATTGCCGTATAACATCTATTTATACCTCTACAAATACATACAATAACATATATACTAAAACATATAATAAGACATATATTATAACGTGTAATAAAAGAAAAGTTAATTTTTAAAAGTCTACAGTCAGAAGCAGAAAAGAAGAAACAAGGAGATGTTATGTTTATGTTTTCAGCTGTTATCTGAACCTACCACAATTATGGCACTATGTTCATTTTATTATTGTTTAAAAAAAAACGCAACACTACTGTCGTAATGGACACCAAATTTCAAACTTGTATCAACATTTTATTTTACGGAATTAATGTTTCTATCTTGGCAAGAAGAAACGTTAAGACTTTAACAATGAAATGATGTTCATTCAATTTGGTTTGGACTTTTCTTCTTTACGACTGAGGCCTCCGTTTCAGTAAGGTATATGGCCTCCTCTGGCCTGTATCAGAGAACGACATCTCCTTGACAAGGATCCGATTAGCCGTTGGATCTGTTGTTGTGGGATGGCTGCCCACTCTTCCCGCAGTGCAAGAGACAACTGTGGGAGATTGGTTGGCGCCACGTCTTGCTGGCGGACTTGTCTGCTGAGTTCATCCCATAAGTATTCTTTTGGGTTCATGTCTGATGACATGGATGGCCACGGAATGGTCTGGAAGTTGTCAGCGAGGAACTGGGTGGTGAGTTGTGCCACATGAGGTCAAACGTTATCCTTCTGAAAAATTGACCCTGGTGCACCTAGAAATGGAAGGACGTGAGGACGAAGAATTTCAGCGACGTATCGTTGGGCATTCAGGCATCCTTCAGTTTGCACAAGGTCACTTCTTCCCATGAAGTTGATCATCTCCCACCCCAGTACACCTCCACCACCATGTGGAGGAGCCTCATTCACGCAGTTCTGGGCGTAGCACTCATGGACTCTGCGGTAAACTCTTCTCCGTCTATCGTGTCGCTGAAGCAGAAAGAATGATTCATCACTAAACCAAACCCTTTAATCATTCGCAACGGTCCACTAACGATGCTGGTTCGCCCACTGCAATCGGTTCTGGCGATGCCGGTCCGTAAGAACAGGACCTCTGTGGTGTCTTCTAACCCAAAGACCAGTGTCGTGCAGCCGGTTCCTGACCGTTTGATCTGAAATTGGACGAGCTGCTGTCATTGACTGGACTGTTGAGGACGCAGATGCAAATCGATTCCTGAGGTGACGCAGCCGTATGAAGCGGTCTTCGGCAGGAGTTGTGACTATGTGTCTTCCACTGCGCGGCCGGTCTGCAACTGAGCAAGTTTCTTGAAATCGTCTCAAAAGGCTACTAATGGTGCTTCTAACAACTGTGACCAAAACTTAACACAATTACACCGTCAAGTATTTATGTTGATTGTTGTATTAGTGTTATCAACTTAACATACTTACACCGCCATGTATTTGTGTTGGTTGTTGTACTAGTGTTATCAACCTAACACACACCGACAATTATTTATGTTGATTGTTGTACTTTGTTGCATTTTTTTCTTGGAAAGTCAGGGTTGAAACATCTCGGACAATGGTAATGTTTGTTTACTACATCTATGACGAATGTAGAACTGTTTTATGTTTGCCCCCAGAATATCCAAAATGCCATCATGCAGAGCGTACTGAAAACACTGATTTAAAATGACGAGTAACATACACTGATTTAGAATAACGGGTGACATACATTGATTTAGAATAAGGAGTAACATACACTGATTTAGAATAACGGGTGACATACACTGATTTAGAATAAGGAGTAACATACACTGATTTAGAATAACGGGTGACATACATTGATTTAGAATAAGGAGTAACATACACTGATTTAGAATAACGGGTGACATACACTGATTTAGAATAAGGAGTAACGTACTCTGATTTAGAATAACTGGTGACATACATTGATTTAGAATAAGGAGTAACATACACTGATTTAGAATAACGGGTGACATACATTGATTTAGAATAAGGAGTGACATACACTGATTTAGAATAAGGAGTAACATACACTGATTTAGAATAAGGGGTGACATACATTGATATAGAATAAGGAGTAACATACACTGATTTAGAATAAGGGTGACATACACTGTTTTAGAATAACGGGTGACATACACTGTTTTAGAATAACGGGTGACATACACTGATTTAGAATAACGGGTGACATACACTGATTTAGAATAAGGGGTGATATACACTGATTTAGAATAAGGGGTGACATATACTGATTTAGAATAAGGGGTGATATACACTGATTTAGAATAACGGGTGACATACACTGATTTAGAATAAGGGTGACATACACTGATTTAGAATATGGGGTGACATACACTGATTTAGAATAACGGGTGACATACGCTGATTTAGAATAAGGGTGACATACATTGATTTAGAATAACGGGTGATATACACTGATTTAGAATAACGGGTGATATACACTGATTTAGAATAAAGGGTTACATACACTGATTTAGAATAACGGGTGACATACACTGATTTAGAATAAAGGGTGACATACAGTAATTTAGAATAAGGGGTGATATACACTGATTTAGAATAAGGGGTGACATACACTGATTTAGAATAAGGGGTGATATACAGTAATTTAGAATAAGGGGTGATATACACTGATTTAGAATAAGGGGTGACATACACTGATTTAGAATAACGGGTGACATACACTGATTTAGAATAACGGGTGATATACACTGACTTAGAATGACGGGTTACATACACTGATTTAGAA
Source organism: Achatina immaculata (assembly GCA_009760885.1). Lineage (NCBI taxonomy): Eukaryota > Metazoa > Mollusca > Gastropoda > Stylommatophora > Achatinidae > Lissachatina > Lissachatina immaculata. The sequence goes on along the minus strand of CM019696.1, from coordinate 44,437,130 downwards.
TAACGGGTGACATACACTGATTTAGAATAAAGGGTGACATACAGTAATTTAGAATAAGGGGTGATATACACTGATTTAGAATAAGGGGTGACATACACTGATTTAGAATAAGGGGTGATATACAGTAATTTAGAATAAGGGGTGATATACACTGATTTAGAATAAGGGGTGACATACACTGATTTAGAATAACGGGTGACATACACTGATTTAGAATAACGGGTGATATACACTGACTTAGAATGACGGGTGACATACACTGATTTAGAACAACGGATGACATACACTGATTTAGAATAACGGGTGATATACACTGATTTAGAATAACGGGTGACATACACTGATTTAGAATAACGGGTGATATACACTTATTTAGAATAACGGGTGACATACACTGATTTAGAATAAGGGGTGACATACACTGATTTAGAATAAGGGGTGACATACACTGATTTAGAATAACGGATGATATACACTGATTTAGAATAAGGGGTGATATACACTGATTTAGAATAACGAGTGACATACACTGATTTAGAGTAACGGGTGACGTATATTGGTTTAGAATAGACGGTGATATCCACTGATTTAGAATAAGATATGACATACACTGATTTAGAGTTTACAGGTGACATACACTATTTAGAATAAAGGGTGACATACACTGATTTAGAGTAACGGGTATCATACACTGATTTAGAATAAGGGGTGACATACACTGATTTAGAATAAAGGGTGACATACACTGATTTAGAGTAATGGGTGACATACACTGATTTAGAGTAACTGGTGACATACACTGATTTAGAATAAGGGGTGGCATACACTGATTTAGAATAAGGGGTGACATACACTGATTTAGAGTAACGGGTGACATACACTGATTTAGAGTAACGGGTGACATACACTGATTTAGAGTAACGGGTGACATACACTGATTTAGAGTAACGGGTAACATACGCTGATTTAAAATAGATGGTGATATACCATGATTGCTGCTTGTGTTTCCAACATATTTGATACAATTAACATTACTGCTGTATCTAGACCAACAAGCAGCAGTAAGAATAAATGGTGAAACAACAAGTTGGTTTGACATAAAACAAGGGGTCCGTCAGGGGTGCATATTGTCACCCTACTTATTTAACTTGTATACTGAAAATATAATGAGGAATGTTAGAGAAGATGTAGACAAAGAATATTACGATGCCATAACAGTTGGAGGTTATGAAATACCAGAGATTAGATATGCTGATGACACAGTATTGCTGTCCACAACACAAAAAGGAATGGAAAAACTAATTATGTCAGTCCGCAAGAACAGCGAAGAGCAGAACTTCTATCTTAATGCAAAGAAAACTAAATTGATGACAACTGACAAAACAAACAAGGCAACTGAAATATGTATCAATGAGGAAAAACTGGAAGAAGTGGAGAGTTTTGAATATCTTGGATCGCTACTAACTAATAATAGAGATACAATGAGGGAAATTAAAAGGAGGACATCTATCGCTCTTCAGAAAGTAAAACAAATAAAGAATCTGTGGAGAGGAGCAGACAGAACCACAAAAATAAGATTTTTAAGGGCATGCATCTTTCCCATAGCAACATATGCCTGTGAGACCTGGACACTTAACAAAACAGCCGAGAAACACATAAATGCCTTTGAATGTAAATGCTACAGAAGAGTTCTCCAAATATCGTGGACACAAAAAAGAACAAATATGTCTATACTACAAGAACTTAATATTGAAGAAGGCTGGCTAGTGAAGAGGATTAAAGAGAGAAAACTGAAATATTTTGGACACATTAAACGTCATGATAATTTAGAGAAGATCGTATTGGAAGGATACATAATGGGAAAAAGAAAAAGAGGAAGACCAAGACGAAGATGGCTGCAAGACATCGTTGACGATCTGGAAATGGATGCAACAGCAGCAGGCCATCTTGCTCACAACCGAGAGGCCTACAGGAGTGCTGTTTGGGAGGCAAAGTTCCGCAAGGGACATGCAAATGAATGAATGAATGGTGATATACCCTGATTTAGAATAAGGGCTGACATACACTGATGTAGAATGACGTGTGACACTGCTCAACAACTTGGGAACCTCTGGGATAAGATATAGGCTAAAGTGTTTCTGTGTGAATAGAATGGAGGTTTAGACATTTCTTTGTGTGCAACAGAGTAGCATCATAACAACTAATACGCGATAATAAACAGTAACAATTGAGCTATAACATAACACACAACTACGCTATAACAAACAATAATAATTGATTAAGAACAAAGCAAACATCTATGCAGTAACAAACAGAACACGTGAGGAAAAAAAATATGGCGTATCAGACAAAAAACAGACACCAGAATTAGAAAATCAATATTTCAGGAGGGGAAAAAAATGAAGAAAGAACATATAAAAATGTGGTATACTTTATTACAAATTATGGTTACGAGTTTGAAAACAAAGAAACACAAACAAAGAAATAAACTTGTGTTGTGAAACTTGCCAGTTACACTGAAGTTTGTGAAGTTAAAATGTGAGAGATGTCATTACGTCATCGCAGGTTAGGATTTCACCAACACTGTGAAGACAGGCAGGATAGACAGGCAGGACAGACAGGCAGGATAGACAGGCAGGACAGACAGGCAGGATAGACAGGCAGGATAGACAGTCTATATTTAATATATATATATATAGGTCTAAGGAAGGTGATAAAATTAAATATAATTACAAAATCAGAACAATCTGTACACATTCTTTTTTTTTTTTCTTCAAACATTTCGTGATTTGTACAGCAACAGTGTAAAAGGGAGGCAAGAACTAACATGAGGCAAGAACTAATACGAAGTGAGAACTAATATGAGGTGAGAACTAGTATGAAGCAAGATAATTTATTATTATTATTATTATTATTATTATATAAAAGTAATTTTTACACCTTTTTCTTGTTAATGATTTTCTTTTTTTCTTTCTGTTTTTTTTAAAATCATCAAAATCATTTGTAATTGTTCATCATACAAAGTCATTTGTAAATTTCAAATTCCTCATAAGCACAGAGAGTTAAAATGTACACTCCATTTTGCTGTAACGTAAAAGAAGTCATTGATTTAAATGTTGATATATATTTTTGAAACGGCTGGATGTATTTGGTCCACAGGCCGCTATTTGCCTACCACCGGAAAGACTAATGTTCAGACACACGCGTGTCATACGTCGTGATCAATTTTTTTAATTTTGTTTTTAATGAAAATTTGTAGATAGAGAAAATATCAAATTATCACCTTAACTGCATCCTTTTCTTCACTTTTCAACATAATCTCCATTTCTCTGCACACATATTTCCCATCGCTCTGCAAATTTGAAAATATCCTCCCGGTAGAATTCCGTTCCAGCTGACCGATGGCAGAGACGCACTGCTTTCTGGACGTTCTCTCATGTGGGACCCAGCGGGCACAAACTATTCGATAGCCTAGGGTTTCAATCATTTCTTGTACTGCAGTGTGTCCTATTCAAAGATTTACAGCGATTACAGATACTGTGACACGTCTGTCTTATTTAATGATGTCAAACCTTTCCACGTTGCGTTCAGTGGAGGCAGTTCGAGGGCGACTGCTGCGAGGCATATCTTGGATGCTCTTTTTTTCAATATTTAAAATGTTTCACCCACCTCCTAGCACTGCTAGCACCCACACACACATCTCCATAAGAAAGTTGAAGTCTTTGGTGAATTTCAGCAGCAGGGATTTCCTCTTTAATGAGGAACTCAAGAACAGCACGTTGACGAAACGAAACTTCATCACCCGCCATTTTGTTTATGCTCCACGTGGTCATGTGACACATGCTGGTGACGTCATGCGATCTCTGCATGAAGTGTAAAGGTTGGAGTTAAGGTCATACATTTATATTTTCTCTATCTATAAATTCTGATTTTTAAAAACTTTTTGCTCACGATTTTCGGTATGACCCTCGTATTTTCCATGACACGTTTGTCGCTGTCACTGACATGTTAAGAGACGTCCAGTTAAGAATGAAACAGTAAGTACATACACATGATACAATCTGATTTATACAGCACACGGATGTTGGTGACGATGAGGAAAACATGGGAAACAAAGCTGAGATGAACTTATACAAGCTCATGTGCTGTTTATCATTTACTTCGATAATCTTGGGAGAGATTTTTTTTTGGATCTACAATAAACAATAGTTACCAAACCTTAGGTCGTGACCTAGATTGTGCGGGGTTGTCAGTGACTTTGGTATGGTCGCCAGTAAAAATTAGAAAGTTAGGAAAAGAAAATTAATAAACAAAAATAATAAATTAAAATGTAGAACATTTACAAGATTTTGGAAAAATCCTCCTACTTTGTATTTTCAAAGCTAAGCAATAGAATAACAGCGACAATATTTGCTAATATTCTCTGATATGCTGTGCATAATATAAATCTGACAAATCTTTTGAGTTTTTATAATATCTTAAAAACTATTGCATTATTTAAGAGGTAATATTGTATATAATCCTTTGTGATTAGTGATAAAGTTGCATCATATTAAAGACTTTGAAAAAGTGTTAGTTCATTTTTGAAGAATTTCAATATTTGGAACAATGATTTTCATATGGCAAGGGTTACCAAGGGGCCGGCTAGCGTAGTGGTTAGAGCACTCGTCTAGCAACCAAATGGTCGAGGGTTCGAATCCCCAGCTGAGCGGGATTTTTTTTCCGACCAATACGGCCCTGAGGTCGACCCAGCCTCGTAAAATGGGTACCAGAGAAAATCTGGGAAGTAAAGGCAGCGAGGAAAGGAACTGGTCACCCTACCTCATACGCTGATGACCCAGCATAATGAGGTCTCTAACGCTTCACCCCCTACGGCATTTGAAATGCTATGGGACTATCTTTACTTTTTTTAAGGGTTACCTGCCCCTGCTAATTTAGGTTTGAGAACCGCTGATGTATAAGAATCTCTCCTGAGGTAACGGTGAGGAAGGAGAGACAAAAAGAGACAGAGTGAGCGTGTGTTAGCCTGTTATTTGAGAGGAGGTACGGAGAGACAGAGAGAGCACAGCGTGTGTTAGCCTGTTATTGGAGAGGGGGTAAGGAGAGACAGAGAGACGGACAGAGAGACACAGAGAGAGAGACATAGAGAGGCAGAGAGTGAGCGTGTATTAGCCTGTTATTGGAGAGAGAGTAAGGAGAGACAAAGAGAAATAGTAAGCGAAAGTATATTAGCTGCAGGGGAGGGTAAGGTGTGTGAATGTGCGTATATATGTGTATGTGTGTATTTAACAGAATTACTGAAGCTGGAATACACCAGGGAGACAACTTTGTCATTTTTGTCTAGAAGAAACCCGTAAACAGCGAGGAAATATTAATAACAAGACAAATATAAGTCCAGACTATCAACCACTGCTCGACCAGCCGTGATACTGAGATAGCACCTCACGTCTAGCAGAACACCAGCCGTGACACTGAGATAGCACCTCACGTCTAGCAGAACACCAGCCGTGACACTGAGATAGCACCTCACGTCTAGCAGAACACCAGCCGTGACACTGAGATAGCACCTCACGTCTAGCAGAACACCAGCCGTGACACTGAGATAGCACCTCACGTCTAGCAGAACACCAGCCGTGACACTGAGATAGCACCTCACGTCTAGCAGAACACCAGCCGTGACACTGAGATAGCACCTCACGTCTAGCAGAACACCAGCCGTTACACTGAGATAGCACCTCACGTCTAGCAGAACACCAGCCGTGACACTGAGATAGCACCTCACGTCTAGCAGAAACTACTCACTCCGCAGCTCAGCACACAACTTTGATGTTCTCTGTAGGGTGAGTATGTGACACGACAGCGTATTTGTTAAAGAACTGTTTGGGTTCTGTTGTGTTTGTTAAAGAACTGTTTGGGTTCTGTTGTGTTTGTTAAAGAACTGTTTGGGTTCTGTTGTGTTTGTTAAAGAACTGTTTGGGTTCTGTTGTGTTCATTAAAGAACTGTTTGGGTTCTGTTGTGTTTGTGAAGTGACTGAGTTCAGTTGTGTTTGTTAAAGAACTGTTTGGGTTCTGTTGTGTTTTTAAAAAAAAACTGTTTGGGTCCTTTTGTATTTGTTAAAGGACTGTTTTGGTTCTGTTGTGTTTGTTAAAAAAAACTGTTTGGGTAATGTTGTGTTTGTTAAAGAACTGTTTGGGTTCTGTTGTGTTTGTTAAAGAACTGTTGGGGTACTGTTGGGGTTCTGTTGTGTTTGGAACATGATTGTTTGGGTTCTGTTGTGTTTTGTGAACTGAGTGTTTGGGTCGTGTCTTGTCTTGTCTTGTCTTGCCTTGTGTGCCTTCCAGTGCTGAGGGAACAAAGAGTCTGACTGGTTTGTGGGCACACCATGTGTGATGTGATAAAGCTCTTTTCGGGAAGTTTTGTTTTTTTCTTCAGTTGAACTTGCGCTTGTGTTTGTTCTGTTGAAACAGTTTTTCTTAAAAACTGATGCTTATCCTGCAACAATACTGTGCTTATCCCGCAATACTACTGTACTTATCCTGCAATGCTACTATGCTTATCCTGCAATACTACTATGCTTATCCTGCAACAATACTGTGCTTATCCCGCAATACTACTGTACTTATCCTGCAATACTACTATGCTTATCCTGCAATACTACTGTACTTATCCTGCAATACTATGCTTATCCCGCAATACTACTATGCTTATCCTGCAACAATACTGTGCTTATCCCGCAATACTACTGTACTTATCCTGCAATACTACTATGCTTATCCTGCAATACTACTGTACTTATCCTGCAATGCTACTATGCTTATCCTGCAATACTACTATGCTTATCCTGCAACAATACTGTGCTTATCCCGCAATACTACTGTACTTATCCTGCAATACTACTATGCTTATCCTGCAATACTACTGTACTTATCCTGCAATGCTACTATGCTTATCCCGCAATACTACTATGCTTATCCTGCAACAATACTGTGCTTATCCTGCAATACTACTGTACTTATCCTGCAATACTACTATGCTTATCCTGCAATACTACTGTACTTATCCTGCAATGCTACTATGCTTATCCCGCAATACTACTATGCTTATCCTGCAACAATACTGTGCTTATCCCGCAATACTACTGTACTTATCCTGCAATACTACTATGCTTATCCTGCAATACTACTGTACTTATCCTGCAATGCTACTATGCTTATCCTGCAATACTACTATGCTTATCCTGCAACAATACTGTGCTTATCCTGCAATACTACTGTACTTATCCTGCAATGCTACTATGCTTATCCTGCAATACTACTGTACTTATCCTGCAATGCTACTATGCTTATCCCGCAATACTACTATGCTTATCCTGCAATACTACTATGCTTATCCCGCAACAATACTGTGCTTATCCCACAATACTACTGTGCTTATCCCACAATGATACTGTGCTTATCCCACAACAATACTGTGCTTATCCTGCAATGATACTGTGCTTATCCTGCAACAATACTGTGCTTATCCTGCAATACTACTGTGCTTATCCTGCAATGATACTGTGCTCATCCTGCAACAATACTATGCTTATCCTGCAATGATAATGTGCTTATCCTGCAACAATACTGTGCTTATCCTGCAATGATACTGTGCTCATCCTGCAACAATACTGTGCTCATCCTGCAATGATACTGTGCTCATCCTGCAATGATACTATGCTTTGTTTTAACTTCACCCCATATTTCTAGCAGGTTCTTTTCTGTCTCTTATTTCTTTTCTTTTTTTTTCTTTTTTTAACATTGCTTCTAGAACGCCTGAATACTTTTCTGTTCTTCCCTTTCTCTTCCTCAAAAATTTCAGGGCAGATTTTCTCTTTCTGTGCTTGTGTGTGTGTTTGGTCCTGATGACTGTCATGTGTGGTCCTGATGACTGTCATGTTTGGTCCTGATGACTGTCATGTTTGGTCCTGATGACTGTCATATTTGGTCCTGATGACTGTCATGTTTGGTCCTGATGACTGTCATGTTTGGTGGAGTGTTTCTGTGTAACAATTCTGTACATTATAATAAAATAGTCACTTGTAATTTTGCAGAGGTCACCTACCGAACTGTACTGCAGCAAACGTGACACCTATTAGACCAAATAATATCTTACTACATATATTAAGAGTATATACATATGTAGTATACACATACATTATTTCTCTAATTTGTTACATATCAAACATCATCAATGACACAACAACATTGTTTATGTACTAAAAAAAAAGTCTTGACCATGATATTCTACTAGAAAATGGTGTCATGTCTATACTGAATGACAATTTAATTATTATTTATTTTATATTTCTTTTGTAACTGTTTAAAGGATGTTTTGTATTTTATAAGTTGAACATTCTGCAAAACACTGTTGTGTTTTTACATTTTTCTATGAAAGAAATTCTTGTATATAGCACAGGATAACTTGAAGTAGTGTTCTAAAATAAGGTGAACAGATAATGTGATTCTGTGCATTCATAAGTAACTCATACGAGAACTAAAGATTGTTGATGTAAAAATGTTCCAAAAAAAACAAAAAAGGATTCTCTGAAAAACATGGGCAGAATACAGTTTGACAAAAATTGATGTTGATGGTTTAGTTCATTTAAATAAAATGACTCTACGGTAGGGTACATAACTGGAAAAAGAAAGAGAGGAAGACCAAGGTGAAGATGGCTGCAAGAAAACGTTGATGATCTTCAAATGGACGCATCAGCAGCAGGGCATCTTCCTTACAACTGAGAGGTCTACAGAAGAGCTGTTGGGGAGGTAAAGTTCCGCAAGGGGCATGCAAATGACTGACTGACTGACTAACTGACTGGCTGACTGACTGACTGACTGACTGACTGTATGGAATTTTTGCTTCAGTGCTGAGAACAGTTAAAATAATCTTTAATCTAAATAGTAATATGCAGTCAACAGTGGATGACTTGAGATATTTTCATTAATGATTCTCATACAAGTATTTGATATTGTTTGTTATTTATGTTCAAGTGTAGCTAATACAAATCATTATGAGATAATCAGCTTCACAGCATTAGCATGTGTTTTCTGTCTGATTATCAAAGTCAGTGATTGTGATTTCTTCTAAATTTCTCATGCACTGGTTAAACAATTCATAATCATATTTGATTGACTTAAATAATCTGTTCAATTTTCAAGTTTCTTCAAACATGGAAGACATTTTCAGACAAGGTCATTGAGAAGTAAATGAGAAGCAATACATGCACATATATCTACAAGCATGGCAACAATTTATTAAATTTTTGTCATATGCAACATATTTTGTTTGAAGTTAAATAATTGTGGCATTTGAAACAGCATTTGTTCTTTAGGATACTGACTGCAAGGCTCATTGTGATTTTGAAAGTTTGTTTTTGTAACTGTGTCACCGTAAGCAAAGTTTCTATTTACAGAACTAAACAGAAAGTTTTACAGGTCACATGACTCATATTCTTACACTGATGTAAGTAGTTCCCGAAACATGATGATACATCATCTGTCAATGAATGCAGCTTCTACAGTTATCTGTGCTTGTTCATGTAAGACTATTTTTTTTTTTATGAAGCAAACATTTCTCAGGAACAAATAGTGAGTCTGAAACTATGAAATATCTCTCTGAGCTGTCTCAGAATCCTGAATGTTATATGTATAACAAATACTTGCACATACTCTGTCAGTAATCATAAAGCTTCATAATGCATGCTTCTTTATCTGTGAACACATGATTTATATTGAAATTTGTGTCGAAGCACTCAGTGTATAACAATGTCTGGTCACCGGGTATTTGTTGACTGGGCTCAGGGGAAGTTACTCACTAAATATCAGTAACTGTAACAATTATAGAAAATACACATAGGTTGTCTCTTCTCATAATTCCATCACTCTACATAAGTTTTGTGAATGTATCACATGTAAGATGTTGTCATGAGCATCACATACATTGCTAGCTTTTTCACAAAAGTCACAACATATGTAAGAACAAAAATTGACTGTGTCCATAAAATGATTGGTTGGAGTATATAAAAAATATACAGGATATATATATATATATATCTTTAGTAAAAGTGCCTTACTTTGCGTCCATCTACTGTTAAAAATGCACAAAGTGATTCTATCAATCAAACAGTCACCAGAGAGTGAAACAACAAACCAATTGGTAACATTCATATCGTTCATCCAATCACAGTGAAGATAACAAATGATGTTAGGATAAAACCACCAATCACCAGACAGAACACTTATGCCTAGGATTCATTCTTGACCCTAGTGGACAGTTGTAGGCTGCAGAGAACTCCTCAGAGTTTGACAGAGGTCCAAAAACTCGAAGTGGTCCAAGACTGTGAACTGAAGTTCTGATTTTCCTCCAGGCTTCAGCGGCGCGCATTTTCCCACACCAGATCTGCAGAACAACGGAGACACAGATTACTTCCATGCTTCACGGCAGACAGCAGACATCCAGTGAGATGTTTCTTACTTCTCTACTTCTAGTTTTCATTAAGAGAACATCAAAACTCTTTAAAAGATTGCGTAGAAGTAGTCGTGTCCCACTAACCAAAACCTAGAGCTCATGCATTTATTAGTCCAACTAAGCAGTCACAAACAGACCTTAAACAGACACACTGTTGACCTATGATAGGCACAGTTTTATACCAGTTACTTAGCCTTGCCTATAACGCACAACAGCCTGATACAGGCCATGTCAATGCCTTAGAAAGAAATAGCCAAGCCTAGGGATGAAAGATTTTACAGAAAATATCAAATAAACTATAAAATCACACCAAAAAAGTTACAAATCTATGCCAAATGCAGAACACCATCATTAGAAGCAATGCATCTTGCAGCATTTCTGAGAAATTTCTGTTGAGAATATTTTCTACATTTTTGTGTGAAAAAAATGGTCTATTCTGTTTCTAATTTTCTGCACCCATGTTTCTCTTAAATGTTTCTTGATATCAGCAAACCCCCAATCTCATTTAGCTGAGGTCAAGACCTGGGGTTGAGCAGAATATTTTGTTCTAAGTTATGAGGGTTTTAGCTTTCACGAAGTTCTAAGATATTTATTTGCTTCTAGAATATTTTCTAGAAGTAGGGGTAGACCAAAGCAGACATGGAAAAGAACAACAGAGGGGATTTTGAGCAATAGAGGGGCTCACTTGGGCAAGAGTAAACAAAAAAAAAGGCAAAGGACAGGTGTTTGTGGAAAACCTTGCAGAAGCCCTATGTGCCTTGGGCACTTAAGGTTCAAGAGAGAGAGAGAGAGAGAGAGAGAGAGAGAGAGAGATTGACTGATTGATTGATTGATTGATCTTTATTTCAAAAGGGTTAAGAATTGGGCACGCAGGCCCGTCTGACATTCTGCCCTTTATCATACATCTTTCACTCTATTCCAGACATTCTACAAATATGCTGTTCATATAACAAACATAACTAACACTGAAGCTGAGAGACATAAAATAAAATATAACATTTACGTTTCGCTCTTAAACATTCACTCAGTACAGAAGTAACTACATACATTATAAATGACTATCTACTAAACAAAATTTTCGGGACTATTCAGAAAACAATTAATTGTATTCGGTGTCTGTAAGAGCAGCTTAAGATAACTTTTAAGTTTTATAATTCATGGAGGCATGTAGTCGACATCAAATAGATATTGGGAAAGCTTGTAGTTGTAGGAAGGAGTATAATTTATATTTTTTATATAGGATGGGAGGGTATTCCAAAGATGAGCAGCAGAATAACTAAAGCTTTTCTTGTAAAGATCAAGTCTAGGTTTTGGAAGACATATGTTGTTCAAGAGTTGGCTGCACTTTGGGCTAAATTTAAACAGGTTCCATAGATAAGGCGGGGCATGCCGTAAAAGAATTTAATGTACTAACTTGGCTTTGTTGAAGAGGAACCTGTTCTTAAGAGGCAGTATTTTGATACGTTTGTGATGGTTAGTTGTTTGTGCTTGATCTTTGTCACTAATAAGCTTTACTGCTCGCTTTTGTAGAGAGCAAAGCCTCTTTGTATTTGACACTGAGCAACCATCCCAAACTGTTGAGCAATAGTCTAAATGTGTTTGTATATGAGCTATGTAGTATGTCTTCCTAGTGTCTTGATCTATGAAGTGCTTAATTTGAGCTAACTGGTATACTTTTTGTGCGATGAGTTTTGTTAGACACTGCACATGAGAGTTCCAGGTCAGATGTTGGTCAATAATAAGACCTAGTGTTTTGTGCTCGCTAACGTTTTCTATCTGTGATGTTTCTGTACAGAGCCGAAGTGTTGTTTTTGTTGCGTTTTGTAGTTTCTGTCTTGTTGTTATGAGCATTGATTTTATTTTATCAGTGTTTATAATCATGCCATTATTTTTGCTCCATCCAATTAAATTGTATAACTCGACCTGAAGAGTTGATTCTAGATTAACACAATTGTAGTCACTGGTGTAGACTGTGCAATCATCAGCAAAAAGGTCACAAGAAGAGTGTTTAAGATGAAGTGGAAGATCATTGATATAGATAGCAAAGAGCAACTGGCCTAGAATAGAACCTTGCGGAACACCAGTGTCAACTTTAACAGAATTTGATAGAGAATTGTTGAAGAATACTACCTGTTGTCTGTCTGAAAGAAACGATGCAATTAATTTTATTAGGTCAGGGTGCAGTCTATAAGTCGTTATTTTTCTTACAAGAATACCGTGGTCAATCATATCAAATGCCTTTTTAAAGTCAACAAAGAGAGAGAGAGAGAGTTTTCAGTCCCCTGGGAAGAACTGTGTTAAGAACACACTTATCTTAACATAGTCTTTGTGAGACAGGGAACATAGAACACACTTATCTTAACATAGTCTTTGTGAGACAGGGAACATAGAACACACTTATCTTAACATAGTCTTTGTGAGACAGGGAACATAGAGCACATTTATCTTAACATAGTCTTTATGAGACAGGGAACATAGAACACACTTATCTTAACATAGTCTTTATGAGACAGGGAACATAGAGCACACTTATCTTAACATAGTCTTTATGAGACAGGGAACATAGAACACACTTATCTTAACATAGTCTTTATGAGACAAGGAACATACATCTGTTTGCTTAAAAACTCTGACCTACTTCTGAAGTCCAGAAACCTGTAGCAATCAACACTAATTGTAATTGTTATTTTTATAAAATGTAATGCTAACTAATAATAGAGATACAATGAGGGAAATTAAAAGGAAGACATCTATTGCTCTTCAGAAAGTAAAACAAATAAAGAATCTGTGGAGAGGAGCAGACAGAACTACAAAAATAAGATTTTTAAGGGCATGCATCTTTCCCATCGCAACATATGCCTGTGAGACCTGGACACTTAACAAAACAGCTGAGAAACACATAAATGCCTTTGAATGTAAATGCTACAGAAGAATTCTCCAAATATCATGCACACAAAAAAGAACAAATATATCTATACTATAAGAGCTTAATATTGAAGAAGACTGGCTAGTAAAGAGGATTAAACAGAGAAAACTTAAATATTTTGAACACATTAAACATCATGATAATTTAGAGAAGACCATATTGGAAGGATACATAATGGGAAAAAGAAAAAGAGGAAGACCAAAATGAAGATGGCAGCAAGAAATCGTTGACGATCTACAAATGGACGCAGCAGCAGCAGGCCATCTTGCTCACAACCAAGAGGCCTACAGGAGTGCTGTTTGGGAGGCAAAGTTCCGCAAGGGACATGCAAATGAATGAATGAATGTCAGGTTGGTGGATGGATGGGGACATGGAGATTGCCGGCAGGGATGAGGAAAATCTGATGTGAGAGCAATGAATTCAGGACGTGACAAGCCTATGGGTCTTTACAACAATGGCTATCAGAATGATGTAAACAAAACAGAGCCAGTAGACTATAGGTGGCGGGGAATGGACATCGTTGAGGCATTCATCAGATTCCTCATCCCAAAGTCACAGTGTCTCTGTGGAACTGTCTCAAAGCTGTCTGGCCAGCCAGTGTTGCATGCTGGATCTGATGTGAAGAAGGGGCTTAAGTACAGCCATCAGAGGCTGTTTCTAGGCTGCCTTACATCCATGGTAAAATGTGGAATATCATCTAGTGATAAGAATAGCAAGCCCTACATCCATGGTAAAATGTGGAATATCATCTAGTGATAAGAATAGCAAGCCCTACATTCATGGTAAAATGTGGAATATTATCTAATGATGTATATTTGTTTCTAGGATGTTTATTTCTTTCTGGAGATAACGACTGCAGTAAAACTGGTTCTAGTAATAAGACAGAGGTGTATGGTTCTAATAATACAGGTAGACAGAGGTGTATGATTCTAATAATACAGGTAGACAGAGGTGTATGATTCTAATAATACAGGTAGACAGAGGTGTATGATTCTAATAATACAGGTAGACAGAGGTGTATGATTCTAATAATACAGGTAGACAGAGGTGTATGATTCTAATAATACAGGTAGACAGAGGTGTATGATTCTAATAATACAGGTAGACAGAGGTGTATGATTCTAATAATACAGGTAGACAGAGGTGTATGATTCTAATAATACAGGTAGACTGAGGTGTATGGTTCTAATAATACAGGTAGACAGAGGTGTATGATTCTAATAATACAGGTAGACTGAGGTGTATGATTCTAATAATACAGGTAGACTGAGGTGTATGGTTCTAATAATAGAGGTAGACAGAGGTGTATGGTTCTAATAATACAGGTAGACTGAGGTGTATGGTTCTAATAATACAGGTAGACAGAGGTGTATGGTTCTAATAATACAGGTAGACAGAGGTGTATGATTCTAATAATACAGGTAGACAGAGGTGTATGATTCTAATACAGGTAGACTGAGGTGTATGGTTCTAATAATACAGGTAGACAGAGGTGTATGGTTCTAATAATACAGGTAGACAGAGGTGTATGATTCTAATAATACAGGTAGACAGAGGTGTATGATTCTAATAATACAGGTAGACTGAGGTGTATGGTTCTAATAATACAGGTAGACAGAGGTGTATGATTCTAATAATACAGGTAGACAGAGGTGTATGATTCTAATAATACAGGTAGACTGAGGTGTATGGTTCTAATAATAGAGGTAGACAGAGGTGTATGGCACAGTTTTACAAAGAAGTAGAGGGAGTAAGAAAAGTGGGAAAAAGCACAAATAATGAAAAACATCCAATATTTCAGCATGAGCCCTATAATTATACTACTACTGTGTTTATTTCTGTACGTAATTCCTGAAAGTTAACCTCCAATGTAAAAAGGAAGTCTAGAATTTAAAAAAAAATTATTTCACTTTTAAGATTCTTATTTTTCATCCTTCAGTCAGTTTCCTTACCATCTTCAGTCAACTTCCTTACCATCTTCAGTCAGCTTCTTTACCATCTTCAGTCATAAACTTTTCTGACACTTGATTCCTTTTCTATCCAATCAGCTTTCTGCATACTCTCTTCTATCCAATCAGCTTTCTGCATATTCTCTTCTATCCAATCAGCTTTCTGCATATTCTCTTCTATCCAATCAGCTTTCAGCATATTCTCTTCTATCCAATCAGCTTTCTGCATATTCTTGTCTGTACATCTGTTCCTGTTTGCCTGTCTTCTTACACGTGTCAGGAAACTTCTTACATTCACTTGTCATTAACATTTCACTGACACTTACCACACATTTCTTACTTACATCTGCCATTAACTCCCTGCTAACACCTGATATGAACTTCATTGTTTACACCTGCTATTAACCTTTAACTTACACCTGTAGAATCAAATTACCTGAGCATAGTTGAGAAAGAAGAGCTGGTTATGGCTGAGACCTATCCCAGGTAACTCGGGCTCTTCTCCGTTCTTTTCCACCCACTTTCTGTAAGCCTGTGTGATATCAGTTATAAAATCCAGGTGAGATGATGTTTGTGCTGGGATATCAGTCATGATATCAGTCATGATCTAAATGGTGATATCAGTCATGATTTCAGTCATGCTTTTCAGTCATGCTATCAGTCATGATTTCAGTCATGCTTTTCAGTCATGATATCAGTCATGATATCAGTCATGATTTCAGTCATGATATCAGTCATTAAAGTATTTGTAGTAGAATAACCATGACATAGTTTGTGCTAGCAGCACTCCGTGAACTTCTCTTCAGAACGGTGAAAGAAGGTAGGTAATCCTACTATGCCAAGCTGGCACTTTTGTCGCATGGTGTTAGCTCCCATATTGTCCTTGACCTGTCAGATCATTAGAGGGTGATGTCAGCGTGACACTTGGCAGCTTTTTCTTCCCACATTCTAGAAGAAGCCAGGGACTCATTTCTGCAGCCTGGGGTGACCAGGGTGACCAGGGTGACCAGGGTGACTAGGTTGACCAGGGTGAC
Source organism: Achatina immaculata (assembly GCA_009760885.1). Lineage (NCBI taxonomy): Eukaryota > Metazoa > Mollusca > Gastropoda > Stylommatophora > Achatinidae > Lissachatina > Lissachatina immaculata. The sequence goes on along the minus strand of CM019696.1, from coordinate 44,420,714 downwards.
TAGGTTGACCAGGGTGACTAGGTTGACCAGGGTGACCAGGGTGACTAGGTTGACCAGGGTGACTAGGTTGACCAGGGTGACTAGGTTGACCAGGGTGACTAGGTTGACCAGGGTGACTAGGTTGACCAGGGTGACCAGGGTGACTAGGTTGACCAGGGTGACTAGGTTGACCAGGGTGACTAGGTTGACCAGGGTGACTAGGTTGACCAGGGTGACCAGGGTGACTAGGTTGACCAGGGTGACTAGGGTGACCAGGGTGACCAGGGTGACCAGGTTGACCAGGGTGACCAGGGTGACCAGGTTGACCAGGGTGACCAGGGTGATTAGGTTGACCAGGGTGACCAGGGTGACTAGGGTGACCAGGGTGACCAGGGTGACTAGGTTGACCAGGGTGACTAGGTTGACCAGGGTGACCAGGGTGACCAGGGTGACTAGGTTGACCAGGGTGACTAGGTTGACCAGGGTGACTAGGTTGACCAGGGTGACCAGGGTGACCAGGGTGACTAGGTTGACCAGGGTGACTAGGTTGACCAGGGTGGACCAGGGTGACCAGGGTGACTAGGTTGACCAGGGTGACTAGGTTGACCAGGGTGACTAGGTTGACCAGGGTGACTAGGTTGACCAGGGTGGACTAGGGTGACCAGGGTGACTAGGTTGACCAGGGTGACCAGGGTGACCAGGGTGACTAGGTTGACCAGGGTGACTAGGTTGACCAGGGTGACTAGGTTGACCAGGGTGACTAGGTTGACCAGGGTGACCAGGGTGACCAGGGTGACTAGGTTGACCAGGGTGACTAGGTTGACCAGGGTGACTAGGGTGACCAGGGTGACTAGGTTGACCAGGGTGACTAGGTTGACCAGGGTGACTAGGTTGACCAGGGTGACTAGGTTGACCAGGGTGACTAGGTTGACCATGGTGACTGTAGTGACTGTGGTGTCTAAGGTGACCATAGTGATTATGGTGTCTAAGGTGACCATAGTGATTATGGTGTCTAAGGTGACCATAGTGATTATGGTGTCTAAGGTGACCATAGTGATTATGGTGTCTAAGGTGACCATAGTGATTATGGTGTCTAAGGTGACCATAGTGATTATGGTGTCTAAGGTGACCGTAGTGACTGGGGTGACTGGAGTGACCGGGGTCAGATTCGAACCACCGACCTTCGCCATGAGAGACTAGTGAACTGAGATAAAAAGTAAACACGTAATGATATTCAAGAGAGCTAACCCTGTATGCTTGTTTTAGTCCACCATTGTCCGCGATATTCTCCCCTTGTGTTATTCTTCCATTCATCTGTGCATAAGAAACAAGATACATCAGTGAAAATTGTTGACAACATCCAACATTCAACATTGCTAATATCAACAAAAAAACGTTTTATAAACAGAAAAAAATTGGTGAAATATGAAGAAAAAGTACATTAATATTTCATCCAATGCTTAAAAAAAAAGTAATTCACATTTGGTAAAAAAAAATAACTTTTAAGGAAACAAAATGGTTGTAGAAACATCTACATCTACATCAAAAACACTACATCAAAAATAGAATTTCTCTATAATGATGATGATGATGCTATGACATTTCCACCATCAAGATGTGCCATCAATGCTGCAGGTAACTGCCACTTTATGTTGTCTTTACTGTTGGTACCTACGACTTTATATTATCATTTCTGTAGGTAACTGTTATTTTTTTTATCATTACTGTAGGTAACTACCACTTTATATCATCGTTACTATAGGTAACTACAAAATGGCATCACTACCACAAGGAACTATCACTTTATATCATCATCACAAAACATTTCAATGGCATTCTTTACTTCTCCCCCCCCCCCCCCCCAAAATGTACTCACATATTCATTAATCTGGTCCAGCTTATACTGTGAGTACTGGTCCACGATGCACTGGGCCCTTACTCTGAAGGCTTCGATCGTGTGGTTGTCCCACCATTGTTTTATGTTGCCATGTTTGTCATACTGACGGCCTGAAACAACATCAGCAGTTTTATTGTTGTTAACTGTGATGATGATGATGATGATGATGACGATGATGGTGATGATGATGATGATGATGAATATTTCATGTCATGGTTATTTAAAACTTTGCTGAGTTTAAAACATGAAGACCTGGCATTGAATACATTTTGTTTACACATAAACTTTTCTCATTCTTTTCTTTTATGTCATTTTGTTTCCATTTATGTCATTTTGTTTTCATTTATTTCATTTTGTTTCCATTTATGTGATTTTGTTTTCATTTATTTCATTTTCATTTATGTCATTTTTTCATCTTTTTTTTTTTTTTTGCAATCTGATCAGTTTGTCAAATCTGTGAGAGATAATTTGATAAATGATATAATAAATATTGGGAGTTTAATTACTTTATCCTGTATGTAGTTAATAATAATATTTGAATGCTATTAAGAGTCACTTGTGGGTGAATTTCTCTTTGTATATTTTCTGTAAATGACTGCATACATACATAAACACACTGTATTTACTGTATTCTACCTTTATCATCAAATCCATGTGTGATTTCATGTCCTATCACGACCCCAATTCCCCCATAGTTGAGTGACCTGTAATATGAGTCAGATGGATGTAAGTTGAGAGAAGAAGCCACAAAATTACTTCCTATATTTACTTTATGAGTTGATGTAATAAATATTTATTCTGGAAGCTGTGGACAGTGGAAGAAAAGATAAGCACATAAACATTCTGCAGGATAATATAATAAATCGAAAAATAAAAACACATGAATGTTCTTATGGATAATATAACACATAAAAAAGATAAACACATGAATATTCCGCATGATGACAAAATAAATAAAACAAGAAAAACACATGAATGTTCTGTAGGATAATATAGTAAATCAAAAAAGATAAACACATGAATATTCTGCAGGATAATATAATAAATAAAAAAAAAGATAAACACATGAATATTCTGCAGGTAATATAATAAAGAAAAAAAAGATAGACACATGAATATTCTGCAGGATAATTAAAATAAGTCATAAAAGATAAACACATGAACATTCTGTATGATGATGTAATAAATCAAAGAGGAACATAATTTTTGACAGGAATGAGTAAATCTGAAACAGAAAATCTGCAGAGATGTGGAGCAATGGAAACAGGGTAGGAAGAACAGGGCACACATGCAGGAGGTGGATGGAGGAGATAACAGATTTGTTAAATAGCCCTTATATGAGGTGAACCACTCTATCAAGATGTTTGTCTCATCAACATTGGGAGGTACATGATGAAGAAGTCAAGACAAGATGAAACAAAATAAAACAAGATAAGATAAAACAAAACAAAACAAAATATGACAAGACAAAATAAGACAAGAAAGGACAAGACAACAAAACAAAACAAGACAAGACAAGACAAAAAAGGACAAGACAACAAAACAAAACAAGACAAGACAAGACAAGAGAAAACAAAACAAGACAAGAGAAAACAAAACAAGACAAGACAAGACAAAGAGGAAGGAATATGATGAGACAGTCAAGAGAACTGAACAATATGTGTTGAAATCTGAAACATAAATGAAAAAGTGAAATGAAAAGTTTATTGGAAAATAACACAGTAACACTCCTTACATTATTCTCAGATGTAAGTAAACAATGGGATATAGATAAGAGTTAACTGAAGATTAAAAGAGTAAACATTTACTGATGTCATTTGATGAAATGAGAGCACAAACTAGTAGCAGCAATTTACATTTCTGCTTCATAATTTACTGAGTTAATGGCAAGTTCAGCAACGCAGTTAAGATTAGTTAAAGTAGTACACACCATTAAAGTTTGGTTTCTAGCAATAATTACACCACTAAAAGTAATCAAGGCAGTAAGTGAAATAATATTTACATAACAAAAATTATAGCAAGTGGAAAGTAACATCAGTTAATCTGTATCATTTAATACTGGGGTTCTTAAACGAGGCTGCCCAAATGATAAGAGAGTGTGGAGCCCTCTGAACAATTTATATTTCTGAAAAATGTTATTAGATTAAAACTTTTGTTTCAGCTGTTCTGCTCCTAGCTATACAGGTGCAGAGTAAAACCAGACAACGGACAACTTTTCAAGTGATACTGGTACATGATAGTGGTGATGATAATGATTTCAACAATCTGGTAAAGATGGTTTGAGGCATGTTGGAAAATCCATAAGAGATAAGTAATAATGATAAAATAAGAAATCCCTGAATTGAAGCGTTGATTCTGGCAAGAAAATCAATGTTTATGTTGCCACTAACACGCGGGTTAATAGTTACATTAGCAGCCATGCTTATCTTAGCTTCTTGCTGTTGCTGTGGTTGCTGTTGTTGCTGTGGTTGCTGCTGCTGCTGCTTTGGTTGTAATGTTGGTAGAAGTGAAAGTAATAAGCTGCAAGAAAAAGCTTACTTTGGAAAACTTGAGCTGTAAAACACGGGTTGTAAGATGCCTGCAGGGAACACTGTAAAAAAAAACAAAACAAAACAAATACATTCATCTGTCAGATACAAGTCGATGTTTGTGAGATTTTTGTGGTGATGGAAAAAAAATGATACATGTGGAGATGTAACTGTTTGACTGAGGCTTGTTGCAGAAGCTTGATTCAAAATTTAAAGTTCAAAGTTCAGACTCCAGCTTCACTGCATTCGGGACAACCCCATATATGCCCCGCTGCATGCCGCAGCATCCAGCCAAGAGTTGTTTGCTAATAGTTCCTGTCAAATGTTGGTTGTTTACGATGCGTTTTCTGCCACACAGTTCAGATTTCCTGCCAGCACTTTTAATGTATCCTAGCTCCAGCACTCTCTTCAGATCTACATTGTTCTTCCATTCCCATTCTTCATTCTCCTGCAGTATGTCCAATACAACCTTAGCAATGTCCCCTTTGACCATTGTCAGTCTGCCATTTATTTTAGCCCGTCCAGCAAGTCTGTCTGTGTAAGCTTTGTAAGACTGAGAAGAATTTGCTTTAAAACGAATGAGTTCATCTGTTAAGTCAGTCAACTGTGATAAGCCTAACGTGGTTTTACTGTCCAGGTCATGCGAGAGTAATGATGTGACAGACAGACTTGATTCAAAAAGATGATGATGTAATGACATGATGTTCAAATCCAAGTTTATATATATGTGCAAGAAATCAGACTAGCATAGTGCTGTCCTATTTTTTTTATGTTTGTATTCAAAACATGAATATCAGAACAGCTAGTTAGCATTTGTGATCTTGAGTTGTGCATCGTGAAGGTCTTGAGTTGTGCATCGTGAAGATCTTGAGTCATGCATCGTGAAGGTCTTGAGTTGTGCATTGGTGAAGATCTTTAGTTATGCACTGTGAAGATCTTGAGTGTGCTCTGGCAAAGATTTTAAAACATGTACATCATTTTTGATAGGGGGAGAGCTACTGGTTTCATTAATTCCTGAAGCAGACCCTTCTTGGCAAACATCAGTGCTACGTGTAAGCTACAGCTAAGAAAAGCACCAGGACCAGAAAAAATATCAAATGAAATGATCCTTCATCTGGGCCCTGTAGGAAAGTCCACATTGCTCAACTTCATTAACAAGACCTGACAAAGTGGAGTACTACCAAAATCTTGGAAGTCAGCCATAGTTAGACCTATCCTGAAAAAAGGAAAGCCAGAAGATGACCTAAAAAGCTTTAGACCAATCTCACTGACTTCCAACATTGGAAAGCTAACAGAACAAATGCTTAACAATAGGCTGTACTGGTGGTTGGAATCCTCTGGGTCCCCCAGTAACTTTCAGCCAGGCTTCTGCGAAGGATCAAGAACTAAAGACCAGCTATTTATCCTCACTCAGAGTGTAAAAGACAGTTTTTTTACACAAGAGAAACTCTGTAGCTATCTTTGTAGACTTCCAGCAGGCATATGACAGGGTCTGGCAGAAAGGCCTACTGTTAAAGATGCAGAACATGGGCATACATGGAAAAATGTATCAGTGGGTTAAAAACTACCTGAGTAACAGGACCATACAAACTCAGGTCCAGAAAAGACAAAAACAAGCCACATTTCTGCTCCTTGTGGATCTCGCTGCTCCAATTATGATGCAGAGATGCAGGCAATATTAGCAGCCCTGGCAGCCACCACCACCAAATACAAAAACAGTGCCTCTCATCCAAAAAACCTTGTTATTTTCTCAGACTCCCAGTCTGCTCTCCTTGAAAACTGGATACCATCAGCTGATCACATTACAACTGACATACTCAGTGCAATAAACCAATTTGCCTCCTATGACATCAAGACCACCCTACAGTGGATACCAGGGCACACAGATATCAGAGGAAATGAACATGCTGACAGACTGGCAAAGAGTGGAGCCACCATGTCACAGTCCCACATCTCCACCAACATGAGAACTGCTAAACACATTATACACAGCGGATGGACAGCTGGGCCAGTAATCCAACTGGAAGATCCCTATATACACAGCTGCCAAAACCTAACCCCAGAGACCACGTCAACAGCTTATGTCGTAGAGACCAATGCACAATTTTCAGGCTGAGAACGGGACATATCACCCTCAATAAGCACTTACACAGTAGACCACTGACCACACACCATACTGCATGCACTGCAATAGACAAGAAGAAGAAACTGTTAAACATCATCTGATGGACTGCATTGAAGGACCTTCAGAAGAACCTGATACCACCAAATTCCTTAAATACCGACATTCTGTATGGAGATGTAGAACAGCTGAAGAGGACCTGTACATTTCATTATCTGGCACAAGGGGAAAAGAGTGAAAACTCGCAAACCCGGGTATCGGAAAAGTCAAAGTCAAATGACAGACTTCAGACTATGATCTGTGGTTCACTGACATGGTAGAGACATACTTTTTAACAGACTTCAGATGACGATCTATGGTTCACTGACATGCTAGACACATACTTTTAGACAGACTTCAGACTATGATCTGTGGTTCAGTGATGTGGTAGACACATACTTTTTGACAGACTTCAGACTTTGATCTGTGGTTCAGTGACGTGGCAGACACATACTTTTTGACAGGCTATGATCTATGTTTTAGTGACATGGCAGACACATACTTTTTGACAGACTTCAGCCTATGATCTTTGGCCAAGCAACCAGGTGATAGTTAATGTGGCAGTTAGAAGAAATAACAAGAAGATGTAGGAAAAGTAGAAGAGTTTTTCCTAGATGAGGCTGTCTAACACCTGCACCATCCTCTTGATACAGTCATCTTCATTTCTGACTGATTTATGATGGATCTGTCCATCATCATAAGGTTCCATGCTGATAGACAGAAGCTGCTACTGCTTCTCATGCACACAATCTCACGCCAGTTTAATCAGGTCTCTTGCTTTATTTTTTCAAAACTGCTAGACCATCTTGTCCACACGTTTCTCATGTAAAATCTCTCGTTTCCCATTTGTCCCTCAAGTCTTTTTAAATGTAAGGTAAACATTCATAAATGAATGTAACCAAAAGTTAATTACAACCTATATTAAACATTTACTATATAATACTGCAACATATGAGTATAAGCAGCATATTACTTACATATGTTGTTTGTGTTTGGATTATAAAATGCATTCACGATGACTGTGTCCAGTTCCCATCTGTTGACAAATAAAATAACAGTTTATAGAACAGTACATTTTGTTCTAGTAGCAATTAAACGAAGAGAACAAAGGTTGATATCGTGAATGAGAAAATGGCTTCATCAAATATATAATCTATAATTTTTCATCTTTCACAAACTTTTGTTATCTGCCCACTAAATCTTTTATTTTCACAGAGGTTCTAAGGACTGTCATAGCCGGAGGTAGGGTGGAGGATACGCTCTCCACTCCAATTAAATATCTCCAAGGCGTGCGTCTCAAACAGCCTCTGACAGTCAAGTCCAGCTCCTGGCCTTCTCGTGGCGTAACAGTTCAAACTGACAGGAGAAGAGGCGAAGGCGAATATCTGGCGCCTGAAAGCCAGAAGTTTCGGGTAGATGAGAGTCTTTTTGGTAGCTCATCTGAGAGAAGGAAAACTCTGATTTAAAACCCGCTGCCGGCGAGATTCTTCAGCTGCCGTGCGGGGAGTGGGGCTCCTCCCAGCCAGTGGAGAAAGGTGCGAATGGGGTTGCCACGCGGCGCCACTGTGGAAAAGGTGAAAGTGAAGTAGTCAGTAGTCTCGAAGTCAGGACTTCTCAAATCACGCCACCACTGATCTGGAGGTCGGCCACGTCCTACGTGCACTCATACTGGGCCTGAACCGGCTTAACCCAGGAGTTAAGACACTGCTGGCAAGATTCTTCGGATGCTGCGCGTGGAGTGAAACTTCTCCCGGCCCATGAAGAAAATGCAGAAAAGCAATTAGGGTTGCCTTGCGGGGCCGATGTGAAAAGGTGATGGAAAGGATTAAAGTGAAGCTTAATCGGTATGCCCAGTAGTCTCCCGGCGAGAGCTGCTCATACCACGGCACCTCTGCTCTAGAGGCCGGCCACGTCCGAAATACACCCATACTGGTGAAATATGCCTAAACCGGCTTAAACCAGGGGTGAAACTTGATAGCTACTCAAGTCACGGTACCTCTGCTCTAGAGATCGGTCACGTCCTAAACACGCCCATACTGGGATAACATGCCTAAACCGGCTTAACCCAGGGGTGAAACTTACTAGTGGCGAGGATTCGTCCTCCTGAACTCCGTCCTGGTCACAACTAGGAAGGGTAGTGACCACGACCACAAAATGCTGAAGTCTGAGACACTGGACCAGTGCAATCTAGACAGGCACCGATCTCTCACCCAGCGGGGATATACTGTAAATAAAACACGTCTAGGTTTTCCGGTGAGAAAGTCCAACTCTAGATTAAACTGGTGCAACGAAAACCACGGTGTCACGCAATCCGGCTTCTGCGACCCACCAAGAATTCAGGCCCAAGCCACACAATACTCTGAACCTCTTGTGACCCTCTCGGGGATCTCTTATGGGTCTCTCGGGGACCACGGGACACATCGAGGACCACAGGAGTTAATTCAGCAGGATCACGGGGCGATCTTGGTGGTAGAAGCGAATGAAGAAGAAGAAGAAGATCTTTCACAGACTTTTGTTATCTGCCCAAGACATTTGAAACATCTTCAAAAGAAAGCACCTTTTTAGTGTGTTCAAAGATCTTGATAAGAACATCAAATCAAAGAGCATTTGGTGGAAGAACAAAAATAACAGCAGAATGTACCTGCAACATAAAAGACAGAAGGTACACCATACTTCATAATCTTTACGAGTACTGTTTATTAAGATACTTCTCACCCTACTTTACGCAGTGGCTCATGCACGCACATATGCAGACGCACTCACATAACAAAACATTAAATGGAGCCATTGTTAAGAAAAGTTCCCAGTCTGACCAAAGAACAGTGTTCTACTATGTTTACATTTTCTCAGGTCTCCATGGAGGGGAGAGAACTATAGTCAGACTCAGGTCAGAACTTGTTAGTCTTAAGGGTGCTGCATTCCTTTCCGTTAGGTCCAAAATGTCACCATTTTGTCTTTCTTTAAAAACATTTTACGATTTACTATCACTGTTTTTTTTTAAGACGACGAAAACAACAGGCCGTGACCCGGTGGTACTGCAAACCGGGTCCACCCGTAACGAGATGTGGACCATACCCCCGGCAGTCAATGTGCAGGGCAGGCCTTGGGCATCTCGTTTAGTTAAAAAATAACGACACTTTTGTCTTAACTAAAGGGCATGTTGATCAGGGTACCTGCCAAGAGGACACTTTATCCTCAGCCACTTTGATCTTAGCCAAAAGGTCGAGAATACTATTACTGTTTGTCATCGATATGTCCAGCGTAATGTATATGTATAGCTTGTTGCCTACTTGTCAAGTGCTCTATATATGTATAATTCTGATTGATCTGTCCAGTGTACTATATATGTATAGTTTATTGTCTACTTGTCAAGTGCTCTGTATAGTTCTGATTGATCTGTCCAGTGTACTATATATGTATATTTTGTTGCCTACTTCTCAAGTGTTCCGCATATGTATAGTTTTCATTGATCTTTCCAGTGCACTATATATGTTTAGTTTATTGTCAGTTTGTCAAGTGTAATGTATATGTAGAATTTGTCATCATTTATTTTACAAAATTATTTTTTAAATTAAAAAAAAATTCATCATACAAAACTATTGAAGTTTATCAACATCAACATTCACTCTAGAAAGCTATTAAAGTTTATAAACATTCACTATGCAAACCATCAGTTCAACAGTTTCTTGAAAGTTTATAAAATTTACTTTACAAAATTATTGTAGCTTATTATCATTCACCTTACAAGATTGTTAAAATTTTCAACTTTTGCTCAACAAAATTATAAGGTCTATCAATATTCACCCCAGAAAATTCATCCAACAAAATCATTAAAGTTTGTTAACAATTATCGCTGCAAAATTCTGACAGTTTATAAGCATCCACTCCTCACAATTATTGCAGTTTTTCAACATTCACCTAATAGAATTATTACAGTTTATCTACATTCACTCTACAATATCATTAAAGTTTTTAAAACTCACCCAACAAAATTCTTACAGTTTATAAGCATTCACACTACACAACTATTTAAATTTAACACCATTCGCCCTATAAAACTATCACAACATTCATCAACATTTATCCTACAAAACTGTTTAAAATTTATTAACATTCACCCTAAAGAACTATTACAATTACTCAACATTCACCTGACAGAATTATTAAAATTGATCATTCACCCTACAAAACTATTAAAGTATTTCAATATTCATCATACAAAATGACCAGTTCAACAGTTTCTAGAAAGTTTATCAGGGGCTAATGCGCTGTCTGTCTTGGCAATCAGCAACCACTATCTGACATGTTAGCATCAGAGTTAGCAAACTATAGCTGAGCAAGACCCTGTCCCACCTCTCTTGGTACCTCCAGTAACAGGCCTAGCCTGGCTAACAGGGCAGGGATTACCATAGTCCCCAGGGTGGTGGAGTCTGGTAGAGAAGTATCACACATCCCCCTGCTCGTTAGTTCCACTCATGGACTGAAAAAAAAAAACAACCGCCCTAACCCGGTCCAAAGCCGAGGCGATGATGTGCCTCAACATCTTCTCAGCACTGACTGCAGAGAACATCAGCTCAGTCCTGGGGAAGTAGTAGTGATAGTAGTAGTAGTAGGAGAAGAAGAAGAAGAAGAAGAAGAAGACGACGACGATGACGAAGGAGCATTCAACATATAAAATCATCAATTCAGCAGTCTGTAAAATGTTTCTTTACATTCTTCAAACACAACAGATGACATATAAAAAGTTTCTTGACATTCATCAAATATAACAGATGATATATAAAAACTTTCTTGACATTCACCAAATATAACAGATGACATATAAAAAAGTTTCTTGATATTCACCAAAAGTAAGAGATTTCTTCAACAGTCTGTAGAATTCAACACTCTATAAAAAATTTCTCATCATCCACAAAAACATAACAAACGACATGTTAAAACTTTCTCAACATTCATAAAACATAACAGATGACATGTTAAAAGTTTCTCAATATTGATAAAACATAACAGATGGCAAGATGACATGTTAAAAGTTTCTCAACATTCACAAAACAGAGGGCAAGATGACATGTTAAAAGTTTCTCAACATTCGCAAAATTTCACAGATGGCAAGATGACATTTAAAAGTTTTTCAACATTCGCAAAATATAACAGATGACATATTAACAGTTTCTCAACACTGACAAAACATACAGATGACACATTAATAGTTTCTCAACATTGACAAAACATAACAGGTAACTTACACATCTTGAAGAACTGGCTCCCTTAGTTTCCCTATCATTTTCTTGGAAGCATAGTCCAGAAGACTCAAGGTATTTTCAAAATATCTGTCCTCTCTGAACCGCAGCTAGAGAAGAAGGGAGACAGAACTTTTATAACAAGTTTGTTACCTTTTCCAACTGTGCATGTACATTCAGAAGTTCAGCTGGTCTCTGTTATATCTGCCTGTGTATGTGTCTGTACGTCCACTTGACAACTTCTTTAAATGTCTGAGTATGCTCCTTCTTTGTGTGTGTGTCTGTTGATTCATCCATTTGTTTAGTTTCTGCTTTTCTGCCTGTTTGTATGTTTCCCTGTCTGTTTCTTTTTATGCCTGTTTGTATGTTTCCCTGTCTGTTTATTTTTATGCTTGTTTGTATGTTTCCCTGTCAGTTTCTTTTTCTGCTCTCTACTCATCTCTTTATATGAGTACAAGTTTCTCTGTTTGTCCACCCATCTCTGTTTTTCTGCTTGACTCTGATTGTCTGCATGTCTCTGACTGTCTACCCATCTTTCTGCATGTCTATGATTGCCTGCATGCCTCTGACTGTCTGCATGTCTCTGACTGTCTGCTTGCCTCTGATTGTCTGCATGTCTCTGATTATCTTCTTGCCTCTGATTGTCTGCTTGCCTTTGACTGTCTGCATGTCTCTGACTGTCTGTCTCTGACTGTCTACCCATCTTTCTGCTTGTCTCACTTGACTCACCATTGCATACTTGGCGTCCAGTTGCACAGGGTCTGTGATGAAGTCTGGGTACCCAATTCTCTCAGTCATGGCGTTTGCCTGTACATAAAACACAAATTTAAATAAAGAGAAGTTCTACTCTTCTAATGAGAAATTCTCTCAGTCATGGCGTTTGCCTGTACATAAAACACAAATTTAAATAAAGAGAAGTTCTACTCTTCTAATGAGAAATTCTCTCAGTCATGGCATTTGCCTGTACATAAAACACATAAATAAAAAGAAGTTCTACTCTTCTAAGGAGAAATTCTGCTTGTCCAAAAAGAAATTCCACTTGTCTCCTGATGATTATTTGAAATAAAATAAATCGCGGAGGCCAATCAAACATGACCAATCACTGGAATTTTGGTTGAAATTACCACTCTTATGTCTTTTCCTTTTTTTTCAAATGTATTTTTCAGGGAAAAAAACTGAAAATGTGAAATGTGAAGATTTTAAGTGGAAAAGTAACTAACTTGGTTAAAACTATATTATTTTCATCTTTTTTTTCCTGCCGTCATTTTTAATGGGTTGCAATATGTTGAGAGTTGGTTAGAGCAAGGAAACACAAACAAAATATTAATTACACATCTTAAGAAGTCATTCCTTGGCCTGCGTGTACTGGGGGGGGGGTGGCGGGGAGAGTAACTTATAATTTGTTTACAGTCACTCACAAACTGTCTTTTTAGTTGTCAGGTCTCTATCTACAGGGCAGGTCACGACCTTTTGACATTGTCGTAGTGTACTAAGTTACTCGTATTTCTCTTTGTGAAGGTTCTGGAGCATACAACAGAAGTAAATGATTGTGCATATTTCTGTGTCTTCTGCTTCTTCTTCTTCACTTTAATTCTCCGATGTTCCGCGCAGTAGAAGACAAAAAGTCTCACGTTTTGACGTGGCGGCCATTGTGTCACGGACTACTTCCAAATTATTTTAACATTTCGTCCGACACATGAGTTAACATAAGAATGTTAAAAATGGTGGAAATAATGTACTATATAAAAATACGAGGAGATAAGGGATATAGCAATGGCAAGATGAAATGTGTGGAGAGATAATAACTATAACGATTAGAAAGATTAGATGATCATTTTATAGATGGTGTCTTTTCAAACTTGCCAGAAAGTGATTCACTGATTTTCTAAACATTTATTAGTCTTTTTATATATTTTCTCAATTCAAATTGTTAATATTTCTCAGTATAAATTTTCCCCAAAATACTGACACTGCAGGGTTTTTATATTTCGCAATATAAAATTTTCCCCAAAATACTGACACTGCAGGGTGTTTATATATCGCAGTATAAAATTTCCCCCCAAGATACTGACACTACAGGGTGGGTGAAAAGTCCCACTATTCTCAGCGACGCCTCCACAAGTTTCCACAGTTTGCTGGGACTTTTCCTCCACTCTGTGTACTCAGAAAGAAAGAAGAAATGACACTTTTTGAAAAGATCACAATCAAGGAAAGATCACCATTTCTTTCAGCTGCCGTGCCACAGATAGCTCTGAGACAGATTCCATGTAACAGATATTCTTAGCTCTGAGACAGATTCCATGTAACAGATATTCTTAGGTGACTTTTCTATTTTCTAGAAATCTGATGTAACAGGTAGTCTTAGTTAGCTTTTCTATTTTCTAGAAATCTGATGTAACAGGTAGTCTTAGTTAGCTTTTCTATTTTCTAGAAATCTGATGTAACAGATATTCTTAGGTGATTATCTATTTTCTAGAAATCTGATGTAACAGATATTCTTAGGTGACTTTTCTATTTTCTAGAAATCTGATGTGACAGATATTCTTAGGTGACTTTTCTATTTTCTAGAAATTTGATGTAACAGATATTCTTAGTTGACTTTTCTAGAAATCTGATGTAACAGATATTCTTAGGTGACTTTTCTAGAAATCTGATGTAACAGATATTCTTAGTTGACTTTTCTATTTTCTAGAAATCTGATGTAACAGATATTCTTAGTTGACTTTTCTGTTTTCTAGAAATCTGATGTAACAGATACTCTTAGCCGACTTTTCTCTCTTATCCTGGTCATTTCAATAACTACAATATCAAAGCCAAAACAAGAAATATTTTTTATTATGTTATATAGAACTTGACATAGCATTTTTTATTAAAAAAAAAAGAAAGCAGGTGATGACGATGGTGGCGATGAGGAAGAATAAGAAGACAAAGAAGAATACATAATGATAGGAACATAAAGCAAAGAAGAAGACATAATGATAGGAACATAAAGCAAAGAAGAAGACATAATGATAGGAACATAAAGCAAAGAAGACGAAGTATCTGCACATCAAAGACAAGGCCTTTTCTCTCTGTTTTCTGAACGTCATTGTGTTTTTCTACTGAAATCTTGTGACCCAGATACTGACATAAAGTCGGAAACACTCTGACATCACATCATTTCTTTGTGTTTGACAAAATGACAAAACAAAATGTTCTGATGGCTATTTTGTCCTGCAGGAAGTGGGGTGGAAAGGGGGAGGGGGAGATTTTCATGTGGTTACTGTCCTTCATTCTTGAATGTCACTTCATGTTAGGAGGACAGAAAAACTGTCACCCAAGACACTATGAGAATACGGCACTTCATGAGCAAATGGTGTCCATGTGGAGATAATATAAGAGATAAATCCATTGTCAAAAATGAGCAAGAAAGTACCAGAGAGGAGGGAGGGAGGGAGGGGGGGAGAGAGAGAGAGAGAGAGAGAGAGAGAGAGATAGTTACCTAAAGCTTCGGAGGAAATAGAACCCAACAACATAATCCTACAACTTAGAAATAGAGCCTAACAACATAATCCTACAACTTAGAAATAGAACCCAACAACATAATCCTACAACTTCTATTTCTATAGACACACATCACCTTGGCTTTGTCTGCTCTCACCTTCAGATCTGTGACCTGCACTGACTGACTACACCCAGCTTTCTAGACACTGGGTTACACAGATGAATCTTCTCAAAGAATGTTAAAGATACAGAGGAAAAAAACAGACAGGCCTGCACAAAAATCATTGGAAGCAGCAGAAATGTGGTTTATTAGAAGAATGTTGCGAATCCCCTGGACAGCAAAAATAACTAATGAAGAATGTATGAGAAGAGATGGAGAGACAAAAAATCTTGCCAAAAAAATAAGAGAGAGACAATGTACTTTCATAGGACATGCAATGAGAAGAGGGGGCATTGAAAATATTATAACAACAGGAAAAACAGAGGGAAGAAGAGCTAGGGGAAGACCAAGAGAAATGATACTGGACGGTCTGACGGGATGGTGTGAGAGGAGATCACCAACTGAGCTGATGGCCTGCATGAAGGATCATGTACTGTGGAGAAGCATAATAGCCAACGCCAGTCATCACGGCACATGATGATGATGATGATGATGAAATAAAACATCACCAAAGTCGAAAATAAAATATAATCTTGACAACAAATGCAACTATCTTTCTAAAGATCTGAAGGCAAGAAGAAAATAATTGATGATCATTTAGAATCAAAGTTGATCTTCACAAGTATCTGACTGTCTACCTTTGTGAATATGGCACAAGACAAAGCTACCTGATGAACCAGCACCCGGAAATTTCTGAGTTCTGAGACTTCAGTTCAAAAACCAAAAGTGGTGGAAATAAATATGGTGGATGTACTTACAGGACGAGCAGTTTTAGATAAATGAAAAATGCAATTTAAACGTTTGATATAATATCCCAACCTTCTCCTTGGCAACGTTCTTGGTTTGGTCATCCATCCACTCGTTCTCTTCCAAAAGCTCATTAAAAGCTTCCCTAATGTTGTGAATCATCTCGACAGCCTGTAGAAGTACGGACACCAGGTTATTGGTCACGTGTGATTCCCTGTGTTTGGACATGTCAGGTAGAAGTGTTGGCTTCACGCAGATATCCCTCTGTCTGTCACTGCGTCTCTGTCAGGTATTTATCTGTCTGTTTGTTTATACTGTGCCAAGCATTTGTCTGTTAGTGTCTGTAGTAGATATTTATCTGTCTGCTGCGGCCGTGTGGCTGCCTCTTTCACTCTGTCTTTTATGTGTATCATTTTCTTTGCCTGTCGTGAGTATTTGTCTATGTCTGCCTGGTCATCTCCAATACTTCACCTGCCTCTCTGATGTGTCTGTCATCCAGTATGTCTCTCTGTTTACATGTCTCGATGGCTAACTGGCTATACATTGCAACACTTGCAATTTCATCTAAATACTTCAGTCACTGAGAGCATCAGATCAATCTTAATACGACATAATCTTTATGAAAATGTTTCTATCTTTCTGAAAATGTTTCTATCTTTCTGAAAATGTTTCTGTTTTTCAGAAAATGTTTCTACCGGCACACGGACTAAGCAAATTCTCAGCAACAAACAGTTCTTCTATCTAGCAACATGGCAGACACATGCCCAAGTAGTCTTGTAACAAGAAGATGAGCTTACTGTGTCTTTGCTTTCTTTCTTGAAGTTGTCTCTGATGAACATTGCACCAACAGCCATCCCCATCTTAAGGTTAACAATCCCGACACATTTTTTCCACCTGGCAGAGTCTCGCTTGACGCCCTGTCATAGATGTTACAAAGTCATTGTTGTAGGTGTTAGAGAGTCATTGCTGTAGGTGTTAGAGAGTCATTGCTGTAGGTGTTAGAGAGTCATTGTTGTAGGTGTTAGAGAGTCATTGTTGTAGGTGTTAGAGAGTCATTGTTGTAGGTGTTAGAGAGTCATTGCTGTAGGTGTTAGAGAGTCATTGATGTAGGTGGTAGAGAGTCACTGTTGTAGGTGTTAGAGAGTCAATGCTGTAGGTGTTAGAGAGTCACTGCTGTAGGTGGTAGAGAGTCATTGCTGTAGGTGTTAGAGAGTCATTGCTGTAGGTGTTAGAGAGTCACTGTTGTAGGTGTTAGAGAGTCATTGCTGTAGGTGTTAAAGAGTCACTGTTGTAGATGTTAGAGAGTCATTGCTGTAGGTGCTAGAGAGTCACTGTTGTAGGTGTTAGAGAGTCATTGCTGTAGGTATTAAAGAGTCACTGTTGTAGATGTTAGAGAGTCATTGCTGTAGGTGTTAGAGAGTCATTTTTGTGCGTCAGTTCAGGGCACCCTAAGAACCTACACGGAGGAGACTGCAAGAGCCATCTTGAGGACGACATTTGGTTGAATGACGACAATCACTTCAGGAGGATGATCAAACTGGGGGAGGAGAGAGGAAGTGGCTGCTTTTCCGAAAGAAATAGTTTAAGGCAGGTTATCCACAACCAATGTGTGACTGGCTCCATCAGCAGGCGCATGCTCCAGTGGGTGTTGGAACAGAAAGAAGAGCATGCATGGGAATGCCAGGAGTGTGGGGATGCCAGTCTCTGATTACAGTCACCCCCCCCTCCCCTCTATGTCATGTAAATAGATTTGTGGCTGCAGAAGTATTGGCAAAAACTGGTGCAGTAGTTATAACAATGATGATGATTCTTGCATGTTAGTGTTACTGGTTAAAGAATTAGTAACAAGATTAATAATGTATCGGTAATAAATGCAATAATCTATCAGTAATAAACGTAACAGTAATTACTGAGAGTGGTAGAAACATTTAAGTATCATATTTTGTTTGTGGATGTAATACGAGCAGTGGTGGAAATAAATATGGTGGATGTACTTACAGGATGAGCAGTTTTAGACAAATGGTAGTAGTAACAGATATGTTAGTAACACACAATAATTAGTGTATAAGTATATAACCATACACTGACCCACTGCAGTAAAGCTGGGATACCAAAATGTATAAACTAGGAAAAAAAAAAGCTGTTCCTACTTTATTCCTAGTTTATGCATTTTAACAAACATGTTGGTTGTAGTTGTAGGTTAGTAATGGTAGCAGCAGCAAGTCTGCACAAAAATCATTGGAAGCAGCAGAAATGTGGTTTATTAGAAGAATGTTGCGAATCCCCTGGTCAACAAAAATAACTAATGAAGAATGTATGAGAAGAGCTGGAGAGACAAAAAAATCTTGTCAAAAAGATAAGAGAGAGACAATGTACTTTCATTGGACATGCAATGAGAAGAGGGGGCATTGAAAATATTATAACAACAGGAAAAATAGAAGGAAGAAGATCAAGAGGAAGACCAAGAGAAATGATACTGGACAGTCTGACGGGATGGTGTGAGAGGAGATCACCAACTGAGCTGATGGCCTGCATGAAAGATCGTGTACTCTGGAAAAGCATAATAGCCAACGCCAGTCGGCACGGCACCTGATGATGATGATGATGATGAGCAGCAGTAGTAGTAATGGTAGTAGTGGTAGTCGCAGTAATAGTCATAGTAGTAGTAGTAGTATAGTAGTCACAGTAGTAGTAGTAGTAGTAATGGTAGTAGTGGTAGTCGCAGTAATAGTCATATTCGTAGTAGTAGTACTATAGTAGTCACAGTAGTAGTAGTAATGGTAGTAGTGGTAGTCGCAGTAATAGTCATAGTAGTAGTAGTAGTAGTAGTGGTAGTCGCAGTAATAGTCATAGTAGTAGTAGTAGTAGTAATGGTAGTAGTGGTAGTCGCAGTAATAGTCATAGTAGTAGTAGTAGTAGTGGTAGTTGCAGTAATAGTCATAGTAGTAGTAGTAGTAATGGTAGTAGTGGTAGTCGCAGTAATAGTCATAGTAGTAGTAGTAGTAATTGTAGTAGTAATGGTAGTAGTGATAGTCACAGTCACAGTAGTAGTAGTAGTAGTAGTAATAGTAGTGGTAGCAACAGCAGCAGCAGAAATTGTGATAGTAGTACAAACAGAAGCCATAATAAAAGATGTTATATAAAAAAATTTCTAGAAAAAAGTAACAACTGCACTAGAAATAATCAATTAATAGTGGTAAATGTAGTAACATTTGTAGTAAAGGCAGTAGAAGTTTTAGTATCACCAACACGTGATGGTGCCATAACGAAAAGTTTTCCTAGACGATATTCTCACACTGAAACTGTCAATAACAAGGAAGAGGGGACATTTTTCATTTTCTGAGTTTGTGTCTTCCCTGAACTACACTTGTCTGTCAAACATGAACCGCACCAAGTGTTTGAAATGTCAGATCTGCCTGCTCTAGATGTCACGATAGTGACAGACTATTCATTTCAAACTTCTGGGAGCAAGGAAAAGAGAAAGAGAGAACAAAGAAGGATGGAGAGAATGCAAGTTGGGCTAAAAAAAAATGTGTAAGAAGGAACAGTGACAAGTAAGTTACAAATTAAAATGGAGAAATACTTACAATACAGTCATAGCAGTATAGGAGAGTACAGCAAAATAAAGAGTTGGTGGGTGTATGGGACTCATGAGTAATGACAAATTTATGTGTGACATGAGTTAAAGTTAAAATGTCAACAAACACATACATCACACTTTCATCTCAGCAAAATCACAACATATAATCATTTATATTTCACCTTCCATGTCTCATGTCATGTCTGACACTATCTTATCTCATGCCTCCTCATTTCCCATCTCATCTCTGACATCATCTCATCTCTTATCTCATCTCTGATGCCTCCTCATTTCTCATCTCATCAATGACATCATCTCATCTCTAATGTCATCTCATATCTCATTTCATCCCTGGTGTCATTTGATATCTTATTTCATCTCTGATATCATATCATATCCCAAATAATCTCTCACATTTTTCTATCTCTTATCTCATCTTTGTCTTCACATCTCTGACATCACCTCATCTCTCAATTAATCTATGACATCATCTCATCTCTCAACTAATCTCAGACATCACCTCATCTCTCAACTAATCTCAGACATCATCTCACCTCTCAACTAATCTCTGACATCATCTCATATCTCAACTAATCTATGACATCATCTCATCTCTCAACTAACCTCTGACATCATCTCATCTCTCAACTAATCTCTAACATCATCTCATATCTCAACTAATCTCTGAAATCATCTCGTATCTCAACTAATCTCTGACATCATCTCATCTCTCATTCCCTCAAACCACCTATATAGCTTATTAATTTGCTTTTCATTTACCTCTCTTGTCATATTTCACCTCATCAGTCCTAACTTATCATTTAAGCTATTTACCTCTATTGTCAAATTTCACCTATCAGTCCTAACATATCATTTAAGCTGTTTACCTGTCTTATCATATTTCAACTCATAAATCCTAATTTATCACTTAAGCTATTTACTTATCTTGTCATATAAGCTATTTATCTCTCCTCATTTCTTACCTCACTTATCTTCATTTCAGGAGTTATCATTCATTTTGTGTCTCTCTTCTACTGCCTCTCCATTTATTCCCATCTGTAAACACATATGAAACAAGTATTTTTATGTTTTTTCTTTCGTGAACACAAATCTGAGCGATGTTTAGGCCATTATGGGCACATACCTGGATAATGTTTTTGTACTGTGACTGCACCTGCTGGTATGCTTCACTAAGTTCTGGCACAATGTCTATGACGACTCTCCATATCAAATAGTTGGCCAATGTTCTGAGGAAGCAGAGACATAATATCATCAGACATGTGTAAACATAGTCTTAACATTATCAGACATGTGTAAACATAGACATAACATCATCAGACATGTGTAAACATAGTCTTAACATTATCAGACATGTGTAAACATAGACATAACATCATCAGACATGTGTAAACATAGTCATAACATCATCAGACATGTGTAAACATATTCTTAACATCATCAGACATGTGTAAACATAGCCATAACATCATCAGACATGTGTAAATATAGTCTTAACATCATCAGACATGTGTAAACATAGTCTTAACATCATCAGACATGTGTAAACATAGTCATAACATCATCAGACATGTGTAAACATAGCCATAACATCATCAGACATGTGTAAATATAGTCTTAACATCATCAGACATGTGTAAACATAGTCTTAACATCATCAGACATGTGTAAACATAGTCTTAACATCATCAGACATGTGTAAACATAGTCTTAACATCATCAGACATGTGTAAACATAGTCATAACATCATCAGACATGTGTAAATATAGTCTTAACATCATCAGACATGTGTAAACATAGTCTTAACATCATCAGACATGTGTAAACATAGTCTTAACATCATCAGACATGTGTAAACATAGTCTTAACATCATCAGACATGTGTAAACATAGTCTTAACATCATCAGACATGTGTAAACATAGTCTTAACATCATCAGACATGTGTAAACATAGTCATAACATCATCAGACATGTGTAAACATAGTCTTAACATCATCAGACATGTGTAAACATAGTCTTAACATCATCAGACATGTGTAAACATAGTCTTAACATCATCAGACATGTGTAAACATAGTCTTAACATCATCAGACATGTGTAAAATTAGCCATAACATCCATCAGACATGTGTAAACATAGTCATAACATCATCAGATATGTGTAAACATAGTCATAACATCATCAGACATGTGTAAACATAGTCATAACACCATCAGACATGTGTAAACATAGTCTTAACATCATCAGACAAACGTCTTAACATCATCAGACATGTGTAAACATAGTCTTAACATTATCAGACATGTGTAAACATAGTCTTAACATCATCAGACATGTGTAAACATAGTCATAACATTATCAGACATGTGTAAAAATAGTCTTAACATCATCAGACATGTGTAAACATAGTCATAACATCATCAGACATGTGTAAAAATAGTCTTAACATCATCAGACATGTGTAAACATAGTCTTAACATTATCAGACATGTGTAAACATAGTCTTAACATTATCAGACATGTGTAAACATAGTCATAACATTATCAGACATGTGTAAACATAGTCTTAACATTATCAGACATGTGTAAACATAGTCTTAACATCATCAGACATGTGTAAACATGGTCATAACATTATCAGACATGTGTAAACATAATCTTAACATCATGAGACATGTGTAAACATAGTCTTAACATTATCAGACATGTGTAAACATAGTCTTAACATCATCAGACATGTGTAAACATGGTCTTAACATCATGAGACATGTGTAAACATGGTCATAACATTATCAGACATGTGTAAACATAATCTTAACATCATCAGACATGTGTAAACATAGTCTTAACATTATCAGACATGTGTAAATATAGCCATAACATTCATCAGACATGTGTAAACATAGTCTTAACATCATCAGACATGTGTAAACATAGTCTTAACATCATCAGACATGTGTAAACATAGTCTTAGCATTATCAGACATGTGTAAACATAGTCTTAACATTATCAGACATGTGTAAACATAGTCTTAACATCATCAGACATGTGTAAACATAGTCTTAACATTATCAGACATCTCATAACATCTGATAGAAAGAAAGAATGTTAGAGATGTAGATATAAAGAAAGACAAGATATCAGATACGTAGATGGATAATTTGCACATCAGCTATGAAGAACACAATTAGAATATCAGATGTAAAGAAAGGTGTTAGAAATATCAGATGTTAAAAAAAAAGACTGATGAAACATCAAATGTGAAGAAAGTGTAATACAAATGTTTAATTTACTAAATGAAAATGTAATACAAATGTTTAATTTACTAAATGAAAATAAAGTTAAGTTATTACAGCAACAGAAATGCTAATGAAAAGATGAAAAAGGCAGCATGGTGAGTACCTGTGCTGGTTAAGTACCACGACATACCTACATACCGACATACCTTGTGTCTGTCTGCTGCAGCAACTTGACCACGTTCTGGATGTACTGTGTGACAAACAGGACTACTGGCTCGTCCTCTGTGATGTTGTGGAGAACACATCCCCGCAAATATCTCAGCAGGTTGAACTGAGGAGATGGCATTCACCTCATCTTACATCACAAGATTAACATCTTACATCACAAGATTAACATCATACATCACAAGATTAACAAAACTGAGGAGATGGCATTCACCTCATCTTACATCACAAGATTAACAAAACTGAGGAGATGGCATTCACCTCATCTTACATCACAAGATTAACAAAACTGAGGAGATGGCATTCACCTCATCTTACATCACAAGATTAACAAAACTGAGGAGATGGCATTCACCTCATCTTACATCATAAGATTAACATCTTACATCAGAAGATTAACATCTTACATCACAAGATTAACATCTTACATCACAATATTAACGTCTTACATCACAAGATTAATCACATAATTGTGTAGATGTTGAAAATAATTGCAACAATGACTGATAATGTCATGGCAATGATGACAATACCTCTGATGCTGACAGTAACAGACATGATTAATATTCTTGGAACTTCTCACCTAATGGGACATGATTAATATTCTTGGAACTTCTCACCTAATGGGACATGATTAATATTCTTGGAACTTCTCACCTAATGGGACATGATTAATATTCTTGGAACTTCTCACCTAATGGGACATGATTAATATTCTTGGAACTTCTCACCTAATGGGACATGACTAATATTCTTGGAACTTCTCACCTAATGGACATGATTAATATTCTTGGAACTTCTCACCTAATGGGACATGATTAATATTCTTGGAACTTCTCACCTAATGGGACATGATAAATGATCTTGAAACTTTTCACCTAATGGAATATGATTAATATTCTTGGAACTTCTTATCTATTGGGGCATGATTAATGTTCTTGGAAATTCTCATCTAATGAGACATGATTAATGTTCTTTGAACTTCTCACCTAATGGGATGTAATTAATGTTCTTGTAACTTCTAATCTAATGGGGCATGATTCATGTTCTTGGAACTTCTCATCCAATTGGACATGATTAATGTTCTTGGAACTTCTCTTCTAAAGAGATAGTTTTCAAGCAGTCACATATCAGCTGTTATGAGTTTTGTCAAACATCATCTTACTGAGCTGCTTCTCTCATGGCTGACTCTTCCAATGTTTCATTTGCATAATCTGCCACAGCAACAGCATGCACTGCTTGTGTGACAAGATCTAGTTTCATAGCTCTTGTCTTGCCTCTTCTAACTTCAAGCAGGGTCCTCGTTACTGGTAAATGTGATGCCCTTACGACAATAATAAGTATAAAGAGGTGATGGTGGCGTTGTTTTATCTCCCTGGAGCTACTGATGTGATGAAGATGTTGGGGAACAGCGATGAGTAAAGATGTTGAGGAACAGTGATGAATGAAGATGTTGAGGAACAGTGATGAATGAAGATGTTGAGGAACAGTGATGAATGAAGATGTTGAGGAACAGTGATGAATGAAGATGTTTAGGAACAGTGAGGAATGAAGATGTTGGGGAACAGTGGTGAATGATGATGTTTAGGAACAGTGATGAATGAAGATGTTGGGAAACAGTGATGAATGAAGATGTTGAGGAACAGTGATGAATGAAGATATTTGGGAACAGTGATGAATGAAGATGTTGAGGAACAGTGATGAATGAAGATGTTAAGGAACAGTGATGAATGAAGATGTTTGGGAACAGTGATGAATGAGCAGTGGGTTATAGTCGAGTTTTTTAAGTCCTTCAGTGGAGCTACAAAAAGCAGAGGGTGTGCAAGACATCTTTAACGAGGCAAGGTCTATTACTGAGGGTACCAGCAGTGAGGTGGGACAGTGTCTTGGTTAGCTGTAGCTCACAAACTCTGACATTAGCATGTCAGCTATAGATCACAAACCCTAACATTAGCATGTCAGCTGTAGCTCACAAACTCTGACATTAGCATGTCAGCTGTAGCTCACAAACTCTGACATTAGCATGTCAGCTGTAGCTCACAAACTCTGACATTAGCATGTCAGCTGTAGCTCACAAACTCTGACATTAGCATGTCAGCTATAGATCACAAACCCTAACATTAGCATGTCAGCTGTAGCTCACAAACTCTGACATTAGCATGTCAGTTATATTTCACAAAACCTGACATTAGCATGTCAGCTATATTTCACAAAACCTGGCATTAGCATGTCAGCTATAGGTCAATGAGTGCTAGATCAGACAGAGTTTTTGCCCCTGAAACTTAAGAGACTAAGTTAGCACAAAGGGAAAACTGACTGACAATTTTTTTTTTTAAACAGTGTGGATGTTTTGTTATATTAATCTTGTGATGTAAGATGTTAATATTCAAACATGTATCCCCAGTGCATCCATAAACATTCTTATCATGTTTGTCAAAGAGCAAAGAAAAACCATGGGACATGAGAGAGAGAGAGAGAGAGAGAGAGAGAGAGAGAGCAATGGCTACCAGAGTCAGTGTGACATGACGTACCATGAAAGTATTCTGATGTCACAAATAAAGTGAAGAGCTCATTCATCGGCCCTAAGCATGAGACAAAGATTGGATTCTGGAATGTAAGAACGATGGCAGCACCAACAAAAACTACTCAGGTCATCAGAGAAATGGAGAGATACCATCTAGACATACTGGGCATCAGCGAAATGCGATGGCCAGAAGCAGGTAAAAGATCAGCAGAAAATGGTAAGTTAATAATACATTCAAGCAGAGAGGATGGGAAACACCAAGAGGGGGTAGGAATAATTATGTCAAATGTAGCAACAAAGAGCCTTGTAGAATGGGAACCAGTGAACAGTCATATAATAAAAGCACAATACAACCTAAGACACGGAAGAATGACAATAATACAGTGTTATGCACCCACCGAAAGATGCAGATGATGAGGTGAAAGACGATTTCTATCACCAACTACAACAAATCATCAACAAACTCCCTAAACACAACATCCTAATTGCTATGGGGGACTTCAACGCTAAGGTAGGGAAGGATAACACCAACGTTGAAAAAGTAATGGGGAAAGAAGGAACTGACATGGTTAATCAGAACGGAGAAAGATTAATTGAAATATGTCTAACAGAGGGCATGGTCATTGGAGGCACAATATTCCCACACAAAGAGATACATAAAACAACATGGATATCTCCTGATGATAGAACTAGAAACCAGATAGATCATTTTTGTATTAGAAAGCACTACAGAGCATCTCTGATAGATGTAAGGTCATATAGGGGTGCAGATGTTAACAGTGATCACAACCTGTGCATAGGGAAAATAAAACTAAATCTGAAAAGCCAACTCAAGAAATCAATACACAGAAAGATAAATAGCCACAGCCTACAAGAAGAGAATACTAACAGTAATTTAAATCAGGAACTTGCAATCATTCCAAAACACCCAGTGAAGTTGAGGAGATAGGTATAGATGAATTATGGAATTCTTACAGCACAGCCATAATCACAGCAGCAAAAGCAAGCGCTGGATTGAAAAAACCAAATAGAAAAGCATGGATATCAGAAAACACATGAAAGACGAGCAGTCAAATTAGACATGTTGAATGCAAAAACAGATCTTGGAAAAGATCTGGCAAAAACAACATACAAAGAAATAGACAAGAAAGTAAAAAGTTCAGCTAGAAGGGATAAAAGAGAATACATAGACAATATGGCAAAAGAGGAAGAGAAAGCAGCAAAAACAGGAGACAGCAAAACTTTATATAACATACAAAAGAGGCTAACAGGTACTATTACATCTAAAAAAGGACCAATACTTAGCAAAATGGGAACCCTGTTAACTTCAAGTAAAGACCAAAAGCAAAGATGGGCTGAACACTTCCAAGAAATACTTAATCGACCACACCCAAAAGAATTGTTAGACCTTGAAACCAGCCCACCAGTTAAATGAAAACGTAAATGAAATTACATTGCATGAAACTGAAACAGCAGTGAATTTAATGGTTAACAACAAAGCTGCAGGTGAAGATGAAATAACAGCCAAAATGCTAAAAGCTATCAATAGTGACAACATGAGACAACTACAGAGAATGTTTAATAAGATTTAGAAAGAAGAAAAGGTCCCTTCTAAATGGAAAAAAAGGAATCATTGTTAAAATATTTTTAAAAAGGCAACCTCAGTGACTGTAACAATTGGAGAGGAGTAACTTTAATATCAGTTGTGTCAAAAGTATTTTGCAAGGTCATTTTGAATAGACTTAAGGATATAGTGGATACTGCAATGAGAGAAGAACAAGCAGGATTTCGAAAAGGGAGAAGCTGTCTCGACCAGATCTTTACTCTAAGAATAATATTTGAAGAATATATTGAAAAGTAAAAACCATTAATACTGAACTTCATAGACTTTAAAAACGCATTTGATAGCATACACAGTGATTCACTGTGGAGAATTATAAGCCTATATGGAATACCATCTAAAATTGTCAATATCATTAAGGACCTCTACATTGGATATGTTTGTGCAGTCAAAACAGAAGAAGGGATGAGTGAATGGTTCCAGATTGAAACAGGTGTAAAAAAAGGATGTATACTGTCTCCTTTACTTTTTGGAATTATAATAGACTTCATAACGAAAAAATGCTGCACAGATAACACAGGTATTGACTGGGTAAATGGGACCCAACTAGAAGATCTTGATTTTGCTGATGACATAACTCTTATCAGTAACAATGTGAATTCCATGCAAGAAAAAACAGATAGCCTGTCTTCACTGGCTAGCAAAACAGGACTTGAAATTCTCTCTCTCTCTCTCTCTGAACCTTAAGTGCCCAGGGCACATGGGGCTTCCGCAAGGGTTTTCCACAAATGCCTGTCCTTCGCCTTTTTTTCTGCTCTTGCCCAGGTGAGCCCTCTATTGCTCAACATCCTTTCTGTTGTTCTTCTCCATGTCTCTTTTGGTCTACCCTTACTTCTGCTCCCCTGTGGTGTCCATCTTAGTGCTATTTTTGGTAGTGAGTTATCAGTCATTCGGAGCACATGTCCCAACCATCGCCAGCGTCTTTCCTCAATAATTGTTGTCAGTGGTTTCATCTGCATTTCTGCTAATAAAATGTTATTTCTTATGGTGTTTGGCCAAAATATTTTTTTTATTTCTTCGTAAACATTTAGTCTGGAAAGAATTCAACTTGTTTTCTATGGTTTTGGTGATTTTCCAGCATTCACTTCCATAGAGTAGTATACTTAGAACATTACTCTTAAATATCCTGATTTTCATATTTATGCTTAGTTTTTTGGATTTCCATATATTCTGCAGCATTGCAAAAGCCTGGTTTGCTCTAGTAAGTCTGCTGTTGATGTCCTCTGTGCTGTCTCCATTTACTACTACTCTGCTGCCAAGGTATACAAATTCGTTGACCTCCTCCACTAACTTGTTATCTACTCTGAGTACATTTCTGTTGTTCACATTTTGCTTCATTAACTTTGTCTTTCCTACGTTGATCTTTAGTCCTATGTTGTTTGCATTCTGAGTTAGCTTGTTTATTTTATCTTGCATATCCTTGTGACTGCTTGATAATAGACAAATGTCGTCCGCAAAGTCAAGGTCCTCCAGCACTGTGTCAAGGGTCCATTGTAATCCTCTGCGTTTATCTGATGTTGCCTCCTTCATTAACCAGTCTACTGCCAAGATAAATAATGTTGGTGATAGTACACATCCCTGTTTCACTCCTGTTTGTACCCTAAAGCTGCTGGAGGTATGTTCTCCACAGATAACTTTGCACTGAAAACCCTCGTATAGGGCTTTGATTACATTAACTATTTTATGGGGGAGGCCATGCCATCTTAGGATTTTCCACAGTGCATCTCTGTTGAGACTTGAAATTAACAAGGACAAAATAAAAATAATGAAACTTCCCATTATTCAAAATGAAAAAATACACATAGAAGGGACAGATATTGAAGAAGTCAATCAATTTGCATACCTTGGCAGCTACATAGACCAAGATGGTGACACCAGAAAGGAAGTTAGAATTAGAATTGCAAAAGCAGCATTAATCTTAAAGAATCTTGATAATATATGGCATTCAAAAGTTATAAGCACAAGAACCAAGTTAAGACTATTCAATTCAAATGTAATATCTGCCCTCATTTATGCATGTGAAAGCTGGAAAGCAACTAAAGAAATAGACAAGAAATTAGACTCTTTTGAAAACAAATGCTTAAGGAAAATACTCGGCATCAAGTGGAACGAATTTAAGAACAATGTAGAGATAAGACAGATGACTGAACAACAACCAGTCTCATGGGTGATCAGGAAAAGGAGATGGACATATGCTGGTCACTTGATGAGAAGAAATGATCAGAGAGTCCCAAAACAAGCTATCAAGTGGAACACAACAGGCCGAAGAAAAAGAGGCAGACCGCGTGAAACTCTGAAGAGGACATTATTAAGAGAGGCCAAATTAACAGGCATAAAATCCTTTGATGAGGTTGAAAGACTCACCGAAGACAGGAAAAATTGATGAACTACTTTGCGAGCCCTATGTGACGTTTAATGGCACAGGAAGGATATAAGATATAAGAAATAAAGTGACAGAAAATGTGGCACTAACCGTGGGTATCTGTGTCTGAATTTCTCTGACTGTCAACTTGTTGTAGTTAGCTCCAGTGTCCTGAGTGTCCTCAGAGGGCAGTGTCAGCTAAAGATGTCAACAAAATTAGACACAGTCAATGTCTATGTTAAAACATAACATTTTATTTATTCACAGTTATTAGATTTATGTATGAAACATGTGTGTATGTATCTATCATTTAAACATTACTATCATATCTTCTAAATGTATAAATAAATATGAGCAGATACAAACCACTCAAAGACACACACATCCATGGGTGTGATAGATGGTATCACAAGCATAAATGACATCATTCAGTTTAGATGACATTACACCACAGATGACGTCACATCATAGATGACATGAGATACCAACATGATTGAACTACAAGAAAAAAAAAACAATTCTTTATTTACATTTGCCAGTCTGATTTCAAACTCCAGGAGGTCATCAAGCTGCCGGTCTACCTCAGGTCCATCTCCTCCCAGAAGCTTCACAATGTCCTTCATAAACCGACTGTCAACAGAGCACAGCATACAAACTCAAACTCATATCATGATGTTAGGATTTCATAGGATGATACATGAGATGATGTTAGTGACACAAGTTAAACAGTATCATCCTTTACAGTTGGGACTGATAAGATGGTAGATGAGATGATGTTAGAGCTATAATCTAAACTGCATCATCCACAAGAGTCTGAGCATTCACAAACAATTTGGTTTTTGGCAAACTTGCTAGTCACTTCAAATCATGTTTAATTTTGGTTCTGCTTCTCCTGTTTCTCTTGGTCTGTCAGTTTGTGGTCTAGTTTTTCTGTAAAAGTAACATGATAATCATGCCAATTAACTGCTAGTATATGGAACATGATGATGCTTTTGCCTACCTGTATGCCTGCATGTGAGTGACATGATCTTTTAGGAGGTAATATTCTCTGCTAGGCATCCCCAGTAAAGCCTGATCAAGCTGTTTGGAGGCAACAAACATTATTAGTTTATACAGAAATAGCAACAGCACCAACAAAAACAGCAGCAGCAACAACAAGAACAACACAAGAGCAACACTAGCAACAAAAACAGCAGCAGCAACAACAAGAACAATAACAACAGCAGGAGCAACACCACCAACAGAAACAGCAGCAGCAACAACAAGAACAACAGGAAGAGCAATACTACTAACAAAAAACAGCAGCATCAACAACAAGAACAACAGGAAGAGCAATACTACCAACAAAAAACAGCAGCATCAACAACAAGAACAACAGGAAGAGCAACACTACTAACAAAAACAGCAGCATCAACAACAAGAACAACAACAAGAGCAACATTACTAACAAAAACAGCACCAGCAACAACAGAAAAACAGCAAGAACAACACCACCAACAAAAGCAGCAGCAGTAACAACAAGAACAACAGCAAGAACAACACCACCAACAAAAAAAGCAGCAGCAACAACAACAGCAACATTAATTACAAAAACAGCAGCAACAACAGCATCACCAATTTCAACAAGAACAACAGCAACACCACCACTAATAACAGCTACTACAACTACTGAGTTATGGGATAGCATTCATGTTGACTATAACAACAGCTGCTCATGAATGTTTTATGCTATAACATTCCTGTAGTCTCCAGCCACAATCTTACCAATATGATCCCTCTGACTCTCAGCTACATCTTACCTATATGATCCCTCTGACTCTCGGCCACATCTTACCTATATGATCCCTCTGATTCTCAGCCACATCTTACCTGTATGATCCCTCTGATTCTCAGCCACATCTTACCTGTATGATCTCTCTGATTCTCAGTCACATCTTACCTATATGATCTCTCAGATAATCAGCCACATCTTACCTATATGATCTCTCTGATAATCAGCCACATCTTACCTATATGATCTCTCTGATAATCAGCCACATCTTACCTATATGATCTCTCAGATAATCAGCCACATCTTACCTATATGATCTCTCAGATAATCAGCCACATCTTTCCTGTATGATCTCTCTGATTCTCAGCCACATCTTACCTGTATGATCTCTCTGATTCTCAGCCACATCTTACCTGTATGATCCCTCTGACTCTCAGCCACTCCTTGTCCAGAGTCTTTCATTCAAATTTCAACATTTTTCTAGGATGGGCTGTCTTAATGAGCTACTTCCTGATTCATTCTGAGCCATCTTCCCAGGTCAGGTTTGTTTCACTACCTCCAGCTTGCTCTGTGCCTTAGCATAAGTTTGCAGGCCTGGCCAGGTTTGTTTCTGCTCACCCTGAATTGTAGCATTCTCATGTTCTTGTTCTTCTTTAGCCTAGAACTATTTCTCATGCTACAGTTCTCAGCATATAGCTGTGTTCTTTAATCATTTGTTCTTATTCATGCCTCACATATTGATAGTGATGAACCCAATTCTCATCTATAATCAGAAATTGCTGAAGAAACTTTTCAGGATCTGCAGAAAAATGGCCAAGATTGTCTCTTAACATGTTGAGACGCTGTCATTTGTGATCAATTCCAAGAAGTTTCTGGATCCATCGAGCAGAGACCTTTGTCATTTTGAAGATCATTGTGAATAATGGCATGAACACGTTCCTGGGAGATGCCCAACTCAGTACCAATGTACCGCTCAGTTAGTCGTCGATCCTCCATTATCATGTCATGGATTCTGCCGGTGGTTTCATCGGTGGTTACCATTCTTGGTCTTCCTGGATGGGGATCATCTTCCAGACTTTCCCTTCCTTGTTTGAATTGAGCTGCCCATCTCTTCACTGTGCTGTAAGAAGGGGCACTCTCCCCTAGAGTCTCTACCATATCCTCATGGATCTCCTTCGATGATGCAGAGGTACGAATGACTGCTCGATGAGAAATTTTATCCATGTTCTCAATTTCTGCCACCCCTTACCACTTCAGTAACCTTTAAAAAAATTGGTTACAATTAATTTCTTGAAACTTGTTTAATCTTACATTAACCTGAACTACAAATTCATCTAATATCAGCTGTGTGTTTCAAGTATTTGTACCTTATGCTGAGAACTTATCAATCACCCCTCATATAACTTCAACACGTAGAACAATGGTAAGCAGTAACTTAAACACATTGAACAATGTCAAACTATAATCTCAGCACATAGAACAATGTTAGATGATAATCTCAGCACACAGAACAATGCCAGACTATAATCTCAACACACAGAACAATGCCAGACTATGACTGACAGAGGTTTGAGCTAACACCCTTTACCTGGATGATGTTCCTGGAGGAGTTCTTGTCATCTGGTCCCACCCTGCACAAGAGCACCACTGAAGTGCCATACTTCACTCGTATCTTGGCCAGAACATCCTCCAGCACAAACGTCTCTGCTGACCACTGGTCATCTAGCACTGGCCAGCCACCCAAATCTCTAATGAGCTTACGTAGTGGGGCATCTCCAACCTCTTCTATCTGGGCTAATGCAAGATGTAACAGATGATGCACCAACACAGTGTTTGTTATCTTCTTAGTTGTGGCTGTATCTTATCTTCTCTATCATGATATAACACAATACCTCTTATCTTCATTACCTGTGCTTGTGACAATATTTCTTATCTACTACTATTTTTTTTTCAAATTATAGTTCACTTTTAATACTCGTCAAACGAAACTCACAAGTACTCGTAACATTGAGACATCTCTGAAAGCGTTTTACACAAAGTTTCAAAAATATCAAATCTTCTGCATTTCTCACCCAGTGCTAATAATCATGTTCTAACTTGAAACACATCTTCTGTCTGTCCTAAACTGCTTCTAGTTCTAAACTGCTTCTCTATCTCCGGAATATCTGTTGGCTCTACTTGTCCATCTGTTCTATCTGTCGTTGCTCTTTTTGCTTCTTTTCAAGAACTTTATTTTCAAAAATCAGTACATGACAGTTTCATACATAAATCTGACATAATAATTAAGGTTAAATAATGTGTTTTCAGGATAACGGTGATTCTTATCTACTAGTATTTATCACATTTCTTATCTATATTATTTATCTCTGCACAATATTTATCTCCCTTACTTTTATGTAAAACAGAATGCCTTATCTCCCTGGTTTGTGCTATGTCACAATATTTATGTTTTCATTTAGTTATAATTTCTGGCTTCAGATATGTTTGTCAGAATATTTATTACTCCTATATATATATATATATATATATATATATATATATATATATATATATATATATTATCTCCCTTATTTCTATATGTCACAGTATTTCTTACCACAATATTCTCTGTCTCCTTTACTTTATCTGTCATGATCCCCTGGGAACAACTGTGTTAAGAGCACACTTATCTTAACATAGTCTTTGTGAGACAGGGAACATAGATCTGTTTGCTTAAAAACTCTGATCTACTTCTTGGCCCAGAAACATGTAGCAATCAACACTAATTGTAATTGTTATTTTTGTAAAATGTAATGTCAGGTTGGTGGATGGATGGGGACATGGAGATCACCGGCGGGGATGAGGATAATCTGATGTGAGAGCAATGAATCCAGGACGTGACAAGCCTATGGGTCTTTACAACAATGGCTATCAGAATGATGTAAACAAAACAGAGCCAGTAGACTATAGGTGGCGGGGAATGGATATCGTTGAGGCACTCATCAGATTCCTCATCCCAAAGTCGGAGTGTCTCTGTAGAACTGTCTCAAAGCTGTCTGGCCAGCCAGTGTTGCATGCTGGATCTGACGTGGAGAAGGGGCTTAAGTGCAGCCACCAGAGGCTGGAAAACAAAGTTTAGGCCAGACTAGCCTACACCACTCTCTTCATGGCAGTCCAAGCAAGACCACAGTCTGCCCTAGCAAGGAAAGGTGCTGAAGTCGGAGGTACCCAGCCAAAAGGCGCATCGCAAAAATCAGGGTACCAGTCATCATCGCCAGTGTGCGTAGGAAGAAGAAGAAGAACAAGATCTGTCATGATGTCTCTTATTTCTCCTACTTACATTTGTCACAGTGTGCCTTATCTCCTGTCATCATATAAAAGTCAAAATATTTCTTACCCCCTTCCTTATGTATTATAGCAGTACTCGTGTAAAAACGTTTGGCTCGATAGTAAGGGCATTATTATGGGTCTTTCTTTTTTGAATTTTCTCGCGCTGAGATCCTTCGAGAAGGTCACGGGGGCTGCAAAACCCGTGACAGGGAATTGTGGGGGCAAGGCTGAGTGCGTGGAGTCAGTTTTGGTTTGAACTTGTAACTTTGTAGAGGTTTTTTGAGCTGTGTGATGTCTTCGTGGAACATATGAACGTGATAGTTGTACTGCCACATGGCAGGGATAACCAGCCGGCAGTCAGATTTAATGTTATTTTCATCAACATTATCATCCTTCCATCAATAAATGTTCCAAATCACCGTTACCCAGGATTTACTTGACTATCTGTACCAGTTGTCGTCAACGCGAGGTTTTGAAGAGCCTGGATGAGAAGTATGTCTGGAACAATGTTTAACTAATCCAGCAGGTGAGAGTGAGAGCTGGAATTCTGTGTATAACTAGTCCAGTAACCTCAACTCTCGAAGATCAAGATAAAAGTCTACCCTGTTATTCACATGCGTAACGTGATCACTACGATACGATACGGCCTAAGTAAAGCCCCATTAACGCACTGTACACACCAACAGTACAGACAGAAAGAATAAGACCACCAAAATCCTGTTATAGTATATCACAGTACTTTTATCTACTTCAGTCAATTAAGAGACATAATACAATAACAAAAACCATACTAGAGGAAAAAAGTTGAAGGAAAAAGAACGACAGGAAGACAAAGATACAGATGGGTGGACCATATAAGCAGATGGATGGGATTCAGCTTGGCCGGGCGCACTATAAAGGCATATGACAGAGCAATTCCACTGAGGGTATGGCACATGATACTTACTCATATTTATGCATGATTTGTACAAGATCTTTGCTTTCATGATGGCGTCACTGTCTCGTCCTGTATTTGGTTCCTCCAGAAGATCTACAGAAGCAAATGCCGGGTAAAGTTAATGATGATAAATGTTCTTCTGCTGTGACATTGCAGGTGTCATCTGCGCATGTCATATAAAAGAATTAGAACACACAGTAAGAGCATTCTGTGGACGGTTTATTGTCTACGATATTGGCATTTCTAAGGTGGTCAAATGAGGCCATATTCAAGGCAGGCAAGCTAAAGTCTTTAACAGGCTCTTGTGTCACCACATCCTGTCCATGAATCATGAATGTGTTGAAAAATATTGAAAGTTGTGGCAGTCTTAGAAAGTTCTTTTATTTTTACTTACAAAATTCACAAACATTTTAATTCAACTGTCCTAAATCATGAACTACAGATCCTAGAACATGTAGACATTGCAGCACAGTCAGAGAGAGAGAGAGAGAGAGAGAGATAGAGAGAGAGAGATATTGTGCACACTTGCAGAGGGCATTTGGAGTAATGAGCCAGAAAACATGGAAATCGATATTTTATGATCAGTTTAAACTGTTATTTATAATTGATTCAGATTATATTAGGGTTAGAGGACCATTACAAATTATAAATAAAATAACGGTTTCTCTACAATTTAATCAAATTTTAAGAAAGTTCAGGTTTTACACAACAGTATGAGCTAATTATGGGCAAAGTGTAACTTCTTGGTGAAAACATGGCGGATGAGTAACAAGAAATCTTGGCGGTGTCTTGTTTGCCAGGAAAAGTGTTAAAATGTGTACACGAGTGAAAACTGAACTTTTAGAAAGTTTTCCTGGGATAAAGGGGTGTCCTGGATGATCTGCGGAGAAGTTGACCCAAGACAGAAGCTAGACAGATACCGGGAAAACTTAGTGAAAACTGTCTTCTAGACATTGGAAGCATGTCTCGAGATTTAGCATTAAGTGAATACTGAAAGAAGAAGAAGAAGAAGAGAAAGAATAAGAAGAAGAAGAAGAAGAAGATGATGATGATGATGATGATGTCATATCAAAATTACAACACCTAACTTTCCTTTTCCACTTTCATATTATCATCTACGGCCGACTCACCTTTCATGATCACCTGCAGCTCGTCGTGTAGCTTGTCGAAGGTGTTATAGGTGGGCTTGTCCTCCGGGATTGTGTGTCTCTTGTTCCACTGACCACAAGCGAAGTGGAAGAAATCCTGGCAAGGGTCGGCCGTGAAGTCCATGCCAGCCATCAGCTGTGCCGCTGAAAGGTCAGGGGTCAGTGACAAGCTTTTCTATCGGCACAGACGTTTTATGTAACATATGTTTACATGTTTTTTTTTTACTTAACCTGATAAGGACGTGTTTAGACGTTCTGCCTTATAGCTGCTTAGGACGTGTTTAGACGTTCTGCCTTATATCTGCTAAGGACGTGTTTAGACGTTCTGCCTTATATCTGCTAAGGACGTGTTTAGACGTTCTGCCTTATAGCTGCTAAGGACGTGTTTAGACGTTCTGCCTTATAGCTGCTAAGGACGTGTTTAGACGTTCTGCCTTATAGCTGCTAAGGACGTGTTTAGACGTTCTGCCTTATAGCTGCTAAGGACGTGTTTAGACGTTCTGCCTTATAGCTGCTAAGGACGTTTTTAGACGTTCTGCCTTATAGCTGCTAAGGACGTGTTTAGACGTTCTGCCTTATATCTGCTAAGGACGTGTTTAGACGTTCTGCCTTATAGCTGCTAAGGACGTGTTTAGACGTTCTGCCTTATAGCTGCTAAGGACGTTTTTAGACGTTCTGCCTTATAGCTGCTAAGGACGTGTTTAGACGTTCTGCCTTATATCTGCTAAGGACGTGTTTAGACGTTCTGCCTTATGTCTGCTTAGGAGGTGTTTAGACGTTCTGCCTTATATCTGCTAAGGACGTGTTTAGACGTTCTGCCTTATAGCCGCTAAGGACGTGTTTAGACGTTCTGCCTTATAGCTGCTAAGGACGTGTTTAGACGTTATGCTGTATCATTGCTAAGAACGCCTTTACACGTCCCAATGTTTCCTCATCTCTGATTCTAACGATCTGTTAATTCCTTTCTTGCAGTTTTCCAGTTGCTGCTATAAACAACCACAGTTGTCCAAGACTGGAGGAAACCACAACCGCTACTTTTAGTTGTATATGGCCTGGTTTCACCAAGCAGGACTTTTTTCTTACAGTGTGTACTACTCTGCTGTGTTGTGGTCGTGTTGTATTTAGTACACCATAAAATATTTCTTATACCACAACCTCAAGATGAGTTTATACAGACACTCTTAGAATTTCTTAAAATGGTGACAGTGAAGACGTAGCTGAAGTTTGTAGTTCTGACAGTGAAGACGTAATTGAAGTTTGTAGTTCTGGCTGTGAAGACGTAATTGAAGTTTGTAGTTCTGACAGTGAAGACGTAGCTGAATTATATCGTTCTGACAGTGAAGACGTAACTGAAGTTTGTAGTTCTGACAGTGAAGACGTAACTGAAGTTTGTAGTTCTGACAGTGAAGACGCAACTGAAGTTTGTAGTTCTGACAGTGAAGACGCAACTGAAGTTTGTAGTTCAGACAGTGAAGACGTAACAGTAGTATGTAGTTCTGACAGTGAAGACGTAACAGTAGTATGTAGCTCTGACAGTGAAGTCGTAACAGTAGTATGTAGCTCTGACAGTGAAGACGTAACTGAACTATGTAGCTCTGACAGTGAAGGCGTAACAGTAGTATGTAGCTCTGACAGTGAAGCCGTAACAGTAGTATGTAGCTCTGACAGTGAAGTCGTAACAGTAGTATGTAGCTCTGACAGTGAAGGCGTAACAGTAGTATGTAGCTCTGACAGTGAAGCCGTAACAGTAGTATGTAGCTCTGACAGTGAAGTCGTAACAGTAGTATGTAGCTCTGACAGTGAAGACGTAACTGAACTATGTAGCTCTGACAGTGAAGCCGTAACAGTAGTATGTAGCTCTGACAGTGAAGACGTAACTGAAGTTTGTAGCTCTGACAGTGAAGACGTAACTGAAGTTTGTAGCTCTGACAGTGAAGACGTAACTGAAGTTTGTAGCTCTGACAGTGAAGACGTAACTGAAGTTTGTAGTTCTGACAGTGAAGACGTAACTGAAGTTTGTAGTTCTGACAGTGAAGACGTAACTGAAGTTTGTAGTTCTGACAGTGAAGACGTAACTGAAGTTTGTAGTTCTGACAATGAACAAGGTTATCTGAGTACTTATGTCCTGCCACGAACATTGAATAGATGACTGGCGAACAAGAAA
The DNA here is from genome assembly GCA_009760885.1 of Achatina immaculata. NCBI lineage: Eukaryota > Metazoa > Mollusca > Gastropoda > Stylommatophora > Achatinidae > Lissachatina > Lissachatina immaculata. Next base: position 44,381,616 of record CM019696.1, on the reverse strand, counting down.
GAAAACTGAAAAGAAATGAGTGTCACAAATTCTTTACTCCAGTTATTCGTGTTTAGTGAAGTTATGTCCCTGGACAGTTTTTATTACTTTTGAGAATGTTGCATTTCTCTGACTAAAGCGCTGATGTTTGCACCGATCAACTTTTCAGAAACGTTTTCCATCAACAGAATCATCAACACTCAAGGAAAAGAGCTCCAGTGAGAAGACTTGGTGTGTTAAGAAAAAGATGACAGGAAACAAAGATAGCGATGTTATATTGTGTGTTACGCCATGTTTTTTTTTGCAACATTTCACGCAGAAAAAACTTTGAATAAACGAGTTTCTTATTTCTATTTTTAAAAATTTTATGTAAAAATCATTCATCGACGAGATTTAATCATCAAGAAGATAAATAGTAATACATGACATGATTAATGAAAAATAATCACAGAGAGTTGAGATAAATCTTAGATTTTCAGGCGACATAAAAATTAGTATCATGAGGGGGAGGGGGAGGGGGAGGGGCACGCAAGTGAGAGATGTAGAGCAGCAGACGCGAAGACAGCAAAGAAGAGTTCAGAGACATCTCTGCTGTCTTCTTGTTTGTTCTAGCTACAGGTCTGATGTCTGCTAGACACATTATTCCTAATAATTACTGCCCAATATTGTTATATTAATGAATGCTTATGATGTGATATTGTTTATTTGTACAGTTCGAACTTAGCGTGAGGATGTAGCATAAACACGTAAGTTTTGATGTGATTCAACCTGTATTTTATATCAAGTATGTGAGCAGGCTGTCCAGGCTGTTGATAGCACTTCAAGCTCTTTCACGTCCAAGGACCACTTGTACGGACACATACAAGTTGCTGACCGTCATTTTAGAAGTAATATGGCTATGCTGTGAGCCTTTGATTATTTGTATTCAATAGATCCTACTTGGAACTTATTTGTATTCAATAGATCCTACTTGGAACTCATTTGATTGCGCAGCCGTGGACCACCTGGCTAGGCACATCCATGGACCACCTGAAAGGTCACAGCCGTGGACCACCTGAAAGGTCACATCCATGGACCACCTGAAAGGTCACAGCCGTGGACCACCTGAAAGGGCACAGCCGTGGACCAACTGAAAGGGCACAGCCGTGGACCACCTGAAAGGGCACAGACGTGGACCACCTGAAAGGGCACAGACGTGGACCACCTGAAAGGGCACAGCCGTGGACCACCTGAAAGGGCACAGACGTGGACCACCTGATAAGGTGCAGCCGTGGACCACTTGATAAGGTGCAGCCGTGGACCACTTGATAAGGTGCAGCCGTGGACCACCTGAAAGGGCACAGCCGTGGACCACCTGAAAGGGCACAGACGTGGACCACCTGAAAGGGCACAGACGTGGACCACCTGAAAGGTCACATCCATGGACCACCTGAAAGGTCACAGCCGTGGACCAACTGAAAGGGCACAGCCGTGGACCACCTGAAAGGGCACAGACGTGGACCACCTGATAAGGTGCAGCTGTGGACCACCTGAAAGGTCACAGCCGTGGACCACCTGAAAGGGCACAGACGTGGACCACCTGATAAGGTGCAGCCGTGGACCACCTGATAAGGTGCAGCCGTGGACCACCTGACAAGGTGTAGCAGACTCCATTTTGAGGACCTCGACATACCAAATAATCTGAAGTTTTCTCTGTGTTTTTTCCCTCTGGGTTATACACGTTTACATTGTTACAAACTGCTTCCTTAGTTATACACGTTTACATTGTTACAAACTGCTTCCTTAGTTATACACGTTTACATTGTTACAAACTGCTTCCTTAGTTATACACGTTTACATTGTTACAAACTGCTTCCTTAGTTATACACGTTTACATTGTTACAAACTGCTTCCTTAGTTATACACGTTTACATTGTTACACACTGCTTCCTTAGTTTTACACGTTTACATTGTTACAAACTGCTTCCTTAGTTATACACGTTTACATTGTTACAAACTGCTTCCTTAGTTATATACGTTTACATTGTTACAAACTGCTTCCTTAGTTTTACACGTTTACATTGTTACACACTGCTTCCTTTGTTATACATGTTTACACTGTATAAACTGCTTCCTTATTTATGTCTCATATACAAGCTTCATAGCGGTCTGATACCTCACTCATGATTACATTCATACGTGTACAAACTACACATGTGCTTACTCAAGTTACGTACATATGCAAATACATTACATTTGTACTCACTCAAGATACATACATATATATACACTACACACGTACTCACTCAAGATACGTACATACACATACACATGTACTCATTCAAGATAAGTACATACACAATACACTTGTACTCATTCAAGATACGTACATACACAATACACTTGTACTCATTCAAGATACGTACATACACAATACACATGTACTCATTCAAGATACGTACATACACAATACACTTGTACTCATTCAAGATACGTACATACACAATACACTTGTACTCATTCAAGATACACATATAATCACTCAAGTTATGTATATACACATACACACTACATATGTACTCTCTCAAGATACATACATACACACTACACATGTACTCACTCAACATACAATAATAATAAACACTACATACGTACTCATTCAAAATACGTACATACACATACACACTACACATGTACTCACTCAAAATACGTACATGCACATACACAGTTCACATGTACTCACTCAAGATACGTACATACACATATACACTACACATGTACTAACTCAAGATACGTACATGCACATACACACTACACATGTACTCATTCAAGATACGTACATACACATACACACTGCACATGTACTCACTCAAGATATGTACATACATATACATACTACACATGTACTCACTTAAGATTCGTACATACACATACACAGTAACACAATAATTGGTGTATAAGTATACAACTATACACTAAACACTGCAGTAAAGCTGTGATACTAGAATGTATAAAATTGGAAAAAAGTAGGAGCAGCTTTATTACTTAACGATTACAAAGTTGTGACGTTTCGGCGTGAGCCTTAATCATACAAAAACATACAGGACGAAGAAATAGGGAGAGGAGATAAAGTATAGATTTACATGAATACTGTAAAAAAAAAAAAGTACTTAGCTGTAAATAAGGTGTGGCTTGTCTGGCGGTGTGTGTCAGGAATGGATCTGGTAGGACGTGGAAATTGTTTAAATAGAGACCTGTGACATGTGGTCGGTGGGTTGTAACTGGGAGTGGTGGATGGGGAACCGGGGAGGGGAGAGAGAGTGACGCACTACTGGCCTAGCTAGGAGAATTTGAAACAGGTGATTGGGGAAGAGATGTTGCAGAGAAGAGGGGTTGCTGAGAAAATAGCGGGGTTGCAGAGTGATGCTGTGAGGAAGTTTGAAAAGTAAAAAGGGGTGGATTTAGTGGAGAGGTACTATAATGATTGAAGAAGATGATGTTACGTGTAACTAAACAGCGAGTTTAACCCATGTGGTTCCAGCGTCCCATAATTTTGAATGCATCGGTTCTCAAGTGCCAGGCGGCTTGTGTCATCTGCGTGACATTGTTTAATGGCTGTTACCAGAAAATCAGATTTGCCTCTGTGGTTGGGGCCATTGAAATGATTTGGGACTGGTTTCGAAGCATGCTGGGTGATGTCGTATAGATGTTTTTGCATGCGGTCCCCTAATCTGAGGCCAGTCTCACCGATATATGTTATCCTGCATCTTTTGCACACGATGACATATATCACATTTCGGGACTCGCATGTGAATCCCTCATGAAGAGTGAGGATAGTTTTGGGAAAGGTGATTGTTTTCGTTTCCCAAACTACAGGGCAGGTAACGCAGCGGGGGCGGTTACATTTTCTGGTGCCAACATACGTTTGTAAACGTGAGCCAAACCTTAAGGACATCCTCGTCCACAGCCACTTGAAGCAGAGCCTTAAGTATGTCAAATTCTCCTAGCTAGGCCAGTAGTGCGTCACTCTCTCTCCCCTCCCCGGTTCCCCATCCACCACCCCCAGTTACAACCCACCGACCACATGTCACAGGTCTCTATTTAAACAATTTCCCCGTCCTACCAGATCCATTCCTGACACACACCGCCGGACAAGCCACACCTTGCAATTTACAGCTAAGTACTTTTTTTTTTTTTACAGTATTCATGTAAATCTATACTTTATCTCCTCTCCCTATTTCTTCGTCCTGTATGTTTTTGTATGATTAAGGCTCACGCCGAAACGTCACAACTTTGTAATCGTTAAGTAATAAAGCTGCTCCTACTTTTTTCCAATTTTATACATACACATACACACTACACATGTACTCACTCAAGATACATACATACACATGAACACTACACATGTACTCACTTAAGATACGTACATACACATACATACTACACATATACTCACTCAAGATACGTACACAAAATAAAGTGTGGACACTCCCAGCTTGTACCTACCTGTACTGACACACGCTTTAGTCAAACAAATCTCAGCTGTTCTGTTTCCTGAAATACAAGGAATGTGTGAACAGATGACAAGCTTATCATAAACAGTTGATGGTTCTAAAACTGTACAAGGAATGATAAAAGTTAAAAGCAGATGGCTCTCTAATATGCGAAGGATGATAAAAGTTGATCGGGAAAGTCACTACAGAATTACCAGACCGAAGACGACGAAGACTTGTGAAAGTAGATAACATAATTACTTATCAAGTTACAAGTGCTTCTCAAATTGCAGAACCAAAAAAACTATCATATTGCAAAAGTATGTATTACCATAGAAATATGTGCCTTAATAGACAACAAAGTTTTATTATACGGCACGTATAAAACTGTAACAACTGCTTGAGCAAGCGAAACAGAATAAGATTTTCCAGGGTTATTTCCCTTGTTGTTTATATTTATTGAGGGCGATTCCCTTGTTTTCATGTTATAGAGAGTCGAGCACGAGCCGTGAATGTGAACTCAGGACTGGGAAAACTGTAAGGGAAAGTGTTTGGGTTGCGAATTTGTGTGAAAGTATTAAGAAAGTCTGAATCCAGACTCTGGAAGCGAGCTGTTGTGTTTGTGTTTAACAAAGACAGACAAGAAAATGTCTCCTGTTTTTGTGTGTTTGTGGTGGAACACCTGGCCTAAGTTGTTTGTTGCCTGTTTATTGGTGTTCTCCTATGTTTCACCATTAATTTGATATTGATATTCTCCTATGTTTCAACATTAATTTGATACTGGTGTTCTCCTATGTTTCCCATTAATTTGATATTGGGGTTCTCCTATGTTTTCCCATTAATTTGATATTTGTGTTCTCCTATGTTTCGTAGTTAATTTGATATTGGTGTTCTCCTATGTTTCGCCGTTAATTTGATATTGGTGTTCTCCTATGTTTCGCCACTAATTTGATATTGGTGTTCTCCTATGTTTCAACATTAATTTGATATTGGTGTTCTCCTATGTTTCAACATTATTTTGATATAATGCTTGCTATCATCATCCCGCACTTGCACAGATCCATCATCATCAGTTTCCATCATTAAACTTTTGCTTGAATCGTCCGAAGACATGTTCAGTCTCCTGCATGTAGTCCCAGCGTGGACTTTGATACCCTGGGTTGTTTGTTGGAGTAAATCCTATAGTTGTTGCTGTTGCTATTGTTGCTGTTGCTGTTGTTGTTGCTATTGTTGTTGTTGTTATTGTTGCTGTTGCTATTTTTGCTGTTGTTGTTGCTATTGTTGTTGTTATTGTTGCTGTTGCTATTGTTGTTGTTGTTATTGTTGTTGTTGCTATTGTTGTTGTTGTTGTTATTGTTGTTGTTGTTGTTGGGTCCAAGCTGTGGCATATCTGTGTATGAATTCAGTCAGAAGATACAACATCTGATGCCTTCGTACTGTCTCTTTATCTTGCTCAACTACAAACAACTAGACTTCACCACAAGGGGAATCCGCTGTTATACTACACACTGGGGATTGCTGGATGTTTAACAAAGTTGTAGATAAATTTGGTATTAACTCTGGGATAACTTTGTTCCTGTATAGCTTCATTCTGTAAAACTTCAAACGTTGATATTTTATTTGATTACGTCCACATTTTTTATCACATAAAAAGTTAGCAACAATAACAACAAAAAATGCTATAAACAGTGAATAATGTGACGTGAGAATCTGAGAACTGAGAACCGCCATAAAGTGGCTGAGTTAATATCACACCGGCAGACAGAGTGAAAGAATTAGGCTTGCGATTGAAGATTAGGCTTCAAAGAAAAGACAAGCCTAAATGGAGTTTTTTTGTTTGTTTTTGAAGTGAGCGAAAAAAAGCGAGCAAGGACTGACGACTCGGTCAAGCAGATTTCTTGAAATCTTTGTCCGGTTTCTGTGTCCGCGACAGCTCAGAGAACAAAACTAGAAAACTGAAACAACTTTTTTGGAAACCGTTAGTCTGACAAGAGTTGACGGCGGCTTAAGCGAAGAAATACCTGGAAACTGAATGCAAATGTCCTTGTGATGACCTTGATAACGTTGAGCGGTGTCAGTTAACGATTGAAACAGTTATAACAAATAACATAATAAATAACTCTGCTGCACAGAAAGCGGATTATTATGTGCCGGCTTTCTGAGCAGAGATCAGGACGTCGACTACAGACTCATTTGTTTGCCTGATGAAGAAGACCCTGCTGCAACCAAGTGAGAGTAGCTGACAGTCTGATGTACGACGGCACACCTCTCATTGTTTGCTGGAGGAGATCTTGTCCAGTGCTTCTAACATTCAGTTCATGGAGCCGGAGATTTTGCTTTATGTCTGAACGTGTGCAGTTTATTCTTTCATTGCCCTGTTCTGTGAGAAGGGCCAGCGCTTCTACCTAAGTTACTAGCACAAAGGTCAAGGGAATTTATAAAACCCTGTATTCTAGCATCCATCCATCCATCCATCCATCCATCCATCCATCCATCCATCCGTCCATCCATCCATCCATCCATCCATCCATCCATCCATCCGTCCGTCCATCCATCCATCCATCCATCCATCCATCCATCCGTCCATCCGTCCATCCGTCCATCCATCCATCCATCCATCCGTCCATCCGTCCATCCATCCATCCATCCATCCATCCGTCCATCCATCCATCCATCCATCCATCCATCCATCCATCCATCCTACCCCCACCACATTTGTACACTACTTTATAACTATATTTTTGTCCGCACATTTTGTTGAACTTTCCCTTCTAATTTTTTTTAATGTGACCCAAACCTAACATTCTGTCCATCGTTTTTGTCTGAACTCTCTCATACTTAACCTCACTACATCTAAACCTAACATTCTATCCATCATTTTTGTCTGAACTCTCTCATACTTAACCTCACTACATCTAAACCTAACATTCTATCTATCATTTTTGTCTGAACTCTCTCATACTTAACCTCACTACATCTAAACCTAACATTCTATCCATCATTTTTGTCTGAACTCTCTCATACTTAACCTCACTACATCTAAACCTAACATTCTATCCATCATTTTTGTCTGAACTCTCTCATACTTAACCTCACTACATCTAAACCTAACATTCTGTCCATCATTTTTGTCTGAACTCTCTCATACTCTAACCTCGCTGCACCCAAACCTAACATTCTATCCATCATTTTTGTGAGAAAGCTCTCACACTCAGATCTCGCTACAATACGTGATTCTCAGTCTTATGTTTAGTTCAACAAGTGGCAGTCAGACATAGACAAGTGCTTAGATATTTTTATATTTTATTTTTACTTTGATATATCAGGGTGAGTAAACAAAATCTAACCGCAAATCAAGGGGACGTAATCAGTGAAACATTATTAAAAAATCATTTTGATTTGCTCGAGTGTCTCTTCACATGTTTTAAAGATTACGTCCCTTGGTTTACCGTTACATTATTTTACTCTCCCTCGCATATCTTTATCATTGCACAAAGTTCCTGTTATCATCTTCACTATAATCATAACGTCGGAAAAACTCTGAAAACTTGAAAGTTCACTTGAAAAGAGAGAGAGAGAAAGATAGAAACAAAAAGACAAACAAAGAAAGGATTAAATCTTTAAAAAAACCTGATAAATGAAGCCATATTTGAGCGAAATGAAAGCTGCCAGAAAAATAAAACGAGAAAGATGATGGTGATGATGATGATGATGATGATGATGATGATGCAGGTAGCTACTGTCTTGTTATGTAGCTTAAAGTGATAAAGAAATGTTCAAAGAAAACAGAAAACGTACGTCGCCTGTGACTCTTCAACTGCACATCTCTCGTGACAGCCACGGCAACAAACACAGCACACAGCAGCAACAACAAGAAGCAGAAAATCAGGAGGTACTTCTCTCTTCTTGTCCACCTCCTCAGCCATATTTTGCTTGTCCTCTGCTCATCACATTTCGGCAAAAACTTCACCTGGAAAAGTGACACGAAATGACACAAGATACAGACACTTCTTCCTCTGAGCTGCCTGAAGCAGTGATCTCACCCACTTGAAGTTTTCTGCAAGCTTTCACGACATACCATCAGCTTCGCCATCATCCTCTACGTAACCTGGATTTTAATGCTACATTTATTCTAGAATGTTCGTTCTTCGCCCTGGTGGACGCTATTGTGTACAGGATGTTTAGAGTCCGTACAGGAGACCTGCCAGTGTTGCTGATCTGTAGAAGTGGTTATAGCAAACCTTGTGGTGGTCAGTCGCTGCGGTGGTCGCTGGTAGAGCTGGTTTGGTTTATATTTATCTACACTCTGTGGCTATGGTCTCAAGGTCATGGTTATCCGAGTGCATTCAGGCTGTCGCCCTCATAACCTTTACATTTTATTATATTTTATTACAACATAATAAATAATATATTTTATTACAATATAATAAATAACATTTTTTATTACAATATAACAAACAAAATATTTTATTGCTTTTACTATAGGGCAGCGTCTATCTGGCATAAACGTGCATTTTAAAGGTTTAAAAATAAGCATACGCTTGGCTGAACGTAGCCACAACCAGTGTGTGACTGGCTCCATCAACCAGTGTGTGACTGGCTCCATCAACCAGTGTGTGACTGGCTCCATCAACCAGTGTGTGACTGGCTCCATCAACCAGTGTGTGACTGGCTCCATCAACCAGTGTGTGACTGGCTCCATCAACCAGTGTGTGACTGGCTCCATCAACCAGTGTGTGGCTGGCTCCATCAACCAGTGTGTGGCTGGCTCCATCAACAGAAGCATGCTTCAGTGAGTGCTGGAATGGAAGGCGGAGCACATATGGGAATGCTTGGGCCGCGGGGACGCCAGATTACAGATGTTGACATAAATACGTTATGTATAATAAGTATTCAAACCTACGTAATCGTACAGGTGTTCTTGCTTACCTGTGCAGGATCAGCTTGGGATTCTGGGTCATCTACAGTCGACCCAGAAGTGAGGTTGGCTGTGTTTGAAGACTTCTGGGAAGGTGCCTTGCTTTTGGGAACATGATGGATTCCTCCGTTCATACTTAATAAGCGCTATCTCCGCAGATGTCTCCAAGTGATTTATCTGCAGCTCTCTACCTCCATCCGTTTCCCAAAAGAGACTTCGGTTTTCTCGACAGAGAATTTGGTTTTCTCGACAGAGACTTCAGTTTTCTCGACAGAGAATTTTGTTTTCTCGACAGAGAATTTGGTTTTCTCGGCAGAAAATGTTTGTTATCCCGACAGAGCAATAGTGTTCACATTCAACTTACATAAAGGAAACTTGCTTTAGCGTTAAGGCCCAAATTTTCCACGGGATTCTGCCGTTATTGGCGAGGGTGTGGTCGAGATATCCTTACGATAACAAACAGTCAGGTCATTCACTTCAAATTCAAAAACAAGATCAGAAAGTGAGATAATGATTTAGTTTCTCGGACGAAGGATAACTGGAAGTTCAAATCCAGAAATTGTTCACAATTTCAAATATTTCAGGGACTTCGCGCATACGTTCACGTTTACGTTAGTGAAGTTGACAGACTGGCTAATGTTCTGTCTCTACAGAGAGTAGCGGATAAGTAGTCCAAGCCCTGCTTGTTTATAGAGCAGGCTGGCACAGGATTTACAGGATGTATCCGGTTGATCTCTGGTCTAAGTTCCTCCTACACTTGATCGTCGACACAGTCTACAATCTCTTCTTTTGATTGTTGACACGATCTACAATTTCTCCATTTGATGGTTGACACAATCTACAATCTATCCAGTTCATCGTTGACATCGTCTACAATCTTTCCACTTGATCCTTGACATCGTCTACAATTTCTCCACTTGATTGTTAACACGGTCTACAATTTCTCCACTTGATTGTTAACACGGTCTACAATTTCTCCACTTGATTGTTAACACGGTCTACAATTTCTCCACTTGATTGTTAACACGGTCTACAATTTCTCCACTTGATTGTTGACACGGTCTACAATTTCTCCACTTGATTGTTGACATGGTCTACAATTTCTCCACTTGATTGTTGATACGGTCTAGTGTTCGAAGCTGAAGATTGGAAAAAAGCACTGAATTATGTCGAATGGAACTATATCACATAGAACTATATCACATGGAACTATATCACACAGAACTATATCACATGGAACTATATCACATAGAATTATAACACATGGAACTATATATCATGAAACTACATCACACATATCTGAACAAAATTAGATCATTGCTTAAAATCCGGACTTTGAGAACTACAGTACATTTTACGAAGTGACAGAAATAACATAACAGTGCACTGTAGACTCAGTACTGGTCAAGTGTACTTCTCTGTCTACACTTTCGCTTATCTTCACATTTTTTGACTTATACTACTGTTACATCTTTCCGTTAAGTCAGTCACTGTATCAAATAACACAATCCCCGCAGCTTCAGCGAAATACTACACCAGCAATAAGAGGCACCAGGTGCCCAGCCCAGCAGGAAAATTCTGCAGGGTGCCCTCAGACAAGAGACTGCCTCGAGTGAACAATGTGGATACACGCCGCACAAGTGTACAAATCAGACGAGATGATGGGCCGATCTCTCGTCTTGACAGGACAGACAATCGATCTCGTGCCTGCGTTTCCGGGACGTGCCTGCAGCGGATTCTGTCCCTGAGCGAAGAGTTTTTAAATGCCCCATTGGATTTCGTTAAAATAATTCCGGAGATCGGGCGTGTAATCAAGGCGCTGACCCTTGGTTTATCGTGATAACTTTTTGCCTGCTTCATTACATCAACTGCCAGAGACGGGGCGTTCCGTCCAGGACGAGAAAGTGGCGGGGAGAAAAGATATTTAAGTAGAGAAGGAGAGAAAGTGGCGGGGAGAAAAGATATTTAAGTAGAGAAGGAGAGAAAGTGGCGGGGAGAAAAGATATTTAAGTAGAGAAGGAGAGAAAGTGGCAGGGATAAAAGATATTTAAGTAGAGAAGGAGAGAAAGTGTTGATATCTAGCAGTCATTGATAAAACAGAAAAGAGAGGAAGTTATCAAATAGCAGACACAGAAATACAGAAAACCCAGAAGTGACTTTATGGAAGTGCTAGAAAATAGGGGATTTATCGGGGGGGGGGGGGGTGCTGCGAGGGAAAGAAGGGGAATGGGGGAATTTAAATGTTAAGATCGTCTTCTGGGATTTGGTTTGATAGCTTGAATGTAGAGAACTGATATGAGACAGTGGGAGAGACAGATATGAGACAGTGGGAGAGACTAATATGAGACAGTGGGAGAGACAGATATGAGACAGTGGTAGAGACAGATATGAGACAGTGGGAGAGACAGATATGAGACATTGGCAGAGACAGATATGAGACAGTGGGAGAGACAGATATGAGACAGTGGGAGAGACAGATATGGAGAGAGTGAGAGAGAATGAAAGTCAGATTCACAGAGAATGTCGAAGGAGAGTGAAATAAACAGTCAGATGGGGGGATGAACAAAGGGACAGGGAAATAATCAGAAAGAGAGGGAGAGAGAGAGAGAGAGAAAAGGGGTATAAACAAAGGGAGAGAGGAATAACCAGAAAGAAAAGGAGACAGAGAGAGAAGTATAAACAAAGGGACAGGGAAATAACCAGAATGAGAGAGACAGAAAGAGAGAGAGGGGATATAAACAAAGGGACAGGGAAATAATCAGAAAGAAAGGGAGACAGAGAGAGAGAGAGGTATAAACAAAGGGACAGGGAAATAATCAGAAAGAAAAGGAGAGAGAGAGAGATATAAACAAAGGGACAGGGAAATAATCAGAAAGAAAGGGAGACAGAGAGAGAGAGAGAGGTATAAACAAAGGGACAGGGAAATAATCAGAAAGATAGGGACAGAGAGAGAGAGAGAGAGAGAGAGAGAGAGGGAGAGAGAGAATGAATGAAAGAATGAACGAACATACTTTATTTTCAAAGGGTTAAGAATTGGTCACGCAGGCCCGTCTGACGTTCTGCCCTTCATCATACAGCTTTCACTCAGTCACAGTCATTCAGCATTTGTTAATGAGCATAATAATCATGAAGAAACATTAAATGATTACATTAATAAATAATAAACTTATCTCATGCCTATACCCTCTACACTCTGATTTATGCAACAACATGAAATAAACTTGCATTCCTACACTCATTCAAAACTAACAAATTTATAGAAAAGCAGTATTAAAAAAATACAACACTCAAGCCATACTTTAAACTACTTTAAACTATGCCATACTTTAAACTACTTTAAACTATGCTTAGGGAGGCATATAGTCCATATCAAACAGGTGTTGACAAAGTTTAAAGTTCTAAGAACGAATATTACTTACAAGTTTTATGTGAATTGGTAGGACATTCCAAAGGTGGACAGGTGAGTAAGAGAAGCTTTTTTTAAACATGTCAAGCCTTGGTTTTGGGAGAATACAATTGCTTAAGCGTTGACTGTGTTTTGGGTTGGGTTTGAACAACGACCACAGACAGAATGGAGCATTGTGCGATAGAATTTTATGAATTAACTTGGCCTTGCTGAAAAGTAATCTCTTCTTGAGGGGTAGAATATCAAGATGTTTGTCTTTACTGAAGTGAGTAAAGTCTTTTCATGTTTGACATGGAACAACCATCCCAGACTGTGGAACAGTAGTCCAAGTGTGTTTGTATCTGTGATATGTAGTATATTTTTCTGGTGTCTATGTCAAGAAAATGTTTAATTTTAGTAAACTGGTAAACTTTTTGTGCAAAGAGTTTGGTTAGATTGTCTACATGATGATTCCAGCTAGGGTGGTGGTCAATCATGAGACCTAGAGCTTTATGTTCACTAACATTCTCTGTCTGTGAAGTTCCAGCATGAAGCTGTAGTGTTGTTGTTGGTGAATTTGTTAATTTCTGTCTTGTTGTAATGAGCATGGATTTTGTTTTGCTGGTGTGTATGAGCATTCTGTTGTTATTCCTCCAGTTAATTAGACTGTTTATTTCAATTTGAAGAGTTGACTCAAGGTTAATACAGTCATTGTCACTAGTGTAAACTGTGCAGTCATCAGCAAAGAGGTCACAAGATGATTTTCTGAGATGAAGTGGAAGATTATTGATGTAGATGGTAAACAGGAGAGGACCAAGAATAGATCCCTGTGGAACACCATTATCAACCACAGATGAACTTGACTTAGAATTTTTGAGGCAAACTACTTGTTGTCTGTTGGAAAGAAAAGATGTAATACATTTTGTCAAGTCAGGGTGTAATCTATAAGTCTCAAGCTTTCTAACTAGGATTTCATGATCAATCATGCCAAATGCTTTTTTAAAGTCAACAAAGACACGTAATTTATCATCATTTATATTTGATAACCAACATTCTGTCATTTTTGTGAGAGCTGTGTGACAGGAATGTTTCGGCCTAAAACCTGATTGACAGTCAACAATCAAATCATTTTCTTGCATGTGGTTTAAGGTTGTTTTTTTTTATGTGTTTTTCTAGGGGTTTTGACAAAGTTGATAGAATGGAAATTGGTCTATAGCTTGAGGAATTTTTCTCAGAACCAGATTTAAAAAGGGGATATATTTTTGCAATTTTAAAAGCCTGAGGAAAATGACAATGTGCAATGCACTGATTGTAAATGTATGTTGGTGTATCTGTAATTACTGTGGCCTAGTAGCATAATATCTTGTTGCTGATTTCATCAAGTTCTGCTGTGTTGTTGCTCTTTAAAGATGAAAGATAATTGTAAACTTCACTAACTGACATGAAAGAAATACTGGGTTGCTTTAGATTTGCACGTTTGCTACCTATAAATTTATTTAATTCGCTTAAATCAAAAGTAGGGGTTGGTAGTGAAGATTTTAAGATACTGACTTCTTCTCTGAAGTGATTGCTGAACTCTTCACAAGCGGGCACATGATCATAACTCTGCAAGTCAGACTGTTTTCTCTTGTTTGCTAGAATGTTAATTGCTTTCCAGATATACTTACTGTCTGATTTATTCTGAACTAGGTTCCTAAAGTTATTTCTCTTTTCTTGCCTAATTAAATACTGAACTCTATTTCTAAGTAATCGGTAGCTAGTGAATTCCTTATTAAGAGAAGCCGAAATCGGAGAACACAGAAAGATACGTTTTGATACAAGAAAATTAAAAGACCAGCAAACAAGAAATGAATTCTCAATAGTACTTAAGAACCGCTTCAGTGTCCTACAAGACGAAGCAGAAATGTCCATATTAGAGTTCAATAAAACACTACAGGAAACAGCAAAAGAGGTGCTGGGATATTGGAAACGGAGAAAAGAGGAATGGATAAGCAAGACCACATGGAAAAAGATAGAGCAAAGAAAAGAAATCAAGAAAAAATTACTGAACACCAAATCACAATGGCTTAAAGAACAAGTTCTAAGTAATTATGCGCAAAAAGACAAAGAAGTGAAGGAATCATGCCGTCAAGATAAACGTCAATACTATGACAACTTAGCAGAAGCAGCAGAGAAAGCAGCATATACAAATGATATGAAAACCATATACAAAATCACAAAGCAGATGACAGGTAACTTCAGCACAAGATATGAGAGTGCAATAAGGACACATAAGGGACAACTGGTCAGTGGAGAAAGAGAAAAAATTGAAAGATGGAGGGAACACTTTAACACCCTACTAAACAGAACACAAGCAGCACAAACAATAGACATACCTGAAGCAAAAAATGGAGCTAAACATCAATACAGGACCAATAACAATAACTGAAGTAAAGGAGGCAATAAAGAAGCTAAAATTAGACAGGGCACCAGGTGAAGATGAAGTGACTGCTGAGATGTTGAAAGCAGAAGAAACAGAAACACCAAAGCAACTCTGCCAGATACTACAACAAATCTGGGATCTAGAAAAAGCTCAAGAGGAGTGGAAAACTGGGCTTAAAGTAAAACTACCAAAGAAGGGTGACCTCAGAGATTGCGGGAACTGGAGAGGCATTACCCTACTGCCACTCACCAGTAAAGTATTTTGCAGAATAATCATCAACAGAATTGTACCAGCACTTGAGGGAAAGAGCAGGCAGGATTTAGGAAAGGAAGATCATGCATAGACCACATATTTGTACGTAGACAAATATTAGAACAGGCAAATGAGTGGCATAGCACAACATATGCATTATTCATAGATTTTGAGAAATCTTTTGACAGTGTCAACAGAGATACACTGTGGAAAATCCTAAGATGGCATGGCCTCCCCCATAAGATAGTAAATGTAATCAAAGCCCTATACAAGGGTTTTCAGTGCAAAGTGATCTGTGGAGAACATACCTCCAGCAGCTTTAGGGTACAAACAGGAGTGAAGCAGGGATGTGTACTAT
This sequence comes from Achatina immaculata, assembly GCA_009760885.1. NCBI lineage: Eukaryota > Metazoa > Mollusca > Gastropoda > Stylommatophora > Achatinidae > Lissachatina > Lissachatina immaculata. Next base: position 44,365,830 of record CM019696.1, on the reverse strand, counting down.
CACCAACATTATTTATCTTGGCAGTAGACTGGTTAATGAAGGAGACAACATCAGACAAACGCAGAGGATTACAATGGACCCTTGACACAGTGCTGGAGGACCTTGACTTTGCAGACGACATTTGTCTACTATCAAGCAGCCACAAAGATATGCAAGATAAAATAAACAAGCTAACTCAGAATGCAAACAACATAGGACTAAAGATCAATGTAGGAAAGACAAAGTTAATGAAGCAAAATGTGAACAACAGAAATGTACTCAGAGTAGATAACAAGTTAGTGGAGGAGGTCAACGAATTTGTATACCTTGGCAGCAGAGTAGTAGAAAATGGAGACAGCACAGAGGACATCAACAGCAGACTTACTAGAGCAAACCAGGCTTTTGCTATGCTACAGACTATATGGAAATCTAAAAAACTAAGCGTGAAGATGAAAATCAGGATATTTAACAGTAATGCTCTAAGTGTACTACTCTATGGAAGTGAATGCTGGAAAATCACCAAAACCATAGAAAACAAGTTGAATTCTTTTCAGACTAAATGTTTACTAAGAATTAGAAAAATATTTTTGGCCAAACACCATAAGAAATAACATCTTGTTGGCAGAAATGCAGATGAAGCCACTGACAGCAACTATTGAGGAAAGACGCTGGCGATGGTTGAGACATGTGCTCCGAATGACTGACAACTCACTACCAAAAATAGCACTAAGATGGACACCACAGGGGAACAGAAGTAAGGGTAGACCAAAAGAGACATGGAGAAGAACAACAGAAAAGATGTTGAGCAATAGAGGGCTCACCTGGGCAAGAGTAGAAAAAAAGGCAAAGGACAGGCATTTGTGGAAAACCCTTGCGGAAGCCCCATGTGCCCTGGGCACTTAAGGTTCAGAGAGAGAGCGAGAGAATTCCTTAATTTTGTGGGCCTGATCCCTTTCCCTCATGACTTGCAATATCCAGGGGGACTTCACTTGATGTTTAACTCTCACCTCTTTAATAGGAACATGCTTGCCAAATATATCCCTGAAGGTTTTTATCCAGTATTCCAGGGCCTTATCATGATCTAGAGGTGCTTCTTGTAACTCTTTCAGAAATGATTCTAAGCGGAATTTGTTAAAACTTCTAAATTTAATACTGGTATGTTTATTTTTGGGAATTTTCAAGCCATGTTATGTCCATGTGCAACAGACCAGGTAGTGATCACTCAGTGATGTGTGAGGGACTTTACATTCTATAATATTTTCTGGATGAGCTACATGTATGTGATCTATTAGTGTGGATGATGTTTCAGTTACTCTGGTAGGTTTAGTGATAATTTGGGATAAATTGTATGATAAAACAATATCATTCCATGTAGCATCTGGTTGTCTGTAATTAATATTGAAATCTCCAAGAACAATTATATTCTTTAAATTAAAATACAAAACATAATCCATCATACTTGTAAAGTGATCATACCACGATGCTGTGACATTTGGATTACAATTCAGAAACCCGATTAAGATTTGGCTCTGCTTTGGAAGTCTGATTTCCAGCCATATACATTCAATATCTGGTGTCTCAAGGTCTGTTCTATGGCAAGAGTGTATGGCAGTGGTAACATATACAACTACTCCTGTCTCAAAGTCTGTTCTACGGCAAGAGTGTATGGCTGTGGTAACATATTCAACTACTCCTGTCTCCAGATCTGTTCTACGGCAAGAGTGTATGGCTGTGGTAACATATTCAACTAATCCTGTCTCCAGATCTGTTCTACGGCAAGAGTGTATGGCTGTGGTAACATATTCAACTAATCCTGTCTCCAGATCTGTTCTACGGCAAGAGTGTATGGCTGTGGTAACATATACAACTAATCCTGTCTCAAGCTTGTTTAGATGACTTTCTGAAAAGCCAAAGACATGGAAGTTATGATTAACTATATTAGTTGCCTCAGAAAGTTTCCCTAACAGCTGGTAAATGTTTAAGTGACCAATTCTGAGACCTTTCTTTCATAGCCACTCATCAACTATCTGGGCCATTTTCTACAACTAGTAATGGTAAGGTTACAATGATAGATAATTGAATAACAAGATATTTCATGAAATGTCACAGTTCCTATTGTCTGAACATTGGAGACATGTGTTACTTGTGGATGACAGACATCATGAAGGCTTGGCTTAAAGCTGATGAGCTGAACTGCAAGAGATAATGTAAATCTTGATTCCACTGCAGTGGGTGTGGTAGATTCTGGGTTGTGTTAGTAGTAGTTTGGCTGGATGGTTGGTGGGTGTGGTAGATTCTGGGTTGTGTTAGCAGTAGTTTGGCTGGATGGTTGGTGGGTGTGGTAGATTCTGGGTTGTGTTAGCAGTAGTTTGGCTGTGTGGTTGGTGGGTGTGGTAGATTCTGGGTTGTGTTAGCAGTAGTTTGGCTGGATGGTTGGTGGGTGTGGTAGATTCTGGGTTGTGTTAGCAGTAGTTTGGCTGGATGGTTGGTGGGTGTGGTAGATTCTGGGTTGTGTTAGCAGTAGTTTGGCTGGATGGTTGGTGGGTGTGGTAGATTCTGGGTTGTGTTAGCAGTAGTTTGGCTGGATGGTTGGTGGGTGTGGTAGATTCTGGGTTGTGTTAGCAGTAGTTTGCCTGGATGCTTGGGGCTGCCGAGTGGGAAGGGGCGAGAACATGGAGTCATATGAAGAGGATGGGTCATATGGAGAGGATGGGTCATATGGAGAGGATGGGTCATATGAAGAGGATGGGTCATAGGATGGGTCATATGGAGAGAATGGGTCATATGAAGAGGATGGGTCATATGAAGAGGATGGGTCATATGAAGAGGATGGGTCATATGGAGAGGATGGGTCATATGGAGAGGATAAAGGAGCTGGAGCTGGAGTTGGTATGGGGGCAGGTAGTGAGGTTTTGGAGGACACAGGGGGTTGCGTAATCAGAGAAGAGGTGGTCCCCCGTGTGTTACGGGTTTTTACTTGTCTTCGCTGCTTTATGTTGCCTGACTGTGGCACTCTGCCCTGCTTTATGTTGCTTGGCGGTGGCACTCTGCCCTGCTTTATGTTGCCTGACTGTGACACTCTGTCCTGCTTTATGTTGCCTGACGGTGGCACTCTGTCCTGCTTTATGTTGCCTGACGGTGGCACTCTGTCCTGCTTTATGTTGCCTGACGGTGGCACTCTGTCCTGCTTTATGTTGCCTGACGGTGGCACTCTGTCCTGCTTTATGTTGCCTGACAGTGGCACTCTGTCCTGCTTTATGTTGCCTGACGGTGGCACTCTGTCCTGCTTTATGTTGCCTGACTGTGACACTCTGTCCTGCTTTATGTTGCCTGACGGTGGCACTCTGTCCTGCTGTATTCGAGCGGCTTACTAGATTTTTTTAGCTTGTATGCTAGTACTGATCTTGTTGGTGTGGATCTGGTCACGATAAAGTCTATTCTTGGGAGTTACAGACTCTGAGGAGAAGAACGGGGAGCTGTCGATCAAACTTAAGTTGTTTTGTTGGCACAGTGTGCTGAGAATGTTGTTGTTGTTGTTGTTGTTGTTGTTGTATGCCAAGCGTCGCCCAGCACCGGAGTAGGCAGGTATGATTGAGGATGTGAAGATTGACGTGTATGGAAATTTCTGTTTAATCGTCGATATTAGGACATGAAGATCGTAGGGTCTGAGGGTCAAACCATTCATGCTGTCATTGATGCCAACATAAACTGTCGTCCTCAAGCTTCTCAGTGTTCCTATTATTTTCATGATGCCAGCCCCTGGTACCGGAATCATTGAGACTATGTCCTCCGCTGAGATGGACAACCGGTCAGCATGTATTCCTTTCATTAGGGAGTCTCAAATCACCAGATGATTAGTGTTTTCTTTGATGTGGAAGTTTGATGTGTTGCTGGCGGTTATTTCGATTTGGAGGTTCCTGAGAGGAATGCTTGTGAACCATGTCTGTTTTTGGTGATGTAGGCACCTGTTGACTGCTTGTTGCTGAACTGTCCTGCAAAACTTCAAAAGAAAAAAAAAACAAAAGAGAGAAGGAGAGAGAGAGGGGGGGGGGATAAACAAAGGGACAGGGAAATGATCAGAAAGAGAGGGACAGAGGGAGAGGGGGAGAGAGAAAGAGAGAGGGAGAGAGAGGGAGGGAGAGAGAGAGAGGAGGATAAACAAAGGGACAGGGAAATCATCAGAAAGGGAGGGACACAGAGAGAGAAAGAGAGAGGGAGGGAGAAAGAGAGAGGGGATAAACAAAGGGACAGGAATATAATCAGAAAGAGAGAGGGAGGGAGAAAGAGAGTGGGGATAAACAAAGAGACAGGGAAATAATCAGAAAGAGAGAGGGAGGGAGAAAGAGAGGGGGGGGGATAAACAAAGAGACAGGGAAATAATCAGAAAGAGAGGGACAGAGAAAGAAAGAGAGAGAGAGAGAGACAAACAGTGTCAGAGAGAGTGTGTACCAGAGAGAGATACAGAGAGAATGCCAGAGAGAGACAAATAGACAGTGTCAAAGAGAGTGTGTACCAGAGAGAGTTACAAAGAGAACGTGAGAGAAACCTAAAAGGAGAGAAAGAAAGACAAAGTGATAGGGACGGGCAGAGATTACAAGAGAGAGAGAGAGAGAGAGAGAGAGAGAGAGAAAGAGAGGGAGAGTGAAAACCACAACTGTGTTACCCTCCCTTGCTTTAACTTGTACACTTGCTATGAAGAATGAGGGCAAAGAAAGATTTTACTACACTCATTTCTCCCTCCGGTGATCCTGGCTCCACGTCGTCTCGAACTACCCCAGACAACGCTGCTGTGAAACTCTAACTACCTCAGACAACGCTGTTGTGAAACTCTAACTACCCCAGACAACGCTGTTGTGAAACTCTAACTACCCCAGACAACGGTGCTGTGAAACTCTAACTACCTCAGACAACGCTGTTGTGAAACTCTAACTACCCCAGACAACGGTGCTGTGAAACTCTAACTACCCCAGACAACGCTGCTGTGAAACTCTAACTACCCCAGACAACGCTGCTGTGAAACTCTAACTACCTCAGACAACGCTGTTGTGAAACTCTAACTACCTCAGACAACGCTGTTGTGAAACTCTAACTACCCCAGACAACGCTGCTGTGAAACTCTAACTACCCCAGACAACGCTGCTGTGAAACTCTAACTACCCCAGACAACGCTGTTGTGAAACTCTAACTACCCCAGACAACGCTGCTGTGAAACTCTAACTACCCCAGACAACGCTGCTGTGAAACTCTAACTACCCCAGACAACGCTGCTGTGAAACTCTAACTACCCCAGACAACGCTGCTGTGAAACTCGAAATACCCCAGACAACGCTGCTGTGAAAGTCGAACTACCCCAGACAACCCTGCTATGAAATGAGTACCTGGTTCCTCCGGCAGTTAGGAAAGGAAGGAATGTCATGATCCTCTTTTACGTTCTGGCAGGTTAAGGAAAACGTGTCTTAAACACCTTTAAATGTCTGAGCGGAACGTTTGTATCAGGTGACATACTCTAACCTTTCTCCTCTTCATTGGTGTGTGTATGTGCATATATCTGTGTATGTATGACAGAGAGAGAGAGAGAGAGGAGAGAGAGAGAGAGAGAGAAAGAGAGGGAGAGTGAAAACCACAACTGTGTTACCCTCCCTTGCTTTAACTTGTACACTTGCTATGAAATGAGGGCAAAGAAAGATTTTACTACACTCATTTCTCCCTCCGGTGATCCTGGCTCCACGTCGTCTCGAACTACCCCAGACAACGCTGCTGTGAAACTCTAACTACCTCAGACAACGCTGTTGTGAAACTCTAACTACCCCAGACAACGCTGTTGTGAAACTCTAACTACCCCAGACAACGGTGCTGTGAAACTCTAACTACCTCAGACAACGCTGTTGTGAAACTCTAACTACCCCAGACAACGGTGCTGTGAAACTCTAACTACCCCAGACAACGCTGCTGTGAAACTCTAACTACCCCAGACAACGCTGCTGTGAAACTCTAACTACCTCAGACAACGCTGTTGTGAAACTCTAACTACCTCAGACAACGCTGTTGTGAAACTCTAACTACCCCAGACAACGCTGCTGTGAAACTCTAACTACCCCAGACAACGCTGCTGTGAAACTCTAACTACCCCAGACAACGCTGCTGTGAAACTCTAACTACCCCAGACAACGCTGCTGTGAAACTCTAACTACCCCAGACAACGCTGCTGTGAAACTCTAACTACCCCAGACAACGCTGCTGTGAAACTCTAACTACCCCAGACAACGCTGCTGTGAAACTCGAAATACCCCAGACAACGCTGCTGTGAAAGTCGAACTACCCCAGACAACCCTGCTATGAAATGAGTACCTGGTTCCTCCGGCAGTTAGGAAAGGAAGGAATGTCATGATCCTCTTTTACGTTCTGGCAGGTTAAGGAAAACGTGTCTTAAACACCTTTAAATGTCTGAGCGGAACGTTTGTATCAGGTGACATACTCTAACCTTTCTCCTCTTCATTGGTGTGTGTATGTGCATATATCTGTGTATGTATGACAGAGAGAGAGAGAGAGAGGGAGAGAGTGAGAGAGAGAGAGAGATTAACTTTGTTAGGATTTCTCGTTACAATCATTCCCCAGCAACAGAAAATAGTAACCAAAAAAAAAAAAAAACAGAGCTGAGGTCACGTGACATAATAGACTAATAGGAGGTGTGGTTGTTAGGTCACGTGATATGGGAGACTGACAGGAGGTGTGGTTGTTAGGCCACGTGATATGGGAGACTGACAGGAGGTGTGGTTGTTAGGTCACGTGATATGGGAGACTGACAGGAAGTGTGGTTGCTTCACGGCTTAAGTTAACAAACTCTTGAAGAGAAGCGAGACAGATAAATAACATAGCAGCGGTTCTCAAGTTTTCAGATACCACGTGTAGCCTCTCTGAGTACACGTTTTAGAGTTACCACATGTAGCCTCTCTGAGTACACGTTTTAGAGTTACCACATGTAGCCTCTCTGAGTACACGTTTTAGAGTTACCACATGTAGCCTCTCTGAGTACACGTTTTAGAGTTACCACATGTAGCCTCTCTGAGTATAAGTTTTAGAGTTACCACATGTAGCCTCTCTGAGTATAAGTTTTAGAGTTACCACGTGTAGCCTCTCTGAGTACACGTTTTAGAGTTACCACATGTAGCCTCTCTGAGTATAAGTTTTAGAGTTACCACATGTAGCCTCTCTGAGTATAAGTTTTAGAGTTACCACATGTAGCCTCTCTGAGTATAAGTTTTAGAGTTACCACATGTAGCCTCTCTGAGTACAAGTTTTAGAGTTACCACATGTAGCCTCTCTGAGTACAAGTTTTAGAGTTACCACGTGTAGCCTCTCTGAGTACACGTTTTAGAGTTACCACGTGTAGCCTCTCTGAGTACACGTTTTAGAGTTACCACGTGTAGCCTCTCTGAGTACAAGTTTTAGAGTTACCACATGTAGCCTCTCTGAGTACACGTTTTAGAGTTACCACGTGTAGCCTCTCTGAGTACACGTTTTAGAGTTACCACATGTAGCCTCTCTGAGTACACGTTTTAGAGTTACCACGTGTAGCCTCTCTGAGTACAAGTTTTAGAGTTACCACGTGTAGCCTCTCTGAGTACACGTTTTAGAGTTACCACATGTAGCCTCTCTGAGTATAAGTTTTAGAGATACCACGTGTAGCCTCTCTGAGTACACGTTTTAGAGTTACCACATGTAGCCTCTCTGAGTATAAGTTTTAGAGTTACCACGTGTAGCCTCTCTGAGTACACGTTTTAGAGTTACCACATGTAGCCTCTCTGAGTATAAGTTTTAGAGTTATCACATGTAGCCTCTCTGAGTACAAGTTTTAGAGTTACCACATGTAGCCTCTCTGAGTATAAGTTTTAGAGTTACCACGTGTAGCCTCTCTGAGTATAAGTTTTAGAGTTACCACGTGTAGCCTCTCTGAGTATAAGTTTTAGAGTTACCACGTGTAGCCTCTCTGAGTACACGTTTTAGAGTTACCACATGTAGCCTCTCTGAGTATAAGTTTTAGAGATACCACGTGTAGCCTCTCTGAGTACACGTTTTAGAGTTACCACATGTAGCCTCTCTGAGTATAAGTTTTAGAGTTACCACGTGTAGCCTCTCTGAGTACACGTTTTAGAGTTACCACATGTAGCCTCTCTGAGTATAAGTTTTAGAGTTATCACATGTAGCCTCTCTGAGTACAAGTTTTAGAGTTACCACATGTAGCCTCTCTGAGTACACATTTTAGAGTTACCACATGTAGCCTCTCTGAGTATAAGTTTTAGAGTTATCACATGTAGCCTCTCTGAGTACAAGTTTTAGAGTTACCACATGTAGCCTCTCTGAGTACAAGTTTTAGAGTTATCACATGTAGCCTCTCTGAGTACAAGTTTTAGAGTTATCACATGTAGCCTCTCTGAGTACAAGTTTTAGAGTTACCACATGTAGCCTCTCTGAGTATAAGTTTTATAGTTACCACATGTAGCCTCTCTGAGTACAAGTTTTAGAGTTATCACATGTAGCCTCTCTGAGTACAAGTTTTAGAATTACTACATGTAGCCTCTCTGAGTATAAGTTTTAGAGTTACCACATGTAGCCTCTCTGAGTATAAGTTTTAGAGTTACCACATGTAGCCTCTCTGAGTACAAGTTTTAGAGTTACCACATGTAGCCTCTCTGAGTACAAGTTTTAGAGTTACCACATGTAGCCTCTCTTGAGAACAAGTTTTAGAGATATGTAGAGTCTCTGAGTACACGTTTTAGAGTTACCACATGTAGCCTCTCTGATGTACACAGATTTTGGAAATCTGGACAACATCAAGACATGGACAGAAATCAGCAAGGCAGCATGGACAATATCACGACATAGACAGACATCAATCAGCTTGGCAGCAGGGACAATATCAGAAATCAGCTTGACACCAGGGACAACACAGAAATCAGCTTGACAGCAGGAATAATATAGGAATCAGCTTGACAGCAGGAACAATACAGAAATCAGCTTGACAGCAGGAACAACATAGAAATCAGCTTGACAGCAGGAACAACATAGAAATCAGTTTGACAGTAGGGACAAAATAGAAATCAGCTTGACAGCAGGAACAACATAGAAATCAGCTTGACGGCAGGAACAACACAGAAATCAGTTTGACAGTAGGGACAAAATAGAAATCAGCTTGACAGCAGGAACAACATAGAAATCAGCTTGACAGCAGGAACAACATAGAAATCAGTTTGACAGTAGGGACAAAATAGAAATCAGCTTGACAGCAGGAACAACATAGAAATCAGTTTGACACCAGGGACAATATATAAATCAGCTTCACAGCAGGGACAATATATAAATCAGCTTCACAGCAGGGACAATATATAAATCAGCTTCACAGCAGGGACAATATATAAATCAGCTTCACAGCAGGGACAATATATAAATCAGCTTCACAGCAGGGACAAGATAGAAATCAGCGTGGCAGCATGGACAACATCACGACATGGACAGAGATCAGCTTGGCAGCAGGGACAACATCAGAAATCAGCTTGACGGCAGGAACAACACAGAAATCAGTTTGACAGTAGGGACAAAATAGAAATCAGCTTGACAGCAGGAACAACATAGAAATCAGCTTGACAGCAGGAACAACATAGAAATCAGTTTGACAGTAGGGACAAAATAGAAATCAGCTTGACAGCAGGAACAACATAGAAATCAGTTTGACACCAGGGACAATATATAAATCAGCTTCACAGCAGGGACAATATATAAATCAGCTTCACAGCAGGGACAATATATAAATCAGCTTCACAGCAGGGACAATATATAAATCAGCTTCACAGCAGGGACAATATATAAATCAGCTTCACAGCAGGGACAAGATAGAAATCAGCGTGGCAGCATGGACAACATCACGACATGGACAGAGATCAGCTTGGCAGCAGGGACAACATCAGAAATCAACTTGAAAGCAGGGATAACACAGAAATCAGCTTAACAGCAGGGACAAGATAGAAATCAGCTTGACAGCAGGGACAACATCAGAAATCAACTTGAAAGCAGGGACAACACAGAAATCAGCTTGACAGCAGGGACAAGATAGAAATCAGCTTGACAGCAGGGACACCGTCAGAAATAAGCGTGATAGCAGGGACAACATCAAGACAATGATATAAATCAGCTTGGCGGTCTGAACAATATCAATACATGAATATAAATCAGCTTGGTAGCATGGACAACATCAAGACAAGAACAGAAATCAACTTTTTAGTATGGACAAGATCAATACATGGATTGAAATCAGCTTGTCAGCATGGACAACATCAACATATGACAGAACTCAGCTTGGTTGCCTGGACAACATCAATACATGGATAGAAATCAGCTGGATAACATGGACAACATTAATACATGTGACGATGAATGATACATATCATATACATATCAGACCTGCCTGTTTGTTAACCTTGGGTTTCAAAAAGTTCTCTACGTAGGGAATGTTGTCCTCACTAACCTGTAAATAAGCAGAAACTCTGGATGATTGAATCCTTCCCTCCATGAAGGACAAACTAGCAAATACCTCACGGCTAGGTAAAAACTAGGAAAAAAAAGTAGGAACAGCTTTATTACTTAACAACGTTTACAACGATGTGACTATTCGGTGTGAGCCTTCATCATACAGACACAAACAGGACAAAGAATCAGAGAGAAGAGACAAAGTATTATGGTGAGGAGATTTGGCTAAAGTGGTGGGAGAGGTGTATTAGAAGATCAAATGAGAAGTAAGACGTACAGAAACGTTTGTTGCAGTGGAAATAACACATACTATTAAATAGTCTATAAGTATGCAACGGTACACGAGGCGCTGCAGTAAAAGTGTGATACCAAAATATGTTTTGTGTGGAAGCAAGGTTGATGCGCGTAACTTCATTCTCTGTGGGTTAAAGTCGTCGGGTTTTTGTTGCCTTAATCAAGGACAGACAGAACAAAGCCCTGATACAACAGAAGGTGTAATCATTGATACAACAGAAGGTGTAATCATTGATACAAGAGAAGGTGTAATCATTGATACAACAGAAAGTGTAATCATTGATACAACATAACGTGTAATCATTGATACAACAGAAGGTGTAATCATTGATACAACAGAAGGTGTAATCATTGATACAAGAGAAGGTGTAATCATTGATACAACAGAACGTGTAATCATTGATACAACAGAACGTGTAATCATTGATACAACAGAACGTGTAATCATTGATACAACAGAAGGTGTAATCATTGATACAACAGAAAGTGTAATCATTGATACAACAGAAGGTGTAATCATTGATACAACAGAACGTGTAATCATTGATACAACAGAAGGTGTAATCATTGATACAACAGAACGTGTAATCATTGATACAACAGAACATTGCTCCAAACCTGCTGGTGCTATAATCCTGACTGACGACAAACTTTTCCTTGCTTTAGCTACGATATTGTCAGTATAATCCTTGAAGTTAAGACAGCTATTGAAAGTAACAGACAAATACTTCACCGACTGGGTGCCCCGAACGGTGCTGTCCTCTAATTTTGACGTGGTTTTATTTGTCTGAGTATATGATTATTTAATGAGAGCCAAGTTGCAGTCAATTTGGCGTGGTTAATTACTGCTCCTGGAGCACTACACCATAATAATCATCGATCTAGCTCTTTCTTTGCAACTTTTGTATCACCTCCAGCCTATGTCTGACATATGTTCTATATATTAGAATATCATCAGCGTAGGATAGTCTCTGCCTTGTCTATATATTAGAATATCATCAGCGTAGGATAGTCTCTGCCTTGTCTATATATTAGAATATCATTAGCGTAGGATAGTCTCTGCCTTGTCTATATATTAGAATATCATTAGCGTAGGATAGTCTCTGCCTTGTCTATATATTAGAATATCATCAGCGTAGGATAGTGTACGACCCAACCCACTGATATTTTCTCCAGCGATTTTGACTGTGAACACATTGAACAGAACAGGTGATAGGGGCGAGCCGTGAGGTAAGCCAGGTGTGGCTGTAGTTATATCAGACATCCAACTACAACATCGCATGATAACATTTCTTTGAAACAGAGCGCCAGAGATCCACTTTACAAGCAGTAGATGTATATGAAGTTCCAACAGTTGCTACATCAAAGAATTGTAGCACATATCTCCGTGCTAGCTTGTAGCTCCTAGTATGTGTAGCATAGAGGCAAGCTTCAGTTTATTGTCTGTACCCACAATTCTCCACGACTGCCTACGTGGTATTATGGGATGTTACTAATTTGCATAGCCACTGCATTTTCCAGAAGTTTACCAAGAGAGTTTTGCATAGATATTATTCAATATAGGCTGATCTATGTTCAATATTTCCCTGGTTTGGGAGACGGAAAGAGATGTCCATGAAGCGGATGTTTTTCATTTCTCTGTGGTTATATTCTTCACACAATGTCGCCATGGCATCACCGGAGAGATATGTCATTTCTTCCACCTGACATTCAGGCTGTTCACTTTTTACTTCCTCAGGTAAAAGGGTGGCCAGGCACCCATGTCTACAACTGGGTGGCTGAGACACTTCCGGGCTTTGGGAAGAGAAATAAATAAGTCGGTTCCTACCTCACGAACTGGGTTCTTTAAAGTTAAAAATTCAGACTCTGGCTTCACTGAATTCGGGACAACCCCATATATACCCCACCGCATGGCACGGCATCCAGCCTAGAGTTGTTTGCTAATAGTTCCTGTCAAATGTTGGTTGTTTACGATGCGTTTTCTGCTACACAGTTCAGATTTCCTGCTAGCACCTTTAATTTATCCTAGCTCCAACAATCTCTTCAGATCTACATTGTTCTACCATTCCTGCTCTTCATTTTCTCGCAGTCTGTCCAATGCAGCCTTAGCAATGTCCCCCTTGTCCATTATCAGTCTGCCATTTATTTTTGCCTGTCCAGCGAGTCTGTCTGCCACATCATTGCCAAGTGTTCCAGCATGCCCTGGACAGTAAAGCCACGTTAGGCTTGTCACGGCTGACTGGGTTAACAGATCAACCCATTCTTTTCACAGCAAATTCTTCTCAATCTCACGAAGTATAAACTGTGAATCCATCACAGTGACACCATTAACCACACCATGAGCAACTAACTACTCCTCTGCTGGCGACACAGCCTCCATTTCCAAACTGGGTTGAGTAATGTAGAAACTAATAATTGGCCCCACCTTCTCTCAGGGGGGTCCTGCGTCAGCTGCTCATGTTACACGTCGTCTTAACCATTCCTGACAAAATATAAGCTCCAATTACACAGGCTTACATACGCTTACATATGCTTACATACTCGTTAATTATAATCTACAACAAAATCTGCAGTAACAGCTTCTCTAATGCTCACTTAATTCGCTGTAATTTAGTGATCGATATTATCTTAGATTTTTTGGAGTCCAGACTGTTTTTGTCTGGAAGACTGAGTCACTCGGAGACAGCGCGTACAGGCGTCCACCACGTGTTGGGCTGGTCCATACAAAGTACACAATCGAACATCAGAATCTTCCAGAACCAGAATCCGTTTTTGTTTTGTTTTGTTTTGTTTGAGCGGCCTTGTTAGCTGAGTGGTTAGCCGAGTGGTTAGCCGAGTGGTTAGCTAAGTGGTTAGCCGGGTGGTTAGCTGAGTGGTTAGCTGAGTGGTTAGGCGCTCGGTTTACTAATCTGGTGGTACCGGGTTCAGTCCCAGCTGTGGGATTTTTTCTGGTACACACCAAAAAGGCTTCGGGGTCGACACGGCTTATAAAAATGGATACCAGAGAAATCTGGGAAGGTAAAGCGGCCAGGCGTGATACTGACCATATCACACTTTCATGTGCCGAAGGTCATGGAAAATATGGGCCTAACACCGTGTTCCCCAATATGCCTTAATGGCACGGAAACAGGATTTTACCCCCTCCCTTTTTTTTCTGCCCGTTTTAGGCTGCAGTAATAATTTAGCTGTCACAAAATGTAAATACCACAGTTTACATCACTTGCGAATGCGTAGACAAAATAAATAAATAAAAGTTAAAAGTGAAATAAACATTACCTTTAAATATCGTGACTTGTGCACAGATGGGAGATGAATAGATAGTAATATAATGTTCGAAATCGGTTGAAAGAGCAGACAAGGCGGTCAAATGCCTGGTTTCTACACATTTTTACAATCAGTCAAATGCCGCGTGACGTAGGCGATCCCTGTCTTTAGACTTGATTATGAGATCCGCCGACGACTTTCTTCCTAGCCACACTGACAGCTCATCCAGTAACTTCTCTCTCTGTCTTCCTCTGTCTCTTCTTCCCTCAATTTTTCCAGTTACCACAGTGTGCTTCAGTTTTCCTCTTCTCAGGAAATGTCTTATAAATCTCGCTTGTCTGCCTCTGGTCTTTGCTATAATTTGCTTTCTAACTCCGGCCTCTATTAAGACTTCTTCATTGGTTTTCTTGGCTGTCCATGGTACCTTCAACATCCTTCTTATAAATCACATCTCCATGGCCTGTATTTCTTGCTGTACTCTCTTATTCATAGATCATGCTTCACACCCATAAAACAAAATTTAAGTACTCGGAATCTTGTTTCCACTGATATGGATCTGTTGCAGAAGATGTGTCTCATTGTCTGGAATGCTGACTTGGCCTGAGCACGTCTGCTTTTTTATTTCGTTGTGACATTTCCCATCAGCTGTTATAATTATACCTAAGTACTTGAATCTATCAACTTGTTTCAGTTCTGTGCCATCGATAGTAATGCTACATTTTGGTGGTATTCTTTTCTTTGAGATGACCATCACTTCAGGCTGAGATCTTTAATTTTACTTTCACAAACCACGATGTCCAGAAGAGCCTGTAGCTCCCCTCACTTTTAGCAATCAGAACTGTGTCGTCTGCATATCTTAAGTTGTTAAGGTTGTTCCCGCCAATTGATATTCCTGACATGTTCTCTATATTTCTCATTATGTTTTCGCTGTACAAGGAGAAGAGGTCAGGAGATAAAACGCATTCTTGTTTCACTACCAATTTTATGTCTTGGAATCTCTTATTTGGTTCTCAACCTTCAGTGCTGCTGATTGCTGCCAGTATGTGTTTTTGATAAGTTTCAAATCTTTCCCATCTATGTTGATGTCTTCCAGCATTCTTATAATTTCTGTGTGTCTCGCTTTATCAAATGCTTTACAGTAGTCTATGAAGCATAAGTATAGGTCCATCTTTACTTCTATTGATCTCTCCATCAATGTTATTATTATAAATATGGCATCACTTGTACCTTTTCCTTCGACGAAGCCACACTGTTCTTCAGCGATTTCTGGTTTTATTTTGTCCCTGACTCTTCTCATGACAATACGAAGTAGGATTTTGGTAACATGGCTCGTAAGACTAATAGTTCGATTGTCTTCACATTCAACTGCACCTTGTTTCTTTGGTAGGGCAATGAGAAAATTGATTGCAACAGGTCTGATGGGACATAGTTACTGTTATAGATGTCATTCAACAATTTGGTAATTATTTCTATACCAAGCTCTCCTAATGCTTCCAATTCTTCCTTGGTGATTTTATCTGATCTTAGTGCTTTGTTGTTTTTCACGTGTTTGATGGCTTCTTCCATTTCTGCTTTTAATATGGGAGGCCCTTCATTATTATTTCGTTTATCTATTTTGCCTCTGTTGTCCTCATAGAGTTCTCTAATGTATTCGCTCCATCGTGCCATTATTTTATCTCTGTCCATTATTGTATGCCCTTCCTTTGACTTCAGGCAACCAGTCTTGTGGTATGTTCTTTTGTTTGTTAGCTCCTTTATTTGTTTGTACATATCTTTTGTGTTTCCATGATGGCGTGTCTCTATTTCATTACATTTCTTATTTAGCCACTCGTCCTCAATTTTATTGCATTTGTGTCTTATTTTTTTATTTATTTTGTCATCTTTATCTTCCTTAAGATTTCTTCTCTGATCCATTAGTTGCAAAATTTCTTCTGTCATCCACCTCTGTTTAGTGTGTTTTTTATTTGGAGGTAGGATTTCGATAGATGTTCGCTGAATAGAGTTTTTCAGCATATTCCATTGTTCATCAAACATTTTTACAAATAGGAAACAAAGAGGCTTTCGCACAGTAGATAAAACACAGTATTATATGGCTAGACCTTGGAAAAGAACATAGACAAAGCATTTCATCAGAAAAACTAGTACACGTTGTGGGAACCTACAGTACAGGGTGACCAACATAGGAGCAGAAGGTGACCAACATAAGAGTGGAGGGTGACCAACATAAGAGTAGAGGGTGGCCAACATAAGAATAGAGGGTGACCAACATAAGAGTAGAGGGTGACCAACATATGAGAAGAGGGTGACCAACATAAGCTAGTTATAGGACCAGGAACTCTACTGTTCACGTCACCAGTCATTTGTGGCGACTAGGGTCGTCCAACCGTCCACTCTGTCATCTGTTGCTGATCTTTGATTTCCACTCCCACTTTGATCACAGTACATTTCTGTACACACATACACACATAACACACATACACACCCCGACCCTTTCACACACACAATACAGTTCTACTCACTGCGATTATCACTCTACATACATTCTTCCTTCCTACTCCAAATCTGCAGCCATGGTCAACTTTGTGGCATCTGCTAGCACGTGTATTACATCTTGCCCGGGCGAATCTCTCAACTCGTTTTTGTTTAGTAAGAGACATTCTGGACATACTGAGCACATGGGTGGTATCGATTTTTACTTGTAGGGCGTAAGTAATGACATTTATACGATTTTATACAGTGTCCG
Source organism: Achatina immaculata (assembly GCA_009760885.1). Classification (NCBI taxonomy): domain Eukaryota; kingdom Metazoa; phylum Mollusca; class Gastropoda; order Stylommatophora; family Achatinidae; genus Lissachatina; species Lissachatina immaculata. The sequence continues at coordinate 44,349,029 of CM019696.1, read as the reverse complement.
ATTACAAAAGGCTTGTACAGGGCGGACAAAGTGCGAGGAATAAGGTACAGAAGATCAGTTCTAGTGTCGGTGTAGGGCTGCCTAAAATGGGCTTTGGGAAGAACTAGTGGGGGGTGGGGAGCGGTGGAAGAATTAGAACCAGCCAAGCGAAAGATTCTTTGTACACGCAAGGATGTGGCCAGGGAGATAAAGACAGTGCAGCTAAAACAAAAAAAAACCAAAAAACTCCAACCACTTTTCTGATGACTTGCGTGTCGGTACACTAATGACCAGGTCTTGTTTTAAATGTTGTTCATCTGCTTTCCATCATCCTCGTTCGTCATCGTCATCTACTAACAACAAGAAGCCTCATCATCATCATCATCAAGTGCCGTACCAAGTGTCGTTGTCTTATGTTTCACCAGAGTACCTGATCCTTCATGCAGGCCTTCAGCTCAGTTGGTGATCTCCTCTTACACCATCCCGTCAGACTGTCCCGTATCATTTCTCTTGGTGTAGGAAAACTGTGTCAGCGTTAAGGCCCAGATTTTCCACGGGATTCTGCTGTTAATGACGAGCGCGTGGTCAAGACATCGTTAGGGTAGGAAACAATCAGATCTTTCATTTCAAATTCAAATACAAAATCTGGCTCTTCTTCCTTCTAGTTTTCCTGTTGTTATAATATTGTCAATGCCCCCTCTTCTCATTGCATGACCTATGAAAGTACATTGTTTCTCTCTTATTTTCTGGACAAGAATTTTTGTCTCTCCAGCTCTTCCCAAACATTCTCCATCAGTTACTTGTTCTGTCCAGGGAAAGAAGCCCAGGGAAGAAAATTGAAGCTGATTCGAACCCCTGCCCTTGTCTAAGATCCATGGACTGACCTTCATTTATGTACCAAGCCACGTAGGTGTCAAGATAAATAAAAGAGCAGATCACGTGACTGGATTAGCTGTCATGGAGGAAGGGCAGGCGTTGGATCTAGCAGACAACATCAGTGCTATAAGAGAAGCTGGTGGAACAAAGGACTTTACTTACAACTGTGGGTCAGTCTCGTGGTCAAGAATGAAGAAGTTTACTTACAACTGTGGGTCAGTGTCGTGGTCAAGAATGAAGGACTTTACTTACAATTGTGAGTCAGTGTCGTGGTCAAGAATGAAGGACTTTACTTACAACTGTGGGTCAGTGTTGTGGTCAAGAATGAAGGACTTTACTTACAACTGTGGGTCAGTGTTGTGGTCAAGAATGAAGAGGTTTACTTACAACTGTGGGTCAGTGTCGTGGTCAAGAATGAAGAAGTTTACTTACAACTGTGGGTCAGTGTTGTGGTCAAGAATGAAGAAGTTTACTTACAACTGTGGGTCAGTGTTGTGGTCAAGAATGAAGAAGTTTACTTACAACTGTGGGTCAGTGTTGTGGTCAAGAATGAAGAAGTTTACTTACAACTGTGGATCAGTGTCGTGGTCAAGAATGAAGAAGTTTACTTACAACTGTGGATCAGTGTCGTGGTCAAGAATGAAGAAGTTTACTTACAACTGTGGGTCAGTGTTGTGGTCAAGAATGAAGAAGTTTACTTACAACTGTGGGTCAGTGTCGTGGTCAAGAATGAAGAAGTTGGGGGTGAAAAACGAACAAATCATCAAGAGCTCCAGACAGATGGTCAACCAACAAAGAAAGGATGTAGTCAGTTACATAATGCTGAAGGAGTTACTGAAGAGGAGACCAGAGCACCTATAGATCTGTCCGGAGTGCACAGATGATGATCTTTCTTGGCCAACCAACCAACCAACCAACCAACCAACAAACCAACCAACCAACCAACCAACCAACCAACCAACCAACCAACCAACCAACGCGGTTCTCTGACCAGAAAGGTAATGCTGCTGCTGGAAAGCGTCGTGTGAGTTACACCTGTGAAAGCTGAAACATTTCAGATTGATCTTATCTCGGAGTGTACGTCTCTTACCTGAAACTTATTTTGTAGCAAATTTTGTGAATTTACCTGAAATTACGTTTGACAAAAATGAACTGTTTCTGAATTGTCCAATTTTTGAACTTTCCAATTAGTTCACCCTGCAGTTTACAGCAAAAATTCACAAATTTGGATGAATGTAAAGAACGGGCGATATAATTGCAACAAATGTTGTTAATTTTTCGGCAGACACGTTCTAATCTTCACGTACAAAAAAAAAATGACAAAAGAATATGACAGTTATTACAACTACAGAAACAACACATAACACTTTTCAAAAAGCGTCACTTTTTACTCGTGCATTTTTTATGGTGTATTAATGATCTATAAAGGAAGGAGATTTATCTTGAATAGTAAATCAGTAGCACTTATAACTTGTATGTCTGCTTTAAAAACTTACGTTTTTCTATAGTCTCCATTACACTGCACACACTAATGAAGTTGGCTTCATAAGCTGATCATTACAGCCTGTGTAAATATATCCTGTATGATGTTTTCTGTCTCTTGTGTTATACATTGTTTGAGATCATTCAGTTCGGCTGGTTTTGTAGCATAAGCAATACTCTCTAAGTACTCTCAGAGTTAGAACCTACAGGAAAGATTAGTTAAGAATGACCACCTGAGGAGGGATATTTTAAGAGTGCGCACCTACAGGAAGGATCAATTAAGAGTGAACACCTACAGGAAGGATCAGTTAAGAGTGAGCACCTACAGGAAGGATCAGTTAAGAGTGAGCACCTACAGGAAGGATCTGTTATAACTGAGCACCTACAGGAAGGATCAGTTAAGAGTGAGCACCTACAGGAAGGATCAGTTAAGAGTGAGCACCTACAGGAAGGATCAGTTAAGAGTGAACACCTACAGGAAGGATCAGTTAAGAGTGAGCATCTACAGGAAGGATCAGTTAAGAGTGAGCACCTACAGGAAGGATCAGTTAAGAGTGAACACCTACAGGAAGGATCAGTTAAGAGTGAACACCTACAGGAAGGATCAGTTAAGAGTGAGCACCTACAGGAAGGATCAGTTAAGAGTGAGCACCTACAGGAAGGATCAGTTAAGAGTGAACACCTACAGGAAGGATCAGTTAAGAGTGAACACCTACAGGAAGGATCAGTTAAGAGTGAACACCTACAGGAAGGATCAATTAAGAGTGGACACCTACAGGAAGGATCAGTTAAGAGTGAACACCTGCATGAAGTATAAAATAGGAAAAAAGTAGGAGCAGCTTTATTACTTAACGATTACAAAGTTGTGACGTTTCGGCGTGAGCCTTAACCATACAAAAACATACAGGACGAAGAAATAGAGAGAGGAGATAAAGTATAGATTCACATGAATACTGTTAAAAAAAAATTTTTTTTAAAGGAGTACTTAGCTGTAAATTGCAAGGTGTGGCTTGTCCGGCGGTGTGTGTCAGGAATGGATCTGGTAGGACGTGGAAATTGTTTAAATAGAGACCTGTGACATGTGGTCGGTGGGTTGTAACTGGGGGTGGTGGATGGGGAACCGGGGAGGGGAGAGAGAGTGACACACTACTGGCCTAGCTAGGAGAAATTGAAACAGGTGATTGGGGAAGAGGGGTTGCAGAGTGATGCTGTGAGGAAGTTTGAAAAGTAAGAAGGGGTGGATTTAGTGGAGAGGTACTATAATGATTGAAGAAGATGATGTTACGTGTAATTAAACAGCGAGATTAACCCATGTGGTTCCAGCGTCCCATTATTTTGAATGCAGCGGTTCTCAAGTGCCAGGCGGCTTGTGTCATCTGCGTGACATTGTTTAATGGCTGTTACCAGAAAATCAGATTTGCCTCTGTGGTTGGGGCCATTGAAATGATTTGGGACTGGTTTCGAAGCATGCTGGGTGATGTCGTACAGATGTTTTTGCATGCTGTCCCCTAATCTGAGGCCAGTCTCACCAATATACGTCATCCTGCATCTTTTGCAAACGATGATATATATCACATTACGGGACTCGCATGTGAATCCCTCATGAAGAGTGAGGATAGTTTTGGGAAAGGTGATTGTTTTCGTTTCCTAGACTACAGGGCAGATAACGCAGCGGGGGCGGTTACATTTTCTGGTGCCAACATATGTAAGGCTCTGCTTCAAGTAGCTGTGGACGAGGATGTCCTTAAGGTTTGGCTCACAAAACCTGTTTCAATTTCTCCTAGCTAGGCCAGTAGTGTGTCACTCTCTCTCCTCTCCCCGGTTCCCCATCCACCACCCCCAGTTACAACCCACCGACCACATGTCACAGGTCTCTATTTAAACAATTTCCACGTCCTACCAGATCCATTCCTGACACACACTGCCGGACAAGCCATACCTTGCAATTTACAGCTAAGTACTCCTTTAAAAAAATTTTTTTTAAACAGTATTCATGTGAATCTATACTTTATCTCCTCTCTCTCTGTTTCTTCGTCCTGTATGTTTTTGTATGGTTAAGGCTCACGCCGAAACGTCACAACTTTGTAATCGTTAAGTAATAAAGCTGCTCCTACTTTTTTCCGATTTTATACAATCTGGTATCACAGCTTTACTGCAGTGCTTAGTGTATAGTTGTATACTTATACACCAATTATTGTGCACCTACAGGAAGGATCAGTTAAGAGTGAGCACCTACAGGAAAGATCAGTTATGAGTGCGCACCTACAGGAAGGATCAGTTAAGAGTGGACACGTACAGGAAGGATCAGTTAAGAGTGGACACCTACAGGAAGGATCAGTTAAGAGTGAACACCTACAGCAAGGATCAGTTAAGAGTGAACACCTACAGGAAGGATCAGTTAAGAGTGAACACCTACAAGAAGGATCAGTTAAGAGTGAACACCTACAGGAAGGATCAGTTAAGAGTGGACACCTACAGGAAGGATCAGTTAAGAGTGAACACTTACAGGAAGGATCTGTTATAACTGAACACCTACAGGAAAGTTTTTGTGGATACTCTTAAATGATAAAATGTAAAAGTCCATGCAGAAAATATAGTCATCAAAGACACTCTTCTAGAGCTGTTTTCTGCGTGGTGTAATGAAAGTATAATATTCTGTGGTGTAATGAAAGTATAATATTCTGTGGTGTAATGAAAGTATAATATTCTGTGGTGTGATGAAAGTATAATATTCTGTGGTGTGATGAATGAGTAACATCCAGTAGGGTGATGAAAATATACTTTCCTGTGGTATGAAGAAAGTATAATATTCTATGATGTGATGAATGTATAATATTCTGTGCTGTGATGAAAGTATAATATTCTGTGGTGTAACGAAAATATAATATTACGTGATGTGATGAAAGTATAATATTCTGTTGCGTGTTGAAAGTGTAATATTTTGTTGTGTGATGAAAGTATAATATTCTGTTGTGTATTATATATTATACTATATATTATATATTATAAAATATTATAAATATTATAATATATTATATATTATAATATATTATAATATATCATCCAGTATGATATTATGCTGTGCAACAAAAGTATAATATTCTGTGCTATGCTGAAGGTATAATATTCTGTTGTGTAATCTAAGTATAATATTCTGTTGTGTAATAAAAATCAAATATTCTGTGGTGTAACGAAAATATAACATTCTGTTGCTTAATGAAAATGTAATATTCTGTGGTGTAATGAAAGTATTATATTCTGTTGTGTCAAGAAAGTATAATATCGTGTGGTGTGGTGAAAGTATAACATTCTATTATATAATGAATGTATAATATTCCCTTGTTTAACGAACGTATATCTTGTTGTGTAATTAATGTATACAATTCTGTGGTGTAATGAAATTATAATATTCAGTGGTATAATAAATGTATACAATTTTGTGCTCTAATGAAAGTATAATATTCATTTATGTAATGAACGCATAATATCCTGTTGTGTGGTGAAGGTATAATATTCTGTTGTGTAACGAAAATTTAATATTCTGTAATGTAATTAAAGTACATACTTCTGTTGTGTAGTGAATGTATAATATTATGTGGTGTATTTAAAGTATAAACTTCTGTTATGTAATGAAGGTATAATATTCTGTGATGTAATGAATGTATAAAATTTTGTTTTGTAATTAAAGTGTAAAATTCTATGTTGTAATGAATGTAAAATATTTTCTGGTGTAATGAAAGTATAAAATTCTGAGATGTAAGGAAAGTATGATATTCTGTGATGTAATGAAAGTATAAAATTCTGTGATGTAATGAAGGTATAAAATTTTGTGACATGATAGGGATATTAAAACCCAGAGCTTACTTAAACTTCATGTAAAAAAAGATTTTTGGAAACTCGATCCCCAAGTTACTCCTTCAGAAATTATTTTTCTTAGCTTTATTTGCTTTTATTTTTTCAGTAAACTTTTACTTTTCATATTTCTCCAGAAAAGGCTTTTTTATCAATGAATCACTGATCTGTTTCGTTACTTTTATTCTCTCTTTTTTTCTCTCTCTCTCCTTCTCTCTCTCTCAGTGACTCACTAGTCTGTGTCGTTACTTTTATTCTCTCTCCCTCCCTCTCTCTCTCTCTCTCAGTGACTCACTGGTCTATATCGTTATTTTTATTTTCTCTCTCTCTCTCTCTCTCTCTCTCTCAGTGACTCATTGGTCTGTGTCCTTACTTTTATTTCTCTCCTCTCTCTCTCTGTCAGCGACTCACTGGTCTGTATCGTTACTTTTATTTTCTCCCCCTCTCTCTCTCTCTGTCAGTGACTCACTGGTCTGTATTGTTACTTTTATTCTGTCTCTCTCTCACTCTCTCTCTCTCTCTCTCCTGTCTGTCATTGACTCACTGGTCTGTATCGTTACTTTTATTCTCTCTCCTCTCTCTCTCTGTCATTGATTCACTGGTCTGTATCGTTACTTTTATTCTCTCTCCTCTCTCTCTCTCTCTGTCATTGATTCACTGGTCTGTATCGTTACTTTTATTCTCTTTCCTCTCTCTCTCTCTCTGCCATTGATTCACTGGTCTGTATCGTTACTTCTATTCTCTCTCCTCTCTCTCTCTCTCTCTCTCTGTCATTGACTCACTGATCTGTGTCGTTACTTTTATTCTCTCTCTCCTCTCTCTCTCTGTCAGTGACTCACTGGTCTGTATCGTTACTATTATTCTTTCTCCTCTCTCTCTCAGTGACTCAGTGGTCTGTGTTGTTACTTTTATTTTCTCTCCTCTCTCTCTGTCAGTGACTCACTGGTCTGTATCGTTACTTTTATTCTCTCTCTCTCTCTCACTGACTCACTGGTCTTTGTCGTTACTTTTATTCTCTCTACTCTTTCTTTCCCTCTCAGTGACTCACTGGTCTGTATCGTTACTTTTATTCTCTCTCTCCTCTCTCTCTCTCTCAGTGACTCACTGGTCTGTGTCGTTGCTTTTATTCTCTCCCTCTCTCTCTCACTGACTCACTGGTGTGTCGTTACTTTTATTCTCTCTCTTTCAGTGACTCACTGGTATGTATCGTTACTTTTATTCTGTCTCTTTCTCTCAGTGACTCACTGGTCTGTGTCGTTACTTTTATTCTCTCCCTCGCTCTCAGTGACTCACTGGTCTTTGTCGTTACTTTTATTCTCTCTCTCTCTCTCTCTCTCTCTCTCAGTGACTCACTGGTCTTTGTCGTTACTTTTATTCTCTCTCTCTCAGTGACTCACTGGTCTGTATCGTTACTTTTATTCTCTCTCTCTCTCTCCCCCTCTCCCCCTCTCTCATGTTTTCAATACCCTCTTTATACAGCATCTGTCCACATGAGTACTGATCTGTTTCTAGAAAGCTCCTTATTTCTCTGCATCCTTTCACTTTCTACGGGCATAATAACCTGGCTTCCAGGACGAAGAATGCTCGAGAAATTCCTCCCAAATGTGTCAGTGGACGCTATCTGCTTAGAAAGGATCATCATCCATACATCCAGGACACATCCATATTTGCTCTGATCTCGTCTTTTGTATCTCCTTCAGCATACAGGAACTAATGGCATCCGGTCTTTCTTGCTTAACCATTTGTCTCGAGCTCTTGAATCATTTTCGCCAATTTAAGTTTCACCCCCAACTCCTTCATTCTCGACAATGATACTAATTCACAGTTGTTTGACAATGACACTAATTCACAGTTGTTTGACAATGATACTAATTCACAGATGTTTGACAATGACACTAATTCACAGATGTTTGACAATGATACTAATTCACAGATGTTTGACAATGATACTAATTCACAGATGTTTGACAATGATACTAATTCACAGATGTTTGACAATGACACTAATTCACAGATGTTTGACAATGATACTAATTCACAGATGTTTGACAATGATACTAATTCACAGTTGTTTGACAATGATACTAATTCACAGATGTTTGACAATGACACTAATTCACAGTTGTTTGACAATGATACTAATTCACAGATGTTTGACAATGATACTAATTCACAGTTGTTTGACAATGATACTAATTCACAGATGTTTGACAATGATACTAATTCACAGTTGTTTGACAATGATACTAATTCACAGATGTTTGACAATGACACTAATTCACAGTTGTTTGACAATGACACTAATTCACAGATGTTTGACAATGACACTAATTCACAGTTGTTTGACAATCACACTAATTCACAGATGTTTGACAATGACACTAATTCACAGTTGTTTGACAATCACACTAATTCACAGTTGTTTGACAATTATGGTGATTCACAGCTGTTTGACAATGATGTTGATTCACAGCTGTTATTGAACACTGAACTCCTTCGTCCATTTAGCTTTTCTTTTGGCATGGATTATGCCTACTCGAGACATTGCCTACCCTTCCACCATGACAACGAAGTTGACCACGTCATCTGCTCTTTGATCGCTCTCCTGACACCTGCATGGCCTGGTACAAAAGTGAAGGTCAGCTGATAGATCTTTGACGCTGGCACTCTTGTCTTAGAGAACCAGCCTGAGATGCTTGCTTGCGTGTAGTCTTGTGACTTGTGACAGTCAAAACTTTTGTCACAGCCATGGCTTGCACGTAGTCTTGTGACTTGTGACAGTCAAAACCTTTGTCACAGCCATGGCTTGCACGTAGTCTTGTGACTTGTGACAGTCAAAACCTGTGTCACAGCCATGGCTTGCATATAGTCTTGTGACTTAGGACAGTCACATCTTTTGTCATAGCCATGGTTTGCATTGTGAGGCTGCTTGTTGTTGCTATAAAATATTGCTGGCTTCTTTCACTGTTCTGCTGTCTGAGTTGACTGTAGAGGTCCCGAACCACCGATTCAGTTTATAAATAACAGCCATCATCATCATCATCATCATTTCATGCCGTCTTCCCACGGAGTCTCCACTCTGCTCTGTTTCTTGTCTTCTTAGAACACTCGGCCAAGTTTGTCCCTGTCCAGCTCTTGATGTTGTCCACCATTCATGTTGGTGGTGTGGGCTAGAGCCATGTTGGTGGTGTGGGCTAGAGCCATATTGGTAGTATGGGCTAGAGCCATGTTGGTAGTGTGGGCTAGAGCCATGTTGGTGGTGTGGGCTAGAGCCATGTTGGTGGTGTGGGCTAGAGCCATGTTGGTGGTGTGGGCTAGAGCCATGTTGATAGTGTGGGCTAGAGCCATGTTAGTGGTGTGGGCTAGAGCCATGTTGGTAGTGTGGGCTAGAGCCATGTTGGTGGTGTGGGCTAGAGCCATATTGATGGTGTGGGCTAGAGCCATGTTGGTGGTGTGGGCTAGAGCCATATTGATGTGTGGGCTAGAGCCATGTTGGTGGTGTGGGCTAGAGCCATGTTGGTAGTGTGGGCTAGAGCCATGTTGGTGGTGTGGGCTAGAGCCATATTGATGGTGTGGGCTAGAGCCATGTCGGTGGTGTGGGCTAGAGCCATGTTGGTGGTGTGGGCTAGAGCCATTTTGGGGGTGTGGGCTAGAACCATGTTAGTGGTGGGGTATTGCTCTGGATCACGAGGACACACCCCTCATGGATTAATTGTTCTTGTTGCTCCTACTAGTTCACTGTGGACGGGGTGTGTCTTGTTGCTCTTACCAGTTCATTGTGGAGGGGGTGTGTCTTGTTGCTCCTACCAGTTCATTGTGGAGGGGGTGTGTCTTGTTGCTCTTACCAGTTCATTGTGGAGGGGGTGTGTCTTGTTGCTCTTACCAGTTCACTGTGGAGGGGGTGTGTCTTGTTGCTCTTACCAGTTCACTGTGGAGGGGGTGTGTCTTGTTGCTCCTACCAGTTCATTGTGGAGGGGGTGTGTCTTGTTGCTCTTACCAGTTCACTGTGGAGGGGGGGGTGTCTTGTTGCTCCTATCAGTTCATTGTGGAGGGGGGGGGGGTGTCTTGTTGCTCCTACCAGTTCACTGTGGACGAGGTGTGTCTTGCCTGCGGTTATTTTGAAGTAGGATTGTGCCCTGGATAATTTTATTCTGCTGTTCGTGTGCACTGGTTTGTTGGCACGCTGGTTATTTAGAGAGAGCCATGTCACAGTTGCTTTTGTAGGATTAGCACTGCTCTGGAGAAGCTGCACTAGGTTGCTGTGTGATCTAACTGCCTGCTGTGTGATCTAACTGCCTGCTGTGTGATCTAACTGCCTGCTGAGTGATCTAACTGCCTGCTGTGTGATCTAACTGCCTGCAGCGCCTGAACAGTTTTGACTTGGTTTTTACCCTGTCTGTGTAGCAGAATGTTGTCTCCCTGACAGAGTCTGTCCCCTCCCATGTCCCTGGCAACTGTTAAGAACACACTTATCTTAACATAGTCTTTCTAAGAGAGAGAGAACAACTGTGATAAGAACACACTTATCTTAACATAGTCTTTCTAAGAGAGAGAGAGAACAACTGTGATAAGAGCACACTTATCTTAACTTAGTGTTTGTGAGACAGGGAACATAGATCTGTTTGCTTAAAAACTCTGACCTACTTCTGTAGCCCAGAAACTTGTAGCAATCATCACTAATTGTAATTGTTATTTTTGTAAAATGTAACGTCAGGTTGGTGGACGGATGGGGACATGGAGATCTCTGGCGGGGATGAGGGAAGTCTGGTGTGAAACCAATGAATCCAGGACGTGACAAGCCTATGGGTCTTTACAACAATGGCTATCAGAATGATGTAAACAAAACAGAGCCAGCAGACTATGGGTGGTGGGGAATGGATGTTGTTGAGGTACTCATCAGATTCCTCATCCCAAAGTCGCAGTGTCTCTGTGGAACTTTCTCAAAGCCGTCTGGATCTGACGTAGAGAAGGGGTTTAAGTACAGCCACCAGAGGCTGGAAAACAAAGTTTTGGCCAGGCCAGCCACACTGTCTGCATGGCAGTCCGAGCAAGACCACAGTCTGCCCTAGCAAGGAAAGGTGCTGAAGTCGGAGGTACCCAGCCAAAAGGCGCATCGCAAAAATCAGGGAAGCACGCATTATCGCTAATGAAATGTCTCTAACTGCAGTTTTCAAACATGGTGCTCGCCCTGTGAAGACTAACCAGGCAGGTGCAGTGCCGGGCCCCCTGCCTCGAAAGGGTCCACCCAGTGCTACTGGAGGTCCTCTCAGTTCGTCTTGTGGAGTCAGGAGACATGAGAGTAGAGCTACTGGCCAAAAAATACAACAGAAGAAAACAGCCAAAAAGCAAAAACTTAAAATAATGCAGTGGAATGCTGAGGGTGTCAGCAGTGTTAGAGATGGCTATAGCAAAAAGGTTGAACTAGAGAACATACTTTTTGCAGAGCAGGTAAGTATATGCTGCATACAGGAGACACACCTAACCAAAGACGCCACCTTTAAAATCAAAGGCTACCAGTGTTTCAGATCAGACCGACGGGACAGAAGAAAAGGAGGAGTACTCACACTTGTTAAGAATAACATCAGCGCATGTCAGGTGGGAGTGTTCATGGAAGGAGCCGAATACCAGAAGATCCATCTAAAAACCAGTAATACAGACTTCCACCTCCTTAACTATTACTATCCTAATGACTGCCCACTTGCTTTAGAAACAATCCCACACAAAGAGAGACTGATGGTCTGTGGAGATTTTAACAGTCATTCCCAGAGCTGGGTCTATGACCACATAGACAAGAAAGGAGAGGAAGTTGAGAGCTGGCAGGATGATAATGGACTTCTCCTGATCAACCAGCCAATGGATCCCCCAACATTTTACTCAAGGGCTTGGCATACAACCTCAACACCAGATCTGGCACTCCACTCTCCAGATCTGAAGTGGAACATTACACGTGAAGTTGGAACACAATATGGAGGTAGCGACCATCGACCAATCTTCTTGACAATAGAAAATGAAATCCTTAACAGCAGTAGCCCTCTCCCCTGATGGAACTATAAAAAAAGCAAACTGGACAATGTACAGACATCGTACAGGTATCCTGGTGGGACAGTTGTCTATAGAAGATAAGGATATTAACAGCATAGTGAAGGAATTCAATGCTTGTATCCTTCAGGCCGCCCGTGAAACCATTCCCAGTGGAGCTCGTAGGGACTATAAACCATACTGGTCTAGTAAGCTAGGAAAATTCTATAATGATGTGGAAACAGCTTGAAAGCAAGTAGACTATAGACCGTGCCAAGAACACCACAATAATTACCAACATGCTAAGGCCAAATTTCAGAGACCCAAGCAGCAAGCCAGACGGGAAAGTTGGAGAGAGAAAACAGAGTCTCTAAACTTTGAAAAGGATGGAAGAGAACTGTGGAAACTAATCAAACAGTTAAACAGTGAGAGCACTGGAAGAAGTACAAAGATTACACTAATAGAGGATGGGAAAACTCTTACAGGTAAGCAGGTAGCAGATCACTTTGCTTGCATGTTTGCACAGGACTGCAACATTGATATCCATCCAGAGAAAGAGCGTGCAGTGCGCATTGACCCACAGAAAGAAGAGGAACAAGTCAGAAAAGTGGAGGTCATGGATGCACCAATCACACGCAGTGAGTTAGACCTAGCAGTTAGTAAACTGAAACCAAGGAAATCACCAGGACCAGATGGAGTGTCCAATGAAATGATCAAGAACCTGGGAATGGCAGAAATGGAAAAGATATTGGATATTTTCAATATGTGCTGGAGCACAGGTAAGTTACCTCAAATCTGAAGGAAGCAAGCATGGTACCACTGCTAAAACCAGGGAAAAACAGTGATACTGCCTCCAGCTACAGGCCAATCAGTCTCACTAGCTGCCTATGCAAAACGATGGAACGCGTCATTGACCTGAGGCTAAAACAGTACCTAGAAAGTGAAAACCTTTATGCTCCACAACAAGCAGGATTTAGGCAGTACTACAGTACGGAAGATCAAGTGACCTATCTCTCTCAAGAGACTGATGTTGCATTCCAAGAGAAAAATCTTGCACTAGAAGCGTGGATAGACCTGAAGAAAGCCTTTGATAAAGTATGGAAGAAAGTCTGCTGTGAAAACTAAGAAACTGCAATGTGAATGGAAGACTGTACAACTGGATAAAGTCCTATTTACACAATAGAAGAGCTAGAGTAGTAATGGATGGACACAAAAGCCAGAAGGAACTGCTGCGAAATGGTGTACCATAAGGAGGAGTCCTTTTATCCACACCATTCCTGGTATTCATTAATGACCTGGTCAAGGAACTTCCCTATGGAATCAAAGCGGCACTGTATGTAGATGATCTGATCATGTGGTGTACAGATGAATACGCGACAGTTGCTACACAGAGACTCCAGAGAGCAGCAGACAAAGAGCATGGACAAACAAATGGTGTGTAAGTATAAACACAGAGAAATCAAGTACCACTCTGTTCACTCTCTCATCTAAACAGAAAGCAGGTAAGATCTTTGTAAATGAAATATCCTTAAGGATGGACAACCAACCTACTTACTTAGGAGTGACTCTTGACTCAAAACTGACCTGGAAGCAACACATCAGCATTGCAGAAGCAAAAGCCAGAAGAAAATTAGCCATATTAAGAAAACTGAGTGGAGCCACATGGGGAGCTAGTGAAAGAATCCTCAAGAATGTATATCAGCAAAGTATTCTACCACATTTAGAATATGGCTCAACATCTTGGTGCACAGCATCAAACACTACGCTGCAAATATCTAGACAAGGTACAAAATCAGTCACTACGGATTATCACAGGTGCCATGAGGTCCACACCAGTAGTAGAAATCCAGAAAATAGTTGGTGTTCAAGCGCTAAAGGAACGTAGAGACACAAAGTTCATGATCTTGGGAGAGAAATTCCTTAGCTCTGTAAGCCATCCCCTGAAGGAGAGATTCAATAACTTGGCATTAGGATGACTTAAAAGAAGCAGCTTCATTCAACAGGCCAAGCGTATGCGTAAGCTGATACCTGACCTTCCAACTGTAGTCGCTCCATTATCATCTGTACCAGAGCCTACACCATGGAAAGAAGGTACACAAATAACTATTAAAACTGAAGTGAAAGGTGTGCAGAATGGTGAGATGCAAAGCAGTCTTGTAAGATCAACAGCCACACTTAGTGACACCTGGATACGTGTGTATACAGACGGATCTGCACACAATGCCATAAAGAATGGAGGGGAAGGAGCACATATTGAATATCCAAACAACACCACTGACAAGATTTCCATACCTACTAGAAAATACTGCAACAGCTATGATGCAGAAGTTATGGCAATTATTGCTGCGGTTGAAAAACTATCAGACTCCAGAATTGATACATCCTCCATAGTAATTCTCACAGATGCAAGATCAGTACTGGAAGCTCTTCAGTGCAACAAACTACCAGATCTTAAGGATGCCTTGTCAAAAATTGGCTCACAACACAGTCACCTTGCAGTGGATTCCCTCCCACTGTGGGATACCAGGCAATGAGAAAGCTGACCATCTGGCCAAAGAGAGCACTGAAATGGAGTAACCAGACATACCAATCACCTGTAATCAGAAAAAAGCATGATAAAAACCTACAGGAAGCCACAAACACCACCACATGATGACTATCACATGGTAAATAGAAAGGAACAAGTCACCATTTCCGTCTCCTAACAGGACACAGCCGTCTCCGAAGTCATATGTATACAAAGTTTAAGGTTGGTACTACTAATCTATGTACATGTGCCCAGGTGCCCCAAACTGTGGAACATATCCTCCAGAACTGCACCAGCTACAATACACTGAGAAATAATTACTGGCCCAATGAAGTCACCACAGAAGACAAGCTCTTCGATTCCATACATGAACTACAAAAAACAGTGACATTTATCCAAGAGACAGGACTGCAGATATAGACAGACAATGCGTACGAAGAAGAAGAAGAAGAAGTAGTAGTTCCCCCCCCCCCACACACACACACACACCAGTCATGGAGGCTGTTACTCTTTTATCTGAACCTTGGAGACACTGAAGATGACTGGTGATAATGATGAGCTTGTGGCAGACCTGGAGTGATTGTTGTTAGTTCAAATGCCCAACTGTCACATCTAACTACCGCCCTGCCCCCCTCTAGTGGAGAGCTGCCAAGTTAACGGGGAGTGGGTGTGTCAGCGTGTTCGGTGGGGGCTCTGGGAGCCGCCGACCCAAGAGGTCAAGCTTAACGCGTCGCTGGTCACGTGTATAAACGTGTGGCGGGAACTTTGCTTAATAATTCGTTTTAGTTACCAGGTCATTGGCAGGATCAGGGGCAAAAAGGGCCTTTGTCGTATTGTGATAGATGTTATATTGTGATAGATGTTATATTGTGATAGATGTTATATTGTGATACATGTTATATTGTGATACATGTTATATTGTGATAGATGTTATATTGTGATAGATGTTATATTGTGATAGATGTTATATTGTGATAGATGTTATATTGTGATACATGTTATACTGTGATAGATGTTATATTGTGATAGATGTTATATTGTGATAGATGTTATATTGTGATAGATGTTATACTGTGATACATGTTATATTGTGATAGATGTTATATTGTGATAGATGTTATATTGTGATAGATGTTATATTGTGATACATGTTATATTGTGATACATGTTATATTGTGATAGATGTTATATTGTGATACATGTTATACTGTGATAGATGTTATATTGTGATAGATGTTATATTGTGATAGATGTTATACTGTGATACATGTTATATTGTGACAGATTTTATACTGTGATTCATGTTATATTGTGATAGATGTTATATTGTGATGGATGTTATATTATAATGGATGTTATGTTATCAAGCTAAAGAAGTTAAAGGCAGCAGCTAAAAACAAAGAACTAGATACAGAGCTGTTAGATAAGACAATACAAAAACAATATAGGACCATATTACATAATAGGTATAATGCTGTAGAGAAGTCTTAAGGAAGATAAAGATGAATATGACAAAATAAATAAAGAAATAACACACAAATGCAATAAAGCTAAAGAAGAGTGGCTAAATAAGAAATTCAATTAAATAGAGATACACCGTCAAGGAGACGCAAGAAATATGTACAAACAAATAAAGGAGTTAACAAACAAAAGGGCATACCACAAGACTGGTTGCCTGAAGTCAAAGGAAGGGCATACAATAATGGACACAGATGAAATAATGGTACGATGGTGCGAGTACATTAGAGAACTCTATGAGGAGAATAGAAGCGAAATAGATATACGAAATAATAATGAAGGGCCTCCCATATTAAAAGCAGAAGTGGAAGAAGCCATCAAACACATGAAGAACAACAATCAGGGGCAAAGTAAAACCAGAAATCGCTGAAGAACAATGCGGCTTCGTCGAAGGAAAAGGCACAAGTAATGCCATATATATATATATTGAGAACAATGATGGAAAGATCAATATAAATAAAAACGGACCTATACTTATGCATCAATACTACTGTAAAGCATTCGATAAAGTGAGACACACAGAAGTTATAAGGATGCTGGAAGACATCAACATAGATGGGAAAGATCTGAAACTCATCAAAATATATACTTGCAGCAATCAGCAGCAATGAAGGTTGAGAACCAAATAGGAGCATTCCGAGACATAAAACTGGGAGTGAGACAAGGATGTATTCTATCTCCTGACCTCTTCTCCTTGTACAGCGAAAACATAATGAGAAATATAGAGACCATGCCAGGAATATCAATTGGCGGGTACAACCTAACAACTTAAGATATGCAGATGATACAGTTCTGATTGCTAAAAGTGAAGGGGAGCTACAGGCTCTTCTGGACATTGTGGTTCGTGATAGTAAAAGTAAAGATCTCAGCCTGAACAAAAAGAAGACTGAAGTGATGGTTATCTCAAAGAAAAGAATACCACAAAAATGTAGCATTACCATCGATGGCACAAATCTGAAAGAAGTTGATAGATTCAAGTACTTCGGAAAAATTATAACAGCTGATGGGAAATGTAACAACGAAATAAAAAGCAGACATGCTCAGGCCAAGTCAGCATTTCAGAAAAATGACAACAGATCCATATCAATGGAAACAATATTCCGAGTACTTAAATGTTACATCGAGCCAATTTTGCTTTATGGATATGAAGCATGGTCTATGAATAAGAGAGTACAGCGAGAAATAGAGGCCATGGAATATGGTTCTTAAGAAGGATGTTGAAGGTACCATGGACAGCTTAGAAAACCAATGAATTTCTCTTAAGAGAGGCTGGAGTTAAAAAGCAAATTATAGCAAAGATCAGAGGCAGACAAGCTAGATTTATAAGACATTTCCCGAGAAGAGGAAAATTGGAAGACACTGTGGCAACTGGAAAAACTGAGGGAAGTAGAGACAGAGGAAGACAGAGAGAGAAGTTACTGGATGGGCTGTCAGTGTGGCTAGGAAGAAAGTCACCAGCGGATCTCATAGTCAAGTTTAAAGACAGGGAGTTGTGGAGAGAAATGATCGCCTACGCCATACGGCACAGCACTTGATTGATTTATTGATATTATGATAGATGTTATAATATGGTTAATAGTATATTGTGATAGATGTAATATTATGATGGATGTTATATTGTGATAGATGCTATATTGTGATTAAGTTATATTGTGATAGATGTTATGTTGTGATGGATGTTATATTACGATGAATTTTATATTGTGATAGATGTTATCTTGTGGGGGATATTATGTTGCGAAGGATATTATATTGTGATAGATGTTATAATGTGATGGATGCTATATTGTGATGTATAATATACTATGATTTATAATATATTGTGATAGGTATTATATTATGATGGATGTTATGTTGTGGAAGATATTTTATTGTGATTGATATTATACTGTAATGGACGTTATGTTGTAATGGATGTTACAGTGTGATGGATATTATATTGGGAAGGATATTATTATGTGATGGATGTTATATTGGGAAGGATATTATTATGTGATGGATGTTATATTGGGAAGGATATTATTATGTGATGGATGTTATATTGGGAAGGATATTATTATGTGATGGATGTTATATTGGGAAGGATATTATTATGTGATGGATGTTATATTGGGAAGGATATTATTATGTGATGGATGTTATACTGTCGACTTCCTCTGTATCACTGTTATAGTGTTGTAATATTTTCCAAGCCCAAGCACCACCCCCCTCCCCCCCCCCCCCCACCACCCTCCGGTTTTCAAGCATTTTGAGTATCACAATTTTTCTATCACATTTTACAATCCCATGCATTGTTATAAAGTTCTTTCATTTTCAATTGATTGATGCTGTGTTATTGTGACTATTCATCTTTGTCCGATACATCAGCGGGGTAGGTGATTTATGGCCAGCCTCATGGTGATAGTAACCTCGTGGTGATAGTAACCTCATGGTGATAGTAACCTCGTGGTGATAGTAATGTCGTGGTGATAGTAAACTCCTGGTGATAGTAACCTTGTTGTGATAGTAACCTCGTGGTGATAGTAACCTCGTGCTGATAGTAACCTCGTGGTGATAGTAACCTTGTTGTGATAGTAACCTCGTGGTAATAGTAACCTCGTGGTAATAGTAATCTCGTGGTGATAGTAACCTTGTTGTGATAGTAACCTTGTTGTGATAGTAACCTCGTGGTGATAGTAATGTCGTGGTGATAGTAACCTCGTGGTGATAGTAACCTTGTTGTGATAGTAACCCCGTGGTGATAGTAACCTCGTGGTGATAGTAACCTTGTTGTGATAGTAACCTTGTTGTGATAGTAACCTTGTTGTGATAGTAACCTCGTGGTGATAGTAACTTTGTGGTGATAGTAACCGTGTTGTGATAGTAACCTTGATGTGATAGTAACCCCGTGGTGAAAGTAACATCGTGGTGATATTAACCTTGTTGTGATAGTAACCTTGTTGTGATAGTAACCTCGTGGTGATAGTAACCTCGTGGTGATAGTAACCTCGTAGTGATAGAAACCTCGTGGTGATAGAAACCTCGTAGTGATAGTAATCTCGTGGTGATAGTAACCTCGTGGTGATAGTAACCTCGTGGTGATAGTAACCTCGTGGTGATAACCTTGTTGTGATAGTAACCTCGTGGTGATAGTAACCTCGTGGTGATAATAACCTCGTGGTGATAGTAATGTCGTGGTGATAGTAACCTCGTGGTGATAGTAACCGTGTTGTGATAGTAACCTCGTGGTGATAGTAACCTATAGTAGGAGTGTTTGCAGAAAGATTTTGAAGTTTTCAGTGCTGTTGCACACAATACTTCGTGGGAAGAGTCCTTAAGTGAAGTTTCAGTGCTATTGCACATTTGTGGTTTTACAGAGGCTTTCTGTAAATGTATAAAATTGTTATGATTGCCATGAGACCAGTCTATTCACGGTCTTGTGTGTTTGATCAATTTTTCATGTTCATTATTTGGGCCTGAGAATATGATCATATTGCATTGATGTTCATCATACTGGTTCATATCATATTTGCTTGATGTAAATCGTATCATTCTGGCTTTCTGCTCACTTTGTGTATGATATCGTCGTGTCTGGTTGTGCATTAAAGTTGAATATATGATTATTGATCACGAGCTTATCTACTCGCTGTTAATCATGTCATGTTGTTGCCTGTATGAGTGTCAGATTCTAACAGTTAAGTCCCTTGTTGGCATACCATGCGCATCTTAAAATGGAGAACCTGGGATTCGTAAATGAGTGTATTAAATGGGGCTCTGGTACGATTGTACTTAACACTGGGTTCACTGAGATGTTTCCCCTGCGCCAGATGTTTAATTAGGTCAATGAAGAACATTTAGTTCCGAGTTAAATTTTAAAAAGTAGCGCGCGCACGCACACAAAAGCAACTCTCTAAACACGACGAAACGGCCCACCAGTTTTACAGATGGATGTTGAATTCTGGTAGCTGATACAGTAGGACGTAAAATGGAACTCTCTTGTATGCAATTTTCAGCTGTGATGTTTCAACACTTGCATGTTCGTAAACTCCTTTAGAAATCTTCATGTGCAGAGACTTCAGAGTTTGCACCATGTTTCTGTGTGCCATGTATGTCCTCCCAGGGGGACACACATAAAGTGCTGTCTTCCAAGAAGGAGACTTTCCTAGCAGCTATCTTCTCCAGCAGTTTGCTAATGGTGTTCTGCAGGGCATTCACTTTGTACCATTTATCTGTGATGTATCTCTTCCAGGTTTTGACAAACACTCTGTACCATTTATCTGTGATGTATCTTTTCCAGGTTTTGGCAGTGCCACAAAGTAGCACAATAATTAGTGTATAAGTATATAACTATACACGAAGCACTGCAGTAAAGCTGTGATATCAGAATGTATAAAACAGGAAAAAGTAGGAGCAGCTTTATTACTTAACGATTACAAGGTTATGACGTTTCGGCGTGAGCCTTAATCATACAAAAACATACAGGACGAAGAAGTAGAGAGAGGAGATAAAGTATAGATTCACATGAATGCTGTTAAAAAAATTTTTTTTTTCCTAAAGAGTACTTAGCTGTAAATTGTAAGGTGTGGCTTGTCCGGCGGTGTGTGTCAGGAATGGATTTAGTAGAACGTGGAGACTTTAAATAGAGACCTGTGACATGTGGTCGGTGGGTTGTAATTGGGGGTGGTGGATGGGGAACCGAGGAAGGGAGAGAGAGTGTGTGATGCAATATTGACCTAGCTAGGAGAAGTTGAAACAGATGATTGGGGAAGAGGGGTTGCAGAGTGATGCTGTGAGGAAGTTTGAAAAGTAAGAAGGGGTGGACTTTGTGCAGAGGTACTATAATGATTGAAGAAGATGATGTCACGTGTAACTAAACAGCGAGTTTAACCCATGTGGTTCCAGCGTCCCATAATTTTGAATGCAGCGGTTCTTAAGTGAAGTTTCAGTGCTATTGCACATTTGTGGTTTTACAGAGGCTTTCTGTAAATGTATAAAATTGTTATGATTGCCATGAGACCAGTCTATTCACGGTCTTGTGTGTTTGATCAATTTTTCATGTTCATTATTTGGGCCTGAGAATATGATCATATTGCATTGATGTTCATCATACTGGTTCATATCATATTTGCTTGATGTAAATCGTATCATTCTGGCTTTCTGCTCACTTTGTGTATGATATCGTCGTGTCTGGTTGTGCATTAAAGTTGAATATATGATTATTGATCACGAGCTTATCTACTCGCTGTTAATCATGTCATGTTGTTGCCTGTATGAGTGTCAGATTCTAACAGTTAAGTCCCTTGTTGGCATACCATGCGCATCTTAAAATGGAGAACCTGGGATTCGTAAATGAGTGTATTAAATGGGGCTCTGGTACGATTGTACTTAACACTGGGTTCACTGAGATGTTTCCCCTGCGCCAGATGTTTAATTAGGTCAATGAAGAACATTTAGTTCCGAGTTAAATTTTAAAAAGTAGCGCGCGCACGCACACAAAAGCAACTCTCTAAACACGACGAAACGGCCCACCAGTTTTACAGATGGATGTTGAATTCTGGTAGCTGATACAGTAGGACGTAAAATGGAACTCTCTTGTATGCAATTTTCAGCTGTGATGTTTCAACACTTGCATGTTCGTAAACTCCTTTAGAAATCTTCATGTGCAGAGACTTCAGAGTTTGCACCATGTTTCTGTGTGCCATGTATGTCCTCCCAGGGGGACACACATAAAGTGCTGTCTTCCAAGAAGGAGACTTTCCTAGCAGCTATCTTCTCCAGCAGTTTGCTAATGGTGTTCTGCAGGGCATTCACTTTGTACCATTTATCTGTGATGTATCTCTTCCAGGTTTTGACAAACACTCTGTACCATTTATCTGTGATGTATCTTTTCCAGGTTTTGGCAGTGCCACAAAGTAGCACAATAATTAGTGTATAAGTATATAACTATACACGAAGCACTGCAGTAAAGCTGTGATATCAGAATGTATAAAACAGGAAAAAGTAGGAGCAGCTTTATTACTTAACGATTACAAGGTTATGACGTTTCGGCGTGAGCCTTAATCATACAAAAACATACAGGACGAAGAAGTAGAGAGAGGAGATAAAGTATAGATTCACATGAATGCTGTTAAAAAAATTTTTTTTTTCCTAAAGAGTACTTAGCTGTAAATTGTAAGGTGTGGCTTGTCCGGCGGTGTGTGTCAGGAATGGATTTAGTAGAACGTGGAGACTTTAAATAGAGACCTGTGACATGTGGTCGGTGGGTTGTAATTGGGGGTGGTGGATGGGGAACCGAGGAAGGGAGAGAGAGTGTGTGATGCAATATTGACCTAGCTAGGAGAAGTTGAAACAGATGATTGGGGAAGAGGGGTTGCAGAGTGATGCTGTGAGGAAGTTTGAAAAGTAAGAAGGGGTGGACTTTGTGCAGAGGTACTATAATGATTGAAGAAGATGATGTCACGTGTAACTAAACAGCGAGTTTAACCCATGTGGTTCCAGCGTCCCATAATTTTGAATGCAGCGGTTCTCAAGTGAAAGGCGGCTTGTGTCATCTGCGTGACATTGTTTGATGGCTGTTACCAGAAAGTCAGATTTGCCTCTGTGGTTGGGGCCATTGAAATGATTTGGGACTGGTTTCGAAGCATGCTGGGTGATGTCGTACATATGTTTTTGCATGCGGTCCCCTAATCTGAGGCCAGTCTCACCAATATATGTTATCCTGCATCTTTTGCAAACGATGACATATATCACATTACGGGACTCGCATATGAATCCCTCGTGAAGGGTGAGGATAGTTTTGGGAAAGGTGATTGTTTTCGTTTCCCAGACTACAGGGCAGGTAGTCCTTGGGCAGGTATGCCCCTATTGGCATACAAACGTGAGCCAAACCTTAAGGACATCCTTGTCCACAGCCACTTGAAGCAGAGCCTTACATATGTTGGCACCAGAAAATGTAACCGCCCCCGCTGCGTTACCTGCCCTGTAGTCTGGGAAACGAAAGCTATCACCTTTCCCAAAACTATCCTCACTCTTCATGAGGGATTCACATGCGAGTTCCGTAATGTGATATATGGTATCGTTTGCAAAAGATGCAGGATAACATATACTGGTGAGACTGGCCTCAGATTAGGGGACCGCATGCAAAAACATCTGTACGACATCACCCAGCATGCTTCAAAACCAGTCCCAAATCATTTCAATGGTCTCAACCACAGAGGCAAATCTGACTTTCTGGTAACAGCCATCAAACAATGTCACGCAGATGACACAAGCCGCCTGGCACTTGAGAACCGCTGCATTCAAAATAATGGGACGCTGGAACCACATGGGTTAAACTCACTGTTTAGTTACACGTAACATCATCTTCAATCATTAAAGTACCTCTGCACAAAGTCCACCCCTTCTTACTTTTCAAACTTCCTCATAGCATCACTCTACAACCCCTCTTCCCCAATCATCTGTTTCAACTTCTCCTAGCTAGGTCAATATTGCATCATCTCTCTCCCTTTCCCGGTTCCCCATCCACCACCCCCAGTTACAACCCACCGACCACATGTCACAGGTCTCTATTTAAAGTCTCCACGTTCTACTAAATCCATTCCTGACACACACCGTCGGACAAGTCACACCTTACAATTTACAGCTAAGTATTCTTTAGGAAAAAAAACTTCATGTCTGTGTCTGAGATTATGTCGATGTCTTAATGTCTGTGTCTGAGATTTTGTCGATGTCTTCATGTCTGTGTCTGAGATTTTGTCGATGTCTTCATGTCTGTGTCTGTGATTTTGTCGATGTCTTCATGCGTGTGTCTGAGATTTTGTCGATGCCTTCATGTCTGTGTCTGAGATTTTGTCGATGCCTTCATGTCGGATGTCAGTGTGACCAGTCGCAGCTTTGATATCGCTTTATTGTGGGCATTTTATTGTGGCCACTTTGTTGCGGGCACTTTATTGTTGATAAATATAGATATTTATCGTGTATAGATTATTAAAAAAACTATTTGATTGTGTAAAACACCAAAAACTTTGGGAAATGATGGAAAAAATGGGATTTCCAATACATTTGATACAATTAACATCACTGCTGTATCTAGACCAACAAGCAGCAGTAAGAATAAATGGTGAAACAACAACTTGGTTTGATATAAAACAAGGGGTCCGTCAGGGGTGCATATTGTCAAATTACTTATTTAACTTGTATACTGAAAATATGAGGAATATAGACAAAGAATATTACGATGCCATAACAGTTGGAGGTTATGAAATACCAGAGATTAGATATGTTGATGACACAGTATTACTGTCCACAACACAAAAAGATATGGAAAAACTAATTATGTCAGTCCGTAAGAATAGTGAATAGCAAAACCTCTATCTTAATGCGAAGAAAACTAAATTGATGACAACTGACAACACAAATAAGGCAGCTGAAATATGTATCAATGTGGAAAAATTGGAAGAAGTGGAGAGTCTTGAATATCTTGGATCACTGCTAACTAATAATGGAGATACAATGAGGGAAATTAAAAGGAGGACATCTATCGCTCTTCAGAAAGTAAAACAACTAAAGAATCTGTGGAGAGGAGCAGACAGAGCTACAAAAATAAGATTTTTATCTTTCCCATTGCAATACATGCCTGTGAGAAACTGGACACTTAACAAAACAATTGAGAAACACAGAAATCCCTTTGAATATAAATGGTACAGAAGAGTTTTTCAAATAACAGTGGCAAAAACAAATATCCATTCTAAAAGAACATAATATTGAAGAAGGCTGGCTAGTAAAGACGATTAAACAAGGAAAACGTAAATATTTTGGACACATTAAACTTCATGAGAATTTAGAGAAGACCTTCTTGGAAGGGTTCATAATGGGTAAAAGAAAGAGAGGAAGACCAAAGCGAAGATGACTGCAAGACATCGTTGATAATCTGCAAATGGATGTAACAGCAGCAAGGCATCTTGCTTAGAACCGAGAGGCCTACAAGACAGCAACTAGGGAAGCAAAGTTCTCAAGGGACATGCAAATGACTGACTGATTGTTTAACTCTTTGCTATGTCAGACTATAGACATTTAAGGCCACAGCTGGCGTCGTTTCAGAAAAAAAAAGTGAGAAACCTCGGAGAGAGGGCTATCTTTGTTTAATCATCAGTTTAACTTTCACAAAAAGGACTCCGCCCGTGTAGAACGTATGGTGCAACTCAAATAGACAAAGTCTCCAATGTTTGCTTTCCGTCTTCCAGATGAGACTGTCGCTTGTCGATAGCTCTGCATGGCTAGAAAAATGAATATTTACACAACTTTGAAGGAAAGAACTTTCAGGTCAAATTCTTGGACAATTTTATTACGTTCAGCGCCATGGGCGATTTACGATACGCGTGCCGGTTCTGAAAACGGACGCACTTTATGTAAGTCACGTGGGCCTAGAACTCGGACAAAATAAATACTAGTAATAAGAGGGTAGGAGCTGGCAAGAGATGAAGTGTTGCTAGGAAGTTCGTCTTTCATTTGTTTGTTTTTGTCTGTGGGGAAAGAAGAAAATAAGTGTGTGAGAGGTGATAGAGAGATAAACAGTGAATGGCTGCTTTTGTTGTGCTGTAGAAACATGCTGGTTTGTAGACAGAGAAAAGCCGTGACGCACATATATAAGAAAATATAACTTTATTTCTGGACAAGATCGGAGACACGAAAACAGATTTAAAAAACAACAAACGAGCGGGTTGGACGGACGGACAGACAGACAGACAGACAGACAGACAGACAGACAGACAAGCAGTGCTTTTAACCAAGTGTTTATCTCGACCTGACAATAATCTCTTCTTTACAGCTTTCAACTGATTCATCCTTCCCCAACCCCCAAACAGGACCTCCACCATCAATCAGGGATATAAAACAAGGGGTCCGTCAGGGGTGCATATTGTCAAATTACTTATTTAACTTGTATACTGAAAATATGAGGAATATAGACAAAGAATATTACGATGCCATAACAGTTGGAGGTTATGAAATACCAGAGATTAGATATGTTGATGACACAGTATTACTGTCCACAACACAAAAAGATATGGAAAAACTAATTATGTCAGTCCGTAAGAATAGTGAATAGCAAAACCTCTATCTTAATGCGAAGAAAACTAAATTGATGACAACTGACAACACAAATAAGGCAGCTGAAATATGTATCAATGTGGAAAAATTGGAAGAAGTGGAGAGTCTTGAATATCTTGGATCACTGCTAACTAATAATGGAGATACAATGAGGGAAATTAAAAGGAGGACATCTATCGCTCTTCAGAAAGTAAAACAACTAAAGAATCTGTGGAGAGGAGCAGACAGAGCTACAAAAATAAGATTTTTATCTTTCCCATTGCAATACATGCCTGTGAGAAACTGGACACTTAACAAAACAATTGAGAAACACAGAAATCCCTTTGAATATAAATGGTACAGAAGAGTTTTTCAAATAACAGTGGCAAAAACAAATATCCATTCTAAAAGAACATAATATTGAAGAAGGCTGGCTAGTAAAGACGATTAAACAAGGAAAACGTAAATATTTTGGACACATTAAACTTCATGAGAATTTAGAGAAGACCTTCTTGGAAGGGTTCATAATGGGTAAAAGAAAGAGAGGAAGACCAAAGCGAAGATGACTGCAAGACATCGTTGATAATCTGCAAATGGATGTAACAGCAGCAAGGCATCTTGCTTAGAACCGAGAGGCCTACAAGACAGCAACTAGGGAAGCAAAGTTCTCAAGGGACATGCAAATGACTGACTGATTGTTTAACTCTTTGCTATGTCAGACTATAGACATTTAAGGCCACAGCTGGCGTCGTTTCAGAAAAAAAAAGTGAGAAACCTCGGAGAGAGGGCTATCTTTGTTTAATCATCAGTTTAACTTTCACAAAAAGGACTCCGCCCGTGTAGAACGTATGGTGCAACTCAAATAGACAAAGTCTCCAATGTTTGCTTTCCGTCTTCCAGATGAGACTGTCGCTTGTCGATAGCTCTGCATGGCTAGAAAAATGAATATTTACACAACTTTGAAGGAAAGAA
Organism: Achatina immaculata; assembly: GCA_009760885.1. Classification (NCBI taxonomy): domain Eukaryota; kingdom Metazoa; phylum Mollusca; class Gastropoda; order Stylommatophora; family Achatinidae; genus Lissachatina; species Lissachatina immaculata. Next base: position 44,321,740 of record CM019696.1, on the reverse strand, counting down.
CTTTCAGGTCAAATTCTTGGACAATTTTATTACGTTCAGCGCCATGGGCGATTTACGATACGCGTGCCGGTTCTGAAAACGGACGCACTTTATGTAAGTCACGTGGGCCTAGAACTCGGACAAAATAAATACTAGTAATAAGAGGGTAGGAGCTGGCAAGAGATGAAGTGTTGCTAGGAAGTTCGTCTTTCATTTGTTTGTTTTTGTCTGTGGGGAAAGAAGAAAATAAGTGTGTGAGAGGTGATAGAGAGATAAACAGTGAATGGCTGCTTTTGTTGTGCTGTAGAAACATGCTGGTTTGTAGACAGAGAAAAGCCGTGACGCACATATATAAGAAAATATAACTTTATTTCTGGACAAGATCGGAGACACGAAAACAGATTTAAAAAACAACAAACGAGCGGGTTGGACGGACGGACAGACAGACAGACAGACAGACAGACAGACAGACAGACAAGCAGTGCTTTTAACCAAGTGTTTATCTCGACCTGACAATAATCTCTTCTTTACAGCTTTCAACTGATTCATCCTTCCCCAACCCCCAAACAGGACCTCCACCATCAATCAGGGACATAAAGTTGGGATCTGGGGTCATTAAGGCCCCCAAACTGTGATCTTCTGCGTCTACTCTGACGCAATGACGCGTGATGTTCTCGTAGCAAACTGTCTCCATCTCCCCATCATCAAAGCTGTCCGCGCACATACCAGGGGCTAGAAGCACGTTTTTCAGCTTCGTGAACATTCACAATTTGTGAAGAATCTACCGGAGAGATTGCTTCCATTGACATCGCTGGGAAGAAAAGTGATTCTACGTTCCGGTGATATTACAGCCACGGGACTGGATACACGAACTCTTCCTGCTTGCTTTGTGGAAATCTATACCGGAAAATTGCTTGAAATGAGTAAGTCCAGGGAGTAGGAGGGCAGGCAGGGAGAAGGAGGGCAGGCAGGGAGTAGGAGGGAAGGCAGGGAGTAGGAGGGAAGGCAGGGAGTAGGAGGGAAGGCAGAGTAAACGACTACCCGCCCGAGACGTTTTCAGAAAGGCAGATGTAAAAACTAAAAAAAAGAAATATCACCGGAGAAACTGGCACAAACAGCGATGTCAACAAATTGACAGTGTTCTCATGTCATCAAACTCATAACATTTTCATGTCATTAAAGTGACAATAATGTCAGATAATCAAGCTGATAATATTCTTAAAATGAAAATAATGTCAGATCAAGAAATTGTTAATATAGTCATGTCATCAAGCTGATAATATCCTCATGTCGTAGATGACAGGAACATGGACATATTTAGTATGGAAAAAGAAGAGAGAGATAAACTGACCGACAGGAAAGAAAAACCAGAAGTGATGTCTCTGCTTTGAAAATCCAGCATAAAAAAATGTTCATAATTTCAAGCTGCTACAAGTGCTACGCGGTGCCTTTGAAAGTCTCGGGTGTCTTCCGTCACCACAGCATCGGCTGGAATTCCCGAGTGTTCTCTGTCACCACAGAAAGTACTGACCAAAGCTGGTACAAAACCCCCAATTACCCGCTAAGTTTTTATCTGCTGTGATTCTTCTTGAAGCCCCCATAAGTTGTTGTAAAATGTTGGCCATAAGTTGTTGTAACATGTTGACCGTAAGTTGTTGCAACATGTTGATTATAAGTTGTTGTAAAATGTTGACCGTAAGTTGTTGTAACATGTTGACCGTAAGTTGTTGCAACATGTTGGTTATAAGTTGTTGTAAAATGTTGGCCATAAGTTGTTGTAACATGTTGACCGTAAGTTGTTGCAACATGTTTGTTATAAGTTGTTGTAACATGTTGGCTAAAGGTTGTTGTTACATGTGGCCAAATTAACAGGCATAAAATCCCTTGATGAGGTTGAAAGACTCGCCGAAGACAGGAAAAATTGGCGAACTACCTTGCGAGCCCTATGTGACGTTTAACGGCACGGGAAGGATATAAGAGATATAGGCTATAAGAACATGCTGGTCATAGGTTGTTGTAACATGTTGGTCATAGGTTGTTGTAACATGTTGGTCGTAGGTTGTTGTAACATGTTGGTCATAGGTTGTTGTAACATGTTGGTCATAGGTTGTTGTAACATGCTGATCATAGGTTGTTGTAACATGTTGGTCATAGGTTGTTGTAACATGTTGGTCGTAGGTTGTTGTAACATGTTGGTCGTAGGTTGTTATAACATGTTGGTCGTAGGTTGTTGTAATATGTTGGTCGTAGGTTGTTATAACATGTTGGTCGTAGGTTGTTATAACATGTTGGTCGTAGGTTGTTATAACATGTTGGTCGTAGGTTGTTATAACATGTTGGTCGTAGGTTGTTATAACATGTTGGTCGTAGGTTGTTGTAACATGTTGGACATAGGTTGTTGTAACATGTTGGTCGTAAGTTGTAACAGCTTTCCCTTATGTTTAGAGACGCACTACCAAAAATCAATGAACGAGTTACACTTTAGTCTGCGTCATACAGACAGAATTTCGTACTTGATGAAAGACACATAGATAGACAGACAGACAGATAGATAGACAGAGACAGACAGACAGACAGATAGATAGACAGACAGATAGATAGACAGACAGATAGACAGACAGACAGACAGATAGATAGACAGACAGATAGACAGACAGACAGACAGACAGACAGATAGACAGACAAATAATAATCTCCAGTTTAGGGGAACTTTCCTTACTTTTCTGCCCATTACTCAGAAACCCTCTTACATTTTGCCTGAATGTTCTCAATGCCCAATCTAATCTTCATTTTGCTGTCCAGTGCAAAATTGGATTGTAGCCAGACCTCTGTCTATTAAAGCGGGCTGCGTTTCGTAGATTGAAGCAGCGCCTCTAGTTTTCCTATGCCATGTCCTGGAGCATTTCATGAATAAATATACGATCATAACTTTCATTTTTCTGCATCCACAAGCCAGTGCCTTCCGTGGCTGTTAGTTGCTCTCATTTCTTACTCGTCTGGCAAATCTAAAGCGACTTTTTTAAAGAAAAACATAAACGGAAAGAAATGAAGAGAGTTTTGTTTCTACCCGTAAATGTTTCAATTATATCTCATTTTCTCTCGTACTTTCTCCGAGACACGGCTTCTCTAGCTCTTGTCGTCAACTCTGGTGTCTGTTTTCGGTCAGCAAGAGTTCTTTCATGCCTGTCAGCCATTTTTTTCCCTGCGCTATCTCTGATCTGATGGCGCTCTGACTGAAAGCTCGTTCCTGGTTTCTTGTGTCTGTACCGCTGGTTTCTTTTCTTCGTTTCATTCATTTTTTTTTTCCTGAAGTGTCTTTCCCGTCTCTTCGGGTTCATATTTACGAGCATCCGCTCATTCAATGTTGACAGACAAGAAGATGAACAGAAGATGAGAAAAACTCGTTCACCGTAGAAGAAAGATATGGGCAAGGTAGATATCAATACATGTCAAAGTACTGTGTCAACAAGGTAGGCTGGAAGGCAGATGTCAAAGTACTCTGTGGACAAAGTAGGTAGAAAGGTAGACGTGAAGACGTGCCAAAGTGAAAAAATGGGCAAGGTATCTACTTTATATCTTATACAGAGTCAGCTAATGTAAACTACTTTTATATCTTATACAGAGTCAGCTAATGTAAACTACTTTTATATCTTATACAGAGTCAGCTAATGTAAACTACTTTTATATCTTATACAGAGTCAGCTAATGTAAAATATTCTATATATTATACAGAGTCAGATAATGTAAAATATTCTATATCTTATACAGAGTCAGCTAATGTAAAATACATTATAGTCGATGCTAAGTCATCATCATGTGCCATGCCCGGAGACGCTGGCAACCGTATCTCTCCACAGTGTCCGATCTTTCATGTTATTCATCAGCTCTGCTGTTGTGCTCCTCTCATGCCAGTTTGTCAAGCCATCAAAGATTTTCTCTCTTTGTCTACCTCTCCCTTTCCTGTTTTTTTTTTCTAACTTTCCCCTTTTCATTATATAGCCAATAAACATGGACTGTCTCCCCTGTAATGTTAGTTTCTCATTGGCTTTCCTTAGTTATTCTTCATTTGTTATTTTCCCTGTCCATAGTATTTTTAACATTCTTCCTAGGAACCACTTATTATTTGCCTCTGATGCTCTTATTTTTGTTAGCGACCATGATTCTCTTCCACATGGTAGTACTTGTAACAGAACGTTGATTCTGCTGCAGAATGTGGATCATTGACACCTGTTTATTATGGTCAAAAGTCTTGTTTAACCGAGCACGGGGAAGAGAGATCTCCGTGTTCTGATTGGCTAGTAAGTCACGGGGTCTGATCTGGCGGAGTGTACACATGATTTAGTTCTATCCGAAATGCTAGACACATAGGATATGTATTGAGATTTCTATCTGAGATGTTGGACTGATAGGACTGACGTAGAGATTTCTGTCTGAGATGTTGGACTGATACGACGTGTGCTGAGATTTCTGTCTGAGATATTTGACTGATAGGACGTGTGTTGAGATTTCTGTTTGAGATGTTGGAGCAATAGGACGTGTGGTGAGAGTTCTGTTTGATAGGTTTTACTGATAAGACGTGTGTTGAGACTTCTGTTTCAAATGTTGGGCTGATAGGACGTGTGTTGAGACTTTTGTTTGAAATGTTGGATTTATAGGACTTGTGTTGAGAATTCTGTTTGAAATGTTGGATTTATAGGACTTGTGTTGAGAGTTCTGTTGGAAATGTTGGACTGATTGTGTTAAGACTTCTGTTGGAAATGTTGGATTTATAGGACGTGTGTTGAGAGTTCTGTTGGAAATGTGAAAAGATAGGAAAGTGAACTGGTCTTGTTCTGGAATGGTTGTTCTACTGCTTGGTTAATGATGTAGGTTTTGTATTTGGTTGTCTTTTTCAGGACAAAAATTGTTGTAGAGTGCAACATGTAGTAGTTGTGGTCAATTTGTCCTTTTTTAGGGCACAATTTTTGTTGTAGTTGATTTGTCCTTTTCAGATGAAAGATTGTCATGAACTTTGTCATGTCATACATGTGAATTAATTGCCAACCCTTCTCCCTTTTTTTTTTGGACAATGGTTGAGATTCTAGATTAAGGTTAGCTTGGAGTTTTCTGTGTATATGAAGTGAGTGTGTCAGTCCCATGTGGATGATCATCGCCCGGACAGTTTCAGTGTTGTCTGAGTGTGTCAGTCCCGTGTGGATGGTCATCGCCCGGACAGTTTCAGTTTGTTTCCATCAGTTCACACAACGCTCATTTACAACACTCGTCACAAACCGGGATTCATCATTAAACTTTGTTTATATTTCATAAGTGCTGGAATCCTGTAGTAAATTGGTTTTATGTTACCTGTGCCAACTGCTGTGTTTTACGTGAATTGTTACTACTGTAGCTGGTCATGTTCGTGTACCGAAGTGCGGTGTAATGTTTCGTCCTGGGTGGTATGTGTGTTGCATGGTGTATATCTAAAGAGAGGAAGACCGAAACGAAGATGGCTGCAAGACATCGTTGACGATCTGCAGGCCATCTTGCTCACATCGGAGAGGCCTACAGGAGTGCTGGTAGGGAGGCAAAGTTCCGCAAGGGACATGCAAATGAATGAATCTAATTCTGGTACATACGTATTTCTTTTTGGACTCGACCATCATTTCTGTTGTGTTACTGTTCAGTGATAGTTCTTTTTATTCATGTTCCGCTACTTCTTCTTCTTCTTCTTCTTCAGCCATTAAGGCTCATTGCTGCAGATAAAGTTCGCCTCCTTACCGCTCTATTCCTAATCTTCTCTCTCCAGTTGGTGACACCAGTTTCTTTTATATTGCCTTCCTATCTCTGTCTTAGCCTACCCCTTGGTGTAGTATAAACGTCTTATATTCCATGTTCCAAATCTCATATTATTTTTGACGTTGCAAGGCCGTAATCCGTTTTTATCCGTCCAACTTCGAGGCTTCTCTCTCTGTCCCATAACACTACTTTTTTTTTTTTACGGAGATGGAGTCATTGGCCCCACGCTCCGACCCCCACCCTGGAGGAGCAGGGTGCAAGTCTCGTCTGACCCCTACCCGCGTAGACCTTCCCAGCATGTCTTGGACGTGCCAAGAGTAAAACTCCCACTGGTATAGCTCTGATACCGAGTAGGCTAATATAAAATACTTTATATTCGATACTAGTGTAAAATACCTTATATCCGATAACTAGTAGGCTAATGTAAAATATTTTATATTCGATGTTGAGTAGGCTAATGTAAAATATTTTATATTCGATGTTGAGTAGGCTAATGTAAAATATTTTATATTCGATGTTGAGTAGGCTAATGTAAAATATGTTATATTCAATACTGAGTTGGCTAATGTAAAATACTTTATGTTTGATACTGAGTAGGCTAATGTAAAATACTTTATGTTTGATACTGAGTAGGCTAATGTAAAATACTTTATGTTTGATACAGAGTAGGCTAATGTAAAATACTTTATGTTTGATACTGAGTAGGCTAATGTAAAATACTTTATGTTTGATACTGAGTAGGCTAATGTAAAATACTTTATGTTTGATACTGAGTAGGCTAATGTAAAATACTTTATGTTTGATACTGAGTAGGCTAATGTAAAACAGTTTATATCCGATACTGAGGTAGGGAATGTATTGCACTTTACGCGATACTGTTTCAGATAATGTGTGATATGTGATATCAAACATTAGGTGATACTGAATATTTCTTCTCGTTATTTATCATAAAAGACACTCACGATTCAATAATGCATGAAAAAAAACAAACTAAAACACAGAAGGACACAGAAGAATATGGCCCCAGGCATGAGAGTTTACAGCAGCTGTCAGTGATCACAATGTCTCTCATTCTCTGATTTCCTGTTTTCTTCTTTCCTTTTATCTTCTTTCATGTTTTATTCTTTCCTGTTTTTTCCCATCCTGTTTTCTTTGTTTCCTGTTTCCTATCTTCCAGTTTTCTTCTTTCCTTTCATCTTCTTTCCTGTTTTCTTCTTTCCTGTTTTCTTCTTTCCTATTTTCTTCTTTTCCTGCCTTATTCTTTCCTATTTCCCTTCCTGTTTTCTTCTTTCCTATTTTCTTCTTTTCCTGTTTTCTTTTTTCCTATTTTCTTCTTCTCCTGTTTTCTTTTTTCCTATTTTCTTCTTTTCTTGTTTTCTTCTTTCCTATTTTCTTCTTTTACTGTTTTCTTCTTTCCTATTTAATTCTTTTCCTGTTTTGGTCTTTTCTATATTCTTCTTTTCCTGTCTTCTTCTTTGCTATTTTCTTCTTTTTTTCTGTTTTCTTCTTTCCTATTTTCTTCTTTTTTTGTTTTCTTCTTTTCCTGTTTTCTTCTTTCCTGTATTCTTCTTTTCTTGTTTTCTTCTTTCCTATTTTCTTCTTTTCCTGTTTTCTTCTTTCCTATTTTCTTCTTTTCCTGTTTTCTTCTTTCCTAATTTCTTTTTTTCCTGTTTTCTTCTTTCCTATTTTCTTCATTTCCTGTTTTCTTCTTTCCTATTTTCTTCTTTTCCTGTTTTCTTCTTTCATATATTGTTCTTTTCCTGTTTTCTTCTTTCCTATTTTCTTCTTTTCCTGTTTTCTTCTTTCCTATATTGCTCTTTTCCTGTTTTCTCATTTCTTATTTTCTTCTTTTCCTGCCTTCTTCTTTCTTATTTTCTTTGCTGTTTTCTTATTTCCTGTTTCCTTCTTTCCTTTTATCTTATTTTGCTGTTTTCTTCTTTCCTGTTTTCATCTTTCTTGTTTTCTTCTTTCCTATTTTCTTCTTTCCTGTTTTCCTTTTTTCCTCTTTGACAGAGTAGATGACAACAATTATGCATTTTTTATGGTCTCAAATTACATCAAGAAGCTTACACTACATTCCAGCAGTTTACATTTGGTGTAAATTACATCAAGAAGCTTACATTACATTCCAGCAGTTTACATTTTCTGTAAATTACATCAAGAAGCTTACATTACATTCCAGAAGTTTACTTTATATTTGGTGTAAATCAATGCTACATTACCATTATATATTTTCTTTAACTTTTTTCGCAAGAATTTATGGTGATGTACCAAAATCAGCATAAGAAATGTATTTTCATAGAAGAATTATTCTGCAGAAATGAGCAAGTTTTCTTTTAGCTTCTACTCACACCAGATTTTGTCACATGGAACTTGGTTCAGTTGGGGAGGAGTCTATGCACACAAAGATTGAGTCTAGACACACAAAGATTGAGTCTATATGCACAAAGATTGAGTCTATACGCACAAAGATTGAGTCTCTATATGCACAAAGATTGGGTCTATACAAAGATTGAGTCTATACACACAAAAAAGATTGAGTCCATACAAACAAAGACTGAGTCTATACACACATATATCGGGTCTACACACAAAGATTTGATCTTTACACCTGAGGAGTGCACTATCCACACGAATAATATTTCATACGCACCGAAATGTTCTATAGACACCAAAAATTTACTATGCACACAACAAGAATGTACTATGCACTTACCAAGAGTGTTTAATCCACACAAAGAATGTCCTATATATACCATGATCTATGTTTATATGTACTAACATTAAATAGATCAACAGAAACAAAGAATGGGTCTTTACTCTCCAAGAATGATATATACACCACCAAAAATGTTCTATGTACAAGAAGAATGTTCCACACACATGAATGACAATCTTTACATACAGAGATGTGAATCTAAACATTCTAATATGTGTGTACACAAATGAAGAAAGATTCTAAACACTAATATATGTGTACACAAAAGAAGAAAGAATATAAACATACTAATATATGAGTACACAAAGGGATAAAGAATCTAAACACTAATATATGTGTACACAAAGGAAGAAAGAATCTAAACACACTAATATATGTGTATACAAATGAAGAAAGAATCTAAAATACTAATCAGTGTGTACACAAAAGAACAAAAAATATAAAAACATTAATATGTGTGTACACAAATGAAGAAAGAAACTAAACATTCTAATATATGTGTATTGTCCTTAACTGATTTTGTTGGATGATAAAGTTTTGAAAGACTATTTGTAAGATTGTCTTTATTTGATTTTGTTGGATGATAAAGTTTTGAAAGACTATTTGTAAGATTGTCTTTATTTGATTTTGTTGGGTGATAAAGTTTTGAAAGACTATTTGTAAGACTGTCTTTATTTGATTTTGTTGGGTGATAAAGTTTTGAAAGACTATTTGTAAGACCGTCTTTATCTGATTTTGTTGAAAGATGAATTATGAAACCTTCTTAGTAACTGTCATTTTCATTTTACAACATTTAAATGTTTTTATGACAAGTTTTTGCAATTCTAGATGTGGCACATGAGATAGTGGACATTTTTCTGTATGATCTTTAGATGTGGCACAGGAGATAGTGGACATTTTTCTGTATGATCTTTAGATGTGGCACTGGAGATAGTGGACATTTTTCTGTATGATCTTTAGATGTGGCACTGGAGATAGTGGACATTTTTCTGTATGATCTTTAGATGTGGCACTGGAGATAGTGGACATTTTTCTGTATGATCTTTAGATGTGGCACTGGAGATAGTGGACATTTTTCTGTATGATCTTTAGATGTGGCACTGGAGATAGTGGACATTTTTCTGTATGATCTTTAGATGTGGCACTGGAGATAGTGGACATTTTTCTGTATGATCTTTAGATGTGGCAGTGGGTATTTTTCTGTATGATCTTTGGATGTGGCACTGGAGATAGTGGACATTTTTCTGTATGATCTTTAGATGTGACACTGGAAATAGTGGACATTTTTCTGTATGATCTTTAGATGTGGCACTGGAGATAGTGGACATTTTTCTGTATGATCTTTAGATGTGACACTGGAGTTGTAGAGGACATTTTTGTGTATGATCTTTAGATGTGACACTGGAGGTAGTGGACATTTTTCTGTATGATCTTTAGATGTGGCACTGGAGTTGTAGATGACATTTTACTGTATGATCTTTAGATGTGGCACTGGAGTTGTAAATGACATTTTTCTGTGTGAATATTACATGTGGCACTGAAATTGTAGATGACATATTTCTGTATGATCATTAGATGTGGCACTGAAATTGTAGATGACATATTTCTGTATGATCATTAGATGTGGCACTGAAATTTTAGATGACATATTTCTGTATGATCATTAGATGTGGCACTGAAATTGTAGATGACATTTCTGTATGATCATTAGATGTGGCACTGAAATTGTAAATGACATATTTCTGTATGATCTTTAGATGTGGCACTGAAATTTTAGATGACATATTTGTATATGATCTTTAGATGTGGCACTGAAATTGTAGATGACATATTTATGTATGATCATTAGATATGGCACTGAAATTGTAAATGACATATTTCTGTATGATCTTTAGATGTGGCACTGAAATTGTAAATGACATATTTGTGTATGATCTTTAGATGTGGCACTGAAATTGTAGATGACATATTTCTATATGATCTTTAGATGTGGCACTGAAATTGTAGATCACATATTTCTATATGATCTTTAGATGTGGCACTGAAATTGTAGATGACATATTTCTGTATGATCATTAGATCTGGCACCGAAATTGTAAATGACATATTTCTGTATGACCTTTAGATATGGCACTGAAATTGTAGATGACATATTTCTTTATGATCATTAGATTTGGCACTGGAGGTACAGAAGACATATTTCTGTATGGTCATTTATGTGTTCTTTTTCGAGAGAAATAATGTCCTCATTTTTATGTCTCGCCCGTCCCGTAAGAAATAACCGACCGCATGTATTCAAGAGAACATATATACGTGCATATGTTTACTCACATACGTGAATATACGTATAGAGACGTAATAAACATGTTGTGTATACAGACAGCTACACGCATTGTTACAGTATTTGAATGTGACAAGAAACAAAACATGTTGGTAACCGCGAATTGTGATAGAAAAAAAAAGAAAGCTCTGACTTGTCTTGTCTAACACTTTCTGATTTATGTCTTGTCTAACACTTTCTGATTTATGTCTTGTCTAACACTTTCTGATTTATGTCTTGTCTACCACTTTCTGATTTATGTCTTGTCAAACACTTTCTGATGTATGTCTTGTCGAACACTTTCTGTTTTATGTCTTGTCTACCGTTTTCTGATTTATGTCTTGTCTGTCCAAAAAAAAATGTCGATCAACAATTAATTCTCGCTGCAGAACAATCTTTCCATCCACTTCAAAACTTAAAACAAATACTGACAGAACCATGTGATAGAGTAAAGGAGAAGAGAAGAGAAGAGACGAGAAGAAAAGAGAAGAAAAGGAAGAGAACAGAACAGAAAAGAACAGAACAGATCAGAAGAGAAGAGAAGAGCAGGTTTTGAGAAATGATTAAAGATAAAAGTGGTCTGGTCTGCACAAACCGCCTGAGATTGTAACTCATGGAAGCCTTGCAAACTTGCCACGGCAACAAACCCAGAAATGAGAGAGGCCGAGAAATGAGAGGCTGAGAAATGAGAGGCCGAGAAATAAGACAGACACTTCATGTAATGAACCGTATGTCCCTCATCATGTGTCACCAGTTCCTCAAATCGTGAATCAACTTTCTTATTGAGTGTTACAGTTTTTCGCCATAGATCAACAATAAACAAAATTATATATTCTTCCCCCATAAATCAACAATAAACAAAATTATATATTCTTCCCCCATAGATCAACAATAAACAAAATTATATATTCTTCCCCCATAGATCAACAATAAACAAAATTATATATTCTTCCCTCATAGATCAACAATAAACAAAATTATATACTCTTCCCCCATAGATCAACAATAAACAAAATTATATATTCTTCCCCCATAGATCAACAATAAACAAAATTATATATTCTTCCCCCATAGATCAACAATAAACAAAATTATATTCTTCCCCCATAGATCAACAATAAACAAAATTATATATTCTTCCCTCATAGATCAACAATAAACAAAATTATATATTCTTCCCCCATAGATCAACAATAAACAAAATTATATATTCTTCCCCCATAGATCAACAATAAACAAAATTATATATTCTTCCCCCATAGATCAACAATAAACAAAATTATATATTCTTCCCCCATAGATCAACAATAAACAAAATTATATATTCTTCCCCCATAGATCAACAATAAACAAACTGACTGTATTAAGCCACACCTGACATTGGATTCAGGGAAGTATAGACAAGTATACTTTTTATGTTCTTCCTTTCCCTTCTGGAACTTGAACCACATTCTCCCCCGTGTGACACTCTCCACCACAATCCATCACAAAGAAGTACCACAGACGATCTTTCATAGTTCTTGTGATACAGAGAATCTTCCATACGTTCGTGTCATACAGGAGACCTTTAATAGTTCCTGTGATACAGAATAACATTCATACGTTGTGATACAGGAGGCCTTTCATAATTCTTGTGATACAGGAGGCCTTTCATAATTCTTGTGATACAGGAGGCCTTTCATAATTCTTGTGATACAGAAGAACTTTCATACGTTCTTGTGATACAGAAGAACTTTCATACGTTCTTGTGATACAGAAGAACTTTCATACGTTCTTGTGATACAGGAGACCTTTCATAGTTCTTGTGATACAGAAGAACTTTCATACGTTCTTGTGATACAGAAGAACTTTCATGCGTTCTTGTGATACAGAAGAACTTTCATACGTTCTTGTGATACAGAAGAACTTTCATACGTTCTTGTGATACAGAAGAACTTTCATACGTTCTTGTGATACAGGAGACCTTTCATAGTTCTTGTGATACAGAAGAACTTTCATGCGTTCTTGTGATACAGGAGACCTTTCATACGTTCTTGTGATACAAGAGACCTTTCATAGTTCGTGTGGCACAATAGAAAGTGATTCAGTTCCAGAAAGGCAAAGAAAGAGTGAAACAAAAATCCAACATTTTACAGACATCTGAGGGGTTGGGAGTTTGTGGGTCCAGTCCCCTTAAAGTGTGAGGAATTTTAAAATGTGTGGAAAAAGCGCGTGTGGGAGAGGTAAGGCGGGTATTTCTTCTGATGATCTGTAAAGCTGAGTAGTGGTTTTATTCCCTGTAATAGTAGAGTAAGATACTATACTATACTATATATACGATACTATACTCGACTAACTTACTGTAATAAGATAGGTTAGCACGATAGTCTACAACACAAACTTACTATAATAAGACAGCTTGTCACGATAGTCTACAAGACTAACTTACTGTAATAAGATAGCTTGGCACGATACTATACTCGACTAACTTACTGTAATAAGATAGGTTAGCACGATAGTCTACAACACAAACTTACTATAATAAGACAGCTTGTCACGATAGTCTACAAGACTAACTTACTATAATAAGATAGCTTGGCACGATACTATACTCGATTAAATTACTGTAATAAGATAGCTTGGCACGATAGTCTACAAGACTAACTTACTATAATAAGATAGCTTGGCACGATACTATACTCGATTAAATTACTGTAATAAGACAGCTTGGCACGATAGTCTACAAGACTAACTTACTATAATAAGAGAGCTTACCACCATAGTCTACAAGACTAACTTACTATAATAAGATAGCTTAGCACGATAGTCTACAAGACTTATCTTATATCTTATATCGTATATCCTTCCCGTGCCGTTAAAAGTCACATAGGGCTTGCAAAGTAGTTCGCCAATTTTTCCGGTCTTCGGCGAGTCTTTCAACCTCATCAAAGGATTTTATGCCTGTTAACTTGGCCTCGCTTAATAATGTCCTCTTCAGAGTTTCACGCTGTCTGCCCCTTTTTCTTCGGCCTGTTGTGTTCCACTTGATAGCTTGTTTTGGAATTCTCTGATCATTTCTTCTCATCAAGTGACCAACATATGTCCATCTCCTTTTCCTCATCACCCATGAGACTGGTTGATGTTCAGTCATCTGTCTTATCTCTGCATTGTTCTTGAAATCATTCCACTTGATGCCGAGTATTTTTCTTAGGCATTTGTTTTCAAAAGAGTCTAATTTCTTTTCTATTTCTTTAGTTGTTTTCCAGCTTTCGCATGCATAAATGAGGGTGGATATTACATTTGAAGACTAACCTACTGTAATAAGATAGCTTGGCACGATACTATACTCGACTAACTTATTGTAATAAGATAGCTTAGCACGATAGTCTACAAGTCTAATAAGATAGCTTGGCACGATACTATGCTCGACTAACTTACTGTAATAAGATAGCTTGGCACGATACTATGCTCGACTAACTTACTGTAATAAGATAGCTTGGCACGATACTATGCTCGACTAACGTACTATAATAAGATAGCTTAGCACGATAGTCTACAAGACTAACCTACTGTAATAAGATAGCTTAGCACGATAGTCTATAAGACTAACTTACTATAGTAAGATAGTTTGGCACGATAATATAGTCGACTAACTTACTGTAATAAGATAGCTTGGCACGATACTATGCTCGACTAACTTACTGTAATAAGATAGCTTGGCACGATACTATGCTCGACTAACTTACTGTAATAAGATAGCTTGGCACGATACTATACTCGACTAACTTATTGTAATAAGATAGCTTAGCACGATAGTCTACAAGTCTAATAAGATAGCTTGGCACGATACTATGCTCGACTAACTTACTGTAATAAGATAGCTTGGCACGATACTATGCTCGACTAACTTACTGTAATAAGATAGCTTGGCACGATACTATGCTCGACTAATGTACTATAATAAGATAGCTTGGCACAATACTATACTCGACTAACTTACTGTAATAAGATAGCTTGACACCATAGTATACAAGACTAACTTACTATAATAAGATAGCTTAGCACGATAGTCTACAAGACTAACCTACTGTAATAAGATAGCTTAGCACGATAGTCTACAAGTCTAATAAGATAGCTTGGCACGATACTATGCTCGACTAACTTACTGTAATAAGATAGCTTGGCACGATACTATGCTCGACTAATGTACTATAATAAGATAGCTTAGCACGATAGTCTACAAGACTAACCTACTGTAATAAGATAGCTTAGCACGATAGTCTACAAGACTAACCTACTGTAATAAGATAGCTTAGCACGATAGTCTACAAGTCTAATAAGATAGCTTGGCACGATACTATGCTCGACTAACTTACTGTAATAAGATAGCTTGGCACGATACTATGCTCGACTAATGTACTATAATAAGATAGCTTAGCACGATAGTCTACAAGACTAACCTACTGTAATAAGATAGCTTAGCACGATAGTCTACAAGACTAACCTACTGTAATAAGATAGCTTAGCACGATAGTCTACAAGTCTAATAAGATAGCTTGGCACGATACTATGCTCGACTAACTTACTGTAATAAGATAGCTTGGCACGATACTATGCTCGACTAACGTACTATAATAAGATAGCTTAGCACGATAGTCTACAAGACTAACCTACTGTAATAAGATAGCTTAGCACGATAGTCTATAAGACTAACCTACTGTAATAAGATAGCTTAGCACGATAGTCTATAAGACTAACTTACTATAGTAAGATAGTTTGGCACGATACTATAGTCGACTAACTTACTGTAATAAGATAGCTTTGCACGACAGTCTATACAAGATTAACTTACTATAATAAGACAGCTTAGCACGATAGTCTATACAAGACTAATTTACTATAATAAGATAGCTTAGCACGACAGTCTATACAAGACTAACTTACTGTAATAATATAGCTTGGCACGATAGTCTACAAGACTAACTTACTGTAGTAAGATAGTTTGGCAAGATACTATAGTCGACTAACTTACTGTAATAAGATAGCTTAGCACGACAGTCTATACAAGACCAGCTTACTATAATGATATAGCTTAGCTCGATAGCCTACAAGACTAACTTACTATAATAATATAGAGTGGCACGATAGTCTACAAGACTAACTTACTATAATAAGATAGCTTAGCACGACAGTCTATACAAGACTAACTTACTATAATAAGATAGCTTAGCACGACAGTCTATACAAGACTAACTTACTATAATAAGATAGCTTACCACCATAGTCTACAAGACTAACTTACTACAATAATATAGCTTGGCACGATAGTCTACAAGACTAACTTAATATAGCTTGGCACGATAGTCTACAAGACTAACTTACTATAATAAGATAGCTTAGCACGACAGTCTATACAAGACTAACTTACTATAATAATATAGCTTGCCACGATAGTCTACAAGACTAACTTAGTATAATAAGATAGCTTGGCACGATACTATACTCGACTAACTTACTGTAATAAGATAGCTTAGCACGATAGTCTACAAGACTAACTTACTGTAATAAGATAGCTTAGCACGATGGTCTACAAGACTAACTTACTGTAATAAGATAGCTTGGCACAAGACTAACTTATAATAAGATAGCTTGGCACGATACTATACTCGACTAACTTACTGTAATAAGATAGCTTGGCACGATACTCTACAAGACTAGCTTACTGTAATAAGATAGCTTGGCACGATACCATACAAAACTATCGAAGAGCAGAATTAAGAACTAGTCGAACTGGCCACCATTGTTTCACAGAGAAGTGGGAACATATCTCATCTTCTCTTTACTGCTCAAGTTAATTTTTCCAAGAACTGGAATCAACTCTTTTTTTTTGTTCCTGAACTAAACGCGAAGTAACAGTACATCACAAGTACTCAACAGTTCACACACTGATAATATAGATGTCCTTGAACACAAGACTAAAGATAGTCAACCTGATATTCCATGATACAACACATGTAACAGAATAGCAATTCTGTTCAGAGATTATTTGTGTATTGCTAATAAATTGTGTTCGCGTAGACCACAACTCATGTACGTGTGCAAATTACGTCGTTAGAAAGGTCCGTGTGCAAAAAAGCCGGTCGTTGGAGAGTCTTGGTGTGAATGGGTAACTGGATGGACGTGCTTTGTGGAACGGTGTGATTGTCTCGAGAAATGTGATAGAGAGAGCATTGTTGTTGTTAGAATTAGTTTAGTTTATTTTCCCTGTGTGAGTTGCAGTCTTTGTGTAAGCTTGTAAGTATGATTTTTGGTATGTATAAATCATTGTAAGGTTTTCTTTGCCCATGTGGCGTAGAGGTCATCTCACGCCGGGCATTTGTTACTGTGAATTTCTGTTCAGCCTGATGGCTACATTCCCATCATCATGATTTCATCTCTCATTTTGGTCCATTAATAAATGTGTGTTGTCTGATGATAAACTACACCAATTGGCTTTGTGGGAATTCTCATTGTGGACCAGTTTGTTTTGGTCGGAAGACTGCCAAGTTATGTTTAAGTCATTGTATTTGTACTATCTTTTGTGGAGTTGAAAGCCTGGGTGTCTTGTTGTATTTTCTTAGTGTATAATACAGAAAATTAGGTGATGGTTAGAACACCAGCAACAAGAAGAAACTTATAAGTTGAAACTGTACTCCACAAGAAGATTCAATCAATCCAGTAGTCATACCATTCAGTGGTCTCCTTGAAAGTAGGAACCCATTTTTTTGTAAGGAGAAATCCTGCTTTACACAATAATGTACATGTTGTCACATCAAAGCCTCCAATTTATAGTTTTCAAAGAACCACAAAGCTTTATTACGTGCGGATGACGAGATGAGGGATGGAAAGTCAAGAAAATCTGACAGTTCCAAAAAAAAGTATAATGCCAAGTGTCTGGGCAAGGAAGTTATCTCGTCATAGGGAACAAAACAGACTTCAAATCACCACACTGTTCCAAACACTTGAATCAATATCTCACAAACATTACAACACTTCCACCTAAGTCCTACACTAAACAGTAGGAGAACTTCTGCTGACATCTCAAAACTAAAAAAAAAGAATCTAGTAAGTGACATGAGCCAACACTCCTACACAGAACTATGTCCACTTGGACAAACAAAAATACTTTACATGACTAGAGCAATTTTTCTATTCTTATGACCAACTATAAGGAATCGTAGTCTTACCTAACAACCATGACTAGAGCAATTGTTCTATTCTTATGATCAACTATAAGGAATCGTGGTCCTACCTAACAATTATGACTAGAGCAATTGTTCTATTCTTATGACCAACTATAAGGAATCGTGGTCCTACCTAACAATCATGGCTGGAGCAATTGTTCTATTCCTATAACCAACTATAAGGAATCGTGGTCCTACCTAACAACCATGACTAGAGCAATTGTTCTATTCTTATGATCAACTATAAGGAATCGTGGTCCTACCTAACAATTATGACTAGAGCAATTGTTCTATTCTAATGACTAACTATAAGGAATCGTGGTCCTACCTAACAACCATGATTAGAGCAATTGTTCTATTCTTATGATCAACTATGAGGAATCGTGGTCCTACCTAACAACCATGACTAGAGCAATTGTTCTATTCTTATGATCAACTGTAATGAATAGTGGTCCTACCTAACAACCATGACTAGAGCAATTGTTCTATTCTTATGACCAACTGTAATGAATAGTGGTCCTACCTAACAACCATGACTAGAGCAATTGTTCTATTCTTATGATCAACTATAAGGAATTGTGGTCCTACCTAACAACCATGGCTGGAGCAATTGTTCTATTCTTATGATCACCTATAAGGAATAGTGGTCCTACCTAACAACCATGCCTGGAAAATTCTATCAAAAACCATACTATCACTCTCTGACTCCTGTGTCTGAGCCGTCTCTGTCTGAGTCTTCAGTCTAAGCCATCTCTGTCTGAGTCTTCAGTCTAAGCCATCTCTGTCTGAGTCTTCAGTCTAAGCCATCTCTGTCTGAGTCTTCAGTCTAACCCATCTCTGTCTGAGTCTTCAGTCTAAGCCATCTCTGTCTGAGTCTTCAGTCTAACCCATCTCTGTCTGAGTCTTCAGTCTAAGCCATCTCTGTCTGAGTCTTCAGTCTAAGCCATCTCTGTCTGTCTCCTTTCCTGTGTGTCTGAGGCCTGCCTATGTGTTTGTATATTTCCTGGCTCGGCTGATACCACCCACGCTGTTATTATCTAGAAACTTCTTTCTACACTTCTCGTGAGAATCAGAATGTCAGGATGTACTAGTTCACCCTAATAAGTCAGCTGTGACAAAAAACAGGACTCTTGAACATTACTGAAAGTTCTCGAAATATAATCTCTCATATCATTCATTCATTTGCTTGTCCCTTGCGGAACTATGCCTCCCTAACATCACTCCTGTAGGCCTCTCAGTTGTAAGCAAGATGGCCTACTGCTGATGCATCCATTTGCAGATCATCAACGATGTCTTGCAGCCATCTTCGCCTTGGTCTTCCTCTCTTTCTTTTTCCCATTATGTACCCTTCCAAGACGGTTTTCTCTAGAATATCATGACATTTAATATGTCCAAAATATTTAAGTTTTCTCTGTTTATTACTCTTTACTAGTCAGCCTTCTTCAATACTATGTTCTTGTAGTATGGATATATTTGTTTTTTTTTTTTTTTGGTTTCTTGGTATATTTTCAGAAGATAGTTTACCATTGCTTTCCCTCCAGGCAGTGACTGTACTAGTCAGTGATCTTAGCCATTGTCCCTATATTGAGATCTGCCTACCATCATAGAATGGTGACCATAACCAACATTATCTGTCGGCTGCTCTCCCATTCCATCCACCACCTGCTCCCATGGCTTCACGTCACCCTGATCGGGGGGGGGGGTGCTATACGGGCACTCCACCTTGCCCAAGGGTGTCCCGTAGACTGACGGAGGTAAGGAGGCGTCTTACTTCTCCTTTGATAGGAGATACCCCTACCCCGCTACATCTCTCCATCTTAGGGAATTAAAGTTCTCATTTC
This sequence comes from Achatina immaculata, assembly GCA_009760885.1. Lineage (NCBI taxonomy): Eukaryota > Metazoa > Mollusca > Gastropoda > Stylommatophora > Achatinidae > Lissachatina > Lissachatina immaculata. The sequence continues at coordinate 44,301,904 of CM019696.1, read as the reverse complement.
CCTTATCCAAGTACTATAATCTCAGAGTAATAGTCATCAGCTGTGTGTCTACCGCCATTAAAGTTCTTGAAAAATCTGTGACACCTGTATACTTTGAAATACATAAAGGTATGCTGTTTATTGAATTTAAGATCTGTTATAATATTTGTTATTCTACCAGGCCTGTCTCTGAGGTTAACGCCAACTTTAGCCTCGCCGAGGTCTCTGTGTAGCACTGCAAGTCTGAGTGCAATAATTTCCCATCATTCCAAATTCTTCCGCTCTAGGAAATGATAGAAAATTGGAAGGAACCAACTTGTGTTAGATTTAAAGAGTAAAGAATTGAGTACACACGCCAGTATGAATTTCTGTTCTTTGTCTGTCATCTGTCACACGCTGACATCAGTGTGACGTCTGGCATCAATGTCACTGTTGTGTAGTGTCCTATAAGAGTTATGAATATATTTACGATGGTCACACATTTCCTGTCACCGGTCTGCTCATACACCGGACAGTATGAAGACACTAAATGAGGACACTGAACTAATTTTCTCATCAATAAACTATAAACTGTAGAGCTATAAACTGTAGAGATATAAACTGTAGAGATATAAACTAAAGGGTCCGGCATAAAGCAAAGCTGGATTTAACTGACGTAGTGCGCAGAAACTGATCACGTGTGAAAAAAAACATGACGTCAGAGATGAAGCAGACAAACGGTAACTTTTAAAATGGCTTCTTGGCAAACACAACATCCTGCATTCACCGCTGAAACTTATTTAAAGGTGGAGAATCGTCTATTACTGTACAACGAAAGTTTCGTCGCCATTTTGAGTTGCGTCCCCGTGATAATGTTCCAGATAGGAAAACAATTTTGAGGTGGGTCAAAAATTTTAAAGAAATTGATAATTCCTTTAATAACAAGTCTACTGGTCGTCCACGAACTCAACAGACACCTGAACGAATTCAAGAAGTCCGCAACGCATTGCAGCCCTCGACGATCAGCTGTTAGGAACGGTTTGGCACTTGGTATGTCTCATCGCTCATAATCATCTGCATCTCCACCCTTACAAGTTGCAGGTTGTGCAGCAACTGAATGATTTTGATAAAATTAACAGACTTGACTTTGCTACATATTTTCTAGCATGCACTGAGGAAAATCCGGCTTTGCTCAATAACCTCATAATTTCTGATGAAACAGATACTGGTCAGCTGAAAGTCCACAATGACCGCATGAGAAACCGCTCCATAGTGAACGAGTAATAGTGCGCTGTGGCGTTGCATCATTCGGCATTATTGGCCTATTTTGTAGAAGACGAAGACGGGCATCCTCTTACTGTTAATAGGGATCACTATGTGCAGATGCTAACTGAATACTTCATTCCAGACTTGGCCAATAGATATAAGAAACTAATATGGTTTCAGCAAGATGGAGCAGCTGTCCACACAGCCCGTCAGTCCATGGCCATGCTGCGACAAGTATAATTCCCAATCGTCTTATTTCCAGATTTGGGGATATTCATTGGCCTACAAGGTCACCGGATTTATCGGCCGAAGACTTCTTTTTGTGGGGGTATCTCAAGAAAACGGTGTATGCTAGTCACAGTCAGTTGCAGACCTAAAGGATCGAATCTGACATCATCATCATCATCAGGTGCCGTGCCGACTGGCGTTGGCTATTATGCTTCTCCAGAGTACACGATCCTTCATGCAGGCCATCACCTCAGTTGGTGATCTCCTCTCACACCATCCCGTCAGACTGTCCAGTATCATACACGATCCTTCATGCAGGCCATCACCTCAGTTGGTGATCTCCTCTCACACCATCCTGTCAGACTGTCCAGTATCATTTCTCTTGGTCTTCCTCTTGATCTTCTTCCTTCTTTTTTTCCCCTGTTGTTATAATATTTTCAATGCCCCTTCTTCTCATTGCACGTCTTATGAAAGTACATTGTCTCTCTCTCTTATCTTTTTGACAAGATTTTTTTGTCTCTCCAGCTCTTCTCATACATTCTTCATTAGTTATTTTTGCTGTCCAGGGGATTCGCAACATTCTTCTAATAAACCACATTTCTGCTGCTTCCAATGATTTTTGTGCAGATTTACCTATTGTCCTTGATTAACTTCCATATAACAAAATAGGTTCAATATAGCATTTTAGGACTCGTTTTCTAACATTCATTGATAAGGATGTGTTGGATAATATGTTTATCAGTCTCTGAAATGCAGTCTTTACTTGGCCTATTCTGTTCCTAATTTCTGTTTTGCATTTCCCATCTGAAGTTATTACTCCTCCAAGGTATTTGAATTTCTGCACCTGCTTTAGAATCGTTCCATTTAATTTTATACTGCATGTTGGTGGACTCTGTTTCTTAGATATAACCATAGTCTCTGTCTTTTTGATGTTCAAAGTAAGGCCTCTCTGTTCACTTTCTTTAGCGACTTTATCCAAGAGATTTTACAGATCTTGTTGGTTCTCAGCTATCAGTACTGTGTCATCAGCATACCGAAGGTTGTTAATATTGTATCCTCCAATTTTTATGCCTGGTTCTGTGATGATCGTTCTTAGAATATTCTCGCTGAACAGAGAAAAAAGGTCTGGAGATAGTACACATCCTTGTCGCACCCCTTGTTTTATAGGTTGATATTTTCCAGTTCTATTTTCAACTGGAATTGCTGCTTCTTGCTGCCAGTATAGATGTTTTACAATCCTCAGGTCTTTGCCGTCTATATTGATGTCTTCAAGTCTAATCCGACACTGCATTCAAAATATCCCTTTGAACATGTTAAATGGTGTTATGCAGGAATTTTCCAGACGCCTGGCTGAATGTATCAAATGTAATGGCGGTCATCTAACCGGCGTAATTTTCAAAACCTAAATATGATTGTCAGTAATAATAAAATTACCCATTTTCAGAGTTTCTTTCACTTTTTTTTTTACCAAAAACATGTAGGCCGCTTAATGTATTTTCCATTTTTAACCTGGAGCTATGCTGGACCCTGTACAGGCTTTTGCCAGCCAATTCTTTAAAATGATTTCCTAAATATAAAATGAATGGCCCAGGTGGTACATGAGCAACATGAAATGTGGAGCAGATGTAAGTGGAGGGATACAAGATGGATTCACCTCCCGCAGATACATAACGAGAACAAAAGAAAACACATCAGACACAAAATCAGTGTCAGGGGAAAGATGATGAAAAGCCTGCCTGTGAGACTTGAGGTGAAGGTGACAGGAAATCTGATGGGAGCTGTCAGCTGGATCACAGACACTCTGATGGGAGCTGTCAGCTGGATCACAGACACTCTGATGGGAGCTGTCAGCTGGATCACAGACACTCTGATGGGAGCTGTCAGCTGGATCACAGACACTCTGATGGGAGCTGTCAGCTGGATCACAGACACTCTGATGGGAGCTGTCAGCTGGATCACAGACACTCTGATGGGAGCTGTCAGCTGGATCACAGACACTCTGATGGGAGCTGTCAGCTGGATCACAGACACTCTGATGGGAGCTGTCAGCTGGATCACAGACACTCTGGTGGGAGCTGTCAGCTGGATCACAGACACTCTGATGGGAGCTGTCAGCTGGATCACAGACACTCTGATGGGAGCTGTCAGCTGGATCACAGACACTCTGATGGGAGCTGTCAGCTGGATCACAGACACTCTGGTGGGAGCTGTCAGCTGGATCACAGACACTCTGATGGGAGCTGTCAGCTGGATCACAGACACTCTGATGGGAGCTGTCAGCTGGATCACAGACACTCTGATGGGAGCTGTCAGCTGGATCACAGACACTCTGGGCGGGAATGAGCGCTAGACAGATTAGGCAAGAATTGTTTGAAAACTCCCTCCACTTGTCTCCAATCACGGGGGCCTTCTTAATCCAGTGTATACAGGACCGGGTATCTTGTGGCACCCAACTTAATATTCTCTCTCCTCCCAGGTCTCGCGCCTTGCCTGGGAGACCTTACAGTCGGAGAAGCGGGGTTTGCCTGATGATATCAGAATACCTCATATCTCGTGTCTTAACAATCCAGTCGCCATTAGCTGATAAAACTGTATACTTGGGCGTGAGTTAACGTCTAAGGTCTGGCCACGTCTGTAATGCTCAGCCACGGTGTATAACCTTGCCTGGACTTCTCTGTCTGACAGGCATTGTTTGTCAAGGATTTATGTCTTGATTCCAGGCTCTGTTGTTGACGTAGCTTCTCTGACGGCTGGTCTCGTGTCTTCTGTCTCTGACGTTTAGTCGTGACGTCTTTTCTTTGTTTACACGTCTGTTCAGGCGGTGTTTCTTTTTGATCTTGGGATAACATCTCAAACTTCAGAATTTTCTGGAGAAAAGATCCACGTGACATGGAACATATAACATTTGCTAGATCTACTGATACGGAAGTGAAAGAAGTTACGTGCTCACACACCTTAGAACAAAGAAAGTCATTCGTGAGAAAACAGCAAAGGGATACTTTGTAGACAGATCGCGGTTTAGACACTTAGACATAATTTGTGGACAGACAACGGTTTAGTCACCTGGACATAATTTGTAGACAGACCGCGGTTTAGACACTTGGACATAATTTGTGGAGAGAGTTGACTTGGACATAATTTGTAGACAGACAACGGTTTAGACACTTGGACATAATTTGTAGACAGACAACGGTTTAGACACTTGGACATAATTTGTAAACAGACAACGGTTTAGACACTTGGACATAATTTGTAGACAGACAATGGTTTAGACACCTGGACATAATTTGTAGACAGACAACGGTTTAGTCACCTGGACATAATTTGTAGACAGACCGTGGTTTAGACACTTGGACATAATTTGTGGAGAGACAACGATTTAGAGACTTGGACATAATTTGTGGAGAGACTATGATTTAGAGACTTGGACATAATTTGTGGAGAGACTATGATTTAGAGATTTGGACATAATTTGCGGAGAGACTACGATTTAGAGATTTGGACATAATTTTTGGAGAAAAACGGTTTAGACACTTGGACATAATTTGTGGAGAGACAACGGTTTAGACACTTGGACATAATTTTTTAAAAATTACAGGTTCATGTAAATAAGCATACTTTTTGGCAGGTAAAGTTTTAAATATGTGATAAAATCTGATTGTTTTGTAGAATATGTGAAGAAAGGGTAGACATAGTTTTATGTATTGTATGGAATGACCAAGGTTTAGATATTTCAACCTAATTTTGTGGAAATACAAAATGATAGCGTCTATATTACTAGTATATGCTTCACGTACAGCTCTAGTCTCTCTGTCTCATATATCTGGAGTATATGTATCATGTACAGTTCTTGTCTCTGTCGCATATATCTCTAGTATATGTATCATGTACAGTTCTTGTCTCTGTCGCATATATCTCTAGTATATGTATCATGTACAGTTCTTGTCTCTGTCGCATATATCTGTAGGGTACTTATCATGTACAGTTCTTGTTTCTTTCGCATACATCTGTAGGGTACTTATCATGTACAGTTCTTGTTTCTTTCGCATACATCTGTAGGGTACTTATCATGTACAGTTCTTGTTTCTTTCGCATACATCTGTAGGGTACTTATCATGTACAGTTCTTGTTTCTTTCGCATACATCTGTAGGGTACTTATCATGTACGTCTTTTCAGAGTCTTTCGTGAGTGTTCTTGACCATCCAACACGCGTTTCATGATGTGTCCACTACTATCATCATCAAGTGCCGTGTCGACCGATGGCGATGACAGTGCTTGTGTGTTTTGTGTGTACCCCGCGAATTTTTATTTTAAATTCTCCAGTTTCCTTTTCGTTTGTAGTGCCACATGGCCAGTTTCTGAGTGTACTTTAGTCAGATTTAGTAAACAGGTCACCTTTTTGACCATCCCAGTTTTTCTTGGCGGCTTACTGTCACGAGAACCCAGACAAAACTTTCCTGCAGACAGAACTTCTAATTCTGATGCCTGGATAACCGACATAGAAGTGTGGCCAGCATGAAATACAAGACAATCACAATATTCATTATTTCATTAATGAAACACACAATACATACGTCCGGTTTAGACTCTCATATGTCCGATCTAGGCTATCATGTGTCCGGTCTAGGCTGTCATGGAAACTTTGTAAAATTGCTTTAAAAATACAACAATTTATGATCTTGTGGCGTAACATGAACAAAACAAGAAACAACGATCGTTAAACAAACTAAAGAGGAGTACAGCACATGATGTCGCGTGCGTGATACTGCCATGGTAATCCCTAACCGTCACTTGATGCTGGTACAATGGTCGTTAATCGCCACTTGATGCTGGTACAATGGTCGTTAATCGCCACTTGATGATGGTACAATGGTCGTTAATCGCCACTTGATGCTGGTACAATGGTCGTTAATCGCCAGTTGATGCTGGTACAATGGTCGTTAATCGCCACTTGATGCTGGTACAATGGTCGTTAACAGCCACTTGATGCTGCTACAATGGTCGTTAACAGCCACTTGATGCTGCTACAATGGTCGTTAACAGCCACTTGATGCTGGTACAATGGTCGTTAACAGCCACTTGATGCTGGTACAATGGTCGTTAACAGCCACTTGATGCTGGTACATTGGTCGTTAACAGCCACTTGATGCTGCTACAATGGTCGTTAACAGCCACTTGATGCTGCTACAATGGTCGTTAACAACCACTTGATGCTGGTACAATGGTCGTTAACAGCCACTGATATTTGACTTATATGAGTCCAGTTTGGAACAAAGAAAGCAGACACGGCCGAGACAACTCTCACCCCACACCCAGTAGAAAAGTGCGACAGACAGACAGATAGGCAGGCAGGCAATCAGACAGACAGACACCCAGGCAGACAGACAGACAGGCTGATAGGTAGACAGACAGGCACGCAGACAGACAAGCAGGTAGACAGACAAACAAGCAGAAAGACAGACAGAAAGACATAGAGGCAGACAGACAGAAAGACATACAGACAGACAGACAGAAAGACATACAGGCAGGCAGACAGACAGGCACGCAACCAGACAGAAATATAGACAGACAGGCTCGCAGGCAGACAGACAGACAGACAAGCAGGCAGGCAGACAGATAGATAGATAGATAGATAGATAGATAGATAGATAGATAGATAGATAGATAGATAGATAGAAACTAGACATCACCACTGAACGCACGAGGATAAAGTATGAAACTAGACATCATCAATGAACGCACGAGGATAAAGTATGAAACTAGACATCATCAATGAACGCACGAGGATAAAGTATGAAACTAGATATCATCGATGAACGCACGAGGATAAAGTATGAAACTAGACATCAATGAACGCACGTTGATAAAGTATGAAACTAGACATCATCAATGAACGCACGAGGATAAAGCATGAAACTAGACATCAATGAACGCACGAGGATAAAGCATAAAACTAGACATCAATGAACGCACGAGGATAAAGTATGAAACTAGACATCATCAATGAACGCACGAGAATAAAGTATGAAACTAGACATCATCGATGAACGCACGAGGATAAAGTATGAAACTAGACATCATCGATGAACGCACGAGGATAAAATATGAAACTAGACATCAATGAACGCACGAGGATAAAGTATGAAACTAGACATCATCAATGAACACACGAGGATAAAGTATAAAACTAGACATCAATGAACGCACAAGGATAAAGTATAAAACTAGACATCAATGAACGCACAAGGATAAAGTATGAAACTAGACATCATTGATGAACGCACGAGGATAAAGTATGAAACGACATATCATCTCCCTGGACACACCAAGCATTAGCCAGATTGAACCGTGCGTCACAAGTTTCGCCTGACTTCTCATCACCAGCTTTTCTGTGGCAGACTTCCAGGACTTTCGGAGATGTTCATTTTTACCAGCCCGTGGAATAATTGACGTAGAAGTTTCAGATTCCCTCCCTCCCCCCCCCCCCCCACACACACACACAGACACACACTTCAGACTGTCTGCTGGACATAGTTAGATAATACAGAAAGCAGGGCGGTAGGAACTTACACTGTGTGCCAGGAACTTACACTGTGTGCCAGGAACTTACACTGTGTGCCAGGAACTTACACTGTGTGCCAGGAACTTACACTGTGTGCCAGGAACTTACACTGTGTGCCAGGAACTTACACTGTGTGCCAGGAACTTATATTGTGTGCCAAGAAGGAGAATTTCAGTGACAGTTTTGTAGAATTAGTTAGGTATCTCATTGTCCAGTAACATAACACTGCAGTTTATAGCTTACATTTAACATTTTACATTATAATTGCTCAGTTTTGTTAACATGGTATTCCAAGTATCTACATCTTGACATTAAACTCCATTTCTTTTGTATTCCAAGTATGTATATCTTGACATTAAACTATATTTCTTTAATATTCGAAGTATCTATATCTTGACATTGGACTATATTTTTTAATATTCCAAGTATCTATATCTTGCCATTAAACTCTAATTCACTATATTCTACACTTCAGTGTAACTGCCTTTGCTATTGTCTCTGTTATTATCTGTCAAGTACATCAAACTATTTTAACCACATATAAAACAGCTGTCCCAGTATGTTATCTCATTCAAAACAACTGTCCCAGTGGATGACCACACACAAGACAGCTGTCCCAGCTAACGACGACATACGAGACAACACTAGTCGTCATCAATGCAGTGTCAATGTTTGATAGTAATGTAGTGCATCCCGTCTTGCATCTAGACATCCTTTGTTTTCAACCTCTAGTATCTGAATAAAAAGATTCAAAGAAAGAGAGAAAGAGAGACGAAGAGAGCGAGAGAGAGAGAGAGAGAGAGAGAGTATCTGAAAGCAGAAACCAGGGAGCATAATTACAGAGAAAAAAAATGTCACAGAAGTCTGTGGTACAGGAACCTGCCGTCTTTTGTTCACAACGTGTAGGTTTTAACTACTGAGTCACGCATATCTTCATTAGAACGAAGTTCAACTACATACAAGACAGCACATACAAGACAGCACGTACAGGACATCTGATTAAAGGTCACAATAGAGAGAGCTTTCTTTGAGTCCAGCCAAAACGTTGATGATTAAATTAGTAAAAAAAACCTCAGAACTGACAAGATTACTTCATAGCATACATCCTTGACCAAACTTCCACTAAATCAGCAGACCTGCTCATAAACAGACACGCATATACAAACACACATATACATACATAGATATATGCACATGCATACATATAAATACACACACATATGCACATTCATATAATTATACATATATATATATATACACACACACACATAAATATAAGCATGTGGAAAGCACTGCAATTATCGTCGTATGCTCCAGACACATACATACATAAGCATAAAATACACACATATAACCACATACAAACATTACATAGATACATACATTCACATAAAATACATACATATAAGTACATACATATACATACATACATGCACATACATACATACAAATATAATACATATACATGAATACAAATAAACATATACATACATACATACATACATACATTATACATACATACACGCATACATAAATACATACATACATAAATATATACATACATACATTATACATACATACACGCATACATAAATACATACATACATAAATATATACATACATATGTACATACATATACATACACATAAAATACATACATATAAGCACATACACATACATACATACATATACATACATATATGTATACATACATATATGTATACATACATACATATAAGCACATACATACATACAAACATAGTACATATACATACATACATACATACATACATATATACATACATACATACATGCATACATACATACATACATAAGCATATACGTCATATATAAACATAATACAAATACGTACATACGTATATAATATTCATACATACATACATACATAATACATACATACATACATACATAATACATACATACATACATAATACATACATACATACATACATAATACATACATACATACATACATACATACATACATACATACAAGGAACTCGTTACAGCAAATCCTGGTTTACACAACAATAAGGTATTTAACTGCTGGCACAAGTCACACTAAACATTCATGATAAAACTTTAAGAGACAATGTTATAAATGTGAATTAGCACTTCTATCTTTCACGTCTACTTATTTATGAATGTCTATTTTTTTTTTCGAAGTAGATATAGAGAATCCGTACTAAAATTGACGATGACGTTGGCTTTGATCTCTTGCTGGTCTAGACTGGTATTTGTTTGATGTGGGTGAGTTCTGCTGTACTAGATTCAGGGTGTACAGACTCTTGGAGGCACGTCTAATGGATGACCCAATATCTGGCCACATACCCTGTACTCATCCACGGACTGGTCTGTTTGTGGCCGGGTGGGGTGGGGCAGTGAGAGGCCAGTCGTTCATACAGCAGCAGGGAAGTGTGAGCTAGCTTCTAGACGAAGGGGAGACGAAGCCAACGATTTGGCGGGCAAATACACGTCACGGAGTGTGTGAAGTGTGGACTCTGGTTCCAGTCCTTGGCTTTGTGGAATTCTGGGAGTGGCTGGCATGTCTTAGGAGATTTCTAGAACCAGTCCGTGTCTGCTCTTTCTTTTTTTAAATCTGTTTTTACATATCTTTTTCCTCGCTATTTTCTTTCTCCTGTTTATCTAAATATTCTCAGTTCTTTTCAATAGAATTTAGAGGAAAAAAATAGTCACTGCAAAACTCTAGAGGAAAAAGAAGTGGAAGGCCATCAGAAAAGACATCTGAACAAGTTTATCGTAAAATATGAAAAAAAAAAAATAGCGCCAGGCAACGCGCGAAATACGGAAGCTTGATCGCCAACTCTTGCTGTCAAGTGTCACTAATCAACGACTTTTTAAAAACGTTGTTTGATAGTCTTGACTTGTCCGTGACTTCGTCTTTAAATAAATTAAATCAATGTTTAAAGAAAGTGCGAACAACAAAATCTGGAGTCGAATGTATTGAAGATGTTAGAGGTAATAAGCGTGTATGTTTTGTTTTTATGCAAGATCATTATCTTCCTGTTACTGTAATATTAAGACTACACTTATTTCACTTGTATACTCTGTAGTTGTAATGACAAGTATGAAGACATCAATATCAACTTATACAATTATTACATTTATTTATCACTCGGCCCTTCAGGGGCCTAAGTTTATTAACAAAGAGAACACTAAACTCTTAACTTTTATATACTGATTCGAACCAAAACAGTTCTTGATACATTCAGAATAGTACTGTCTTAACAGCTTTGTGGGCCCTGGCCACATCAAAACACTGGGGCCCCTACCCATTCATTAACGAGAATAGAAATGTAAACAGTCAATAAAATAAAACGTTTACTTTTATTGATTATTTAAAGAAAAAAACTGTGTTTGACCGTAAAAACAAAAACATGACGTGAAGCGAGGAATAATCACAAGAAACGTTTGAACATTACAAGTCTTGACAAGTGAAGATATGTCAACATATAAACCTTCATTCGTTGGTAAACCGCGCTATACGGATTCATGAACTATTATTAATCAGCACAAAGGTTTGCCAATTTTCTTGGTTAAGAATTGTTCATGAGTCTGTGGTCTTCAGGATGTCATTTTCCATGTACACGAGTGAAAGCCAGGTCGAACTCTGCTGCCTTGTTGTGCTGGGTAAGAGATTCTTTGTTAGTTTTAGTTCTCAAGACGAGAGCTTCCCTGCACAGTTGGTAACCATCACGTACATGAACGCTCTGACAGATTTCAAGTTTCCAGAAATTAGTTAATTTGTTTACTGTACAAGTTGCCAGAAATTAGTTTACTGTAAGACAAGCTGCCAGAAATTAGTTTACTGTACGACAAGTTGCCAGAAATTAGTTTACTGTACAACTTGCCTGAAATGAGTCTACTGTATAACAATATGCCAGAAATTAGTTTACTGTACGACAAGTTGCCAGAAATTAGTTTTCTGTACAATTTGCCTGAAATGAGTCTACTGTATAACAATATGCCAGAAATTAGTTTACTGTACAAGTTGCCAAAAATTAGTTTACTATACACCAGGTTGCCACACGTTAGGTTACTGTAGAACAAGTTAGAGAAAATTAGTTTACTGTACAACACGTTGCCAGAAATTAGTTTACTATACAGCAACTTTCCAGAATTTGTTTACAGGGAGAGACACACACAGTCAGACAGTGAGAGAGACGAAGAGACAAAGACAGAGAGACAGACATAGAGACAGACAGAGAGACAAAGACAAGGAGAGACAGTAAGAGAGAGACAGAGAGATATACACACAGAGACAGAGTGAGAGAAACAGAAAGACAGAGAGACAGAGACAAGGAGAAAGAGAGAGAGGCAGAAAGAGAAACAGACAGAGACATAGACATTGAGAGATACAGAGACAGAGAGAGAGACAGAGACAAAAAGAGAGATACAGAGACAGAAAGAAAGAGACTTAGACATAGAAAGAAAGAGAGTCAAAGAGATATATACAGACCGAGACATAAAGAGATACATAGACAAAGACAGAGACATAGACATAGATACAGATACAGAGAGAGACATAGACATAGACAGATGCAGTGAGAGATACAGAGAAAGAGACCGACAGAGAGAGAGAGAGAGATACACAGAAACAGAGAGAGATATTGAGAGATACAGAGACACAGTGAGACAGAGACATAGAAAAATTCGCAGGTAGAGATACAGACAGAGAGAGAGAGAGAGATAGATATAGAGACAGAAAGATAGAGAGACATAGATGGATATAGAGACAGACAGAGAGAGACAGAGACATAGAGAGATACAGAGATAGAGAGAGACATAGAGATACAGAGAGAGATAGAGAAAGACCGACCGAGACAGAGAGATACATAAACAGAGAGAGAGATAGCGAGATACAGAGGATGAGACAGAGAGATTGAGAGAGATAGAGTGACAGGGACAGACATAGACAGAGAGATACAGAGACATAGACAGATAGAGACAAAGACAGGTATAGTCAGGGAGAGACAGAGAGTGATATAGACAAAATGATACGGTAACAGAGAGATACAGAGACAGAAGGAGATAAAGAGGCAGAGAGATACAAAAATACTGAGACAGAGAGAGAGATTGGGAGAGAAAATGAGATACAGGCACATAGAGATACATAGACAGAGGTAGATAGAGAGAGAAGAGAGAGACAGAGAGGGACAGAGAAAGACATAGAGATTCAGAAACAGAGAGAGTTAGAAAGACAGAGACAAAGAGAGAGACACAGAGAGACAGGGAGAGACAAGAGAGACAGAGTTTCAGAAACAGAGAGAGACAGAGAGAGATAGAAAGACAGAGACAGAGAGATTCAGAAACAGAGAGAGATAGAGAGACAGGGAGAGACAGTGAAACAGAGACATAGACATAGAGAAATAGAGAGAGAGAGAGACAGAGGCAGAGAGAGAGACATCAGCATAGAGAGAGAGAGAGTCAGAGACAGTAGGAAAGAGAGAGAGATATGAAAGGTTGCATAAACAAATGATTTTTTAAAATAAGAAACGCTGCAAAACCTTTGTAACCGGAAATTATAAGAGAAATGTCAGTCAGATTTATTCACGTGTGTCACAACCAACAAGACACACACTGAAAATCTAACTGGCAAAAGTTAATAAAAAATCTGTGAGGCTGATTGTGCCACTGTAGCATAGTCACTTGCACATAAGGATAATATCATAATTATTAGTATTAATGTTATTATTATTACTATTAACATTTGTATTATAGTTATTATTATTATTATTGATAACTAGAAAGTAGGCCAGAAACTATGGAAACTTCGAGAACCTGTGGGAGAGGAACACCCCCACGGTATTAGTAGTAAAATTACGACAAGACGCTCAGAAGAGTAATCAGACTAAGTAGATACCAAAAACAGTGAAAAGCGAGGACACAGTAAAAGCAGAGAACGGACTAATCCCAGAAGCCTACGACATGAAAGAGATAGTGGACTCTGGTAATATCTCCCTTGACAATTCAATAAACAGAATTGACACAACTGACAGGTGAGGCATGTTTGCTAATCTTAGGAAGGCAATTTGCACACGCTTTTTAAAAATGGGAGTGGACATACTCATCTTGAAATCCAATCAGGGCCCAATCAGTAGTTAGTTAACCAGCTGACCAATAGAAAGATTTAGAGGCGTGTCCTACTGGACAACTGATTTACGATTTATAAGCTAGGCAGACAGTTTTGGGAAGAGAGAACAGAAGAAGGAGGACAAACTAGATACATAGAATAAAGGGACGGAAGGAAAGGAAAAGGGAAAAAAAAAGGACGGACATAGAGAAGAACAGAGGGGAAGAGCAGAACAGGAGATAAGGTCATAAGGTCATAAGTTGTTGATCTAGAGCAATGTAGAGTTGGGCATTTTAGGTCACAGTTCGTGTAGAAAATAGTGCTAGAGTTTGATTTTGTGAACAATGATGTACAGGTGGACAGAGTACATCGGTGAGCTATAAAGAGGAAAAAGACCAGAATTAACACCAGATACTGAAAACAAATAAAGAATCTGTGGAGAGGAGCAGACAGAACCACAAAAATAAGATTTTTAAGGGCATGCATCTTTCCCATCGCAACATATGCCTGTGAGACCTGGACACTTAACAAAACAGCCGAGAAACACATAAATGCCTTTGAATGTAAATGCTACAGAAGAGTTCTCCAAATATCGTGGACACAAAAAAGAACAAATATATCTATACTACAAGAGCTTATTATTGAAGAAGGCTGGCTAGTGAAGAGGATTAAAGAGAGAAAACTGAAATATTTTGGACACATTAAACGTCATGATAATTTAGAGAAGACCGTATTGGAAGGATACATAATGGGAAAAAGAAAAAGAGGAAGACCAAGACGAAGATGGCTGCAAGACATCGTTGACGATCTGGAAATGGATGCAACAGCAGCAGGCCATCTTGCTCACAACCGAGAGGCCTACAGGAGTGCTGTTTGGGAGGCAAAGTTCCGCAAGGGACATGCACATGAATGAATGAATGAACTGAAAACTGTGATGGATCACCAATACTTGAAGATGAAATCATAGATGCCATCAAACACATGAAGAAATGAAAAGCGACTGGGCCTGATAATATAACAATAGAAGAAATAGAGGCGCTAGATGAGATAGGATAAAAATACTAACCAAGTTACTGAATGACATTTACAACAGTGGTTATATACCCAGTGACTTGCTTAAATCCATGTTTATAGCACTACCAAAGAAACCAGGTACAAAGGAATGTGATGACCACCGGACTATCAGCCTCTCATGTCACATAACGAAGCTACTTCTGAGAATTATTATGAGAAGAACAAGGAAAAAGATGAAAATGGAAATAGCAGATGAACAGTTTCGATTTGTTGAAGGAAAGGGACCACACAATGCCATTTATGCTTTACGAACACTAACAGAAAGAGCTTTAGAAGTACAGAAAGATCTCTACTTATGCTTCATTGATTACACTAAGGCATTCGACAAGGTGAAACATAATGAAATTATTAAAATGCTTGAAGACATCGATATAGACCGCAAAGACCTGAGGATTGTAAAACATCTATACTGGTAGCAAGAAGCAGCAATTCCAGTTGAAAATAGAACTGGAAAATATCAACCTATAAAACAAGGGGTGCAACAAGGATGTGTACTATCTCCAGACCTTTTTTCTCTGTACAGCGAGAATATTCTAAGAACGATCATCACAGAACCAGGCATAAAAATTGGAGGATACAAGATTAACAACCTTCGGTATGTGTTAGAAAACGAGTCCTAAAATGCTATATTGAATCTATCTTGTTATATGGAAGTGAATCATGGGCAATAGGCAGGTCTGCACAAAAATCAATGGAAGCAGCAGAAATGTGGTTTATTAGAAGAATGTTGTGAATCCCATGGATAGCAAAAATAACTAATGAAGAATGTATGAGAAGAGCTGGAGAGACAAAAATTCTTTGAAAAAAATAAGAGAGAGACAATGTACTTTCATAGGACATGCAATGGGAAGAGGGGGCATTGAAAATATTATAACAAAAGGAAAAATAGAAGGAAAAAGATCAAGAGGAAGACCAAGAGAAATGATACTGGACAGTCTGACGGCATGGTGTGAGAGGAGATGACCAACTGAGCTAATGGCCTGCATGAAGGATCGTGTACTGTGGAGAAGCATAATAGCCAACGCCAGTCGACACGGCACCTGATGATAATGATGATGATGATAATGATGATGATGATTATGTACTTCAGTAACGAAACTAACGAATTGTATGTCCTGTTACCTCTTATTCCAAGCGATGTTGTCAACAATTACATCTATGACCTTATTTGTCAGAATTAAATGGATTCAGTGAACTTTTCACCGGACTCTTGAAGTGAATGTTGTAATATTTTGTTAAACCTAGTCTAGACCACAGAAATCTGGATTGTGTGTGAAGACAATGACCCATAACGGCTAACGAAGATTGGATGAATAATAATAAGGCTATAATTATCAATTCAATGCCTCGACGTCGCAACGTGATAACATTGCTGTATGAAAGTGCTTTAGGTTGATGTTGATAACATTTAAACGGCCAGAGTGTGTTGCTACACTCAAAGTCGAGCATCCAGAGATTCGATAACCAGAAGTATAAGAGTATACATTTCAACCTACAACGTTATAATGAAAAGTATAAAGCGAAGAACACTTCATCTTCTTCAATAATACAATATTTCAGAATTTCAGTGTCTTATAATGGACAATATAAGGTCAGAACCTTACTTTGCTATACCACTAATAATGGTTCACGATGGGTTATACGTTATTAGATGATGATAATGATGACGACGACGAATGTTGTATTTATTATAAACAACACGAGCTCAGTGATATACGAAGGGAGGTAAGTAGAGTTGGAGGGGCAGTCACTAACAACAAGAAGGGAAATAACCGATCGATTTGTTTTGACCCAAAGTTCAAGGGCTGTGGTCATCAGCAGAGATCACATACACGACCTGGCCTTCGTCCTCGGACTTGACCACAACAGTTCTGTATTTTCCGGACTCGTTCATGACTGCCATGGCTGCGTGAAGGTCTTTCACGGGTTGCCATTTCTCTGGGTGTTTCTGGGCTTTCTTCAGATGCTTGTCCCGTCTCTCTTCCTGCGGTGTCACGATGACCTTGTCTTGCTTTGTGCGGTTATGTCGAGGGCTGTTGATCAATAGAATATAGAACAGATCTTCTGTATCAGACGTGTGTTGATAAATAGAATATAGAACAGATTATCAGACGTGTGTTGATAAATAGAATATAGAACAGATCTTCTGTATAAGACGTGTATTGATGAATAGAATATAGAACATATTTTATGTATCACACGTGTGTTGATGAATAGAATATAGAACAGATCTTCTGTATCAGACGTGTGTTGATGAATAGAATATAGAACATATCTTCTGTATCAGACGTGTGTTGATGAATAGAATATAGAACAGATCTTCTGTATCAGACGTGTGTTGATGAATAGAATATAGAACATATCTTCTGTATCAGACGTGTGTTGATGAATAGAATATAGAACAGATCTGCTGTATCAAATAGTTTATGTGGAAGGAGAGAAAGAAAGTGAACAAAGACAATATGGTGTATGTTTGTATTAGGAAGTGTACGCATGATCATTTTTTTCACTGCTACATTAGACAAAACACCACTCATCATTTTTTCACTACTACATTAGACAGAACACTACTTATTTTTTAACTGCTACATTAGACAGAACACCACTCATTATTTTTTAACTGCTACATTAGACAGAACTCTACTTATTTTTTAACTGCTACATTAGACAGAACACCACTCATCATTTTTTCATTGCTACATTAGACAGTACACCATTCATTATTTTTTCATTGCTACATTATACAGAACACCACTCATCATTTTTTAATTGCTACATAAGACAGTACATCACTCATCATTTTTAAATGCTACATTATACAGTACACCACTCACTATTTTTTTATTGCTACATTAGACAGAACACTACTCATTATTTTTCACTACTACATTAGACAGTACATCAATCATTATTTTTTCACTGCTACATTAGACAGAACACTACTCATTATTTTTTCACTACTACATTAGACAGTACATCAATCATTATTTTTTCACTGCTACATTAGACAGAACACTACTCATTATTTTTTCACTACTACATTAGACAGTACACCACTCTATATTTGTACACTGCTACATTATATAATACACCACTCATTTTTTCACTATTACATTAGATAATACATCAGTCACCATTTTTTTCATTGCTACATTCTCCTTCTTCTTCTTCTTCTTCTTCTTCTTCTTCTTCTTCAACTTTCTGAGCTATTAAGGCTCATTTCTGCAGATAAAGTTCTCCTTCATTTCTCTTTATTCCCAACCTTCTCTTTCAGTTTTTGACACTATCTATCTATCTATCTATCTATCTATCTATCTATCTATCTATCTATCTATCTATCTATCTGTGTCTGCCTGCCTGCCTGTCTGTCTGTCTGCCTGCCTGTCTGTCTGCCTGCCTGCCTGCCTGTCTGTCTGCCTGCCTGCCTGTCTGCCTGCCTGCCTGCCTGTCTGTCTGTCTGTCTGCCTGCCTGCCTGCCTGTCCGTCTGCCTGCCCGTCCGTCTGCCTTCCTGTCTGTCTGCCTGTCTGTCTGTCTGCCGGTCTGCCTGCCTGCCTGTCTGACTGACTGTCTGTCTGTCTGTCTGTCTGTCTGTCTGTTTATTTTTTTACGGAGATGGAGTCGTTGCCCCATGCTCCAACCCCCACCCTGGAGGAGCAGGGTGCACCCCTACCCGGGCAGACCTCCCCAGGGTGGATGGACCTGGGAGAAGTAAATTTCCCGCTGGTACAGGTCTGTGGGTGGTCGGGGTACACAAGCTGCCACCTCACGCTTTACTAAGCACGTGTACTTTCTGCTTACAACACAACTAATTTATCGAAACTAAACGCAAACTACATTCAATCTGCTACAACTAAATTTAGTCTCGAATAACAAAATAAACAACTCTAAACTGGATCACAAAAGATTACATTCATGCACAATTACATTAATTCAGTCGAAACTACACTCAGTCACTAAAAATGGCTTTCAGTCATCCAGAACTACGAGTATATTTAGTCACCTAAAGCTACGTTCAGTCGCACAAACTTACTCAAACGCTACATTCAATTAGCGAAAACTACATTCATTTGCCCATAACTATATTAACACACAATTACATTCACTCAGATAAGACTGCATTCATTTACCCATTACTATACTCACAGAAAAAAGTAAGTGTGCAGTGGTGTCAAGCGCACCAATCACGTTGTCATGAGTGAAATGAAATCAGATTTGGCACGAAGTTTTGTCTGAGTGTTGTCCACTTCCCCGTGCTGCAGGAAGTTGATGGCACTATTCATGGGGAGATAACCACAGCTCCAGTGAAATCATGTGTAGTGATCCATGATTGGTTACTGACCATGGATAAAATGAGGGAAAGTGTGTAATTCTGTTCTCAGAGATCTCTTCACGTAATCGTTGGAGAAAGGAGTAGTGGAATTCCAACATAAACATCTTTTTTTCATCATGCCAAGATTGAACGAACATCAGCGAGAAATAGCTGTTGGGATGTTAATTGCTGGATCAACAGTAGCAGCAGTATCTCAATATTTTAATGTTCACAGAAACACAATATCACGCCTTCAAAGTCATTTTAACCAAAATTGTTCCTTTGCTAACCGCCATAGAAGCGGCAGACCATGAGTTACCACCCTTGCACAAGACCGCTACATCCACCTCATGCACCTTCGTAACAAGTTTCTCCAGGCAACATGGACTACCAGCAACATTCCAGATTTAAGATGTGTGTCGGGCAGGACAGTGAGGAACAGACTCAGAGAGGTAAATCTCTGACCTCATAGGCCTGCAGTTAGACCAGTACTGACAGTTCGCCACAGACAAACTCGCTTACCACGTGGCATAGCCCTATCATCAACGGAGATGGATTCTTTTCACTGATGAGTCCAGATTCTGTCTGCAAGGCCATGATGGGCGTGCTTTAGTGTACAGGCGAAGAGGAGAACGCTTTGCGAATAACTGTGTGCTAGAGGTGGATAGGAGAAGAGGAGGCAGTGTAATGGTTTGGGGAGGAATTTCCTATGCTGGCCGAACAAACCTAGTCTTCCTCAATGGCAACCTTACAGGTTTACGATATAGGGACGAAATCATTACACGCCACGTAATGCTTTTTCTGGGTGCTAATGGACAAGGCGTTATATTGCAGCAGGATAACTCTCGTCCACATGTCGCACGTGTGGTCAGGGACCACTTTCAGCAGCATCAGATTAATGTCTTGCCGTGGCCAGCAGTTTCACCGGACCTGTCACCCATCGAGCACATCTGGGATGAAATGCACTGCAAGTTCCGAAGACGACACAATCGTCCTGGAAACCGCCAAGAATTAGCCCAAGCGTTGCAAGAAGAGTGGGATAACATGTCTCAACAATTGATACAACGTGTCATTGGTTCGATGAGAAGGCGGTGTCAAGCAGTGATAACTGCCCGAGGAGGACACACATGATATTGAAACCCTGGTTTTCTTTTTTCTTGGGATGATGAGCCGTATTAAGTGAGTTATTTTCACTTTTTGTGACATGTGACTGCCCGAAAGTTACCATTTTATCTGTTATTGGATAATCAAACATAATGTGTGCCAAATTTTATTTCAATCATTATCTGAGCACGTTCACGTTGCTTTTTAAAGCATTGCACACTTATTATTCCGTGAGTGTAGATTCACACAAAACTGCATTCACTCAGATAAAACTACATTCAAACAGCGAAACTATCAGCACCAACGAACAACATACAACAATCACCAGAAAATACAACAATCACTAGACAATACAACAATCACTAGACAGTACAACAATCACCAGACAATACAACAATCACTAGACAATACAACAATCACCAGACAATACAACAATCACTAGACAATACAACAATCACCAGACAATACAACAATCACCAGACAATACAACAATCACCAGAAAATACAACAATCACTAGACAATACAACAATCACCAGACAATACAACAATCACTAGACAATACAATATGAGGGATAATATTAGCATTACTGGCCAACTGTTCGATCACAAGACCTTCGTTAATAAAATGAGTGGACAGAATATTCAGAGCCAAGCATTTAATGATTAACACATTTTGATGAATGTGTACTTGTCTTACCTGACGTTACCTAAGTCTGGAGTTTTGGCCTGGGATGGACCCTTCACCTTGACCTCTCTGGACGTGATTACCTTGTCCATGATCACGTGGTCACTGTCTGAGTCACTGATTGGCTGTAAAGAGGAGAAGATCTTCATGCGTCGTAGTTCAGTGATAGAAATCATGATGTCTTGATTCAGTTCATGGACCATGGACAAAGTACTAGAAAATCTTTGACCGGTATAGCACAGTTAGACCAAGACATGTACAGAATTTTTTTTTAATGTGTAAAGAGAAAGGAGAGAAATATAAAATTGAAGAAAATAATAGTGAAATTGTTTAGATTAAAAAATAACCCAATATTTTGGCTAGATTCTCTTTATCTCAAGAAAAACAATTTAGACAAAACAAACAGATAAATATACACAAAAATACATAAATAAATATAGTCCAAAAAAAGAAATGCATAACTACTGATGACTCAATTTTAGCCATCATCATCATCATCATCATCATCATCATCAGGTGCTGTGCCGACTGGCGTTGGCCATTATGCCTTTTAGCTATAAATTTGATATTCTATAATTTGATATTCTATAGCTTTTTAAATTAAATGAATAAAATTTTCAAATTGCACACATTCATTCAGAAGCAAAGAAAGGGCCCAGCACTGTGAAAGACATGGCAAGTGATGATCTGCCACTGTGGGCATTCTTCCTGCTGATGCGGGCGTTGGTGATGTTGTCAGTGGTTGAGTATATAGACTCGGCCTTCTGACTTTGCCCACGACCCAGATAATCATGCTCGAAAGAATCCAAAATGAGGCCACGAGAGCAGTTCTGGGGTGCACCAAAAGACATAGCTGTGTGCTACTTGTTAGATATGCCCAGCATTAAAAGTAAGGCTCAAGTAGGGACAAGTGAAGATGTATCTCAGGACTGCAGGCACGCAAACAGGGACAAGTGAAGACGTATCTCAGGACTGCAGGCAAACCATCTCCTCCTACCAGAACTGAACTCAGCAAAGGGCCTGCGTACCAAACGAGGGAGATCGTGGATGGCGGAGGCAGAAGAGACACTATCAGCGGTCTGTGACCCAGAAGAGACAATGTCGGTGGTCTGTGACCCAGAAGAGACAATGTCGGTGGTCTGTGACCCAGAAGAGACAATGTCGGTGGTCTGTGACCCAGAAGAGACAATGTCGGTGGTCTGTGACCCAGAAGAGACAATGTCGGTGGTCTGTGACCCAGAAGAGACAATGTCGGTGATCTGTGACCCAGAAGAGACAATGTCGGTGGTCTGTGACCCAGAAGATACACTGTCGGTGGTCTGTGACCCAGAAGAGACAATGTCGGTGGTCTGTGACCCAGAAGAGACACTGTCAGTGGTCTGTGACCCAGAAGAGACACTGTCAGTGGTCTGTGACCCATGACAGATCCCCCTAGAACGGGAATGGACTAAAGTGTCAAATATGCAGAATCTAATGAAGGTTGTGAGCCGGCTTGGCAGTGACTGATCGCTCGTCCCCACTTTATGTTCAACCTGAGCGCATTTGGCGCCGTTTTTCGAACTAGGAGGATATCAATGAGCTAAATGTTTCATCTGTTTTCCTTGATTTTGTGTGTTGTGTTGTTCCTGTATGTTGTGGTGTTCTTGTATGTTGTGTTGTTCTTCCGTGTAATCCTTGAAAAAGGTTTCTTCACTTATACATTCTCATCTTACTTTCTTATCTCCCGCTGTTGTTTTGTAAAGCTGAGCCATACAGCTATGTCTATCTTTATTACTGGAATCATACACTTCTGTCTACCTTTATTACTAGAATCATACACCTTTGTCTACCTTTATTATTAGAATCATACACCTCTGTCTACCTTTATTATTAGAATCATACACCTCTGTCTACCTTTATTACTAGAATCATACACCTCTCTCTACCTTTATTACTAGAATCACACACCTCTCTCTACCTTTATTACTAGAATCACACACCTCTGTCTACTTTTATTATTAGAATCATACACCCCTGTCTACATTTATTACTAGAATCATACACCTCTTTCTACCTCTATTACTAGAATCACACACCTCTGTCTACCTTTATTATTAGAATCACACACTTCTCTCTACCTTTATTACTAGAATCACACACCTCTCTCTACCTTTATTATTAGAATCACACACCTCTCTCTACCTTTATTACTAGAATCACACACCTCTCTCTACCTTTATTACTAGAATCACACACCTCTCTCTACCTTTATTACTAGAATCACACACTTCTCTCTACCTTTATTACTAGAATCACACACCTCTGTCTACCTTTATTATTAAAATCATACACCCCTGTCTACCTTTATTACTAGAATCATACACCTCTCTCTACCTTTATTACTAGAATCACACACCGCTCTCTCTACCTTTATTACAGGAATCACACACCTCTGTCTACCTTTATTATTAGAATCATACACCCCTGTCTACATTTATTACTAGAATCATACACCTCTCTCTACCTTTATTACTAGAATCACACACCTCTGTCTACCTTTATTATTAGAATCACACATACACCCATGTCTACCTTTATTACTAGAATCATACATACACCCCTGTCTACCTTTATTACTAGAATCATACATACACCCCTGTCTACCTTTATTACTAGAATCATACATACATCCCTGTCTACCTTTATTACTAGAATCATACATACACCCCTGTCTACCTTTATTACTAGAATCATACATACACCCCTGTCTACCTTTATTACTAGAATCATACATACACCCCTGTCTACCTTTATTACTAGAATCATACATACATCCCTGTCTACCTTTATTACTAGAATCATACATACACCCCTGTCTACCTTTATTACTAGAATCATACATACATCCCTGTCTACCTTTATTACTAGAATCATACATACATCCCTGTCTACCTTTATTACTAGAATCATACATACATCCCTGTCTACCTTTATTA
Organism: Achatina immaculata; assembly: GCA_009760885.1. Classification (NCBI taxonomy): domain Eukaryota; kingdom Metazoa; phylum Mollusca; class Gastropoda; order Stylommatophora; family Achatinidae; genus Lissachatina; species Lissachatina immaculata. The sequence goes on along the minus strand of CM019696.1, from coordinate 44,277,625 downwards.
CTAGAATCATACATACACCCCTGTCTACCTTTATTACTAGAATCACACATACACCCCTGTCTACCTTTATTACCAGAACCATACACTTCTGTTTACCTTTATTACTAGAATCATACACTTCTGTTTACCTTTATTACCAGAACCATACACTTCTGTTTACCTTTATTACCAGAACCATACACTTCTGTTTACCTTTATTACTAGAATCATACACTTCTGTTTACCTTTATTACTAGAACCATACACTTCTGTTTACCTTTATTACTAGAACCATACATTTCTGTTTACCTTTATTACCAGAACCATACACTTCTGTTTACCTTTATTACTAGAACCAGTTTTACTGCAGTTGTCATCGCTTTTATATTACACACGAAATACTGACAGCAATGGGAGTGATGGAAACGACGAGGACGAATGATATGACAAAGATAAGGAGGATAATGATAACTTTGAAGTTTCTTAAATTTCAAATTTGTATCGTTAAAAAAAGCAGGGTAGAGGTTTAGACATGGCAAAACATAGACTGTCCAGAAAGTGATCAGGTGTGGTCAGTGAAGCGAGACTAGGGAAGGTGAAATATCTGGGTCAGGGAACACGTAGATGGAAGGAAGAATATAAGATGAGAGAGTAAGAGGCAGATTGTCAAGAAAAAGAAAGAGAGAGACAGAGAAAGAGAAAGAAAGAAAGAAAGAGATAATTAGATAGATAGATAGATAGATAGATAGATAGATAGATAGATAGATAGATAGATAGATAGATAGATAGATAGATAGATAGATAGATAGATAGATAGATAGATAGATAGATAGATAGATATATGCGAGAAAGATAACGCTAATGTGGAAACTGAGTATCTGAGTGAAAAAATGTAATCATTTGAGTGAATTACTAGATAAGAAATATAATTGTTTTAGTGAATTACTAGGTGAGAAATTATTTGAGTGAATTACTAGCTGAAAAATGTAACCATTTGAGTGAATTACTGTGAAGAGAAACGTGTGAATGTAAGTGACCTACTTAAAGTAATGGGATAAATCTGAAAGAAGAAACACGGTCATATGGTTTCAAGTACTCGTGTTTGTAATATCATTTTGTGCTTTCTCTCTCTTTCTCTGTCTCTCTCTCTGTCTCTCTCTCTCTTTCTCTGTCTCTCTCTGTTTCTCTCTCTTTCTCTTTCTCTCTCTCTCTGTCTCTCTCTCTGTCTCTGTCTCTCTTTCTCTGTCTCTCTCTGTTTCTCTCTCTTTCTCTTTCTCTCTCTCTCTGTCTCTCTCTCTTTCTCTGTCTCTCTCTGTCTCTCTCTGTCTCTCTCTCTTTCTCTGTCTCTCTCTGTCTCTCTCTCACTGGTCCATACCAATCAGGCGTTGGTAGTCATTGATTTCCACAACCACCTGTCCTTCGCTCTTTCTATAAGACGTGTGTTAGATCGTGCTAAGTGACACTCTTTTAGCCCGTCAAGTATATTGTTTGTTTGTATTCCGCTGTCATTTTCCCTCCGGTTTTCCTGTTGTCACTAGGTGCTCCAGTTTGCCAATCCTCAAAACATGTCCTACAAGTCTGGTCTGTCGTTTTCCTAATTTTGTCTTAATTTCTCTCTTTTGCGCAACCTCACATAGAACTTCATTTTTTTCTTGGCTACAGCCTGTATTCTCAACATTCTTCGTAAGAACCACATCTCCTCTGCTTCCAGTAGATTCTTGATGCCATTGGTTAGAACCACATCTTCTCTGCTTTCAGTAGATTCTTGGTGCCATTGGTTAGAACCACATCTTCTCTGCTTCCAGTATATTCTTAGTGCCACTGGTTAGAACCACATCTTCTCTGCTTCCAGTATATTCTTGGTGCCACTGGTTAGAACCACATCTTCTCTGCTTCCAGTATATTCTTAGTGCCACTGGTTAGAACCACATCTTCTCTGCTTCCAGTATATTCTTAGTGCCACTGGTTAGAACCACATCTTCTCTGCTTCCAGTAGATTCTTGGTGCCTTTGGTTACCGCTCTTGCCTTGCATTCATATTAAAATGCCGATAGATGTAGCACTGAGTAACTCTACCTAGTAGTTATCGACAGAAATGTTTTACAAAGAATGTTTTTCCTTTTCATAAATGCTGACTTGGCCTGAGCTACTCTGCTCCTCCTGTGATATAACTGTAAAAACCTGCACAAACATGGAGTCATTGCGTCAGCAGTTATATGTGACAATGTGAACAAAATAAGACCCTGGAAAGTGATAGCAACAGAGGCATATAAAAAACCACTCATAAATTACCTCAGAGTGTTTCTCAAATCTTTCGATTTTTTTCTGTACTTCGCCCTTACACAATTTCTCTTTCTTCGTATTTCCGAGTTTCCCATCTTTCTTCTTGTTTTCCTTGCGTGTTGTCTTCTCAGAGCTCTTCTCTTCCAAGTTTGTGGAAGTTTTGAGTGGAGATTTCTTTTTCCGGTTGGGTGACCTTTGACTTGAGGAGTCGCTGTCACGCCTCGTGGCCATGGTAACCAGGGAAACCTTCCGTAGACGCTTGCGTGCCGACGTTTTCGATGTTTCACACTCGGTCTCCAGTCTGTGAACAGGAAATGTGGAGCTTAAGATGTCTTGATTGCGTGAAGGTCAAGGACGGTTTGAATTAGTGGGAACTAAGGGAGTCACACTGAGTCACGTGACCTAGTTTCGTGACTGGTATAACTGAAAGACACATTTCTGAAGAAGATAATAAAATAGATCGTTCTAGTAGTGAAAAAAATATGTAAAAATAACTTTTATAACAGTAAATTTTTTAACACCTGGAATGGGAAGTGTCCGGTATAAATAATCTGGTAAAAGAAATGAAGATTGTTCCCAAACCTGGATGTCGCAGCGAAATGTCAATTTTCTACTAGTGCGTGCAGTCAGATAAACACTAACAAGACGAGAGTCACACAGGAGCATATAAACACTAACAATAAGACGGTCATACAAGAGTATATAAACACTAAAGGTCATACAAGAGTATATAAACACTAAAGGTCATACAAGAGTATATAAACACTAAAGGTCATACAAGAGTATATAAACACTAAAAGAAGAGAGTCATACAAGAGTATATACACACTAACAAGAAGACGGTCATACAAGTGTATATAAACACTAACAGTCATACAAGAGTATATAAACACTAACAGTCATACAAGTGTATATAAACACTAACAGTCATACAAGAGTATATAAACACTAACAGTCATACAAGAGTATAGAAACACTAATAAAAAGATGGCCATACAACAGTATATAAACAATAACAAGACCAGAGGCACACAAGAGTATATAAACACTAACAAGAAGACGGTCATACAAGAGTATATAAACACTAACAAGACGAGAGGCACACAAGAGTATATAAACACTAGAAAGAAGATGGTCATACAAGAGTATATAAACGCTAAAAAGAAGAGAGGCACACAAGAGTATATAAACGCTAAAAAGAAGAGAGGCACACAAGAGTATATAAACACTAACAAGAAGATGGTCATACAAGAGTATATAAACACTAAGTCATACGAGAGTATATAAATACTAACAAGAAGACGGTCATACGAGAGTATATAAACACTAACAGTCATACAAGAATATATAAACACTAACAGTCATATAAGAGTATATAAACACTAACAGTCATACAAGAGTACATAAACACTAACAGTCATACAAGAGTATATAAACACTAACAGTCATACAAGAGTATATAAACACTAACAGTCATACAAGAGTATATAAACACTAACAGTCATAAAAGAGTATATAAACACAAACAAGAAGAGAGACATACAAGACTATATAACCCTAACAAGAAGAGAGTCATGCAAGAGAATATAAATGCTAACAAGAAGAGAGTTATACAAGAATATATAAATGCTAACAAGAAGAGAATCACACAAGAGTATATCAATAGTAACAAGAAGAGAGTCGGACAAGAGTATGCACACACTAACAAGAAGAATTTCTGACAAGAGTACATCAACACTAACAAGAAGAGAGTCGGACAAGAGTATATAAACGCTAACAAGAAGAGAGTCAGACAAGAGTATATCAACACTAACAAGAACAGAGTAATGCAAGAGTATATAAACACTAACAAGAAGAGAGTCAGACAAGAGTATATGAATACTAATAAGAACAAAGTAATACAAGAGTATATCAACACTAACAAGAAGAGAATCACACAAGAGCATATAAACACTAACAAGAAGAGAGTCAGACAAGAGTATATAAACACTAACAAGAAGAGATCCATACAAGAGTATACACACACTGACAATAAGAGAGTCACGGAAGAGTCACGTTCTAAACACAACTCGCCTGTGATTGAAGTCAATACGGTCCATACTACTACTGAGAGACTTAGACGAGTCTTGCGTCAGCTGACGCATGGTTTCCCTGCGTTTTCGGTTGAGTCTTCTTTTCTGCCGTTGTACAGGAGAACTCCCACCTGAAGGAGAAATGCGAATACGCCCATGTTGAATCTGTTCTGTTCTGTTCTGTTTGATCACAATACTGAACAACAAGAGTTTTGTCAAAGAAATTTCTCTCTTTGTTTTTAACCGTCTCGCTGGGTGCTCTAATAAAAGGTCCGACAATTAAGTAATGAGACTAATTATATAACAAAATAAACAACAATTGAAAGTATAAACTGTATTTTATCAAAGAAATCCCACCGTGCATTGATCTAGCGAGTGGCACGATCTAACAAACACATAAACGACCTCTACAGTTCTTCTGTTGTTATAGCCATTAAACTCGATGTTACGGCCCTTTGGATGTCATCAGTATCGTCAAAGAAGCATCCTTTCAATGGTAACTTTAATTTTGGGAATAGAAAATAATCGCAGGGAGACAAATCTTGGGAATAGGGTGGATGGTTGAGAGCACACACTTGTTTTGGGGGCCAAAGATTCCTGTACAACTACCGCCCGGTGAGCCGGTGCATTATCATGAAGAAGGAAAAAAACTTCCAGGTGTTGAATAATCGGGTCAAACGCGGAGAATCCTTTTCAACAGGTGTTTCAAAATACTTAAATAAACTTTGGTAGTGACAGTCTGGAATAAACTCTTTGTGAATAATTCCTTTGCTGTCGTAAAAGCACACCAACATTATCTTCACTTTCGATTTTTGAATACGAAATTTGTTGCCTTTTGTTCATGATGATGACTTATACTGAGCACTTTGGCGTTTAGTTGTGGGATCATAGCGGAAAATCCATGTTTCATTCTCTGCAACAATCAAATTTAAGAAATGTTTATTTCTGCGACACGTTTTGGTGATGTCTTTTGCGCATTCAACATGCTGATGTTTTTGGTCATCAGACAACGAATGTGCTAAAAACCAGAAAGCAATTTTTTTTTCTTGCTCAAATCTTCCATTAAAATTTTACGAATGGTCTCTCGGTTAACACCAAATTCATCTGCCATCATCCTCACAGTCAAACAACGATCTTCTTGTATCCTTTCTCAGATTTTGCAATGATTTCCTCATTATGAACAGAAACTGGGCGTCCATGTCTAGTTGCATTTGTATTCATTTCTACACCATTTTTATAATCGTGAATACCACCTAAATATCTGTGCAGGAGATAAAAAAAATTATCCCCATAAACTTGTAGCATCAATTCAACTGTCTCAATGGCACTTTTTCCAAGTTTTAAACAAAATTTAATGTTAGCTTTTTGCTCCATGCTGATTACGTAACAATGCACATCTGACTAGGTCAAGAAAATGGCGGCTTGTTTGTGTCTGCTTACCGAGCGGCGACGAAAAGTTGCCAGATCATAAATGAAGGTTGCCTCTTTGGATTCCATGCTTTTGCTTCATAGATGGCATTTTTGTTTTTTCCATAATAAAATCAGTCTCATTAATTAATTGCCGAACCTTGTATATATATAAAAAGCTTATCTTATATTTATCTTTCAACGTAAACTTTACATTTACTTCTTGCATACGTTTGTTCTTTAAACTTAAAATTTGCATAGATTTGTTCTTCAGACTTATAATTTACATATGATTGTACTATAAACATAATCTTTACATATGATTGTACTCCTAACATAATCTTTACATACATTAATTCTGTGTACATAAACTTCATATAAGTTTGTAAACTTCGCTTAGGTCCAGATGAGACATAAGGAATATATTTCTACACTGAATAAAGAATCTGACACAAACAGTTAAGATACTGAGCATAGAAATGCCTGCATAAGACAGGTCTTAGAAAAGATAAGACCAAGGTCAGTAGATCTGAAAGGAGACAAAGAAAAGGCAGTAGATCTGAGGGGAGACAAAGTAACGGTCAGTAGACCTGAGATTAGAGAATGTCACGGTCAGTAGACCTAAGATTAGAGAATGTCACGGTCAGTAGACCTAAGATTAGAGAATTTCACAGTCAGTAGACCTGAGATTAGAGAATGTCACGGTCAGTAGTCCTAAGATTAGAGAATGTCACAGTCAGTAGACCTCAGATTAGAGAATGTCATGGTCAGTAGACCTCAGATTAGAGAATGTCACGGTCAGTAGATCTAAGATTAGAGAATGTCACGGTCAGTAGATCTAAGATTAGAGAATGTAACGGTCAGTAGACCTAAGATTAGAGAATGTAACCGTCAGTAGACCTAAGATTAGAGAATGTCACAGCCAGTAGACCTAAGATTAGAGAATGACACAGCCAGTAGAGCTGAGATTAGAGAATGTAACGGCCAGTAGACCTCAGATTAGAGAATGTAACGGTCATTAGACCTAAGATTAGAGAATGTCACAGCCAGTAGACCTAAGATTAGAGAATGACACAGCCAGTAGACCTAAGATTAGAGAATGACACAGCCAGTAGAGCTGAGAAAAGACACATTCACGGTGAGTAGATCTGACCTGATGTCGGAGGTTCGCTGGACGACTCTGTGGAGTCATACTCGTCCTCCAGCAGATCATCCGGTGAAGTCTGAGATGGAAAAGTTGCAGGGCTGGAATTCTGAACGTTGTCGTCTCTAGCTGATAATGTAAACAGCACAATCAGCCTGTAAAACTGACCAATAAAGGGAGAAAACTGAAACAACAGAATCAGCCTGTAAAACTGACCAATAAAGGGAGAAAACTGAAACAACAGAATCAGCCTGTAAAACTGAGCAGTACAGGGAGAGAACTGAAAGAATCTGGAGCAAAGAAAAGAAAACACATTGAACTTGACTTAGGTCCTACACAATTGACTTAAAGGATCGACACAACTTGACTTAGAGGATCTACACAACTTGACTAAGAAGAGCTTCACAACTTGACTTCAAGGACCTGCACAACGTGACTTAGAGGACCTATACAACATTTAGTATTTGTTCTGGTGAGGGCTGTGTAAGATTATTTAAAATCATTAAACATGACTAAGCTAAAACCATTAAACATGACTAAGCTAAAACCATTAAACATGACTAAGCTAAAACCATTAATCATGATTAAGCTAAAACCATTCAACATGACTAAGCTAAAACTACCCAACATGACTAAGCTAAAACCATTAAACATGACTAAACTAAAACCATTCAACATGACTAAGCTAAAACCATTCAACATAACTAAGCTAAAACCATTAAACATGACTAAGCTAAAACCATTAATCATGATTAAGCTAAAACCATTCAACATGACTAAGCTAAAACTACCCAACATGACTAAGCTAAAACCATTAAACATGACTAAACTAAAACCATTAAACATGACTAAGCTAAAACCATTCAACATAACTAAGCCAAAACCATTAAACATGACCAAGCTAAAACCATTAAACATGACTAAGCTAAAACCATTAAACATGACTAAGCTAAAACCATTAAACATGACTAAGCTAAAACCATTAATCATGGCTGTGCTAAAGCCATTAAACATGGCAAGGCTAAAACCACCAACCAAGACTTCGCTAAAATCATTAAACATGGCTACGCTAAAATTATTAACAACGACTACCAGATATGGGATAAGAGTTAAAGTTACAAGTAAGACATAAAGTTTTTGAAAACATCGAGAAAGTAGAAACAAACGAAGCAAGGAAAACGTGACCGGAGAATACGTGACAGAAAGAGGTTCATTATTCTCGTCAAACATGACAGAACCTGCAACAAGGTATGCCTTACCTGTAGCACAAGGGCCAAGGTGCTCTTAGACTGTAGTACAAGGGCCAAGGTGCTCTTACCTGTAGCACAAGGGCCAAGGTGCTCTTACCTGTAGCACAAGGGCCAAGGTGCTCTTAGACTGTAGCACAAGGGCCAAGGTGCTCTTACCTGTAGCACGAGGACCAAGGTGCTCTTACCTGTAGCACAAGGGCCAATGTGCTCTTACCTGTAGCACAAGGACCAAGGTGCTCTTCCTGTAGCACAAGGGCCAAGGTGCTCTTGCATATGAAAAGGATGCTGTATGGATCAACTCTGACTTACTTGAGCCAAACACCCCCCCCCCCTCCCAAAAAAGCGATGTTTTACGCAGGTGAAAAGAATGTTCTATAGATATACTCTGATTTACCTGCAACACAAGAACCACAGTGTTGTTAAACTCTGATTTACCTGCAACACAAGAACCAGAGTGTTCTTACAGGTGAAAAAGATGTTCGTGTAACTGAGAACGTCGTACTGGAAGATGAGCAACATCCGGAGAACAAGGAAAGGTGCGTCTTGTAAGAACACGCTGATGAGTATTGAGATCACCTGTGGAAAAATGTTGATAAATAGTTTGTCTCTAAGGATATGTTGATAAATAGTTTGTCTCTAAGGATATGTTGATAAATAGTTTGTCTGTAAGGATATGTTGATAAATAGTTTGTCTCTAAGGATATGTTGATAAATAGTTTGTCTCTAAGGAAATGTTGATAAATAGTTTGTCTGTAAGGAAATGTTGATACATGGATTGTCTGTAAGAAAATGATGATAAATAATGTCTGTAAGAAAATGTTCATAAACACTTTGTCTGTAAAGAAATGTTGATAGTTAGTTTGTATGTAAGGAAACGTTGATAAACACATACAGCATATAATAAGAAGTTAATTTCCTTGGGTTAAAAATCATAATGAAATCAGCACATTCCTCAGCTTTTTGCTGTTCATTTGTCTTATCTCATATTTCCCTTGTTTTATCTCATCTTTCATTTGTCTTATCTCATCTTTCATTTGTCTTGTCTCATCTTTCATTTTTCTTATCTCATCTTTCATTTCTTTATGTCATCTTTCATTTGTCTTATCTCATCTTTCATTTCTTTATGTCATCTTTCATTTGTCTTATCTCATCTTTCATTTGTCTTGTCTCACCTTTCATTTGTCTTATCTCATCTTTCATTTCTTTATGTCATCTTTCATTTGTCTTATCTCATCTTTGATTTGTCTTATCTTATTTTTCTGTATCCTTGTCTCATGTCTCACAGCACCAGTTTCATCATTCAAGTGTCTTCTTTCCAAAGTCATCACTCACTCTCCCCCCTTCCCCCCCCCCCTTTCCCCGAAGTTTTATCCTAACTACATGAAATCAATCATGCAAGGTCAGACTGTTAAGTAATGAGACTAATTCCATACAAAATAAAATAAACTACAGTTGAAGATATGACCTGTATTTTATTCAAAGTAAGTCCCTTGTGCATTGATACAGAGAGTGGCACGATCTAACAAACACCGAAACGACCTCTGTAGTTCTTCTGTTGGTATGGCCCTTAAACTCGATGTTACGGCCCTTTGGATGTCATCAGTATTGTCAAAGAAGAGTCCTTTCAATGGTAACTTTAATTTTATGAATAGAAAATAATCACAGGGAGGCAAATCTGGGGAGTAGGGTGGATGGTTGAGAACACACACTTGTTTTTGGGCCAAAAATTATTGTACAACTACCGCCCGGTAAGCCGGTGCATTATCATGAAGAAGGAAAAAACTGCCAGGTGTTGAATACTCGGCTCGGACGAGGAGAATCCTTTTCAATAGGTGTTTCAAAATACTTAAATAAACTTTGGTAGTGACAGTCTGTCCCTCTGGAATAAATTCTTTGTGAGTAACTCCTTTGCTGTCGTAGAAGGACATCAACATTGTCTTCACTTTCGACTTTTGAAGACGAAATTTTTTTGGCTTTTGTTCATGATGATGACTTTCACTGAGCACTTTGGCGTTTAGCTGTGGGATCATAGCGGAAAATCCTTGTTTCATCCTCTGCAACAATTAAATTTAAGAAATGTTTATTTCTGCGACACGTTTTGATGATGTCTTTTGTGTACTCAACATGCTTATGTTTTTGGTCATCAGATAACGAATGTGCTAGAAACAGGCAAAATAACATTTTTCTTGCCGAAATCTTCCACTAACATTTTACGAATGGTCTCTTGGTTAACACCAAATTCACCTTTAATCATCCTCATAGTCAAACAACAATCTTCTTGTATCAGTTCTCTGACTTTTGCAATGAGTTCTCATTACGAACAGACATTGGGCGTCCATGTGTAGGTGGATTTTTAATCGTTTCCACACCACTTTTGAATCGTGGATACAACCTGAATATCTGTGTACGAGATAAACAATTATCCCCATAAACTTGTCCCACCAATTCAACTGTCTCAATGGCACCTTTTCCGAATTTTAAACAGAATTTGATGTGACAGTGTACCTCTGACTAGGTCAACAAAATGGCGGCTTGTTTGTCGTTTGCCTATTGGCGGCGATGAAAAGTTGCCAGATCATAAATGAAGGTTGCCTCTTTTGATTCCATGCTTTGCTTCATAGATGGCGTTTTTGTCTTGGCCATAATAAAATCAGTCTCATTACTTAATTGTCGGACCTTGTAGAAAGACAGAGGTGAGTATAACAAGAAGCGTGGGATATATGTGTGCGAGAAGTGAGCAGTGATTTCATGTTAGTGTCAGAGAAGTGAGCAGTGATTTCATGTTAGTGTCAGAGAAGTGAGCGGTGATTTCATGTTAGTGTCAGAGAAGTGAGCGGTGATTTCATGTTAGTGTCAGAGAAGTGAGCAGTGATTTCAATTTAGTGTCAGAGAAGTGAGCAGTGATTTCATGTTAGTGTCAGAGAAGTGAGCGGTGATTTCATGTTAGTTTCAGAGAAGTAAGCAGTGATTTCATGTTGCTGTCAGAGAAGTGAGCGGTGATTTCATGTTACTGTCAGAGAAGTGAGCGGTGATTTAAATTTAGTGTCAGACAAGTGAGCAGTGATTTCATGTTAGTGTCAGAGAAGTGAGTATGACTTGACATGTGACAAACCTCTGTCGGACAACAGACATTCCTGCTTCTCGTCTCCTCCATGGTGGCCAGTCTCGTCTTCTTTGCCTTGGTGGCAGTTATGACGAGGGTGAACTGACTCAGGCTGGCTGTCCACAGCGACAAGATCACGATGGTCAGAAAGGTGTTCTCCTTGACCGTCTGCTCCTGGACATGGAGTAGACAAGAACTGGACATTCAAGAAGAAGATTATGCTGAAGAAGATGATTATGCTGCTATTTGTTGTGACAGTTTTAAATAACATATATTTCTTTCCTCGTTCTTTCTTCCTTCTTCCTTCGCGTCTTTTCCTCGATATACCCTCGTTCTCTCCTCGTTTTCATCTCGTTCTCTCCTCGTTTCCCTCTCGTTATCTCCTCATTTTCCTCACGTTATGTCCTCGTTCTCTCATCATTTTTCTTTCGTCCTTCCTTCGTTCTCTCTTAGTTTTTCCCTTGTTCTCGCCTTATTTTTCCTCGTGCTTTCCTCGATCCTCCCAAGCTTCTCCGTTCTTTCTCTCCTCTTTTCCCCCTCGTTCTTTTGTCGTCTCCCCTCGTTTTCCCCTCTACCTGCCTCGTTCTCCACTTGTTCTCCCCTAGTTCTCCACTTGTTCTCCCCTAGTTCTCCACTTGTTCTCCCCTAGTTCTCAACTCTGTCTATCCTCGTTCTCTCCTCATCTTCCTCTGTTTTCTCCTCGTTTTCCCTCGTTCTCCACTTGTTCTCCCCTCGTTCCCCACTTGTTCTCCCCTAGTTCTCAACTCTGTCTACCCTCGTTCTCTCCTCATCTTCCTCTGTTTTCTCCTCATCTTCCCTCGTTCTCCACATGTTCTCTCCTCGTTCTCCACTTGTTCTCCCCTCGTTCTCTACATGTTCTATCCTCGTTCTTTGCACATCCTCTCCTCGTTCTCTACATGTCCTCTCCTCGTTCTCTACATGTCCTCTTCTCGTTCTCTACATGTCCTCTCCTCGTTCTGTCTTCAGTTTTCCCTCATTCGCCTAGAGCATAAGCTAATGTGAACAAACACTCATTCTCTAGAACAACTGTTCATATACTTGATGTGCTGACATATGTGTGTACAGTATATTCTCGTGTGTTTTATCTTACAAGCAGGACAGATTCCATCTAAGGTCCATAACTCGAAATAAAGATCCAGAGCAGACCACGGGCGATAACTCTTTCTGCGTACTTGTAAAAACTGAAGCATACACCTCTGTTATCTTTATTACTAGAACCAGTCTATCTTTATTACTAGAACCTGTCTATCTTTATTACTAGAACTTGTTTATCTTTATTACTAGAACCTGTCTATCTTTATTACTAGAACCTGTCTATCTTTATTACTAGAACTTGTTTATCTTTATTACTAGAACTTGTTTATCTTTATTACTAGAACTTGTTTATCTTTATTACTAGAACTTGTTTATCTTTATTACTAGAACTTGTTTATCTTTATTACTAGAACTTGTCCATCTTTATTACTAGAACTTGTTTATCTTTATTACTAGAACTTGTTTATCTTCTTCTTCTTCTTCGTTCGCACTGTCTGTCTATATCTGCAGTCCTGTCTCTTGGATAAATGTCACTGTTTTTTGTAACTCATGTATGGAACCGTAGAGCTTATCTTCTTTAGTGGTTTCACTGGGCCAGTAATTATTTCTCAGTGTCTCGTAGTTGATGCAGTTCTGGAGGATATGTTCCACGGTTTGGGGCACCTGGGCACATGTACATAGATTAGTAGTACCAATCTTAAACTTTGTATACATATGACTTCGGAGTCGGCTGTGTCCTGTTCGGAGACGGAAGATGGTGACTTGTTCCTTTCTGTTTAGCATGTGATAGTCATCATGTGGTGGTGTTTGTAGCTTCCTGTAGGTTTTTATCATGCTTTTCTTCTGATTATAGGTGACTGGTATGTCTGGTTGCTCCATTTCAGTGCCCTCTTTGGCCAGATGGTCAGCTTTCTCATTGCCTGGTATCCCACAGTGGGAGGGAATCCATTGCAAAGTGACTCCATGTTGTAAGCCAATTTTTGACAAGGCATCCTTAAGGTCTGGTAGTTTGTTGCACTGAAGAGCTTCCAGTACTGATCTTGCATCTGTGAGAATTACTACAGGACATGTATCAATTCTGGAGTCTGATAGTTTTTCAACTGCAGCAATAATTGCCCTAACTTCTGCATCAAAGTTGTTGCAGTATTTACCAGTGGGTATGGAAATCTTGTCAATGGTGTTGTTTGGATATTCAATATGCTCCTGCCCCTCCATTCTTTATGGCATTATGTGCAGATCCATCTGTATACACACGTATCCAGGTGTCACATGGATATTTGTCATCTAGAACACTAAGTGTGGCTGTTGATCTTACAAGACTGCTCTGCATCTCACCATTCTGCACACCTTTCACTTCAGTCTGAATAGTTATTTGTGTATAATCTGCTTCTTTCCATGGTGTATGCTCTGGTACAGATGATAATGGAGTGACTACAGTTGGAAGGTCTGGTATCAGCTTACGCATACGCTTGGCCTGATGAATGAAGCTGCTTCTTTTAAGCCGTCCTAATGCCAAGTTATTGAATCTCTCCTTCAGGGGATGGCTTACAGAGCTAAGGAATTTTTCTCCCATGGTCATGACCTTTGTGTCTCTACGTTCCTTTAGCGCTTGAACACCAACTATTTTCTGCATTTCTACTATTGGTGTGGACCTCATGGCACCTGTGATAATCCGTAGTGACTGATTTTGAACCTTGTCTAGATTATGCAGCGTAGTGTTTGATGCTGTGCACCAAGATGTTGAGCCATATTCTAAATGTGGTAGAATACTTTGCTGATATACGTTCTTGAGGATTCTTTCACTAGCTCCCCATGTAGTCCCACTCAATTTTCTTAATATGGCTAGTTTTCTTCTGGCTTTTGCTTCTGCACTGTTGATGTGTTGCTTCCAAGTCAGTTTTGAGTCAAGAGTCACTCCTAAGTAAGTGGGTTGGTTGTCCATCCTTAAGGGTATTTCATTTACAAAGATCTTACCTGCTTTCTGTTTAGATGAGAGGGTGAACAGAGTGGTACTTGATTTCTCTGTGTTGATACTTACACACCATTTGTTTGTCCATGATGTCAAGATGTCTGCTGCTCTTTGGAGTCTCTGTGTAGCAACTGTCGCATATTCATCTGTACACCACATGACCAGATCATCTGCATACAGTGCTGCTTTGATTCCATAGGGAAGTTCCTTGACCAGGTCATTAATGAATACAAGGAATAGTGTAGGCGAAAGGACTCCTCCTTGTGGTACACCGTGTCGCAGAAGTACTTTCTGGCTTTTGTGTCCATCCATTACTACTCTAGCTCTTCTATTGTGTAAATAGGACTTTATCCAGTTGTACAGTCTTCCATTCACATTGCAGTTTCTTAGTTTCCACAACAGACCTTTTTTCCATACTTTATCAAAGGCTTTCTTCAGGTCTATCCACGCTGCTAGTACAAGGTTCTTCTCTTGGAATGCATCCTCAATCTCTTGAGAGAGATAGGTCACTTGATCTTCCGTACTGTAGTACTGCCTAAATCCTGCTTGTTGTGGAACGAGAAGGTTTTCACTTTCTAGGTACCATTTTAGCCTCAGGTCAATGATGCGTTCCATCGTTTTGCATAGGCAGCTAGTGAGACTGATTGGCCTGTAGCTGGAGGCAGTATCACTGTTTTTCCCTGGTTTTAGCAGTGGTACCATGCTTGCTTCCTTCCAGATTTGAGGTAACTTACCTGTGCTCCAGCACATATTGAAAATATCCAACAGCTTTCCCATTGCTGCCATTCCCAGGTTCTTGATCATTTCATTGGACACTCCATCTGGTCCTGGTGATTTCCTTGGTTTCAGTTTACTAACTGCTAGGTCTAACTCACTGCGTGTGATTGGTGCATCCATGACCTCCACTTTTCTGACTTGTTCCTCCTCTTTCTGTGGCTCGATGCGCACTGTACGCTCCTTCTCTGGATGGATATCAATGTTGCAGTCCTGTGCAAACATGCGAGCAAAGTGATCTGCTACCTGCTTACCTGTAAGAGTTTTCCCATCCTCTATTAGTGTAATCTTTGTACTTCTTCCAGTACTCTCATCATTTAACTGTTTGATTAGTTTCCACAGTTTCCTTCCATCCTTTTCAAAGTTTAGGGACTCTGTTTTCTCTCTCCAACTTTCCCGTCTGGCTTGCAGCTTTGCTCTCTGAAATTTGGCCTTAGAATGTTGGTAATTATTGTGGTGTTCTTGGCATGGTCTATTTTCTGCTTGCTTTCGAGCTGCTTCCACGTCATCATGGAGTTTTCCCAGCTCACTAGACCAGTATGGTTTATAGTCCCTGCGAGCTCCTCTGGGAATGGTTTCACGAGCGGCCTGAAGGATACAAGCATTGAATTCCTTCACTATGCTGTTAATATCCTTACCTTCTATGGACAGCTGTCCCACCAGGATACCTGTACGATGTCTGTACATTGTCCAGTTTGCTTTTTTATAGTTCCATCTGGGGAGAGGGTTACTGGTGTTAAGGAGTTCATTTTCTATTGTCAGGAAGACTGGTCGATGGTCGCTACCTCCAAGTTGTTTTCCAACTTCACGTGTAATGTTCCACTTCAGATCTGGAGAGTGGAATGCCAGATCTGGTGTTGATTTTGTATGCCACGCCCTTGAGTAAAATGTTGGGGCATCCATTGGCTGGTTGATCAGGAGAAATCCATTATCATCCTGCCAGCTCTCAACTTCCTCTCCTCTCTTGTCTATGTGGTCATAGCCCCAGCTCTGGGAATGACTGTTAAAATCACCACAGACCATCAGTCTCTCTTTGTGTGGGATTGTTCCTAAAGCAAGTGGGCGGTCATTAGGACAGTAATAGTTAAGGAGGTGGAAATCTGTATTACTACTTTTTAGATGGATCATCTGGTATTCGGCTCCTTCCATGTACACTCCCACCTGACATGCGCTGATGTTATTCTTAACAAGTGTGAGTACTCCTCCTTTTCTTCTGTCCTGTCGGTCTGATCTAAAACACTGGTAGCCTCTGATTTTAAAGGCGGCATCTTTGGTTAGGTGTGTCTCCTGTATGCAGCATATACTTACCTGCTCTGCAAAAAGTATGTTCTCTAGTTCAACCTTTTTGCTATAGCCATCTCTAACACTGCTGACACCCTCAGCATTCCACTGCATTATTTTAAGTTCTTGCTTTTTGGCTGTTTTCTTCTGTTGTATTTTTTGGCCAGTAGCTCTACTCTCATGTCTCCTGACTCCACAAGACGAACTGAGAGGACCTCCAGTAGTATTGGGTGGACCCTTTCGAGGCAGGGGGCCCGGCACTGCACCTGCCTGGTTAGTCTTCACAGGGCGAGCACCATGTTTGAAAACTGTAGATATAGACATTTCATTAGCGATAATGCGTGTTACCCTGATTTTTGCGATGCGCCTTTTGGCTGGGTAACTCCGACTTCAGCACCTTGTTTATCGTTATTACTAGAACCTTTCAGAACGTACGCGTCCTCGCACTGGTAACAAACATTTCTTGTTGACATGGGTGACGCCGAACAAGGGACACCTCACAGCGCTCTCAATTATTCAAGCTAAGTGCTGTTTAATTTTAAAGTTTTATTTTGTATTTTTCATTCATTTTTTCTTTTTTTTTTCATTAACTTAGTTTAATGTAATCCTATACTTTGCCTCCTCTGTCTTATTCTTCGTCCTGTTTGTTATTGTCTGACGAAGGCAAACGCCGAAACGCCACAACTTTGTATTCGTTAAATAATAAAGCTCTTCCTACTTTTTTCCTAGTTTCTACATTCTGGTATCACAGCTTTACTGAAGCGCTTTGCGTATAGTTATATACTTATACTCTATTTATTGTCTGTCTATCTTTATTAAGAGAAACTGTCTATCTTTATGATTAGAACCTGTCTATCTTTAATACTAAAACCTGTGTTACTACAGTCACCATTTATCTTATATCTCACCAGTCATATCCTAACAAATCTTGAAAGTTTCAAACAGTTCAATTATATCATGACAAATCTTGAAAGTTTCAAACAGTTCAATTATATCTTGACAAATCTTGAAATTTTCAAACAGTTCAATTATAACTTGACTAACTTTGAAGGCCTCAAACATTTCAATCACTTAACTAACCTATAAAACTCAAACAGTTCAATGATATCTTCTAACCTTGAAAGCCTCAAACAGTTCGATGATATCTTCTAACATTGAAAGCCTCAAACAGCTCAATGATATCTTCTTATCTTGAAAGCCTCAAACAGTTCGATTTCTTCTAACCTTGAAAGCCTCAAACAGTTCAATGATTTTTTCTAACTTTGAAAGCTTCAAACAGCCGATGATATCTTCTAACCCTGAAAGCCTCAAACAGTTCAATGATATCTTCTAACACTAAATGCCTCACGCAGTTCCATGATATCTTCTAACTCTGAAAGCTTCAAACAGTTCAATGATATCTTCTAACCTTGAATGCCTCAAACAATTCAATGATATCTTCTAACCTTAAAAGCCTCAAACAGTTCAATGATATCTGCTGCCATGCCGATGTAGACTAGTAGAAGCTGAGATAACTGCTCTCGGGTGATCTCCCCCTTTGGCAGCAGCCAGCGCCCTATGATAAGAATCAGCAACAGCAGCTGCTCCAGAATCTTACACCACTCCTCGGAGGCCAGAACTATACGAACCTGGGAACAGAGCAGCAACACCGACATGATGTAATGTTGAATCTGTAACATATAACATGATGTAATGTTGAATCTGTAACATATAACATGATGTGATGTTGAATCTATAACATGATGTAATGTTGAATCTGTAACATATAACATGATGTGATGTTGAATCTGTAACATATAACATGATGTAATGTTGAATCTGTAACATATAACATGATGTGATGTTGAATCTGTAACATATAACATGATGTGATGTTGAATCTGTAACATATAACATGATGTAATGTTGAATCTGTAACAGACGACATGATGTAATGTTGATTCTGTAACATATAACATGATGTAATGTTGAATCTGTAACATATAACATGATGTGATGTTGAATCTGCATACATATAACATGATGTGATGTTGAATCTGTAACATATAACATGATGTAATGTTGAATATGTAACATATAATATGATGTGATGTTGAATCTGTAACATATAACATGATGTAATGTTGAATCTGCAAAATATAACATGATGTAATGTTGAATCTGTAAGATATAACATGATGTAATGTTGAATATGTAACATATGACATGATGTAATGTTGAATCTGTAACATATAACATGATGTAATGTTGAATCTATAGCATATAACATGATGTAATGTTGAATCTGCAACATATAACATGATGTAATGTTGATTCTGTAACATATAACATATGTAATTTTGATTCTGTAGCATATAACATGATGTAATGCTGATTCTGTAACATATAACATGATGTAATGTTGATTATGTAACATATAACATGCTGTAATGTTGATTCTGTAGCATATAACATGATGCAATGTTGAATCTATAACATGATGTAATGTTGATTCTGTAACATATAACATGATGTAATGTTGAGTCTGTAACATATAACATGATGTAATGTTGAATCTGTAACATATAACATGATGTAATGTTGATTCTGGAACATAACAAGATAAAATGTTTAAGGGGCAAGATTTGTCGTTAAATTAATGTTGAGTTTTGTTTTCTTGCATATTTATCATACAATTCTTAACACCAGTAGCTTCGCCTGCATGGCGCTTACAGTATCATAAGGTTTTCATTTATTATGTGCACATCTCTCTCTGTCTCTGTCTCTATTTCTCTCTCTGTCTCTCTCGCTCTCTCTCTGTCTCTCTCGCTTTAACGTACTGTCTCTCTCTGTCGCCGTCTCTGTCTCTCTCCCGCTCTATCAATCTCTCTCTGTCTATATCCCTCTGTCTCTGTCTCTATCTCTCTGTCTCTGTCTCTCTGTCTCTGTTTCTGTCTCTGCCTCTCTTCGACCTATCTCTCTGTCTCTCTCTGCCTCTGTTTCTCTCTCTCTCGCTCGCTCTGTCTCTCTGTCTCTGTGTGTGTCTCTCTCTATCTCTCGTCTCTCTCTGCCTCTGTCTCTTTCGCTCTCTCTGTCTCTCTCTATCTCTCTGTGTCTGTCTCTGTCTCTCTCTGTGTCTCTGTCTGTCTCTCTGTGTCTCTGTCTGTCTGTCTCTCTCTGTCTCTCTGTCTCGCTCTCTCTCTGTCTCTCTCTGTCACTCTCTGTCTCTGTCTGTCTGTCTCTCTTTGTTTCTGTCTCTCTCTGTATCTGTCTGTCTCTGTCTCTCTGTGTCTCTGTCTCTCTCTGTCTATCTCTGTCTCTGTCTCTTTGCTTCTGCCTTTCTGTCTCTCTCTGTGTGTCTCTCTATGTCTTTCTCTATTTCTCTGTCTCTCTGTCTCTCTCTCTCTGTGTTTATGTCCCTCTCTGTCTGTCGCTCTGTCTGTCTCTCTCTGTCTCTCTGTCTATCTCTGTCTCTGTCCGTCTCTGTCTCTGTCTCTCTGTCTGCCTGTCTGTCTCTGTCTCTCTCTCTAAAAGCTGCTTATCATTTTGGAGACTGAGTATAAAACCTGTACATACCAAACATTTCCGCTTTCCAATGTAAGGTCAACAGATTTATTTGGTGACTACAACCATATAAGGAGGACACAAGGGAAAATACTATGGAAGACACAAGGAAAAAACACAAGGGAATACACTGACAAAAGAACACTAGGGAAGATACGGGGCAAGACACAGGGGAAGATACAAGGGAAGGCACAATGGAAAACACAAGAGAAAATATTGACAAAAGAACTTCCTTAAACAGCGCTCGAGCCCAGTGTGGCCTCCTATCTGCAGATTAGCGTCTTGGGACATGAAATTATCCTGCCTCTTCTGTGATCATAAAAATCATCTTAGTTCTTGAAGTTTAAATGCTGGGCTCTAATATCATATACACACATGGCAGGCAAGCATACTCACATACGATATTGTATGTTCTGTCTGCGCAACCTACTTTTTTCCCGTTAAGGCTGATCACGTGACTACGGCTTAAGTTGGATTGAGGCTGCTTGAGCCGGTGGGTCATGAGGTCAAGCTCCAAGAACCATATTGCAGGTACGGACGTTGCCAAGTACAGCACAACGCTTGGACAGACCCTTCAGAACAAAACAGTCCAGAGAATTTGTGTTATGTTAGTTCTACTAGTACACTACAATGTTTGCTGTTATGTTAGTTCTACTAGTACACTACAGTGCATGATGTAATGTTGAATCTGTAACATATAACATGATGTAATGTTGAATCTATAGCATATAACATGATGTAATGTTGAATCTGCAACATATAACATGATGTAATGTTGATTCTGTAACATATAACATATGTAATTTTGATTCTGTAGCATATAACATGATGTAATGCTGATTCTGTAACATATAACATGATGTAATGTTGATTATGTAACATATAACATGCTGTAATGTTGATTCTGTAGCATATAACATGATGCAATGTTGAATCTATAACATGATGTAATGTTGATTCTGTAACATATAACATGATGTAATGTTGAGTCTGTAACATATAACATGATGTAATGTTGAATCTGTAACATATAACATGATGTAATGTTGATTCTGGAACATAACAAGATAAAATGTTTAAGGGGCAAGATTTGTCGTTAAATTAATGTTGAGTTTTGTTTTCTTGCATATTTATCATACAATTCTTAACACCAGTAGCTTCGCCTGCATGGCGCTTACAGTATCATAAGGTTTTCATTTATTATGTGCACATCTCTCTCTGTCTCTGTCTCTATTTCTCTCTCTGTCTCTCTCGCTCTCTCTCTGTCTCTCTCGCTTTAACGTACTGTCTCTCTCTGTCGCCGTCTCTGTCTCTCTCCCGCTCTATCAATCTCTCTCTGTCTATATCCCTCTGTCTCTGTCTCTATCTCTCTGTCTCTGTCTCTCTGTCTCTGTTTCTGTCTCTGCCTCTCTTCGACCTATCTCTCTGTCTCTCTCTGCCTCTGTTTCTCTCTCTCTCGCTCGCTCTGTCTCTCTGTCTCTGTGTGTGTCTCTCTCTATCTCTCGTCTCTCTCTGCCTCTGTCTCTTTCGCTCTCTCTGTCTCTCTCTATCTCTCTGTGTCTGTCTCTGTCTCTCTCTGTGTCTCTGTCTGTCTCTCTGTGTCTCTGTCTGTCTGTCTCTCTCTGTCTCTCTGTCTCGCTCTCTCTCTGTCTCTCTCTGTCACTCTCTGTCTCTGTCTGTCTGTCTCTCTTTGTTTCTGTCTCTCTCTGTATCTGTCTGTCTCTGTCTCTCTGTGTCTCTGTCTCTCTCTGTCTATCTCTGTCTCTGTCTCTTTGCTTCTGCCTTTCTGTCTCTCTCTGTGTGTCTCTCTATGTCTTTCTCTATTTCTCTGTCTCTCTGTCTCTCTCTCTCTGTGTTTATGTCCCTCTCTGTCTGTCGCTCTGTCTGTCTCTCTCTGTCTCTCTGTCTATCTCTGTCTCTGTCCGTCTCTGTCTCTGTCTCTCTGTCTGCCTGTCTGTCTCTGTCTCTCTCTCTAAAAGCTGCTTATCATTTTGGAGACTGAGTATAAAACCTGTACATACCAAACATTTCCGCTTTCCAATGTAAGGTCAACAGATTTATTTGGTGACTACAACCATATAAGGAGGACACAAGGGAAAATACTATGGAAGACACAAGGAAAAAACACAAGGGAATACACTGACAAAAGAACACTAGGGAAGATACGGGGCAAGACACAGGGGAAGATACAAGGGAAGGCACAATGGAAAACACAAGAGAAAATATTGACAAAAGAACTTCCTTAAACAGCGCTCGAGCCCAGTGTGGCCTCCTATCTGCAGATTAGCGTCTTGGGACATGAAATTATCCTGCCTCTTCTGTGATCATAAAAATCATCTTAGTTCTTGAAGTTTAAATGCTGGGCTCTAATATCATATACACACATGGCAGGCAAGCATACTCACATACGATATTGTATGTTCTGTCTGCGCAACCTACTTTTTTCCCGTTAAGGCTGATCACGTGACTACGGCTTAAGTTGGATTGAGGCTGCTTGAGCCGGTGGGTCATGAGGTCAAGCTCCAAGAACCATATTGCAGGTACGGACGTTGCCAAGTACAGCACAACGCTTGGACAGACCCTTCAGAACAAAACAGTCCAGAGAATTTGTGTTATGTTAGTTCTACTAGTACACTACAATGTTTGCTGTTATGTTAGTTCTACTAGTACACTACAGTGCTTGCTGTTATGTTAGTTCTACTAGTACACTACACTGTTTGCTGTTATGTTAGTTCTACTAGTACACTACAGTGTTTGCTGTTATGTTAGTTCTACTAGTACACTACAGTGTTTGCTGTTATGTTAGTTCTACTAGTACACTACAATGTTTGCTGTTATGTTAGTTCTACTAGTACACTACAATGTTTGCTGTTATGTTAGTTCTACTAATACACTACAGTGCTTGCTGTTATGTTAGTTCTACTAGTACACTACAATGTTTGCTGTTATGTTAGTTCTACTAGTACACTACAATGTTTGCTGTTATGTTAGTTCTACTAGTACTCACTACAATGTTTGCTGTTATGTTAGTTCTACTAGTACTCACTACAATGTTTGCTGTTATGTTAGATCTACTAGTACTCACTACAATGTTTGCTGTTATGTTAGATCTACTAGTACACTACAATGTTTGCTGTTATGTTAGTTCTACTAGTACACTACAGTGTTTGCTGTTATGTTAGATCTACTAGTACACACTACAATGTTTGCTGTTATGTTAGTTCTACTAGTACACTACAATGTTTGCTGTTATGTTAGATCTACTAGTACACACTACAATATTTGCTGTTATGTTAGATCTACTTACATCTTACATCCTTCCCGTGCCGCTAAACGTCACATACGGCCAGCATGCTAGTTCGCCAAGATGTCCTGTCTTCGGCGAGTTTTTCAATCTCATCAAGGGATATTATGCCCACTGAATTGGCTCCTCTTAACAATGTCCTCTTTAGAGTTTCACGTGCTCTACCTCTTTTTCTTCGGCCTGTTGTGTTCCATTTGATAGCTTTGTTGGGGATTCTCTGATTGTTTCTTCTCATCACATGACCGACATATGTCCATCTTCTTTTTCTGATCAGCCATGAGACAGGTTGTTGTATGTTCAATTGTCTGATCTCTGCGTTGTTCTTGAATTCGTTCCACTTTATACCGAGTATTTTCCTTAGGCATTTGTTTTCGAAAGAGTCTAATTTGTTGTCTATTTCTTTAGTTGTTTTCCAGCTTTCGCATGCATAAATGAGGGTGAATTTGAATTGAATAACCTTAACTTGGTTTTTGTGCTTGTAAATTTTGAATGCCATATGTTCTCAAGGTTCTTGAAGGTCAATGCTGCTTTTGCAATTCGAATTCTAAATTCTTTTCTGGTGTCACCATTGTGGTTTATATAGCTGCCGAGATATGCAAAATGGTTCACTAATTCAACAGCTGTTCCTTCTACGTATATTTGTCCTTCGTTGTTAATGAGAACCTTCATTATTTTTGTTTTATCCTTGTTAATTTCAAGTCCTATTTTACAAGCCATTGAAAAAAGGGTATCTGTTTTTACTTGCAGTAATTTCATTCTAGTACACTAAAATAATTGCTGTTATGTTAGATCTACTAGTACACTAGAATGTTTGCTGCTATTGTAGATCTACTAGTACACTAGAATGTTTACTGCTATATTAGATCTACTAGTAAACTATAATATTGGCTGTCAGTAATTTCTACTAGTACGCTAGAATATTTGATGTTGTATTAGATCTACAAGTACATTAGAATAACTGCTGTTACATTAGTTCTACTAGTGTACTACAATATTTGTTTTCATGTTTAAGTCTACTAGTACACTAGAATAATTGCTGTTATGTTAGTTCTACTAGTACACTAGAATAATTGCTGTTATGTTAGATCCACTAGTTCACAAGAATAAGTGCTGTTATGTTAGATCCACTAGTACACTAGAATAATTGCTGTTATGTTAGTTCTACCAGTACACTAGAATGTTTGTTTTTATGTTAGATCTACTAGTACCCTAGAATAATTGCAGTTATTTTAGTTGTAATAGTACACTAGAATAATTGCTGTTATATTAGATCCACTAGTACACTAGAATAATTGCTGTTATGTTAGATCCACTAGTAAACTAGATTAATTGCTGTTATGTTAGATCCACTAGTAAACTAGATTAATTGCTGTTATGTTAGATCCACTAGTACACTAGAATAATTGCTGTTATGTTAGATCCCCTAGTAAACTAGAATAACTGCTGTTATTTTATTTCTACTAGTAAACTAGAATAATTGCTGTTATGTTATTTCTACTACTACACTATAATAATTGCTGTTATGTTATTTCTACTAGTACACTAGAATAATTGCTGTTATGTTAGATCTACTAGTACGCTAGAATAATTGCTGTTATATTAGTTATCTATGTGTGCTGTTATATTAGTTATCTATGTGTGCTGTTATATTAGTTATCTATGTGTGCTGTTATATTAGTTATCTATGTGTGCTGTTATATTAGTTATCTATGTGTGCTGTTATATTAGTTATCTATGTGTGCTGTTATATTAGTTATCTATGTGTGCTGTTATATTAGTTATCTATGTGTGCTGTTATATTAGTTATCTATGTGTGCTGTTATATTAGTTATCTATGTGTGCTGTTATATTAGTTATCTATGTGTGCTGTTATATTAGTTATCTAGGTACAAGTGAATATTTCCGGATTTACTTAGATTGGTTCGCTGTGGAAATAATGAATGTTATGTTTTAGTAGGTATTGATTGATAATGTCCATGTTGGAACGCCATAATAAATTCCATACACAATTTATGCGGCTACAAATCGTTAAATATCAAAGAGTTATCGGCGAAGATCGTTCTACATCACGTGGCTGATGATCGCTTCACTAAAAGCAGGACAGAGTCCATTATTATCAAGGGTGAAACATTGTTGTGATGAAAGAAAAATAGATACAGCTGCTCTTTTGGACTGCTCAATTATATATTGTCTTCATTAGCCGCGTTCTGGCAATGCAAATAAAGTAATATTCACATATATAACATATGTGATAGATCACAGTGTCGTATGTAACATACAGTAAAGTGACAAAGCCACCCCTGTAACGTTAATCTTTGTAATATGATGTACTAGCCGCTTTAACATTCTCAATGTTGATTTACCCAGTGATGGCTACATTTTTCTAATATCAGAAAACTGAAAGTCTGTGATAGCATGTTATTTTATTGTATTTATTCACCTATTTTATATGTGTCTGTGCGTACAAGAGGGTAAATCACATGAAAGTTACAAAATGCGAAATACACAAAATTTTATTTAATGTAGGAGAAAATAGCGCCCCTGTTTTTCAATGTAATCCCATGGATGGGCAGTGCATGGACGCCCTCCGTGTAGCAGCCACTAAGTTCCAGTAACAACGCCCCCTTCATCCAAATCATCAACACATATTACACTTCAGAGTTGGCTGAGAACTTCCTACCACAAAGATGCTCCTTTAGACGACCAAGCGGATGAAAGTGATGTGGGACAGAATCCGGGGAATGTGACAATACGTCGAGGTTCAGGTTTCCGTCGAGGTTCAGGTTTCCATCAGCTTTTGTTGCTTCTATTCTATGAGGGTAAGCAGCAACCCTCCAACCCCCACCCTCATAGATAAAAGTGAAGGTGAATAGAAAACTTGATTGGACGTGACGCATCTTTGCGCTTGCATACCCCGGGGTAGCAGCTGTAGCAGCTTGTCGTTATCTACCTGCATAGTGCCTTCTCACTGTTCCTACCTGCTAGGTCACCGTCAAGGTCATATGGAGAACGAGGCTTTACTTGAGAGGCAAACTGTTCTCTGACTTATTATTTCTAGTCCCTCATTTCTCGGTCAATCCTCGCTCTTACCTGGTTGTATCCAGCCACATCACTTGACTGACGTCCCAACTCTTACTTGACTGTATCTAGCCAATTAACTTAAGCCCCAACTCTTACTTGACTGTATCTAGCCAATTAACTTAAGCCCCAACTCTTACTTGACTGTATCTAGCCAATTAACTTAAGCCCCAACTCTTACTTGGCCGTATCTAGCCAATTAACTTAAGCCCCAACTCTTACTTGGCCGTATCTAGCCAATTAACTTAAGCCCCAACTCTTACTTGGCCGTATCTAGCCAATTAACTTAAGCCCCAACTCTTACTTGGCCGTATATAGCCAATTAACTGAAGCCCCAACTCTTACTTGACCGTATCTAGCCAATTAACTGAAGCCCCAACTCTTACTTGACCGTATCTAGCCAATTAACTGAAGCCCCAACTCTTACTTGACCGTATCTAGCCAATTAACTGAAGCCCCAACTCTTACTTGACCGTATCTAGCCAATTAACTGAAGCCCCAACTCTTACTTGACCGTATCTAGCCAATTAACTGAAGCCCCAACTCTTACTTGACCGTATCTAGCCAATTAACTGAAGCCCCAACTCTTACTTGACCGTATCTAGCCAATTAACTGAAGCCCCAACTCTTACTTGACCGTATCTAGCCAATTAACTGAAGCCCCAACTCTTACTTGACCGTATCTAGCCAATTAACTGAAGCCCCAACTCTTACTTGACCGTATCTAGCCAATTAACTGAAGCCCCAACTCTTACTTGACCGTATCTAGCCAATTAACTGAAGCCCCAACTCTTACTTGACTGTATTGACTTGCCTGGCGTCTATGTTCTCACTAGTTCCTGTCTTGTACAGTACTTTGCTGCTGACAAATAGGTCTTCTTCTTCTTCTTCTTCTTCTTCTTCTATCTCCCTAGAATTGCAAGTTCGAGTTTTTAGAAGCCGATGAAATGAGGATATTGAGCCACAGCATCGTATCGACTTGGGAGAATTTATCAGGGCTATTCTGTTCATTTTCTTAGTGGAGTTGAAAACAGATGATGTTCAATGCTTCTTTAACAGACTCCACCACCATGGGACTATGGTGAACCCTGCCCCGTTAGCCAGGCTAGGTCTGTTGTCCGATGTATCTATGGAGAGCTTGGACATGGTCGTGGTCAACTATGGTTCTCAAATCCTGCTAGCATGTAGGCTACGGGTCACTGGTTGCTAGATCAGACAGCGTCTTTACTCCCAGTGATATGTAAGCTACAGGTCACTGGTTGCTAGATCAGACAGCGTCTTTACTTCCAGTGACATGTAGGCTATTGGTCACTGGTTGCTAGATCAGACAGCGTCTTTACTCCCTGTGAGAATGATCGGTGGACTGATTCTAGTGTGAGATGTAGTCAGCATTTCCGGCTCCTTCTTGAGGATCTGGTCTGTCCCTACACAACTCGTGACCTTGTTTCACTGGACTAAGTGACCGGGCAAGCCGAAGCAGGTGAAAATAAATGGCAGTAAAAACAATAAATGACAGTAAAAACAATAAATGACAGTAAACAATCAAAGCAAGGACTATCGTCAGATTCATAACCTGTACCAAGACAGCAAGACGCAGCAGCACACGCAAACATTAATTGCCAACAGGTAAGTGTTCTTTATCTGTCACAGAGATGAAGATGTGTCAACAGGTGAGTGGTTTTTTTTCCTGTCACAGAGATGGAGAAGTGTCATCAGGTAACTGTTCTTTATCTGTCACAAAGAATACACATGTGTCAAAAAGTGAGTGTTCTTTATCTGTCGCAGAGATGGAGAAGTGTCAACAGGTGAGTGTACTTTTTGTGTTTCACAGAGACTGAGCTCGTATAAGCTTAAGCGCAGAAGAACAATGAAGAACTTGATGTTTATATATATATATATATATATATATATATATATATATATATATATATATATATATATAAAGAATGGATGAGAATCGACAAACGAATATTATGTACGCACAAAAAATGAAGGAAGCAAGACCAAAGGGTAAAACAAGACACAGATGAAAAGACAATATAGAAGATGACATAAAAGAAATTGATGGCAACAAATGTCGATAGAAGATTAGGAATAATGAGGAATGGAGGCGAATTTTATCTCCAGCAATGAGCCTTAATGACTCGGAAAGCTGAAGAAGAAGAAGAAGAAGAAGAAGAAGAAAATTAAGAAGAAGAAGAAGAAAATTAAGAAGAAGAAGAAGAACATTAAGAAGAAGAAGTAGAAGAAGAAGAAGAAGAAGAAAAAGAAGAAGAAGAAGAAGCCGCATACATCAACAATATGAAGAAGATTAGAAACCACTAACCACTTCCATTCCCCGCCCTTCTTCTTGCACAAGGTGTAGAAGGTCTCCAGCAACATCAAAGGCAGTGTCCCACTGAGAGCCCAGTAGAAGGAGTTCCGCTTGACCTGTGTCACGCGCCAGATGCTGATCAGACCGTGAAGGACAAAAAGGCTGCGGCTGATCAGAGCTTTGATGACGGAGAGGAACCTTCTGGCCTTCTTGATGCAGGAAGCCATGACTCCCCTGGGTGCTGTGTGGCAAGAAACTGAAGAAGTGTTTCCCTCTAGTGTTTCTTGTGTGGCAAGAAACTGAAGAAGTGTTTCCCTCTAGTGTTTCTTGTGTGGCAAGAAACTGAAGAAATGTTTCCCTCTAGTGTTTCTTGTGTGGCAAGAAACTGAAGAAATGTTTCCCTCTAGTGTTTCTTGTGTGGCAAGAAACTGAAGAAATGTTTCCCTCGAGTGTTTCTTGTGTGAGGAAATCTCTGGTAAACAAATTAAGCGAGGAGCTGCCGCCTTGCTTTTCACTGACGCTATTTTCTGTCCATTGATGTTCTTTTTGGTTCCACTTCAATGCCTCGACTTCAAAAGAAAAATGAATCAACACAAAATTTAACAGAAAATTCCTTCGTATGCTTTAAATATCCAGACTACTCAACATGGAACTTCATACTCACCAGTTTTTAACATATTTTAAAGAATACACAGCAATTTGCCTTGACAAAATTTGATATGGAACGAACAGGGTTTATGGTCCAAACAAGAGTACAACTATATACTAACGATTTGGACAAGGCAATGGACAGAAATGAACAATGAGACATATATAGAAATGCTCAATTGTTCTATGAATGGACAACATAGAACACGAACAAATAAAAACAGTATTTGTCCACCGGGTAAAAAAACAGGATTAACCAGAGATAATTTAAGTAACACACGTGAAAATAAATTACGAACATTTGTTGGTTTATTTGTGTACAGAGCTGGATGTAGAAGAATAGTTTAACTATATAAAGTGTATCTAGGTCAGCAAGTATGTGATGTTTAAGGGAGAAGAATAGAGAGAAAATGGATAACATTTCATGAAAGTAAACAATGCAAACAAAAAAACGTCACCTATATTTTGCAATACATTTGTAGGTGAGTGGTTAACAAATACAAAAAATTTGAAACAAAACTCAAATTGACCTTCCTGATCGATGAAACGTTGACCTCACTGATTGAAGAAACTTTGACCTTCCTGATTGAATAAACTTTGACCTTCCTGATTGAATAAACTTTGACCTCCCTGATTGAAGAAACATTCAACTTTCAGATTGAATAAACTTTCGCCCTCCTGATTGAATAAACTTTGACCTTCCTGACTGAATAAACTTTGACCTTCCTGATTGAAGAAACTTTGACGTCCTGATTGAAGAAACTATCAGTGCATACAACTGACAGTCACATGACCGTCGTATCTTCGGGGGTCTACTCAAAACCATAGAGTGTAGCTTAGACTAAATGTAAGAAAAGATTACATAAACTAACTACTTTTTCAATAATTGCTGAAATTTTAAATTGATCTTTGTTGAAAATCTTGACAGACTATTTTTCATAAAGACATATTTTTCTCAGATTTGAAATAAATACTAAACAGCACCTGGAAGTGTTTATTTCACTGAAGTCAAACAGCCACTGGCAAGTCTTCACAGAAAAATGAATAAATAATTCTTCCAGGGCATGTGTTTAAGTTTGAGATATCAGAGCATTTATGTTATATTCCGGCACACACACTCACATACGACGCTGCTTACTATAAGTGTTATATTCCGGCACAAACACTCGCATAAGACGTTTCTTACTATAAGTGTTATATTCCGGCACAGATACTCACATAAGACGTTTCTTACTATAAGTGTTATATTCCGGCACAAACACTCACATAAGACGCTTCTTACTATAAGTATTATATACCGGCACAGATATTCACATAAGACATTTCTTACTATAAGTGTTATATTCCGGCACAAACACTCACATAAGACGCTGCTTACTGTAAGTGTTATATTCCGGCACATATACTCACATAAGACGCTGCTTACTATAAGTGTTATATTCCGGCACAGATACTCACATAAGACGCTTCTTACTATAAGTGTTATATTCCGTCACAAGCACTCACATAAGACGCTGCCTACTATAAGTGTTATATTCCGTCACAAGCACTCACATAAGACGCTGCCTACTATAAGTGTTATGTTCCGGCACAACCTCTCACATAAGACGCTTCTTACTATAAGTGTTATATTCCGGCACAATGCTACCCTCAGCAAGTGCCCTCACTGCATGAGCTTGTTACCAGATGAGACAGGCCGGGGCTGGGAGACCGACAAGAGTTGGAGTGGAGGTGGGGGTGGGGTGGGGTGTTGTCTTTCTAACAGTAACAAATAACACACAAAATATGAAGGAAAACAATGCTAGTAGGACAGTCCGTGATGGAGGACGCACTCTGGACATCTTCTCCGTCGTCGGTGTGGCACTTTGTCCTGGCTAATGTCTGCTACAGCACTCAGGAAAATTGGGAAATTGTGTGGAATGTTCTCTCTGGTCATCAGAAGTCAACCCGGAGTTGTCCAACCACGACAAAACCAGCAAACATTGCAAGCTGTCAGTCTCAGCTTTCTGTGTACCACGTGATTCCGTCAAAGACCTGTTAATGTCGTAATTGATTTCCCAAACCGTGAGTTAGAGAGAAATTAGAAAATCTCTAGCCTTCCTTCCGATGAACTCTCTCTCTCTCGCTCTCTTTCACTCTCTCTCTCGCTCTCTTCTACTCTCTCTCTCTCTCTCTCTCTTCGGTAAGGCTAAGTTAGTTTCATCAAATAATGCCCCGTCTTAAAAACAGAAACTCTTTAAATCTGACCCAAAGTTTAGCAACCGCTTAAACAATATTAAACAATATTCTTCTTCCAAACCTAGACTTAATCTTTTTTTTTTAAAGAAAAGCTTTGCTTAGTCTTCTGCTCATCTTTGGAATACCCTCCCGTCTTGTATAAAAATATAAGCTATACTCCTTCTTACAACTTCAAATTTTTTTATGCTTGCTGTTGACTGAACGCCTACATGTTAAAAAAAACATGACATGTTATAGACTCTTTAAGACACGGAATTTAACTGATTATTTTTTTCTTCGATAGTAGTAAAACAGTAGTTTTGTAGGAGAGAGCGTGTTTCTTTCTTGAATAGCAAAGAGTAGTTTTATAGGAGAGAGTATGTTTCTTTCTTGAATAGCAAACAGTAGTTTTATAGGAAAGAGTATGTTTCTTTCTTGAATAGCAAACAGTAGTTTTGTAGGAGAGAGTGTTTCTTTCTTGAATAGCAAACAGTAGTTGTGTAGGAGAGAGTATGTTTCTTTCTTGAATAGCAAACTGTAGTTTTGTAGAAGAGAGTATGTTTCTTTCTTGAATAGCAAACAGTAGTTTTGTAGAAGAGAGTATGTTTCTTTCTTGAATAGCAAACAGTAGTTTTGCAGGAGAGAATATATGTCTTTCTTGAATAGCAAACAGTAGTTTTGTAGGAGAGAGTATGTTTCTTTCTTGAATAGCAAACAGTAGTTTTATAGGAGAGAGTGTTTCTTTCTTGAATAGCAAACTGTAGTTTTATAGGAGAGAGTATGTTTCTTTCTTGAATAGCAAACAGTAGTTTTGTAGGAGAGAGTGTTTCTTTCTTGAATAGCAAACAGTAGTTTTATAGGAGAGAGTTTGTTTCTTTCTTGAATAGCAAACAGTAGTTTTATAGGAGAGAGTATGTTCTCTCTCTCTCTCTTGTTCTCTTTCTCATTCACTCACTCTCACTCGGTCACTCACTCATTCTCGTTTTCTCTCTCTCTCTCTCTTGTTCTGTTTCTCATTCACTCACTTACTCTCACTCACTCACTCTCTCGTTTTCTCTCTCTCTCTCTCTCTTGTTCTCTTTCTCATTCACTCACTCTCACTCGGTCACTCACTCATTCTCGTTTTCTCTCTCTCTTTCTCTCTTGTTCTCTTTCTCATTCACTCACTCACTCTCACTCGCTCACTCACTCACTCTCTCGTTTTCTCTCTCTCTCTCTCTTTCTTGTTCTGTTTCTCATTCACTCACTTACTCTCACTCGCTCACTCACTCACTCTCTCGTTCACTAACTTCAGTGAACATTTTAGGGAAGAAATTAGTATTCTAAAATCTTCATTACCGACCCCTAATTGCGACCTGAGCGTGTTGAAAACTTTCAGCGACAGTAAATGTGTAAAGCTAAAACAAATTAATATTCCTTTCCTCACAGTCGGTGAGGTTTATAACTACATCCGGTCCTTAAAGAACACTAACTCAGCAGGATGTGATGACACTAGTAACAAGATACTACGCTACGCTGCACCAGTTGTCACAGACACACTAACATACTTATACAACTTGTGTATTGACAAAAAATATTTCCCTGACGCTTTTAAACTCGCCAAAGTTTTTCCTCTTTTTAAATCTGGACAGACTAGTGACCTCTCAAACTATAGACCCATATCCATTCTGTCATCACTATCTAAACCTCTTGAAAAACATATACAAAAGTTAACTCTGCTCCACATGCAAGAAAACAGTCTACTAATAGACAGTCAGTCAGGTTTTAGACCAAATTACTCCTGCCACACAGCATTAACTAAAATGACAGAAAGCTGGCTGTCTAATATAAATGATGACAAATTGTGTGGTGCTGTCGTTGTTGATTTTAAGAAAGCCTTCGATATGATTGATCATGAAATTCTTGCAAAAAAGCTAGAAGGCTATAGATTACATCCTGACCTAACAAAATGTATTACATCTTTTCTCTCAGGTAGAAAACAAGTAGTTTGCTTTAGAAACAAAATATCTGGCTCGTCTGTGGTTGATACCGGTATTCCTCAAGGCTCCATTCTTGGTCCTCTTCTCTTTGCTATCTATATTAACGACCTACCACTACATTTAAAGCACTCTTCATGTGATCTTTTCGCTGACGACTGTACTGTTTACAATAGTGAATATGACATCAATAACCTACAGACAACGCTCCAAAATGATATAAACAGTTTGATTAAATGGAGTAATAAAAATGGTATGTTGATAAACACCAACAAAACAAAATCCATGCTCATCACTACAAGACAGAAACTGCAAAACGCAACTAAAACTTCACTACAGCTTTGTGCTGGGACTAAGGCAATAGAAAATGTTCATGAACATAAAACCCTAGGACTCATCATTGATCAGCATTTAACTTGGAATTCTCACGTACATAACCTAACAAATTTGATTGCACAGAAAGTTTACCAATTAGCCAAAATTAAACACTTTATCGACAAAAACACAAGAAAGATATACTACATATCACACATACAAACACACTTAGATTACTGTTCCACAATCTGGGATGGATGCTCAGTCTCAAACACAAAAAGGCTCCACTCACTTCACAAGCGAGCATTAAATCTTATTTGTGACAAACACCCAGTACAGACTGTAGATCAACACAAACAACTCAGAATTCTACCCCTCAAAAATAGAATCATTTTTAACAAAGTTAAGTTTGTTCACAGAATTCTGTCGCACAATGCTCCGCCTTACTTGTGGTCACTGTTTACGTATAACACTAAACATAGCCAGCGTTTAAAAAACTGTCTTCTTCCTAAACCCAGAATTGATATGTACAAGAAAAGCCTTGCATACTCTGCAGTACAGCTCTGGAACACCCTCCCCTACAATTTAAAATCCATTGGTAATACTTCATACTTTAACTCAAACCTGTTTCATTATTTACTTGCTTGTAATTATATGCCTTCATAAAATAGCCAGCACTCTCTCAACACATGGCTCGTAAACCATCAAGTACTTCAGTGACATAGTTAGAAAAGCAACTTGTTAGATATTGTTAGAAATTATTTTAATGTTTGTTTAAAAAAAACATATGTTAGAAGATCTGTATTTACAATGTATTTTTATTTATGTATATGTCTGCGGGTGTATGTGTGCGTGAGTGCTATTTTATTAGGTTAATTACTTCTTCTCTTTTACCTTGAATGTAGTAGTTAAATCTTACACTCTTTTGATATGTTTTTACTAATTTAATTTGTATTTTTGTACTAAATCAAGTGTGTGGGAAGAATGAAAGATGGAGTGATGAAGGGCAGAATGTAAGACGGGCCTGCGTGCCCAATTCTTTACCCTTGAAAAATAAAGATTATTCATTCATTCATTCATTCATTCTCTCTCTTTCTTGTTCTCTTTCTAATTCACTCACTTACTCTCACTCGCTCACTCATTCACTCTCACTCGGTCACTCACTCATTCTCGTTTTCTCTCTCTCTTTCTCTCTTGTTCTCTTTCTCATTCACTCACTTACTCTCACTCGCTCACTCACTCACTCTCACTCGCTCACTCACTCACTTTCTCGTTTCTCTCTCTCTTTCTTGTTCTCTTTCTCATTCACTCACTCACTCTCACTCGCTCACTCACTCACTCTCTCGTTTTCTCTCTCTCTCTTTCTTGTTCTCTTTCTCATTCACTCACTTACTCTCACTCGGTCACTCACTCATTCTCGTTTTCTCTCTCTCTTTCTCTCTTGTTCTCTTTCTCATTCACTCACTCACTCTCACTCGGTCACTCACTCACTCTCTCGTTTTCTCTCTCTCTCTTTCTTGTTCTCTTTCTCACTCACTCCACTCACGCTGTCTCTCTATCTCTCTCTCTCTCTAGTTCAGGTAATTCTTGTTATGTTCAGGTCTCCAAGTGTAACTTAGGCAGTTCCAAGTTTTACTGGCAGCAGAAAGTAATGTCTATACAGTTTGTAATTTTTATTTCTTGTATTAAATATTTGATACATACTAATTCAGTCAGTCATTTGCATGTCCCTTGAGGAACTTTTCCCCTCTAATAGCTCTCTTCTAGGCCTTTCGGTTGTAAGCAAGATACCCTCCTGCTGATGCATCCATTTGCAGATTATCAATGATCCCTTGGTCTTCCTCTCTTTCTTTTTCCAATTATGTACCCTTCTAAGACGGTCTTCTCTAAATTATCATGACGTTTAATGTGTTTAATCTTCTTTACTAGCCAGCCTTCTTCAATATTAAGTTCTTGTAGTATGGATATATTTGTTCTCTTTTGTGTCCATGATGTTTGAAGAACTCTTCTGTAGCATTTACATTCAAAGGCATTTATGTGTTTCTCAGCTGTTTTGTTAAGTGTCCAGGTCTCACAGGCATATTTTGCGATGGGAAAGATGCATGCCCTTAAAAATCTTATTTTTGTAGTTCTGTCTGTTCCTCTCCACAGATTCTTTAGTTGTTTTACTTTCTGAAGAGCGATAGATGTCCTCCTTGTTATATCCCTCATTGTGTCTCCATTATTAGTTAGTAGTGATCCAAGATATAAAAAATTCTCTACGTCTTCGAATTTTTCCACATTGATGTATATTTCAGTTGCCTTATTTTTTTTTTGGTCAGTTGTCATCAATTTAGTTTTCTTTGCATTAAGATAGAGGTTTTTTTTCAATATTCTTATGGACTGACATAATTAGTTTTTCCACTCCCTATTACCTCACATAAAATGAGTTTACACTCCCTATTACCTCACATAAACTGAGTTTACACTCCCTATTACCTCACATAAAATGAGTTTACACTCCCTATTACCTCACATAAACTGAGTTTACACTCCCTATTACCTCACATAAACTGAGTTTACACTCCCTATTACCTCAGATAAAATGAGTTTACACTCCCTATTACCTCACATAAACTGAGTTTACACTCCCTATTACCTCACATAAAATGAGTTTACACTCCCTATTACCTCACATAAACTGAGTTTACACTCCCTATTACCTCACATAAACTGAGTTTACACTCCCTATTACCTCACATAAAATGAGTTTACACTCCCTATTACCTCACATAAACTGAGTTTACACTCCCTATTACCTCACATAAACTGAGTTTACAATCCCTATTACCTCACATAAACTGAGTTTACACTCCCTATTACCTCACATAAACTGAGTTTACACTCCCTATTACCTCACATAAAATGAGTTTACACTCCCTATTACCTCACATAAACTGAGTTTACACTCCCTATTACCTCACATAAAATGAGTTTACACTCCCTATTACCTCACACAAACTGAGTTTACACTCCCTATTACCTCACATAAAATGAGTTTACACTCCCTATTACCTCACACAAAATGAGTTTACACTCCCTATTACCTCACATAAAATGAGTTTACACTCCCTATTACCTCACACAAACTGAGTTTACACTCCCTATTAACTCACATAAAATGAGTTTACACTCCCTATTACCTACCGACTTGTCTGCTGGACTACGTATACGAGAGATGTATATCGAGTGGCTCAGCATTTTTTGGTGCATTCAAATTTAGGAGTTGATTAATCTAGACAGAAACGAAATAAAACAAACGTAAGAAGGTAAACATAAAGAAATTTTAAAAAATGTAAGAAAATAAAGTCAAAGAAATAAAACTAAGAAAGTAAAGATAAAGAAATACAACTAAGAAAGTAGAGAAAAAGAAATAAAACTAAGAAAGTAAAGATAAAGAAATACAATGAACAAACGAACAAACTTTATTTCGAAGAGTTAAGAATTGACCATGCGGGCTGGCCCACCATTCTGCCCTTCATCCCACAACTTTCATTCAGTCATAGATATTCAGCATTTGTTATTGAACATAATATGCATGAAAAATGCATAAAATGAATAAGTAAATAATCAATAAACCCTTTCTTTCTATACACTCCACATTCTGCTTTATGCAACTACATGAAATAACATTTATTACATTCTCACGTTCATTATAAACTCACATTTTTGGAACAGCAATATAATAGATACAACAATCAAGGCATACTTTAGATTAAGTTAATTTAGACTTTGATAGTACATATGTCTATACTGTTCTTAAACCAAATACGTACCAATGCATTCATTCACACACGCATACCACATATAAACAAACACATCCACACATGTACATATACACATATATTCACATGTATACACATAGATATATGCACAGACATGTATATATACATAAAGACATGTGCACATACATACCTACATATATGTTCATATAAACACACATGCGGATATTAATGTATACACATACGTGTTTTGCTCTTCACTGTTCTAATGGACCGGCATAATTAGTTTTTCCAATCCTTTTTATGTTGTGGACAGTAATACTGTGTCATCAGCATATCTAATCTCTGGTATTTCATAACCTCCAATTGTTATGGCATTGTAATATTCTTTGTCTACATCTTCTCTAAGGGTGTCTGAGTGGCGAAGTGGTTAGTGCACTGGTCTCTCATGGAGAAGGTAGGAGGTTCGAATCCGACCGGAGGCACCCCAGTCACCCAGCTGTAGAAATGGGTACCCGACTTCTTCTGGAGTTGGGGAAGGAAAGGCGGCCAGGCGTGATACTGACCATATCACCCTCTAGTGTGCTGACAGGTCAAGGAAAATATGGGCACTAACACCATATCCCTATGTGCCTCTAAGGCATGACAGGGTTACCTTTACCTCTTTTTTACATCTTCTCTAACATTCCTCATTATATTTTCAGTATACAAGTTAAATAAGTAGGGTGACAATATGCACCCCTGACGGACCCCTTGTTTTATGTCAAACCAAGTTGTTGTTTCACCATTTATTCTTACTGCTGCTTGTTGGTCTAGATACAGCAGTGATGTTAGTTGTGTCAAATGTGTTGGAAATCCAATTTTTTCCATTATTTCCCAAAGTTTCTGGTGTTGTACACAATCAAATGCCTTTGAGTAGTCTATAAAGGCTAAATATAGATTCACATTAAACTCTCTGCATTTCTCTGATTGAATATATGATCTCTTGATCCTCTTCCTTGCCTGAAACCAGCTTGGACCATATTGACTTCTTCTTCTATTTTCTTACGAAGTCTACCCATTATGATTTTTAACAGAATTTTACTGGCATGACTAATCAGGGCAACAGTTCTGTAGTTTGTGCATAATTTCAGGTTACCCTTTTTTGGCAGTGGTATGAATACAGTTCTTTTCCATTCTTTTGGCCAAATACCTGAATGTCATATCTTTTTACACAGAGAATGATAGATTGTTGCACTAAGAAAGTAAGGATAAAAAAACTAAAACTAAGAGTGTAAAGATGAAGAAAAAAAATTAAGAAAGGAAAGGTAAAGAAATAAAACTAAGAAAGTAAGGAGAAAGAAATAATAAAATAAAGATAAAGAAATACAACTAAGAATGTAAGAGGAAAGAAATAACACAGAGAAAGTAAGGATAAAGAAGTAAAACTAAGAAAGCAAGGAGAGAGGAATAAATCTAAGAGAGTAAATATAAAGAAATAAAACTAAGAAAGTAAGGAGAGAGGAATAAAACTAAGAAAGTAAGGATAAAGAAATAAAACTAAGAAAATAAAGATAAAGAAATAAAACTAAGAAAGTCAAATCATCTTGCAGTAAAACAAAGTGGATGATTGTTTTTTTTTCTTTTTTTGGTGTACTTTGTTGTAAATTTTCAAAAGTGAGTATTAATGGACAACATTATAAACTCACATTTTTGGAACAGCAATATAATAGATACAACAATCAAGGCATACTTTAGATTAAGTTAATTTAGACTTTGATAGTACATATGTCTATACTGTTCTTAAACCAAATACGTACCAATGCATTCATTCACACACGCATACCACATATAAACAAACACATCCACACATGTACATATACACATATATTCACATGTATACACATAGATATATGCACAGACATGTATATATACATAAAGACATGTGCACATACATACCTACATATATGTTCATATAAACACACATGCGGATATTAATGTATACACATACGTGTTTTGCTCTTCACTGTTCTAATGGACCGGCATAATTAGTTTTTCCAATCCTTTTTATGTTGTGGACAGTAATACTGTGTCATCAGCATATCTAATCTCTGGTATTTCATAACCTCCAATTGTTATGGCATTGTAATATTCTTTGTCTACATCTTCTCTAAGGGTGTCTGAGTGGCGAAGTGGTTAGTGCACTGGTCTCTCATGGAGAAGGTAGGAGGTTCGAATCCGACCGGAGGCACCCCAGTCACCCAGCTGTAGAAATGGGTACCCGACTTCTTCTGGAGTTGGGGAAGGAAAGGCGGCCAGGCGTGATACTGACCATATCACCCTCTAGTGTGCTGACAGGTCAAGGAAAATATGGGCACTAACACCATATCCCTATGTGCCTCTAAGGCATGACAGGGTTACCTTTACCTCTTTTTTACATCTTCTCTAACATTCCTCATTATATTTTCAGTATACAAGTTAAATAAGTAGGGTGACAATATGCACCCCTGACGGACCCCTTGTTTTATGTCAAACCAAGTTGTTGTTTCACCATTTATTCTTACTGCTGCTTGTTGGTCTAGATACAGCAGTGATGTTAGTTGTGTCAAATGTGTTGGAAATCCAATTTTTTCCATTATTTCCCAAAGTTTCTGGTGTTGTACACAATCAAATGCCTTTGAGTAGTCTATAAAGGCTAAATATAGATTCACATTAAACTCTCTGCATTTCTCTGATTGAATATATGATCTCTTGATCCTCTTCCTTGCCTGAAACCAGCTTGGACCATATTGACTTCTTCTTCTATTTTCTTACGAAGTCTACCCATTATGATTTTTAACAGAATTTTACTGGCATGACTAATCAGGGCAACAGTTCTGTAGTTTGTGCATAATTTCAGGTTACCCTTTTTTGGCAGTGGTATGAATACAGTTCTTTTCCATTCTTTTGGCCAAATACCTGAATGTCATATCTTTTTACACAGAGAATGATAGATTGTTGCACTAAGAAAGTAAGGATAAAAAAACTAAAACTAAGAGTGTAAAGATGAAGAAAAAAAATTAAGAAAGGAAAGGTAAAGAAATAAAACTAAGAAAGTAAGGAGAAAGAAATAATAAAATAAAGATAAAGAAATACAACTAAGAATGTAAGAGGAAAGAAATAACACAGAGAAAGTAAGGATAAAGAAGTAAAACTAAGAAAGCAAGGAGAGAGGAATAAATCTAAGAGAGTAAATATAAAGAAATAAAACTAAGAAAGTAAGGAGAGAGGAATAAAACTAAGAAAGTAAGGATAAAGAAATAAAACTAAGAAAATAAAGATAAAGAAATAAAACTAAGAAAGTCAAATCATCTTGCAGTAAAACAAAGTGGATGATTGTTTTTTTTTCTTTTTTTGGTGTACTTTGTTGTAAATTTTCAAAAGTGAGTATTAATGGACAACATTATAAAACAGAT
Organism: Achatina immaculata; assembly: GCA_009760885.1. Taxonomy (NCBI): domain Eukaryota; kingdom Metazoa; phylum Mollusca; class Gastropoda; order Stylommatophora; family Achatinidae; genus Lissachatina; species Lissachatina immaculata. The sequence continues at coordinate 44,236,718 of CM019696.1, read as the reverse complement.
AACTTAACCATTCACATCAACATTTCCTTTCCCATCGATCCCCAGCACCCCACCATCCAAACAACACCTTTCTCCATTTCCCATTTATGTGTGCAATGTCACTCAGTGCCCGGTCGACTATTACAGCAGCAGCAAGTCTAAAACAGAGACTCAGTGCCAGGTCGACTATTACAGCAACAGCAAGTCTAAAATTGAGACTCAGTGCCAGGTCGACTATTACAGCAACAGCAAGTCTAAAATTGAGACTCTGTGCCAGGTCGACTATTACAGCAACAGCAAGTCTAAAACAGAGACTTAGTGCCAGGTCGACTATTACAGCAACAGCAAGTCTAAAATTGAGACTCAGTGCCAGGTCGACTATTACAGCAACAGCAAGTCTAAAATTGAGACTCAGTGCCAGGTCGACTATTACAGCAACAGCAAGTCTAAAATTGAGACTCAGTGCCAGGGCGACTATTACAACAACAGCAAGTCTAAAACTGAGACTCAGTGCCAGGTCGACTATTACAGCAACAGCAAGTCTAAAATTGAGACTCAGTGCCAGGTCGACTGTTACAGCAACAGCAAGTCTAAAATTGAGACTCAGTGCCAAGTCGACTGTTACAGCAACAGAAGGTCTAAAACAGAGACTCAGTGCCAGGTCGACTGTTACAGCAACAGCAAGTCTAAAACAGAGATTCAGTGCCAGGTCGACTGTTACAGCAACAGCAAGTCTAAAACAGAGACTCAGTGCCAGGTCGACTGTTACAGCAACAGCAAGTCTAAAACAGAGACTCAGTGCCAAGTCGACTGTTACAGCAACAGCAAGTCTAAAACAGAGACTCAGTGCCAGGTCGACTGTTACAGCAGCAGCAAGTCTAAAACAGAGACTCAGTGCCAGGTCGACTATTACAGCAACAGCAAGTCTAAAACAGAGACTCAGTGCCAGGTCGACAGTTACAGCAACAGCAAGTCTAAAACAGAGACTCAGTGCCAGGTCGACTATTACAGCAACAGCAAGTCTAAAACAGAGACTCAGTGCCAGGTCGACCATTACAACAACAGCAAATCTAAAACAGAGACTTAGAACACAGCGCTTGGTGAAGATGAGTCCATGACATGCGGTGGTTGAGATGTGGTAGAACCATGGCATGTGATCAGTGAGATGTGATAGAATCATGACATGTGACGGCTGACAATGTTATGAATCCATGACATATGATAGCTGAGGTGTGATAGAACCATGACATGTGATGGCTGACAATGTTATGAATCCATGACATATGATAGCTGAGGTGTGATAGAACCATGACATGTGATGGCTGACAATGTTATGAATCCATGACATATGATAGCTGAGGTGTGATAGAATCATGACATGTGATGGCTGAGATGTGATGGATCTATGAAATGAGGTAGCTGAAATGGGCATCATTACATGACATAACGTCTGCCAAAGTTTGTACATTATTACATGACATAACATCTGCCTATGTTTGTACATCATTACATGACATAACATCTGCCAAAGTTTGTACATCATTACATAAAACTTGCTCACTGGCCCCTAGTTCTGTAGAGAAAGCACTGAGAAAGATGAAATGGCCACATTGCTTCTGAAATCATTTTATTTTGTATTTTCATTGTTGTTTCCCTTTTTCTTATCGTGCAATCTTCCAGACTGAAAATGGTCATATTAGTATGTATCTGGGTCTTTATTATGCCTGTTATTTATCTGGAGGTCTGTCTCTCTTTCCGTCCGTCACTTTCTTCCTCTCTCTGTCTTTTCACTACGACTCCCCACGAACCCCCCCCCCCGCCCCTTTTTGCAGTCACAAGATTTAATGTTTTGATTGTGGTTCATTGCCACCATCTTATCCTGCTCATCCACAATCAATTGTGTCTATTTGTCTACTTGTGTAGAACCCTGGACATCTGTGTCTACTTGTCTACTTGTGTAGAACCCTGGACATGTGTCTACTTGTTTACTTGTGTAGAACCCTGGACATGTGTCTACTTGTCTACTTGTGTAGAACCCTGGACATGTGTCTACTTGTCTACTTGTGTAGAACCCTGGACATGTGTCTACTTGTCTACTTGTGTAGAACCCTGGACATCTGTGTCTACTTGTCTACTTGTGTAGAACCCTGGACATGTGTCTACTTGTGTAGAACCCTGGACATGTGTCTACTTGTCTACTTGTGTAGAACCCTGGACATGTGTCTACTTGTCTACTTGTGTAGAACCCTGGACATGTGTCTATTTGTCTACTTGTGTAGAACCCTGGACATCTGTGTCTACTTGTCTACTTGTGTAGAACCCTGGACATGTGTCTACTTGTTTACTTGTGTAGAACCCTGGACATGTGTCTACTTGTCTACTTGTGTAGAACCCTGGACATGTGTCTACTTGTCTACTTGTGTAGAACCCTGGACATGTGTCTACTTGTCTACTTGTGTAGAACCCTGGACATCTGTGTCTACTTGTCTACTTGTGTAGAACCCTGGACATGTGTCTACTTGTGTAGAACCCTGGACATGTGTCTACTTGTCTACTTGTGTAGAACCCTGGACATGTGTCTACTTGTCTACTTGTGTAGAACCCTGGACATGTGTCTACTTGTCTACCTGTGTAGAACCCTGGACATCTGTGTCTACTTGTCTACTTGTGTAGAACCCTCTACATGTGTCTACTTGTTTACTTGTGTAGAACCCTGGACATGTGTCTACTTGTCTACTTGTGTAGAACCCTGGACATGTGTCTACTTGTTTACTTGTGTAGAACCCTGGACATCTGTGTCTACTTGTTTACTTGTGTAGAACCCTAGACATCTGTGTCTACTTGTCTGTAGAGTGTTTGTTGTGTTGAACTCTGGACATTTGTGTCTACTTATCTGTAGTGTGTTTGTTGTGTAGAACACTGGACATCTGTGTCTACTTGTATGTAGTGTGTTTGTTGTGTAGAACTCTGGACATCTGTGTCAACCTATCTGTAGTGTTTGTTGTGTAGAACACTGGACATATGTGTCTACTTGTGTGTAGTGTGTTTGTTGTGTAGAACTCTGGACATCTATGCCTACTTACATGTAGTGTGTTTGTTGTGTAGAACTCTGGACATCTGTGTCTACTTATCTGTAGTGTGTTTGTTGTGTTGAACTCTGGACATCTATGCCTACTTTCATGTAGTGTGTTTGTTGTGTAGAACTCTGGACATCTGTTTCTACTTGTATGTAGTGTGTTTGTTGTGTAGAACTCTGGACATCTATGCCTACTTACATGTAGTGTGTTTGTTGTGTAGAACTCTGGACATCTGTGTCTACTTGTCTACTTGTGTGTAGTGTGTTTGTTGTGTTGAACTCTGGACATCTATGCCTACTTGCATGTAGTGTGTTTGTTGTGTAGAACTCTGGACATCTGTGTCTACTTGTATGTAGTGTGTTTGTTGTGTAGAACTCTGGACATCTGTGCCTACTTGTATGTAGTGTGTTTGTTGTGTAGAACTCTGGACATCTGTGTCTACTTATCTGTAGTGTTTGTTGTGTAGAACTCTGGACATCTGTGTCTACTTGTCTGTAGAGTGTTTGTTGTGTTGAACTCTGAACATCTGTGTCTACTTATCTACTATTGGAGAACTCTGGACATCTGTGTCTACTTGTCTACTTGTGGAGAACTCTGGACATCTGTGTCTACTTGTCTACTTGTGGAGAACTCTGAACATATGTGTCCACTTGTCTACTTGTGGAGAACTCTGGACATCTGTGTCTACTTGTCTACTTGTGGAGAACTCTTGACATCTGTGTCTACTTGTCTACTTGTGGAGAACTCTCTGTGTCTACATGTCTACTTGTGGAGAACTCTCTGTGTCTACATGTCTACTTGTGGAGAACTCTAGACATATGTGTCTACTTGTCTACTTGTGTTGAACTCTGGACATCTGTGTCTACTGGTCTGCAGCGTGCTTGTTGTATAGAACTCTAGACATCTGTATCTACTTGTTGAGAACACTGGACATATGTGTCTACTTGTGTGTAGTGTGTTTGTTGTGTAGAACTCTGGACATCTATGCCTACTTACATGTAGTGTGTTTGTTGTGTAGAACTCTGGACATCTGTGTCTACTTATCTGTAGTGTGTTTGTTGTGTTGAACTCTGGACATCTATGCCTACTTTCATGTAGTGTGTTTGTTGTGTAGAACTCTGGACATCTGTTTCTACTTGTATGTAGTGTGTTTGTTGTGTAGAACTCTGGACATCTGTGTCTACTTATCTGTAGTGTTTGTTGTGTAGAACTCTGGACATCTGTGTCTACTTATCTGTAGTGTGTTTGTTGTGTTGAACTCTGGACATCTATGCCTACTTGCATGTAGTGTGTTTGTTGTGTAGAACTCTGGACATCTGTGTCTACTTGTATGTAGTGTGTTTGTTGTGTAGAACTCTGGACATCTGTGCCTACTTGTATGTAGTGTGTTTGTTGTGTAGAACTCTGGACATCTGTGTCTACTTGTCTGTAGTGTGTTTGTTGTGTAGAACTCTGGACATCTGTGTCTACTTGTCTGTAGAGTGTTTGTTGTGTTGAACTCTGAACATCTGTGTCTACTTATCTACTATTGGAGAACTCTGGACATCTGTGTCTACTTGTCTACTTGTGGAGAACTCTGGACATCTGTGTCTACTTGTCTACTTGTGGAGAACTCTGAACATATGTGTCCACTTGTCTACTTGTGGAGAACTCTGGACATCTGTGTCTACTTGTCTACTTGTGGAGAACTCTTGACATCTGTGTCTACTTGTCTACTTGTGGAGAACTCTCTGTGTCTACATGTCTACTTGTGGAGAACTCTCTGTGTCTACATGTCTACTTGTGGAGAACTCTAGACATATGTGTCTACTTGTCTACTTGTGTTGAACTCTGGACATCTGTGTCTACTGGTCTGCAGCGTGCTTGTTGTATAGAACTCTAGACATCTGTATCTACTTGTTGAGAACTCTGGACATCTGTGTCTACTGGTCTGCAGCGTGCTTGTTGTGTAGAACTCTGGACATCTGTGTCTACTTGTCTACTTGTGTAGAACTCTGGACATCTGTGTCTACTTGTCTACTTGTGGAGAACTCTGGACATCTGGAGCAGCTTTTCTCTAGCTCCTGGAAGGCTGCCTTGTGTTCTCTCCCCTTGATGTAAGACGATGGCGTCTGGGAGTGAGATGTGTGGCTTGTAAGGAGATTGATCTGCGAGAAAAGAGAAAGTGACAGATATACTACAGACTGTCAGAACAAAGTTTATTCTCTCTACCCACGCTGGTTTCAGCCCCACTAACTAGACAACATATCAGTTGCGGGGAGCACTTAGAAAAATGACCCAGGTGAATAATCGGACAGTTAGTTACTATAAACACACATACAACACGCTGGAGTTAATGTTGTAACAACACGCTGGAGTTAATGTTGTAACAACACGTCTGTACCAATAAATCGACCAATACATCCGTAGGAATATTTGGACGAGACACCAATATTATTATCTAGACAACACGTCACATATAAAACGCTGGTCAACATATTAATATATAAACAACAGTCACATATAAAAAATGATCAATATATTACTATATAGACAACACTCACATGTAAAAAATTGATCAACATATTAATATTTGGACACCACTCACATATAAAACAGTGGTCAACATATTAGTATTTGAACAATACTCACATACAAAAATATTAATGAACATATTAATATGTGGACAGCACTCGCATATAAAAATTGATCAACATACTAGTATATAGACAGCACTCACATATAAAAAATTGGTCAATATACGAGAGGTGATTGATAAGTTCTCGGCATAAGGTAGAAATACTAGAAACACGCAGTTGATATTAGGTGTATTTGTAGATCAGGTTAATGTAAGATTAAACATCAAGGTTCAAGAAATTGACTGCAACTAATTTTTTTTACAGGTTACTGAAGTAGTAAGGGGTGGCAGAAATTGATAAAATGGAAACAATTCTCATCGAGCAGTCATTCGCTACCTCTGCATCAAGAACTTATCATCGAAGGAGATCCATGAGGATATGGTAGAGACTCTATGGGAGATGGTCCCTTCTTACAACACAGAGAAGAAATGGGCAGCTCAGTTCAAACATGGAAGGGAGAGTCTGGAAGACGATCCCCTTTCAGGAAGATCAAGAACGGTAACCACCGATGAAACCACCGGCATAATCCATGACATGATAATGGAGGGTCAACGACTAACTGAGCGATACATTGCTACAGAGATGGGCATTTCCCAGGAACATGTTCATGCCATTATTAACAATGATCTTCAAATGACAAAGGTCTATACTCGATGGGTCCCGAAACTCCTTGGAGCTGATCACAAACGACAGCGTCTCAACATGTCAAGAGACAATCTTGGCCATTTTTCTGCAGATCCTGAAAAGTTTCTTCAGCAATTTGTGACTGTGAATGAGACTTGGGTTCATCATTTTCAACCAGAAACCAAAAAACAGCCAAAGCAGTGGAGAACTCTAGACATATGTGTCTACTTGTCTACTTGTGTTGAACTCTGGACATCTGTGTCTACTGGTCTGCAGCGTGCTTGTTGTATAGAACTCTAGACATCTGTATCTACTTGTTGAGAACTCTGGACATCTGTGTCTACTGGTCTGCAGCGTGCTTGTTGTGTAGAACTCTGGACATCTGTGTCTACTTGTCTACTTGTGTAGAACTCTGGACATCTGTGTCTACTTGTCTACTTGTGGAGAACTCTGGACATCTGGAGCAGCTTTTCTCTAGCTCCTGGAAGGCTGCCTTGTGTTCTCTCCCCTTGATGTAAGACGATGGCGTCTGGGAGTGAGATGTGTGGCTTGTAAGGAGATTGATCTGCGAGAAAAGAGAAAGTGACAGATATACTACAGACTGTCAGAACAAAGTTTATTCTCTCTACCCACGCTGGTTTCAGCCCCACTAACTAGACAACATATCAGTTGCGGGGAGCACTTAGAAAAATGACCCAGGTGAATAATCGGACAGTTAGTTACTATAAACACACATACAACACGCTGGAGTTAATGTTGTAACAACACGCTGGAGTTAATGTTGTAACAACACGTCTGTACCAATAAATCGACCAATACATCCGTAGGAATATTTGGACGAGACACCAATATTATTATCTAGACAACACGTCACATATAAAACGCTGGTCAACATATTAATATATAAACAACAGTCACATATAAAAAATGATCAATATATTACTATATAGACAACACTCACATGTAAAAAATTGATCAACATATTAATATTTGGACACCACTCACATATAAAACAGTGGTCAACATATTAGTATTTGAACAATACTCACATACAAAAATATTAATGAACATATTAATATGTGGACAGCACTCGCATATAAAAATTGATCAACATACTAGTATATAGACAGCACTCACATATAAAAAATTGGTCAATATACGAGAGGTGATTGATAAGTTCTCGGCATAAGGTAGAAATACTAGAAACACGCAGTTGATATTAGGTGTATTTGTAGATCAGGTTAATGTAAGATTAAACATCAAGGTTCAAGAAATTGACTGCAACTAATTTTTTTTACAGGTTACTGAAGTAGTAAGGGGTGGCAGAAATTGATAAAATGGAAACAATTCTCATCGAGCAGTCATTCGCTACCTCTGCATCAAGAACTTATCATCGAAGGAGATCCATGAGGATATGGTAGAGACTCTATGGGAGATGGTCCCTTCTTACAACACAGAGAAGAAATGGGCAGCTCAGTTCAAACATGGAAGGGAGAGTCTGGAAGACGATCCCCTTTCAGGAAGATCAAGAACGGTAACCACCGATGAAACCACCGGCATAATCCATGACATGATAATGGAGGGTCAACGACTAACTGAGCGATACATTGCTACAGAGATGGGCATTTCCCAGGAACATGTTCATGCCATTATTAACAATGATCTTCAAATGACAAAGGTCTATACTCGATGGGTCCCGAAACTCCTTGGAGCTGATCACAAACGACAGCGTCTCAACATGTCAAGAGACAATCTTGGCCATTTTTCTGCAGATCCTGAAAAGTTTCTTCAGCAATTTGTGACTGTGAATGAGACTTGGGTTCATCATTTTCAACCAGAAACCAAAAAACAGCCAAAGCAGTGGAAATATCATGGATCCCCACCTCCAAAGAAAGCAAGGGTGGTTCTGTCTGCAGGCAAAATGATGGCTTCCATCTTTTGGGATTCAGAAGGTGTATTATTGGTAGACTATCTTCTAAAAGGGTAGAACAGTCACCGGGGCCTATTACACTAATCTCGTGAAGCAACTGCGGGTCAAACTGAAGGAAAAGCGTCGAGAGAAATTGACGAGAGGAGTCATCTTTCATCAAGACAATGCTCCAGTTCACAAGTCGGCGGTGGCAATGGCTGCCATTCATGAATGTGTCTTCCAGTTTCTTGAACATCCTCCTTATTCCTCATATTTGGCCCCTTCGGACTATTACCTGTTTACCAAACTCAAAAAGGAGCTCAGTTGTCACAAATTTGCTTCAGATGATTATGTCATTCACGCTGTAGACCACTTTCTACTGGCACAAGATGCTGACTTTTACAAAGAAGGGATCCGTATGCTCCAGGGTCGCTGGACTAGGTGCATAAACTTGCAAGGTGACTATGTTGAGAAATAACCCACAAAAGGTGTCCACAAATAATCCGTTGTACCTTATGCCGAGAACTTATCAATCACCCCTCGTATTAATATCTGGACAGCACACATATAAACAAATTGGCCAACATATTAATATCTGGACAGCACACATATAAACAAATTGGCCAACATATTAATATCTGGACAGCACACATATAAACAAATTGGCCAACATATTAATATCTGGACAGCACACATATAAACAAATTGGCCAACATATTAATATCTGGACAGCACATATAAACAAATTGGCCAACATATTAATATCTGGACAGCACACATATAAACAAATTGGCCAACATATTAATATCTGGACAGCACACATATAAACAAATTGGCCAACATATTAATATCTGAACAGCACACATATAAACAAATTGGCCAACATATTAATATCTGGACATCACACATATAAACAAATTGGCCAACATATTAATATCTGGACAGCACACATATAAACAATTGGCCAACATATTAATATCTGGACAGCACACATATAAACAAATTGGCCAACATATTAATATCTGGACAGCACACATATAAACAAATTGGCCAACATATTAATATCTGGACAGCACACATATAAACAAATTGGCCAACATATTAATATCTGGACAGCACACTATAAACAAATTGGCCAACATATTAATATCTGGACATCACACATATAAACAAATTGGCCAACATATTAATATCTGGACAGCACACATATAAACAAATTGGCCAACATATTAATATCTGGACAGCACACATATAAACAAATTGGCCAACATATTAATATCTGGACAGCACACATATAAACAAATTGGCCAACATATTAATATCTGGACAGCACACATATAAACAAATTGGCCAACATATTAATATCTGGACAGCACACATATAAACAAATTGGCCAACATATTCATATGAACACTTGGGTAACATGCTACATGCAAGATGTTGGTGACAGTCAGAATCTTCATGTATCAAGAAGAAATGAAACTAAAAATTGAAAACTTAATGCTTCTAAGGTCAGTCGCTAGAAGATTGACACATCTGTCAGTAGTCAGAAGATTGACACATCTGTCAGTGGTCAGAAGACTGACATATCTGTCAGCAGTCAGAAGATTCACAGACATGTCAGTGGTCAGAAGACTGACACATCTGTCAGCAGTCAGAAGATTGACACATTATAGTCAAAGGAAATTGTAAAAACCACATCAACTTTTTTGGTTGAATGTTCTGAAGCATTCACTGGGTTTATTGCTATTCATCAAAGCTAAAATGCACATCTCAGCTACAGAAGATGAGAACACTTACAGGATCTGTTAGAACTGACAGCAGAAAGTCCAGGCTTAAGCGTTGTTCCAAGACAAACAGAGGGCGCTGCTTGTGGTCTTTTTGAAGACGCACTTGAGGTAGTGGGGCTGTAGACAGGGATCCCAAAGAGGTAAGATGGCATGAAGGAAATGGATCCAAGCAAACCAGCGTCTGGGTACATCCTCGTGACAGCCTGTCTAGCCCCGCTGTACGCTGCATCTATGGAGTATCCGAGCGGTCCAACTGTTCCTCTAGGGTGTAGAAAACGGTCCTGGACAACCCTGACCTGTTTCCTTTCTTTCGCTCGCCTGTTCTGAAACCAGACCTGGGATCGAGAAACAGCTGATAGCATTAAAATGAAAACTTGAATTCAGAAACAGGCGATAAACTATAACGATAACAAATAACTCCGGCAACAGTTTGACGAAGAACTGAACGTAAATATTTGTGATTGATTACAATGTGCTTTATGCAGGAATATGAGGTATCTTCTTGATTTTCCAACCATGACGGACAAAGCAAGAACAGGGACGCGCATACCCCGGGTCACTGCAGACACCACTTGCTGGCATGGTTACAGTGAAGGGTGGACAGACTTGCTGGCATGGTTACAGTGAAGGGTGGACAGACTTGCTGGCATGGTTACAGTGAAGGGTGGACAGACTTGCTGGCATGGTTACAGTGAAGGGTAGACAGACTTGCTGGCATAGCTACAATGGATGGTTGACAGGCGATGGGCGGGGCTGATATCCTGAATGCACTCAGAAAAGACAGCAGATTCAAGCACCAGTTCTGAATCTTCAACCATGAACAGATTGCTGGAACATAACGTCAGGCGTGGAGTGACCAGACAAGAGCGCTACAGTGGGAAACAAAGAAGACCTGGATCATCAACACAGAACTCATCGGCCGCCAGACAGGGGCGGAAATATTGAAGACAGGATAGGAGTACTAGAGAACTAATTGTCTGATGTTCAATGAGGATGATCCACTAACTAACTAACTAACTAACTAACTAACTAACTAACTAACTAAATAACTAACTAACTAACTAAGTAAGTAACTAACTAACTAAGTAACTAACTAACTAACTAAATTAATTAAACTAACTAACTAAACTAACTAACTAAATTAATTAAACTAACTAACTAACTAATAAACTAACTAACTAAATTAATTAAACTAACTAACTAACTAACTAACTAAACTAACTAACTAAATTAATTAAACTAACTAACTAATAAACTAACTAACTAAATTAATTAAACTAACTAACTAACTAACTAACTAAATTAATTAAATTAACTAAACTAACTAACTAAATTAATTAAACTAACTAACTAACTAATAAACTAACTAACTAAATTAATTAAACTAACTAACTAACTAACTAAATTAATTAAACTAACTAACTAACTAACTAAACTAACTAACTAAATTAATTAAATTAACTAACTAACTAACTAACCAACTAACTAACTAGCTAACTAATTAACCAACTAACTAACTAACTAACAAAATTAACTAACTAACTAACTAACAAAATGACTGACTGACTAACTAACTAACTGACTAACTAACTAATTAACTAAACTAACTAACTAACTAACTAACTAACTAAACTAACAAACTAATTAACTAACTAACTAACTAAATTAAACTAACTAACTAACTAAACTAACTAAATTAATTAAACTAACTAAGTAACTAACTAAACTAACTAACTAAATTAATTAAACTAACTAACTAACTAACTAACTAACTAAATTAATTAAACTAACTAACTAACTAACTAACTAAACTAACTAACTAAATTAATTAAATTAACTAACTAACTAACCAACTAACTAACTAGCTAACTAATTAACCAACTAACTAACTAACTAACAAAATTAACTAACTAACTAACTAACAAAATGACTGACTGACTAACTAACTAACTGACTAACTAACTAATTAACTAAACTAACTAACTAACTAACTAACTAAAAATGAATGTTAGAAAACGAGTCCTAAAATGCTATATTGAACCTATCTTGTTATATGGAAGTGAATCATGGACAATAGGCAAGTCTGCACAAAAATCATTGGAAGCAGCAGAAATGTGATTTATTAGAAGAATGTTGCGAATCCCCTGGACAGCAAAAATAACTAATGAAGAATGTATGAGAAGAGCTTGAGAGACAAAAAACCTTGTCAAAAAGATAAAAGAGAGACAATGTACTTTCATAGGACATGCAATGAGAAGAGGGGGCATTGAAAATATTATAACAACAGGAAAAATAGAAGGAAGAAGATCAATAGGAAGACCAAGAGAAATGATACTGGACAGTCTGACGGGATGGTGTGAGAGGAGATCACCAACTGAGCTGATGGCCTGCATGAAGGACCGGATACTCTGGAGAAGCATAATAGCCAACGCCAGTCGGCACGGCACATGATAATGATGAAACTAACTAACCAACTAACTAACTAACTAAACTAACTAAGCTAACTAACCAACTAACTAACTGACTGACTGAGTGACTGACTGACTTACTGACTGATTGACTGACTAACTAACTAACTAGCTAACTAACTGCCCCGTGACAACACAACAGCACAACCAGGTGTAGTCACGTGATCAGTTAAAGAAACGATTTAGTGTGGGAGACTCAACGTTCAAGAAAAGTGCACAGTTAAGTGAGATATCAATTTCTCAGCGGCGCTTGGAAGGGCCCGTAACCCAATTTACTGAGAAATTAGGCAAATCAGTCTTTGATTTCAGCGGGCCAGGAAGGAACTAAGGCAAATCAAGGCCAGAGTGAGTCGTGTAGAAAGTGAAGGACAGAGGTAACAAAAGCAGGGCTAATCTTTGATCGTTGATGCGCGCCGAACAACTGGTCACTGAATGGTCTGCAGTTTCTGGTGTAAAAGCTGTACGACCTGTTGCTAGTGGCAGATGGTGGACAGCTTCCAGCATAACAAGACACTTGTAGAGCTGTATGCTTTCTTCCAGCGCTTTCGCCCTCAAGGCGACCACGAGTCAGAATGAGCCCTTACAATCACGTATACTTGTAGTCGCAGAGACCTACTGCCTTTCTTTTCTTTTCCAGGACTACAACTTCTTCTGGCTGTCCTCATTTATTTTTGTTATGTTAAATGTCTCGTGACATGTGCATGCTGTAGCGGGGGTGTGAAGTGTTAGTGCCTTCACATTTCTAGGCCACTACCACGCTTGAGGTGGGGATCTCAGCACCTGTCCTGGCTGTCTTTGTTCTCCTGGGGAAACCCCAGGTACTAGGTTGATCCCTGTGTCTGTCAGTCCGGACAAATTCCAGCCAAGTGCGAAATCGAACCAGGGACTTTTATATCTGCAGGTGAGATATCAAGCCACTACACAACCATGCTTGGTTACTTAGAAATAGTGTCTGAATTTAGAAAATGTCACATGATCCTTGCCATTCTACACATAAAGCGACTGACAGAGTATGTGACTTAGAGAACAGGTTCAAAGACAGAAACGACTGGAAAGTCTTTGTACAGCATTCTTCCGTGGGAGGGGCTACAGGGATTGATTGGCAGACATGACTTTTGCCAAGTTCAAGTTCTGGATTTTCTATTTTAGAATTTCTGTAAACATTTCTCCGTCATAGGATTTGCAGCACGATTTGTAACATAGTTTACATGACACATCTGCGGGTTTTCTATCAACATGTTTTCTGCTATTTTCTATATTTTATCATATAAATTTGCCCCACTCTAAAACTCATCAACTACATAATGTACAACTGTTCTAATATCCCTCGGTGTTCTAATATACCTGGTTGTTTCTTCACAAATCTAGACAGTCCTAATATACCTGGTTGTTTCTTCACAAATCTGGACTGTTCAGATATGCCTGATTGTTTCTTCACAAATCTAGACAGTCCTAATATACCTGGTTGTTTCTTCACAAATCTGGACTGTTCAGATATGCCTGATTGTTTCTTCACAAATCTAGACAGTCCTAATATGCCTGATTGTTTCTTCACAAATCTGGACTGTTCAGATATGCCTGATTGTTTCTTCACAAATCTAGACAGTCCTAATATGCCTGATTGTTTCTTCACAAATCTAGACAGTCCTAATATACCTGGTTGTCTCTTTGCAAGTCTAGACTGTTCTAATATACCTGGTTGTTCCTTTACAAATCTATACTGTTCTAATATACCTGGTTGTTCCTTTACAAATCTATACTGTTCTAATATACCTGGTTGTTTCTTTACAAATCTAGATTGTTCTATATGCTTGGTTGTTTTCTTTACAAATCTAGACTCTCAGAGTTATGTTTAGTTTAATATCTAAATCTGTGCTAACATACATATGGTATTGATAAAATAATACTCATTATTAGCTCATTATTTAATTACTCATTATCAGTTTGACTTTTGGTGTATTTTTGTCTGATGTGTGTCATTGATGTGTGTTCTATTTGATTGTGTGAATGATTTATATTCTGTTTCATGTATATCGATATATACCTGTGTATGGCGATGTATGTTGATGTATGTTGTTGTATATTGATGTATGTTTATGTATGTTGACGTATGTTGATGTATGTCGATGTATGTTTATGTATGTTTGTATACTGGCGGAGGTGAAGTAGCAAGCTCGGAACAAGTCATCCGTGGAAATAATGAAACTTATTTGTGACAGAAAACAAGGAGTATAATGAAACTTATTTGTGACAGAAAACAAGGAACATAATGAAACTTATTTGTGACAGAAAACAAGGAGTATAATGGAATTTATTTGTGACAGAAGACAAGGAGAATGAGAAAGTAAGATGTTTGTGATGGATGTTAAAATAAACGCACCCGTAACTGCGCATGTGCCGGTGCTTTTCTGTGCAATAAACCATTACTTTCTGGCCTGCTAACTATGGTGGCAAATATGACAAAAAGTAACAGTAACACAACCAAACCCCGGCTGACTATCAACATCAAAGATAGCAACAGAATGACTGAGCATGGCCGGCTATGCCTTCCAGGCAGCAAAGATTCCTGGACTGGTATTTCTTTTTCCTTCAAAGAATGTTGTAAACTTCAGTTATGGTTGAACTATCACTTGAGTGAGGATTACTTGCCACGCGTCTTTGTTCACCGGACAAATCCTGAGCTTGAAGTGTCGCAGGAAGAGTTCCGCGATGAAGTGGGAGTTTTCCTGCCCGAGGCTCTTCTTGCATGAGACAAAAATAACGGCCTATCATTAGCGGCTTTTTTTTTTTTTTTTGCGTATCAGCCACCTTCAGACAGGTTGTCAGGCTGTAGGGGAAGACTAGGTTTCTGGTAGACTCTTCCAGGCAAGTTTCTGGTCAATGTAGTATAGTAGAGACTAACAAATTTGTGTACTAAAGGCCAGAAAAACGTGTACTAGAGTCCAGAAGAATTTGTTGTACTAGAGTCCAGAAGGATTTGTTGTACTAGAGTCCAGAATAATTTGTTGTACTAGAGTCCAGAATAATTTGTTGTACTAGAGTCCAGAAGAATTTGTTGTACTACAGACAGAAACGAATGAAATCTATACAACGCAGAAAGCTGAGACAAATTCTTGGGAAAAAATACGTTTTCTGGTGATTTACTTAGAGACAACGCCAGTTTTTCATCTATCTATCTATCTATCTATCTATCTATCTATATCTATCTATCTATCTATCTATCTATCTATCTATCTATCTATCTATCTATCTATCTATCTATCTTCTATCCCTCCCATCAGCTCAATGAAAGTAAAGATACATTAATGAGTTTCTATGTATGCCTACATCCCACGCCTCTTGACAAGAAGTAAAGTATATTTTTGACTTTAATGGGAGCTTAAGGCAGATAAAAGCTCCGCAGACACAGCTTGAGACTATAAAAACAGTAAAAGGTAAAAGATAAAATTCCCGTTTCTATGGCATTAAAGGATGTTGGGGATACGTATTTTCCATGAGCTTCGGCACATGAAAGTCTGATACTGGCCGCTTTGTCTTCCCAGATTTCTCTGGTTCCCATTTTTAGATGTCGGGTGAACCCCGGGGCCTTTCTGGTGTGTACCAGAAAAAAATCTCCACAGCTGGGACTGGACCCGGTACCACCGGATTAGTAAACCGAGCGTCTAACCACCCAGCCAACCCTTCAGCTAACCAGGATAATGCCAGTACAGAGAAACATAAATTCTAGACACATGATTGTAGAAGACGGCGGCCCTCGTCAGTTGCCCGTACACCAGCAGGAACAAACATGGTTAGTATTATAGGCACAGTCACAGATATTGTAGTCACAGATATTGTAGTCACAGATATTGTAGTCACAGATATTGTAGTCACAGATATTGTAGTCACAGATATTGTAGTCACAGATATTGTAGTCACAGATATTGTAGTCACAGATATTGTAGTCACAGATATTGTAGTCACAGATATTGTACTTACAGATATTCTAGTCATAGATATTGTAGTCACAGATATTCTAGTCACAGTCACTACATATTACACGATTACTATCACCTCCCCCTCTCCCACTCCTTAGAGCAATACAGAAGGGATCATCAAGGGATCACGGAAAGTCCCAGCTCTGTCGGCCCCCCGCTGTGAACTGGTCAGTGCAGCGGTCAGTAGGACAGATTGGACTTTCCGACAAACATTTGTCCAAGAAATGGGAAGTTGCTCTCTTATACATTTCAATTTTGTTCTGTTCTACAGTAGATGTTGCTAGATGAGAATACAGACGTACATTTATATACTAAAGATATAGCACTCAGAACATAGAAGATTGTGAAGTGACACCACATAGAACACATCATACGGGACAGTCATAATGAGAAGGGAGTCCAGCCAATACATTGTTCTTGGGTCAAGTGAGATGGGAGTACAGCCAATACATTGTTCCTGGGTCAAGTGAGATGGGAGTCCAGCCAATACATTGTTCTTGGGTCAAGTGAGAGGGGAGTCCAGCCAACACATTGCTCTTGGTTCAAGTGAGATGGGAGTCCAGTCAATACATTGTTCTTGGGTCAAGTGAGAGGGGAGTTCAGCCAATACATTGTTCTTGGGTTAAGTGAGAGGGGAGTCCAGCCAACACATTGCTCTTGGTTCAAGTGAGATGGGAGTCCAGCCAATACATTGTTCTTGGGTCAAGTGAGATGGGAGTACAGCCAATACATTGTTCCTGGGTCAAGTGAGATGGGAGTCCAGCCAATACATTGTTCTTGGGTCAAGTGAGAGGGGAGTCCAGCCAACACATTGCTCTTGGTTCAAGTGAGATGGGAGTCCAGTCAATACATTGTTCTTGGGTCAAGTGAGAGGGGAGTTCAGCCAATACATTGTTCTTGGGTTAAGTGAGAGGGGAGTCCAGCCAACACATTGCTCTTGGTTCAAGTGAGATGGGAGTCCAGCCAATACATTGTTCTTGGGTCAAGTGATATGGGAGTACAGCCAACACATTGTTCTTGGGTCAAGTGAGATGGGAGTCCAGCCAATACATTGTTCTTGGGTCAAGTGAGATGGGAGTCCAGCCAACACATTGTTCTTGGTTCAAGTGAGATGGGAGTCCAGCCAACACATTGTTCTTGGATCAAGTGAGATGGGAGTCCAGCCAACACATTGTTCTTGGGTCAAGTGAGATGGGAGTCCAGCCAACACATTGTTCTTGGATCAAGTGAGATGGGAGTACAGCCAATACATTGTTCTTGGTTCAAGTGAGATGGGAGTACAGCCAATACATTGTTCTTGGATCAAGTGAGATGGGAGTACAGCCAACACATTGTTCTTGGTTCAAGTGAGATGGGAGTACAGCCAATACATTGTTCTTGGTTCAAGTGAGATGGGAGTACAGCCAACACATTGTTCTTGGATCAAGTGAGATGGGAGTACAGCCAATACATTGTTCTTGGTTCAAGGTGGCTTCTATTGTTCTAACTGAGGGGCCCTGGTGGCTTACCCTTTTTTAGGGGTGGGAGAGGTAACTGGGCCTGTACTTAATGAAAACAGAATGGCCATCAATAATGTAAGAGAAAAGGGAGGGGGTAGTCTGCACACAATTTATATAGGAGATTCTGATACAAGAACCTGTCCTCTACAAAGAACTAACAAAACAACTACACAACTCTCCAGATCAGCAGAAAAGACCCCACCTCAAGCAAGTGTTTCAGTTGTTTAAAACCCTGAAACTCTAAGGATGGGGAGCATCCTCGCAACCCCCGCCCAATCTGAAGTATAACTGCCAGAGGTTTGAAAGTTGTTATGTTTTGTTCCTTTTCCTATCCTGTCCTAGAGCTCATTCACCGTTCTCTAAGCTACGGCCAACCCTGAAACATAGCTGTTGTGCCACACAGGACCGGTGATAACATTTAGCTTTGAAATCAACAGTAACAAACCACTGTCCACGTGGCACTCAAAAGTCTATAATTTACTACAGGGCAACAAGATCTTACAAGAGAGTGTGACAAAGAGCTACAGGGCAACGAGATCTTACAAGAGAGTGTGACAAAGAGCTACAGGGCAACGAGATCTTACAAGACCGGTGTGACAAAGAGCTACAGGGCAACAAGATCTTACAAGAGAGTGTGACAAAGAGCTACAGGGCAACGAGATCTTACAAGACCGGTGTGACAAAGAGCTACAGGGCAACAAGATCTTACAAGAGAGTGTGACAAAGAGCTACAGGGCAACAAGATCTTACAAGAGAGTGTGACAAAGAGCTACAGGGCAACGAGATCTTACAAGACCGGTGTGACAAAGAGCTACAGGGCAACAAGATCTTACAAGAGCGGTGTGGCAAAGAGCTACAGGACAACAAGAACTTACAAGAGCGGTATGGCAAAGAGCTACAGGACAACAAGAACTTACAAGAGCGGTGTGACAAAGAGCTACAGGACAACAAGGTCTTACAAGAGCGGTGTGGCAAAGAGTTACAAGACAACAAGGTCTTACAAGAGCAGTGTGGCAAAGAGCTACAGGACAACAAGATCTTACAAGAGCGGTGTGGCAAAAAGTTACAAGACAACAAGGTCTTACAAGAGCAGTGTGGCAAAGAGCTACAGGACAACAAGATCTTACAAGAGCGGTGTGGCAAAGAGCTACAGGACAACAAGATCTTACAAGAGCGGTGTGGCAAAGAGCTACAGGACAACAAGATCTTACAAGAGCGGTGTGGCAAAGAGCTACAGGACAACAAGATCTTACAAGAGCGGTGTGGCAAAGTGCTACAGTACAACAAGATTTTACAAGAGCGGTGTGGCACAGAGCTACAGGACAACAAGATCTTACAAGAGCGGTGTGGCAAAGAGAAATAATTGTTTATGGTTCACTGCTTGCAGATATAATCATAAAATATTCATTGATTGCAGATATAATCATAAAATATTCATTGATTGCAGATATAATCATAAAATTAGCAAAACTATGCCCACACTCCGGAGAAACATGAAAATGGTACCTAAGTTTGAGGTATTACCACACACTGACCCTGCTACACTCGGCACGAGAACAAACTGACATCTGGGAAAAATATGCGCTTTTCTTGGCCAACATATCACATTCTAAAAATAGATGTAAACCGGCCCCCACAGATAAGAACCTTTTTATGTAAAAAAAAGTCTGCAAAATAACACTTATCATAAAGCTCCACCCAGTCTTTATTAGTTCCAGAGCAAAAGTGCAAGGAAGCCTTCAGGGTGATCACGTGATTATGGGGGAAACACTTCCTTTCTTTGGCTACGAAGGTCACTTTCTTCATCGGAAATGTAAGCAAATTCCCCAAATATGGACTAAAACTGAGAGAGTTGTGTTATATGAGCACCAGATCGTGTTTGTCACCGTGACCTCAACAGCTCCACTTGTCATGCAGGATTTCACGCTTGACAGAGTCTTGTGTCTCGGCCTTGAAGGATTCCACGCTTGACAGAGTCTCGTGTCTCGGCCTCGGTCTGAATAAAACCGTCAAGGTTAATTCTTTCATTGTTGCCAGGACAAGAACAAACGTTTCTCTGTGGTTTGTGGCATCTCTAATGTCTTTGAGAACAAACGTTTCTCTGTGGTTTGTGGCATCTCTAGTGTCTTTGAGAACAAACGTTTCTCTGTGGTTTGTGGCATCTCTAGTGTCTTTGAGAACAAACGTTTCTCTGTGGTTTGTGGCATCTCTAGTGTCTTTGAGAACAAACGTTTCTCTGTGGTTTGTGGCATCTCTAGTGTCTTTGAAATCAGATCTTTATTTCTGGAAGAGCCTGATTTGGATTGGGACCGCTAATTATCTTTGTACCGCCCACACTTCAGGGAGAGGGATGGGGGTGAAGGCGCTCCCAGATCTGGCGACCAGCGACTAAGACATACCTCAGGATTGGTCGACCAAGACCTTGTCCCGCCTCTCTGCTAGTGCCCCCCTGTAACACGCCCAGCTTGGCTAACGGAATATGGTAGCTTCCCTGGTGGTGGAGTCTGCTAAAGAAGTATTACACACTCCCTAGTTTAGATCTCCACTTCGGGACTGAAAAAAATAACCGTTGTAGCCAGCTCCTCATCCAGCTCTATTCATATACTTCAACACTTTCACCTCATCGACTGCACACAGCTCGTACTTTCTTGGAGGTAGAAGAGAAACAACATCAACATCCCCTACATGTCGCCCCCACCCCCCAACACCAAGTTTTTCAAATTTTCTTTCAGTTTCATTTTCAGCTACACTGGTTTCATCATTCATTTCGTCTGTCCATTATTCTGTCTGTCCATAATTCAGCCTGTCCATCATTCTGTCTGTGCATCATTCAGTCTGCGCATCATTCAGTCTGTCAATCATTCAGTCTGTGCATCATTCTTTCTGTCCATTCTGCCATCATTCAGTCTGTCCACCATTCCTGCATTCATCTTCTTTCCGTCGCCCTTTCTTTTTTCATTTATCAATCATTGTGATATTCATGCTCTCAGTTGTCATACATGGAAACATCAATCAGTTTGGTGATCCTTACATTGTCATACATACAAACATAAATGACCAGTTTGATGACCCTTACATTGTCATACATACAAACATAAATGACCAGTTTGATGATCCTTACATTGTCATACATACAAACATAAATGACCAGTTTGATGATCCTTACATTGTCATACATACAAACATAAATGACCAGTTTGATGATCCTTACATTGTCATACATAAAAACATAAATGACCAGTTTGATGATCCTTACATTGTTATACACAAAAACATAAATGACCAGTTTGATGGTCCTTACATTGTTATACATAAAAACATAAATGACCAGTCTGGTGATCCTTACATCTCACCTGAACTCTGGCCTCCAGTAACCCCAGCCTCTTGGCTATCTCTTCCCGCGTGGTGCAGTCTGGGTACATGTTGACAAGAAACATGCTCTCTAGTTCGTTCAGCTGTTCTTGGCTGAATGTTGTCCTGTTTCTTCGCTGTTTCTTGCCTGATGTACACAGAAAACAAAATTTCTCCATTTACTAAATTATTTCAAAATCGTCTTTCCTCATGTCCTGTGAACTGGCCAGACATGCGAAAGTTACAAAGTTGAAAGTAAATTTAGAATACTCAAGATTGCTGGAAGCCATTAACTTCAAACTGTCCCAGCAGTGAAAACTGGGAAACTCGTGTGTACGCGGTGAAAGGCAGTTGACATATGATAGACGACAGCTGAAAGATAAAAGAGGACAGTTGACAGATAAGAGATATTTGACAGACGACAAATGGCAGATGAGAGAGGGCAGGTGACAGTTAACATGTTACAGAATACGATTGACAAATGACAAATGATAGTTGATATATGACAGTGGGCAGTTGACAGATGGCAGTTGGTATTTGACATTTGAAAGATGACAGATGAGAACTGACTGAGATTTGGAACATTCTAAATATATCCAAGTCCTCACAGATTTTATGTAGCTTTTTTTTTTAATGCACTGTAGTTCCTGTCATAAAAAGTGTGATCATTTTGATCTATTTTGTCCGCCTGTAAGTCTTTGAAAAACAAACAAAATAACTGTCGTCTTTGACGCTACACTCTTGTGAACGTGAAGTAAATCAAATAACTTTCCTTACCTGGATCAAACTCATCGTCAAATCCATCGATCTCCTCATCCGATATAGTTCTTTCACTTTTCTCAAAGAAGCAACCGCCATCTTTGTCTCCAGCTGTGTCAGTTCTGAGCACGGACATGGACGGAGAAAATGTCTTGTAGGAGGAAGAAGTTGATGCAGAATTTCTGTGTATAAAACTATCGGCGTCATTGACTGAGCTATCGTCAGATGTCACGTGATCGTCGCTGGCGGTTACTTGTAAGTTGTAGTCGATTGCTTGTCTTTCTATTCTGTGTTCTGAGATACTTTCTCCGAGGAATTCAGGCTTTTCTTTCTTCACTTCTTCAGTGCCTTCAAATTTATTCAAACGTTTAGTTTCACTTCTCCAGACGACCACTGGACAGTTATCTTCACTGTTTTGTGACGTGCTGTCGCCACATTCCGTGTTACCTCCCTTGTCTTGGCCAACAACTTCTGTCCCAGGGTGGTGGACTCTTACAGCAGTCCTTAACGAGTGATGACTTTCTGCCAGCGAATCATGGGGTGGTCTTGATCTTAGCTCTTTCAGACTAAAGATATGAAGACGTCCTGTAGAGTGAGCACTGAGAGACTTCTGAGCTCCGCCGGACTTTACCTGGCTCCAGGTAGTGGTGCTTCTCTCCTCCACCTGTCCTAGTAAGTCACGTGATAGACAAAATCTAGCACAACATTCACAGTCTCTGTGACATAAATTGTTTACTTCTCGCACATCCGGGTATTTCTCTTCCTTCACATCCGGGTATTTCTCTTCCTGGCTGTCTACATCAACCTTCACATCTTCACTTTCGTCGGACAACCAAGCTAAACTGCCCCTGCCTGTAACCTGGCTGTGACTAGGAAAAGTTGGCATATTTCCTGTGACGCAGGATTTTCTGTCAGTGACATGCTCACAGCTGCTCTTCTTTCTGTCAACATAACTATCATCTTGTGCCTGAAACTGTGTCTGTGTTGTAGAAACAGATTCGGAAAAACCGCGCTGCAGACTCTCACTGTTGATATTCTCAAACGGTCGGAAAAGATTTTCCCTCCGGACATGAGCTGAAGAGGTCAGTGACGCCATGCTTGTGGTGGGACGGTCCAGAAGTTGCTCCTCTACATCGTCGCCGTTAGCGGCATCTACAAGACTGACACCAGAGACCTTGTCAATCCTTGTACTCTGTTTGCTGCTCTGCATCACAGTCTCTGTTGATGTATGATGAGCAGGGGACATGAGTCCAGGTGCCTCCACTCAGTTCAGCTTCAGAGAGAACCTAACACAGACACCAACTGCTTCTTCATCTCCTGCACTGTGCGACCGCTGATGAAGTGAAACAATGTAAGCTTTAGTTTACGTCTTCATCTCCTGCACTGTGCGACCGCTGATGAAGTGAAACAATGTAAGCTTTAGTTTAGTTGTACTGACAGACAGACTAAAAGAAAGATAAATAAGAACAAGACAACTGCCTGGACTGAAAGAACATATTGACAATGAAGTTAATTAATTAGTTTAGAAAACAGACACTTAAGTTAAATGGATAGTTATGTGCAGAATATACAGTTTAACTAATTCAGTTGGTTGAAAATAGAAAGACGGAAAATAGACAGTTTAGTATATTAGAAGAAAGGCAATTTAGTTACTTAGAAAATAGAGAGCTTATTTTCTTAGACAGAAAATGCACCGTTCATGTATTTAGAAAACAGACGGGCCAGTATATATCTATAAATTTTAAAAACTTGATAATGTACCTAATATGTTGAATACAGCCACAACAGGTAAGATGATTATGTTGAGGAAAATTGTTAGCTAAAGAGGAAGAAAGCAACGAGTAATGAGATTATGGTTGACGAAAAAAAAGAGAAGTGAAAAGAAGAATGTGAAAAATGAAGAAAAATATTAAATGATGTAGTCAGCGTTCAAAGAAAGAAAGAAAGAAAGAAAGAAAAGAAAAGAACGAAAGAAAGAAAGGAAGAAAGAAGACAAACAACCCATGATGTTAGGCAATATTTGAGAAAATCAACAAACAACTCACCAACATACACTTTTTCACTTATGTCCAAAAATTTGCAGAAAATTTTTCTACACAAATTTCGGTCGCTACTAAATACACTACATACAGGTTACTATTACAGTCACTGAACCGTGACGGTAACCAAAGAGTACAACTGCCATTGGTTGATATTCATAGACACGGTGTAATCTCCTCCTCCACAACAGTAACTACCAATAAGCAATGACTACGTGAAACTATGGTAAGCCATGTTGGTCAGAGGTTACTTTTGTTGACAATCACCAGCTTCGTAACCAGGCATTCATGAATTTATTACATGTATTATGATTTTAACTATGTCAAAATTACCAGCGAAAGTGCAGCCGCGAAGACAGAATTTCTGTTGACGTTGTAACACACTTTTTGTCGCTGTATTCAACATATTAGGTACATTATTAAGTTTTTAAAGTTTATAGATATATACTGGCCCGTCTGTTCTTATATGTGTCGATATTGTAAGAAGCCTAGAACAAAGACTGAGAGATTGTCTTGTGAAAAGTTTGCTGAAATCCTTAGCACGACTCGCAATATAGCCATATTGTCCGGAAAATGTTGGAAAAGATTTGTAGTTGTTCTTGTGTTTGTGAATATCTTACCAGACCCGGCTAACTTGAAGCTGGGCTACTCCAGCGAGTTTAGAAAAGAAGAAAGTCTTCAGACTGTCATCATGCTGGCGCTAGTCTAACATTTTTTGTTATTAACTTCCTTCACGGAATCTGAAATTTGTCATTTTTATCTACAAAATCTGGTCTTTAACTTCAATACAGGTCTAGTATAAGTAGTATGGGGGCAAGTTTTTAGAAGAAAGAAAGAAAGATTTTAGAGAAGATGCAAAATAATGACAATAATAAACTTTCATTTTTACCTTTCGTTCAAATAACCCCCACCCCCCCCCCCCCATCCCCACCTCCGCCCCGCAATCACGGACTGTATTGAATGGAGTCCATGGAAGATTCGGTATGACCTCCAAGCTGGGCGGTAAGGTCAGAGTCACGGTTGAGCGACTGTCTCCCAGCTCTTTTGATTACGGCCTCGGCAGAGCTCATTAAGAGCATTTATCCACGGAGCTAAAAGCTCAGATAAACTTCACACTGAAAAGCTTTGCTTAGGCGAAGCTTAATAATGTTCAATTATGATTTTTTTCCTAAAGCTGGATAATTTCTTGTTTACTATAATGAACAAAAATTGTTCATTTTGACAAGGGTGTAATGATGAGAGGGTCTTGGTTTAATGTTTGCTTCGCCCTGCACGATCCAGTATTCTGTGGGTCTCACTGCAGGATAGAAAGATTAGAAGATTTAAAACTTCGGCAAAGCTGTACACTATCAATGACACATAAGAAGACGGCTGGACTGAATATTTGCTTCATTTCCTTGCTATTTAATTCACTTAGGTACATTTGATTTTGAAATGCAGACGTTGAATCTTTTGATGCGCCGAGCGTAGCCACCCAACAAGCTCTACAAGGTTCTTTAGAAGCGTAGCAATGTTTTCAGAGGAGTGTCTGTTTTCTGGCCAGTGTTTTCAGAGAAATGTCTGTTTTCTGGCCGATGTTTTCCATCAGTTTTATTTGTCAGTGATAACCATTTCTGTCAATCTGACTAGGTAAATGTTTTTGATCCCAGAAAATGTCATTCCCGTATCTGTTCCTATTCTTCAACAGAATTTTTTTTTTTTTTTTTGACATGAAAGTCAAAGTTTTGACAAGAAATAAACTGAAATGAGATTTTGAGAAACACTGTCTTTAGTTTGTGTGGCGATTAAACGAAACACTGTCTTTAGTTTGTGTGGCGAATTAACGAAACAGTGTCTCTGGTTTGTGTGGCGATTAAACGAAACACTGTCTTTAGTTTGTGTGGCGATTAAACGAAACAGTGTCTCTGGTTTGTGTGGCGATTAAACGAAACAGTGTCTCTGGTTTGTGTGGCGATTAAACGAAACAGTGTCTCTGGTTTGTGTGGCGATTAAACGAAACACTGTCTTTAGTTTGTGTGGCGATTAAACGAAACAGTGTCTCTGGTTTGTGTGGCGATTAAACGAAACACTGTCTCTAGTTTGTGTGGCGATTAAACGAAACACTGTCTCTGGTTTGTGTGGCGATTACACGAAACAGTGTCTTTAGTTTGTGTGGCGATTAAACGAAACACTGTCTTTAGTTTGTGTGGCGATTAAACAAAACAGTGTCTCTGGTTTGTGTGGCGATTAAACGAAACACTGTCTTTAGTTTGTGTGGCGATTAAACAAAACAGTGTCTCTGGTTTGTGTGGCGATTAAACGAAACACTGTCTTTAGTTTGTGTGGCGATTAAACGAAACAGTGCCTCTGGTTTGTGTGGCGATTACACGAAACAGTGTCTCTAGTTTGTGTGGCGATTAAACGAAACAGTGCCTCTGGTTTGTGTGGCGATTAAACGAAACAGTGTCTCTGGTTTGTGTGGCGATTAAACGAAACACTGTCTTTAGTTTGTGTGGCGATTAAACAAAACAGTGTCTCTGGTTTGTGTGGCGATTAAACGAAACACTGTCTTTAGTTTGTGTGGCGATTAAACGAAACAGTGCCTCTGGTTTGTGTGGCGATTACACGAAACAGTGTCTCTAGTTTGTGTGGCGATTAAACGAAACAGTGCCTCTGGTTTGTGTGGCGATTAAACGAAACAGTGTCTCTGGTTTGTGTGGCGATTAAACGAAACACTGTCTTTAGTTTGTGTGGCGATTAAACGAAACACTGTCTTTAGTTTGTGTGGCGATTACACGAAACAGTGTCTTTAGTTTGTGTGGCGATTAAACGAAACACTGTCTTTAGTTTGTGTGGCGATTAAACGAAACAGTGTCTCTGGTTTGTGTGGCGATTAAACGAAACAGTGTCTCTGGTTTGTGTGGCGATTAAACGAAACAGTGCCTCTGGTTTGTGTGGCGATTAAACGAAACAGTGTCTCTGGTTTGTGTGGCGATTAAACGAAACACTAATAGATAAGAAAAGTGCCCAGCAAAACTATGCTCGAGAACTTTCACAGAATGCAGCCATTGACCTTGATCCAAATCCTCCCGTAAAATGTGGGAAGTCAGTTATACAAAGTTTATGACACCACATTACGTCAGCAACACATGAAAACTGCTCCATTTTGCCTGATGTCCGGTCCTTCCTTCTTTATCTGTGCCAGCTTTCTCCCCAGTCACTTCTAATCTTCTAAAGAAAGCTGTCATGTTCTTACTAAGATATGACCAGAGGTCTGTTACTTAGCCTGAATAGTAGTTTAAATCCAGAGGTCTGTTACTTCCTGAATAGTAGTTTAAATCCAGAGGTCTGTTACTTCCTGAATAGTAGTTTAAATCCAGAGGTCTGTTACTTAGCCTGAATAGTAGTTTAAATCCAGAGGTCTGTTACTTAGCCTGAATAGTAGTTTAAATCCAGAGGTCTGTTATTTTTATTACAATAAGTGAAATGGAGATAAACTAGTAATGAGTCACATGGAAACATAATATGTCACATAATGTAGAATACATCACATGGAGATAGATAGACTACATCACACAGAGATATAATACATGGGGATATAATGCGTGACATTGAGATACAATATGTCACATAGAGATAAATACTTTAGATGAGACATAATACGTCACATGGAGATAGATTACGTCACTTTGTGAGATAATGCATTCCATGGTGATATAATAACTCACATGGTGATATAATACCTCACATGGTGATATAATAACTCACATGCAGATATAATACCTCACATGGTGATATAATACCTCACATGGAGATATAATACCTCACATGCAGATATAATACCTCACATGGTGATATAATACCTCACATGGAGATATAATACCTCACATGGAGATATAATACCTCACATGGAGGTATAATACCTCAGATGGAGATCCCATCATTTGAGAGATTTTATTTATTCTGTTCCCCCTCTCCCTGTTTTTTGCACAATAAAAATAGACACACACACACATAGAAACACACACACACACACACATAGAAACACACACACATATACAGACATAAACACAGAAAGAGAGTGTGGGAGTTTTCCTCACAGGGACAAAGAGAGTGTGGGAGTTTTCCTCACAGAGACAAAGAGAGTGAGGGAGTTTTCCTCACAGAGACAAAGAGAGTGTGGGAGTTTTCCTCACAGAGACAAAGAGAGTGTGGGAGTTTTCCTCACAGAGACAAAGAGAGTGTGGGAGTTTTCCTCACAGAGACAAAGAGAGTGTGGGAGTTTTCCTCACAGAGACAGAGCAAAAAAAAAAAGAAGAGGAGAAATGAGATTCAATATTTTTATTTAAAAAAAATGTAAGTAGCATTAGTTCTCGGTCATGACATATGTTATATCTGTACAATTTATCATGCTGTCATTTTATAAAAAAACGGACGAAAATTACACAGAAAAATAGACAACACCACGCATCAAAGTCATCAACAAAAACGACAACATCAACATCAATAAAAACGACAAAACCAACAAAAACGACATCAACATCAACAAAAGAAAAACATCAACATCAACAAAAATGACCACATCAACAAAAAGGACAAAATCAACATCAACAAAAGCAACAGCATAAAAAAGACATCAGCATCACACAAAAAATGACAACATCAACAAAAACGGCAGCATAAATAAAAACATCAACATCAACAAAAAGGACAACATAAACCTCAATAAAAATGGCAAAATCAACATAAAAAAAATGGCATGAATAAAACTGACAGTACCAACATCAACAAAAACGGCAACATCAACAAAAACATCAGCATCAACAAAAGCGACAACATCAACAGAAACAACTACAAACGATAACAACAACAAAAATGACACCACAGAAAAGCATTTCTTTATACGAAATATAAATTAGAACTTCATAATCACAACAATCCAACAGACGGGACACTTCACAATCACAACAAACCAACAGACGGGACACTTCACAATCACAACAAACCAACAGACGGCACACTTCGCAATCACAACAAACCAACAGACGGGACACTTCACAATCACAACAAACCAACAGACGGGACACTTCGCAATCACAACAAACCAACAGACGGGACACTTAGCAATCACAACAAACCAACAGACGGGACACTTCGCAATCACAACAAACCAACATAAGAAAGCCCGCTGACAAGACAGCTTGCTCCAGTACAGACTGTTTTTATAACTGTGAAATATTTATGTTTGAGAGACTGAATAACATGTCATGTTTGACACAAAGTGAGACATGGGATACTGTTTGTCCTACTCTCAGGCTGATAAATTCATGTGTTGAGATGAGATTATGTCTCATAATCTTGCTCCAACTGAGACGAGATTATGTCTCATAATCCTGCTCAGACTGGGACGAGATTATGTCTCCTAATCTTGCTCTGACTGAGGCGAGATTAAATGGAGTAAATCTGACAACTGCTGACTGTACTTAAATGTAGATGACAGATGCATCCAAATCATGCAGGATTCCTACCAACTGACTATGTCTGATGTATAATCTTGAAAATGTGTCTAAAAAATAAAAGTCTATTCTCCTTTTCAAATTTTATTTTATTTATTTACTTTTTGAAGTGACTGATAAAAAGTTGATTGGTCTGTGCATTGACATTTTCATAGATTTATCGTTCGTTAGAGCTTTAGTCATTTATCAGAGCTTTGTCATTTATCAGAGATTTTGTCATATATCAGAGCTTTTGTCATTTATCAGATCCTTTGTCATGTATCAGAGCTTTTATCATTTATCAGAGCTTTTGTCATGTATCAGAGTAGTTTTTTATATTTATCAGAGTTTTTGTCATCCATCAAGCATTGTCGTTTATCAGAGCTTTTGTCATTCATCAGAGCTTTTGTCATGTATCAGAGTTTTTGTCATCCATCAAGCATTGTCATTTATCAGAGCTTTTGTCATTCATCAGAGCTTGTGTCATTTGTCAGAGCTTTTGTCATTTGTCAGAGCTTTTGTCATTTTCAAGCACATTGTCATTTATCAGAGCTTTTGTCATTCATCAGAGCTTTTGTAATGTATCAGAGTTTTTGTCATCCATCAAACATTGTCATTTGTCAGAGCTTTTGTCATTTGTCAGAGCTTTTGCCATTTTCAAGCACATTGTCATTTATGAGAATGATGTAAGTGTTTAAAACTTTGACAGTCAAAAACTGATTGGGTACAGACTGAGCTTAATATTTCGTCAAGTCAAATAAAGTTCCTAACAACATAATTCAGCCTTGCGATGAGAAGAAAGTAGATTACAACAATGTAGCAGGCTTATCTGGGCAGAAAATAGAATTTTATCTAATGGACATCTCTCGTTGTCTGTTACATTTACTTGTGTAGTTATTACAGAAGTTTTATGTGAGATTTAAGTTGTATCTTGTGTGTGTGTGCTTTAATCACAAGTTTGTATCAAGACTATCTCCTGTTCACCGGGTCAAGGACGGAAAACTGCATCAATGCCGCGTCATTTCCGCCGGATGTGACAACGTAATGATCATTGCAGGTGAAGGTTGCACACGTGACATTTGATGAGTAGACTTTAGTTTGGCGGTATCCAGTCTGGAATTTTAAAAAAAATACGTCATTCTTTTACATGTAAATGTGGCTGTGTGTATGTGTAGCTGTGTAGGTGTGTAGCTGTGTGTATGTGTAGCTGTGTGTATGTGTAGCTGTGTGGATGTGTAGCTGTGTGTATGTGTAGCTGTATTCATGTGTGGATTTGTGGCCATGTGGATGTGTGGCCGTGTGGATGTGTGGCCATGTGGATGTCTGGATGTGTGGCCGTGTGGATGTGTGCATGTGTGGCCGTGTGCATGTGTGGATATGTGGCCGTGTATATGTGTGGATGTGTGGCCGTGTGCATGTGTGGCTGTGTATATGTGTGGATGTGTGGCCGTGTGCATGTATGGATGTGTGGCCATGTGCATGTATGGATGTGTGGCCATGTGCATGTATGGATGTGTGGCCGTGTGCATGTATGGATGTGTGGCCGTGTGCATGTGTGGATGTGTGGCCGTGTGCGTTTGTGGATGTGTGGCCGTGTGCGTTTGTGGATGTGTGGCCGTGTGCATGTATGGATGTGTGGCCGTGTGCATGTATGGATGTGTGGCCGTGTGCATGTATGGATGTGTGGCCGTGTGCATGTGTGGATGTGTGCGTTTGTGGATGTGTGCGTTTGTGGATGTGTGGCCGTGTGCATGTGTGGATATGTGGCCGTGTGCATGTGTGGATATGTGGCCGTGTGCGTTTGTGGATGTGTAGATATGTGGCCGTGTGGATGTGTGGATATGTGGCCTTGTGCGTTTGTGGATGTGTGGCCGTGTGCATGTGTGACTATGTGGATGTATGGCAGTGTGGATGTATGGCAGTGTGGATGTGTAGTCATGTATGTGTGTGGCTGTATGCGGGTGTGCATATGCACAAATGAACATTATATGCTTCAAAAATGTAAAATATATTTTTATTCCGTCATCTACAGTCCCCAGTCTTCAGTCTAGTAGACTACCTCTGTCATCTACAGTCTCTAGTCTTCAGTCTAGTAGATAACCTCTGTCATCTACAGTCTCTAGTCTTCAGTCCAGTAGACAGACTGTTATCTAGACTCTAGTCTTCAGTCTAGTAGATAACCTCTGTTATCTACAGTCTCTAGTCTTCACTCTAGTAGATAACCTCTGTTATCTACAGTCTCTAGTCTTCAGTCTAGTAGACAACCTCTGTCATCTACAGTCTCTAGTCTTCAGTCCAGTAGACAACCTCTGTCATCTACAGTCCCCAGTCTTCAGTCTAGTAGATAACCTCTGTTATCTACAGTCGCCAGTCTTCAGTCTAGTAGATAACCTCTGTTATCTACAATCTCTAGTCTTCAGTCTAGTAGACAACCTCTGTCATCTACAGTCTCTAGTCTTCAGTCTAGTAGACAGACTGTGTTCTCTAGTCTTCAGTCTAGTAGACAGACTGTGTTCTCTAGTCTTCAGTCCAGTAGACAGACTGTGTTTTCTAGACTCTAGTCTTCAGTCTAGTAGACAAAGTCATGTACAGTCTGGACGTCTTCAGCCCAGCAGACAAACCTTCTGCCCAGAGCACGGCCACATGTACAGTCGTAGCCTGCCCTTCATGTCCCCAGCCACCAGAAGGTCACTGTTCTGAGAGCGGCTGACCACGTTGATGACGTCATCACGGTCAAGATTCTGCCAAGGACCTGAGGAATGAAACAGGAAACATCTTTCAAGATGCTGTCATAATGAGTTTGGTATTTGATGCTGTCATAATGGGTTTGTTGTTTGATGCTGTCATAATGAGTTTGTTGTTTGATGCTGTCATAATGGGTTTGTTGTTTGATGCTGTAGTTAGATGGACTTATTTACACTACGAGTAATTCTGTCCTGTCTCCTTCCTCTTATACCTTTCAATGTTGAGGGGAGAGACAGATGTTCTGACAGGGCTGGAAGATTTATTTCATATAATCGGATATTTAAGGTTTCTGTGATTTCCTCCGTCCATCTCTTGCACGGGCAGCCGTCTTCCTCTGTTGCCTATAATTCTTACTGAAAATTAGTGAATGTTGTCTTTGCTATATTGTCCGGCGGCACATGACCAAATCATTTGACTTGTTGTTTCTGGATGTAGTGTAGTAGCAGTGTTACTTTAACCTTTTCTTTATGCTGCTATTTCTGACTACGTCTCTTCTTGTTACATTTTACAACTGTGGAAACTAATCAAACAGTTAAATGATGAGAGTACTGGAAGAAGTACAAAGGTTACACTAATAGAGGATGAGAAAACTCTTACAGGTAAGCAGGAAGCAGATCACTTTGCTCGCATGTTTGCACAAGACTGCAACATTGATATTCATCTAGAGAAAGAACATACACTGCACATTGAGCCACAGAAAGAAGAGGAACAAGTCAGAAAAGTGGAGGTCATGGATGCACCAATCACACACAGCGAGTTAGACCTAGCAGTCAGTAAACTGAAACCAAGGAAATCATCAGGACCAGATGGAGTGTCCAATGAAATGATCAAGAACCTGGGAATGGCAGCAATGGGAAAGCTGTTGGATATTTTCAATATGTGCTGGAGCACAGGTAAGTTACCTCAAATCTGGAAGGAAGCAAGCGTGGTACCACTGCTAAAACCAGGGAAAAACAGTGATACTGCCTCCAGCTACAGGCCAATCAGTCTCACTAGCTGCCTATGCAAAACGATGGAACGCATCATTGACCTGAGGCTAAAATGGTACATAGAAAGTGAAAACCTTCTCGTTCCACAACAAGCAGGATTTAGGCAGTACTACAGTACGGAAGATCAAGTGACCTATCTCTCTCAAGAGATTGAGGATGCATTCCAAGAGAAAAACCTTGTACTAGCAGCATGGATAGACCTGAAGAAAGCCTTTGATAAAGTATGGAAAAAAGGTCTGCTGTGGAAACTAAGAAACTGCAATGTGAATGGAAGACTGTACAACTGGATAAAGTCCTATTTACACAATAGAAGAGCTAGAGTAGTAATGAATGGACACAAAAGCCAGAAAGTACTTCTGCGACACGGTGTACCACAAGGAGGAGTCCTTTCGCCTACACTGTTCCTTGTATTCATTAATGACTTGGTCAAGGAACTTCCCTATGGAATCAAAGTGGCACTGTATGCAGATGATCTGGTCATGTGGTGTACAGATGAATATGCCACAGTTGCTACACAGAGACTCCAAAGAGCAGCAGACATCTTGACATCATGGACAAACAAATGGTGTGTAAGTATCAACACAGAGAAATCAAGTACCACTCTGTTCACCCTCTCATCTAAACAGAAAGCAGGTAAGATCTTTGTAAATGAAATATCCTTAAGGATGGACAACCAACCCACTTACTTAGGAGTGACTCTTGACTCAAAACTGACCTGGAAGCAACACATCAACAGTGCAGAAGCAAAAGCCAGAAGAAAACTAGCCATATTAAGAAAATTGAGTGGAACCAAATGGGGAGCTAGTGAAAGAATCCTCAAGAATGTATATCAGCAAAGTATTCTACCACATTTAGAATATGGCTCAACATCTTGGTGCACAGCATCAAACACTACGCTGCATAATCTAGACAAGTTTCAAAATCAGTCACTACGGATTATCACAGGTGCCATGAGGTCCACACCAATAGTAGAAATGCAGAAAATAGTTGGTGTTCAACCGCTAAAGGAACGTAGAGACACAAAGGTCATGACCATGGGAGAAAAATTCCTTAGCTCTGTAAGCCATCCCCTGAAGGAGAGATTCAATAACTTGGCATTAAGCCAGCTTAAAAGAAGCAGCTTCATTCACCAGGCCAAGCGTATGCGTAAGCTGATACCTGACCTTCCAACTGTAGTTGCTCCATTATCATCTGTACCAGAGCATACACCATGGAAAGAAGCAGATTATACACAAATAACTATTCAGACTGAAGTGAAAGGTGTGCAGAATGGTGAGATGCAGAGCAGTCTTGTAAGATCAACAGCCACACTTAGTGTTCTAGATGATAAATATCCATGTGACACCTGGATACGCGTGTATACAGATGGATCTGCACATAATGCCATAAAGAATGGAGGGGCAGGAGCATATATTGAATATCCAAACAACACCATTGACAAGATTTCCATACCCACTGGTAAATACTGCAACAACTTTGATGCAGAAGTTAGGGCAATTATTGCTGCAGTTGAAAAACTATCAGACTCCAGAATTGATACGTGTCCTGTAGTAATTCTCACAGATGCAAGATCAGTACTGGAAGCTCTTCAGTGCAACAAACTACAAGACCTTAAAGATGCCTTGTCAAAAATTGGCTTACAACATGGAGTCACTTTGCAATGGATTCCCTCCCACTGTGGGATACCAGGCAATGAGAATGCTGACCATCTGGCCAAAGAGGGCATTGAAATGGAGCAACCAGACATACCAATCACCTATAATCAGAAGAAAAGAACAACAGTACTGATAGTAACATGTTGATGACAGAACAGTGACAGGAGTTCAGCGGTGTAATCTGTCATACAACAGCACTGATAGTAACATGTTGATGACAGAACAGGCACAGTCAGCAGTTACCAAAATCCTTCAACAATATTTAATATGTGAAACAATAAGGATGAAATACTAATGAATGATGGAAGATGAATATAAATGCATGGCATGAGAAATCAACAATACAATAATACACACAGCATGCCGGCGAATTTGACTGTATAAATATGAAAAAAAATACTAACCTCACATCACGAATTCATCCAAACTGAAAAAAAACTACACAGCAACACATCTAACAATCTCTCATTTGGGTCCTAAAAAGGACAAGGAGACACCTATTCTTACATTATAGCCAGACTTTACAAAAACCACAACTCTGTCCTAAAAAAGCAAGAAGACAACTATTCTTACATTCTAACAACGTTACCAGAAGAACCGACTAACATGTCTACTCTCGATCAGATCTTACGAACTTCACCCCGAGATCCGTGAAATGAACTCTCAGGTGGACAAAGACTACCCAATCATCACGCAGCTTAAATTAACTACGGAGCTTTCCAGGCAAGGGCATTCACTCTGTCAACAGAGTGACATCGTTCAAAACTTTTTTATGTTCCATATACTGGAACAGGTCTTCAAAAAATAAAACAATTAAAGAAGCTGTGGACAGGAACAGACAGAACTACAAAAATAAGATTTTTAAGGGCATGCATCTTTTCCATCGCAACATATGCCTGTGAGACCTGGACACTTAATAAAACAGCCGAGAAACACATAAATGCCTTTGAATGTAAATGCTACAGAAGAATTTTTCAAATATCATGGACACAAAAAAGAACAAATATATCTATACTACAAGAGCTTAATATTGAAGAAGGCTGGTTAGTAAAGAGGATTAAAGAGAGAAAACTTAAATATTTTGGATACATTAAACGTCATGATAATCTAAAGAAAATCGTCTTGGAAGGGTGCATAATGGGAAAAAGAAAGAGAGGAAGACCAAGGCAAAGATGGCTGCAAGACATCGTTGATGATCTGCAAATGGACGCATCAGCAGCAGGACATCTTGCTCACAACCGAGAGGTCTACAGGACTGGTGTTGGGGAGACAAAGTTCCGCGAGGGACATGCAAATGATTGACTGACTGACTGTATGTAATAAATGCTGTTTCAATGTTTTACTGCCACTTTCCACTTCACTGAATGAATTTGTTTTTAAATCACTAAGAAAAACGATCACCAAGAATGAAAACTCAAGGAAAGAGACAATCAAACCAGGATGCATAGAAAGACAAGCAAGAATATATTGTATGCTGCTACTGTTTCTATAATTGTTATAAACAAATGATCAGTGAGAACATAAATTCAGAATTTCATGGATGAAATTTGTGAGGGGGCTCACAATCATCTCCTTCATACATATATAATGTCTGTATCTGTAATTCTGTGTCTTGGTTCAACTGGACCTTCTGTAGTTCACATATAGAAGTGTAGATCTCAGCTGTTTGTGTGGTTTCACTGGGTCAATATTTGTATCTCACATATTTGATGAGATATTTAAGGATGTCTTGTAAAGTTTGGAGCGCCTGGATACATGTACAAAGAGGGGAATTTTCAGTCTTAAACTTTGTATGTATGTGGTTCCAGAGTTGGCTGGTATGCAGTGTCAGAGTTGGCTGGTATGTAGTGTCAGAGTTGGCTGGTATGTGGTTCCAGAGTTGTCTGGTATGTAGTGTCAGAGTTGGCTGGTATGTGGTTCCAGAGTTGTCTGGTATGTAGTGTCAGAGTTGGCTGTTATGTGGTTCCAGAGTTGTCTGGTATGTAGTGTCAGAGTTGGCTGGTATGTAGTGTCAGAGTTGGCTGGTATGTAGTGTCAGAGTTGGCTGGTATGTAGTGTCAGAGTTGGCTGGTATGTAGTGTCAGAGTTGGCTGGTATGTAGTGTCAGAGTTGGCTGGTATGTGGTTCCAGAGTTGTCTGGTATGTAGTGTCAGAGTTGGCTGGTATGTGGTTCCAGAGTTGTCTGGTATGTAGTGTCAGAGTTGGCTGTTATGTGGTTCCAGAGTTGTCTGGTATGTAGTGTCAGAGTTGGCTGGTATGTAGTGTCAGAGTTGGCTGGTATGTAGTGTCAGAGTTGGCTGGTATGTAGTGTCAGAGTTGGCTGGTATGTAGTGTCAGAGTTGGCTGGTATGTAGTGTCAGAGTTGGCTGGTATGTGGTTCCAGAGTTGGCTGGTATGTAGTGTCAGAGTTGGCTGGTATGTGGTTCCAGAGTTGGCTGGTATGTAGTGTCAGAGTTAGCTGGTATGTAGTGTCAGAGTTGGCTGGTATGTGGTGTCAGAGTTGGCTGGTATATGGTGTTAGAGTTGGCTGGTATGTAGTGTCAGAGTTGGCTGATATATGGTGTTAGAGTTGGGTGTGTTCTGTTCTGAGCCAGAAAATGATAATCTGTTCATTTATGTTTAGTTTATCGCTGTCATCACGTGACTGTCATCATGTTTCAGTCATCATGTAGCAGGCATCTTGTGACAGTCATCATGCGGCAGTCATCACATGGCAGTCATCACGTTACAGTCATCACGTGACAGTCATCATGTTTCAGTCATCATGTAGCAGGCATCATGTAGCTGACATCATGCGGCAGTCATCACGTGGCAGTCTCTTGTAGATCTTCGTCATCTTTTTATGTAAAGGTCTAGATTTCAGTGTCTTATTTGGCCAAGATTTACCATGAAACAACAATCATAAAAACACTAAAAAACAACGACATAAAAATATCCAACATAACTCACAGTAATTACAGAAAAGGACTTACCTACAACCAAGTGGCCAACAGGACAGTTGTGTGTCGCCCACTGAACGTTTCTAAGATTTCGGCTGGTTCTAATTTTTTGCATGTTTGTGACATTCCCTGTTGAAACAGACAAGTGTCTAGTGTGTTTATATTTAATATTCTGTTGTATTTTATTGTGAAACAGACAAGTGTCTGGTTTGTTTATATTTAATTCTGTTGTATTTTATTTTGTCATTTAATTTTTTGGAAGCCACTTCATCATTTGTTTTTCTTCAGTTTTGCTTCTTTCTTTTTTGTGTCTTCTTCTTCTTCTTCATTGCTGAGTTCATCTACTAATGAAGACAATGAATTATTATTAGTTGTTACTGGTTTATCTTTCACTTCTGTGTTGGCCTTGACAGATTTTTTGTTACCTGCATCATACACTTGTATCCTTCTATCTACGATTAAACCTGTGCCCATGTATTTTGTTCATTTCTCTGTATAATTGCTTGTAACTTTGTCTGTTTAATTATCTGTACAACTGTCTTCCAGCTGTCTTGTCTACATGTCTGCCCAATTGTCTTGTCTACGTGTCTGTTCATTTGTCTTGTCTATTCACTGATCTGCCTTGTCTGCATTGTTACTAAGCTCTTTGTTCTTCGTAACTTCTCACTCATCACACATGTGTATTTGCACACTCACACAAATGATTCACTCATTCACCACACATGTTGTGTATATTCCCAACCTCACAATTCTTCTTCTTCTTCGTTTGGTTCTACCACCAAGACCGCCACGTGATCCTACTGGATTTACTCCTGTGGTCTTCGATAGGTCCCGTGGTCCTCCTGTGGTCCCTGAAAGAGATCCACGATAGGACCACAAGAGGTTAAGAGTATCGCAGGGCTTTAGCCTGTATTCTTGGTAGGTCTCAGAAGCGGGATTGCGTGACACCGTGGTTTTCGTTGCATCAGTTTAATCTAAAGTCGGACTTTCTCACCGGAAAACCCCGACGTGTTTTGGGATACATGTGTATCCCCTTTGGGTGAGAGGTGGTTGCCCATCCAGTCCAGCGTTGGACTTTCTCACTAGAAACCCTCAGCGTGATTAAGATACGTATATATCCCCGCCGGGTGAGAGGTGGTTGCCTTAATATACTGCCCTGGTCAAGTGTCTCCGACTTCAGCATTTTGTGGTCGTGGCCGCTACCCTTCCTAGTTGTGACCAGGACGGAGCTTTTGTCCAGGAGGACGAATCCTCGCCACTAGTAAGTTTCACCATTGAATTGAGCCAGTTTAGGCATATTATCCCAGTATGGGCGTGTTTAGGACGTGACCGACCTCTAGAGCAGAGGTACCGTGACATGCGTAGCCATCAAGTTTCACCCCTGGTTTAAGCCGGTTTAGGCATATTCCACCAGTATAGGTGTATATCGGACGTAGCCAGCCTTTAGAGCAGAGGTGCCGTGGTATGTGTAGCTCTCGCCGGGAGACCACCGGACATACCGACTAAGCTTCACTTTATCCTTTCCATCGTCTTTTCACATCGGCGCCCAACGGTAATCCTCATTTCTTTTTTCGCATTTTCTTCACTGGCCAGGAGGAGTTTCACTCCACGAAGAATCTCGCCAGAAGTGTCTTAACCTCTGGGTTAAGCCGGTTCAGGCATTTCGCCCGATATGAGTGTTCATGGGACGTGGCCGACCTCCAGACCAGAGGTGCCGTCATTTGACTACTGTTTACTTCACTTAATCCTTTCTTTCACCTTTTTCACAGTGGTGCCGCTCGGCAACACCAACACATCCTTATCAATGAATGTTAGAAAACGAGTCCTAAAATGCTATATTGAACCTATCTTGTTATATGGAAGTGAATCATGGACAATAGGCAGGTCTGCACAAAAATCATTGGAAGCAGCAGAAATGTGGTTTATTAGAAGAATGCTGCGAATCCCCTGCACAGCAAAAATAACTAATGAAGAATGTAGGAGAAGAGCTGGAGAGACAAAAAACCTTGTCAAAAAGATAAGAGAGAGACAATGTACTTTCATAGGACATGCAATGAGAAGAGGGGGCATTGAAAATATTATAACAACAGGAAAAATAGAAGGAAGAAGATCAAGAGGAAGACCAAGAGAAATGATACTGGACAATCTGACGGGATGGTGTGAGAGGAGATCACCAACTGAGCTGATGCCATGCATGAAGGATCGCGTACTCTGGAGAAGCATAATAGCCAACGCCAGTCGGCACGGCACATGATGATGATGATGATGATGATGATGATGCCGCTCGGCAACCCCATTCGCATCTTTCTTCACTGGCCAGGAGGAGCCCCACTCCACGCACGGCAGCTGAAGAATCTCGCCAGCAGCGGTAGATGAGCTACCAAACGTGCCACTCATCTACCCTAAGTATCTGGTTTTCAGGCGCCAGATATTCGCCTTCGCCCCTTCTCCTGTCAGTTTAAACAGTTCTGCCACGAGAAGGCCAGGAGCTGGACTTGACTGTCAGAGGCTATTTGAGACGCACGCCATTGGAGTGGAGATCGTATCCCCCACCCCACCTCCGGCTATAACAGTCCTTAGAACCCCATCATCACACAAATGATTCATTCATTCAGCACACATGTTATGTATATTCCGATATTCACACAAATGATCCACTCATTCACTACACGTGTATATTCACACACTCACACAAATGATCCACTCATTCACCACACATGTATATTCACACATTCACACAAGTGATTCAGTCACTCACTACACCTATATATTCACACACTCACACAAGAGATTCACTTACAGTAGACAATCTCGTAGTCTCCCATGACAACCTGAATGAGCTTGGAGTCCAGAGACCAGTCTACAGTCATGACAAAACTATTACTGCACTGTAACAAATCAAAATACTGAAAACTATTACTACACTGTAACAAACCAAAACATTGAAAACTATTACTACACTGTAACAAACCAAAACATTGAAAACTATTACTACACTGTAACAAACCAAAACATTGAAAACTATTACTACGCTGTAACAAACCAAAACATTGAAAACTATTACTACACTGTAACAAACCAAAACATTGAAAACTATTACTACACTGTAACAAACCAAAACATTGAAAACTATTACTACACTGTAACAAATCAAAACATTGAAAACTATTACTACACTGTAACAAATCAAAACATTGAAAACTATTACTAAACTGTAACAAATCAAAACATTGAAAACTATTACTACATTGCAACAAATCAAAACATTGAAAACTATTACTACACTGTAACAAATCAACTAAAGAAATAGACAAGAAATTAGACTC
The DNA here is from genome assembly GCA_009760885.1 of Achatina immaculata. Taxonomy (NCBI): domain Eukaryota; kingdom Metazoa; phylum Mollusca; class Gastropoda; order Stylommatophora; family Achatinidae; genus Lissachatina; species Lissachatina immaculata. The sequence goes on along the minus strand of CM019696.1, from coordinate 44,195,500 downwards.
TTTTGAAAACAAATGCCTAAGGAAAATACTCGGCATCAAGTGGAACGAATTCAAGAACAATGCAGAGATAAGACAGATGACTGAACAACAACCAGTCTCATGGTTGATCAGGAAAAGGTGATGGACATATGTTGGTCACTTGATGAGAAGAAATGATCAGAGAATCCCAAAACAAGCTATCAAGTGGAACACAACAGGCCAAAGAAAAAGAGGCAGACCGAGTGAAACTCTGAAGAGGACATTGTTAAGAGAGGCCAAATTAACAGGCATAAAATCCTTTGATGAGGTTGAAAGACTCGCCGAAGACAGGAAAAACTGGTGAACTACCTTGCAAGCCCTATGTGACGTTTAACGGCGCGAGAAGGATATAAGAATAAATCTAAATGCCAGGGGAGCTAAACCTCCTTTAATATGAACGGATTATGTCAGGGGAGCTAAATCTCTCTTTATATGAATGGATTATGCCAGGGGAGCTAACCCTCCTTTAATATGAACGGATTATGCCAGGGGAGCTAAACCTCTTTAATATGAACGGATTATGTCAGGAAAGATTCCCTAATCACAACACTTTAATAACCATGTAATCTCCCTCAGACTTTAACAAAGCGTGAAGGAAAAGAAAATCACAACGACGAGTTTTAACAAAAATAAAGGAGCAAAGTTCCAATACTTTTATTTTAGCTTCGTTTCAGGTGAGCAGAAAGTGACAAATAAATACTGACAACTGACAGGCAAGACTGGGAGGTGAGCAGAAGGTGAAAAATAAATACTGAAACTGACAGGTAAGACTAGGAGGTGAGCAGAAAGTGACAAATAAATACTGAAAATGACAGGCAAGACTGGGAGATGAGCAGAAAGTGACAAATAAATACTGAAAATGACAGGCAAGATTGGGAGATGAGCAGAAAGTGACAAATAAATACTGAAACTGACATGCAAGACTGGGAGGTGAGCAGAAAGTGACAAATAAATACTGAAACTGACAGGTAAGACTGGGAGGTGAGCAGAAAGTGACAAATAAATACTGAAACTGACAGGTAAGACTGGGAGGTGAGCAGAAAGTGACAAATAAATACTGAAACTGACAGGTAAGACTGGGAGGTGAGCAGAAAGTGACAAATAAATACTGAAACTGACAGGTAAGACTGGGAAGTGAGCAGAAAGTGACAAATAAATACTGAAAATGACAGGTAAGACTGGGAGGTGAGCAGAAAGTGACATATAAATACTGACAACTAACAGGCAAGACTGGGAGGTGAGCAGAAAGTGACAGGTGAAAGGGTGGACAAGACCTGACAAAACACCAGGTGAGTAAAAGACACTTTGTGGAGTTCAGTAACCACTTCCAGGAACCGAACACTTATACAACAAAGTGACCAGGCGTGACAGCACATGTAACAAAATATTGTTCAAAGGACATTCATTCATTCATTCATTTGCATGTCCCTTGCGGAACTTTGCCTCCCAAACAGCACTCCTGTAGGCCTCTCGGTTGTGAGCAAGATGGCCTGCTGCTGTTGCATCCATTTCCAGATCGTCAACGATGTCTTGCAGCCATCTTCGTTTTGGTCTTCCTCTTTTTCTTTTTCCCATTATGTATCCTTCCAATACGGTCTTCTCTAAATTATCATGACGTTTAATGTGTCCAAAATATTTAAGTTTTCTCTCTTTAATCCTCTTCATTAGCCAGCCTTCTTCAATATTAAGCTCTTGTAGTATAGATATATTTGTTCTTTTTTGTGTCCACGATATTTGGAGAACTCTTCTGTAGCATTTACATTCAAAGGCATTTATGTGTTTCTCAGAGGTTTTGTTAAGTGTCCAGGTCTCACAGGCATATGTTGCTATGTGAAAGATGCATGCCCTTAAAAATCTTATTTTTGTGTGTTTTTGTCTGCTCCTCTCCACAGATTCTTTAGTTGTTCTACTTTCTGAAGAGCGATAGATGTCCTCCTTTTAATTTCCCTCATTGTATCTCCATTATTAGTTAGTAGCGATCCAAGATATTCAAAACTCTCCACTTCTTCCAGTTTTTCCTCATTGATACATATTTCAGTTGCCTTGTTTGTTTGGTCAGTTTATTTCAAAGGACAGGAAATGTTAAAAACAGGATCAAAACTTAGACACTACCAAGAAATCTACAAACATGGACAAATATTTGACCAAGTTATTCAATTCTAAATTAGTGATCTCGTGTTTATGAAAAGAACACTTTTACTTATACTGTTTTCACTGTTTGCCAAAGAGCCCTTAGCTCAAAGAATATGAAGACTCAAGATCAGTCAAAAAAAATGTAAAGAGCAATTAACTAAATATTATATAAAGAGCCATTATTTTGATAAAATTTAAAGAATTCCTTGACCTACATAATGTAAAGCCAGTAGCCTGATAGAGGAGACAGGAAAAGATAACTCTTACCTTGAGAGCTGAAGTCTGAGGTCTGAAGAAGTTAACTCCCTCTGCCTGCACATGGAAGATCTGGATGAGCCCGTCATAGGTTCCCACTGCCAGCTGTTTGCTGTCTGGGGGTGGAGTGTTACAGACGTGAGTCATGACAGCAAAACGGGTATGTATGAAAAACTGACTGATAGGTTCATACAGAAGTGGAGAGTGACAGAACGGGATGAAAACATATCAGTTTGGTGAATAAATAGTGTTGAGTTTCTTTACATGTGTGTGTGAGAGATAATGACAGAGAGAGAGAGAGAGATATGGCGACAGAGAGAAAAAAAGAGAGAGATAGAGATACTGACACAAAGAGAGAGATAGTAACAGAAAGAGATAGATAGCGACAGAGAGAGAGATAGTGAAAGAGAGAGATAGTGACACAGAGAGAGATATAGCGACAGAGAGAGATTGTGACACAAAAAGAGATATGGTGACAGAGAGAGAGAGAGAGATAGTGACACAAAGAGAGATATAGCGACAGAGAGAGAAAGCGACAGAGAGAGATAGTGACATAAAGAGAGAGAGAGATAGTGACATAAAGAGAGAGAGAGAGATAGTGACATAAAGAGAGAGAGAGATAGTGATAGAGAGAGATAGTGATATAAAGAGAGAGAGATAGTGATATAAAGAGAGAGAGATAGTGATATAAAGAAAGAGACAGAGAGAGATAGTGATATAAAGAGAGAGAGAGATAGTGATATAAAGAGAGAGACAGAGAGAGATAGTGATATAAAGACAGAGAGATAGTGATATAAAGAGACAGAGAGATAGTGATATAAAGAGAGAGACAGAGAGAGATAGTGATATAAAGAGAGAGATAGTGATATAAAGAGACAGAGAGATAGTGATATAAAGAGAGAGATAGTGATATAAAGAGACAGAGAGAGATAGTGATAGAGAGAGATAGTGATATAAAGAGAGAGAGAGAGTGATATAAAGAAAGAGAGAGAGAGATAGTGACACAAAGAGAGAGAGATAGTGACATAAAGAGACAGAGGGAGAGATAGTGATATAAAGAGAGAGGGAGAGATAGTGATATAAAGAGAGAGAGATAGTGATATAAAGAGAGAGATAGTGATATAAAGAGAGAGATAGTGATATAAAGAGAGAGAGATAGTGACATAAAGAGAGAGATAGTGATATAAAGAGAGAGAGATAGTGATATAAAGAGAGATAGTGACATAAAGAGAGAGAGATAGTGATATAAAGAGACGGTCTTCTCTAAATTATCATGACGTTTAATGTGTCCAAAATATTTAAGTTTTCTCTCTAATCCTCTTCATTAGCCAGCCTTCTTCAATATTAAGCTCTTGTAGTATAGATATTTGTTCTTTTTTGTGTCCACGATATTTGGAGAACTCTTCTGTAGCATTTACATTCAAAGGCATTTATGTGTTTCTCAGAGGTTTTGTTAAGTGTCCAGGTCTCACAGGCATATGTTGCTATGTGAAAGATGCATGCCCTTAAAAATTATTTTTGTGTTTTTGTCTGCTCCTCTCCACAGATTCTTTAGTTGTTCTACTTTCTGAAGAGCGATAGATGTCCTCCTTTTAATTTCCCTCATTGTATCTCCATTATTAGTTAGTAGCGATCCAAGATATTCAAAACTCTCCACTTCTTCCAGTTTTTCCTCATTGATACATATTTCAGTTGCCTTGTTTGGTCAGTTTATTTCAAAGGACAGGAAATGTTAAAAACAGGATCAAAACTTAGACACTACCAAGAAATCTACAAACATGGACAAATATTTGACCAAGTTATTCAATTCTAAATTAGTGATCTCGTGTTTATGAAAAGAACACTTTTACTTATACTGTTTTCACTGTTTGCCAAAGAGCCCTTAGCTCAAAGAATATGAAGACTCAAGATCAGTCAAAAAAAATGTAAAGAGCAATTAACTAAATATTATATAAAGAGCCATTATTTTGATAAAATTTAAAGAATTCCTTGACCTACATAATGTAAAGCCAGTAGCCTGATAGAGGAGACAGGAAAAGATAACTCTTACCTTGAGAGCTGAAGTCTGAGGTCTGAAGAAGTTAACTCCCTCTGCCTGCACATGGAAGATCTGGATGAGCCCGTCATAGGTTCCCACTGCCAGCTGTTTGCTGTCTGGGGGTGGAGTGTTACAGACGTGAGTCATGACAGCAAAACGGGTATGTATGAAAAACTGACTGATAGGTTCATACAGAAGTGGAGAGTGACAGAACGGGATGAAAACATATCAGTTTGGTGAATAAATAGTGTTGAGTTTCTTTACATGTGTGTGTGTGAGAGATAATGACAGAGAGAGAGAGAGAGAGATATGGCGACAGAGAGAAAAAAAGAGAGAGATAGAGATACTGACACAAAGAGAGAGATAGTAACAGAAAGAGATAGATAGCGACAGAGAGAGAGATAGTGAAAGAGAGAGATAGTGACACAGAGAGAGATATAGCGACAGAGAGAGATTGTGACACAAAAAGAGATATGGTGACAGAGAGAGAGAGAGAGATAGTGACACAAAGAGAGATATAGCGACAGAGAGAGAAAGCGACAGAGAGAGATAGTGACATAAAGAGAGAGAGAGAGATAGTGACATAAAGAGAGAGAGAGAGATAGTGACATAAAGAGAGAGAGAGATAGTGATAGAGAGAGATAGTGATATAAAGAGAGAGAGAGATAGTGATATAAAGAGAGAGAGATAGTGATATAAAGAAAGAGACAGAGAGAGATAGTGATATAAAGAGAGAGAGAGATAGTGATATAAAGAGAGAGACAGAGAGAGATAGTGATATAAAGACAGAGAGATAGTGATATAAAGAGACAGAGAGATAGTGATATAAAGAGAGAGACAGAGAGAGATAGTGATATAAAGAGAGAGATAGTGATATAAAGAGACAGAGAGATAGTGATATAAAGAGAGAGATAGTGATATAAAGAGACAGAGAGAGATAGTGATAGAGAGAGATAGTGATATAAAGAGAGAGAGAGAGTGATATAAAGAAAGAGAGAGAGAGATAGTGACACAAAGAGAGAGAGATAGTGACATAAAGAGACAGAGGGAGAGATAGTGATATAAAGAGAGAGGGAGAGATAGTGATATAAAGAGAGAGAGATAGTGATATAAAGAGAGAGATAGTGATATAAAGAGAGAGATAGTGATATAAAGAGAGAGAGATAGTGACATAAAGAGAGAGATAGTGATATAAAGAGAGAGAGATAGTGATATAAAGAGAGAGATAGTGACATAAAGAGAGAGAGATAGTGATATAAAGAGACAGACAGAGAGAGATAGTGACATAAAGAGAGAGAGAGAGATAGTGATATAAAGAGAAAGAGATAGTGACATAAAGAGAGAGAGATAGTGATATAAAGAGAGAGAGATAGTGATATAAAGAGAGAGATAGTGATATAAAGAGAGAGAGATAGTGACATAAAGAGAGAGAGATAGTGATATAAAGAGAGAGACAGTGATATAAAGAGAGAGATATAGTGATATAAAGAGAGAGACAGAGAGAGATAGTGATATAAAGAGACAGAGAGAGATAGTGACATAAAGAGAGAGAGATACTGATATAAAGAGAGAGACAGAGAGAGATAGTGATATAAAGAGAGAGAGATAGTGACATAAAGAAAGAGACAGAGAGAGATAGTGACATAAAGAGAGAGAGAGATAGTGACATAAAGAAAGAGACAGAGAGAGACAGTGACATAAAGAGAGAGAGAGAGATAGTGACATAAAGAAAGAGACAGAGAGAGTGACACAAAGAGAGAGATAGAGAGAGTGACACAAAGAGAGAGATAACGACAGAAAGAGATAGTGAAAGAGAGAGATAGAGAGAGTGACACAAAGAGAGAGATAGAGAGAGTGACACAAAGAGAGAGATAATGACAGAAAGAGATAGTGAAAGAGAGAGATAGAGAGAGTGACACAAAGAGAGAGATAACGACAGAAAGAGATAGTGAAAGAGAGAGATAGAGAGAGTGACACAAAGAGAGAGATAGCGACAGAGAGAGATAGAAAAAAAAGAGAGAGATAGAGAGAGATAGTGACACAAAAGAGATATAGTGACAGAGAGAGATAGTGAAAGAGAGAGATAGAGAGAGGTAGTGACACAAAGAGAAATATAGCGACAGAGAGAGATAGAAAAAAAGAGAGAGATAGAGAGAGATAGTGACATAAAGAGAGAGATATTGACACAAAGAGAGAGATAGTGACACAATGAGAGAGATAGTGACACAAAGAGAGAGATAGTGACACAAAGAGAGATAGTGACACAAAGAGAGAGATAGTGACACAAAGAGAGAGATAATGACACAAAGAGAGAGATACTGACACAAAGAGAGAGATAGTGACACAAAGAGAGATACTGACACAACGAGAGAGATAGTGACACAAGAGAAAGACAGTGACACAAAGAGGGAGATAGAGAGAAATAGTGACAAAGAGAGAGATAGTGACAGAGAGATAGTGAAAGAGAGAGATAGTGACACAAAGAGAGAGATACTGACAGAGAGATAGTGAGAGAGAGACAGAGAGATAATGACAGAGATAGTGACAAAGAGAGAGATAGTGACAAAGAGAGATACAGTGAATGAAGGAATGAATGAATGAATTTAATAATCTTTACTTTTAAATAAAAAAAGAGAGATAGTGACAAAGAGAGAGATAGTGACAAAGAGAGAGATAGTGACAAAAAGATAATAATGATAGAGAGAGAGACAGTGAGAGAGAGAGACAGAGAGAAATAATGACAGAGATAGTGAGAGAGATAGTGACATAGAGAATGCAAGAGAGAGAGATAGAGTGCGAGAAAGAGAGAGAGAGAGAGAGAGAGAGAGAGAGAGAACAACTCTGTCTGCTTTCTATTTAAATAATTTAATGTAACTACAACTGAGAAAAAAAAGTGGATTTTACTGTGTGGTCTGTAAATGTTACTGCTACAATTTTCCCATCAATGTTGCTGTTACAACCTTCCCGTCAATGTTGTTGTTAAAACTTCCCATCAATGTTGCTGTTACAACCTTCCCGTCAATGTTGTTGTTACAACCTTCTCATCGACATTGCTGTTACAACCTTCCCGTCAATGTTGTTATTACAACCTTCTCATCGACATTGCTGTTACAACCTTCCCATCAATGTTGCTGTTACAACCTTCACATCAATGTTGCTGTTACAACCTTCACATCAATGTTGCTGTTACAACCTTCCCATCAATGTTGCTGTTACAACCTTCCCATCAATGTTGCTGTTACAACCTTCACATCATTGTTGCTGTTACAACCTTCCCATAAATGTTGCTACTACAACCTTCCCATCAATGTTGTCATTACAACCTTCCCGTCAATGTTGTTGTTACAACCTTCCCATCAATGTTGTCATTACAATCTTCCCATCAATGTTGTCATTACAACCTTCCCATTAGTGTTGTCCTTACAATCTTGCATTCAATGTTGCTGCTAAAAGAAGAATAACTGATACTCTATTTAGGAAAAAAGGAGAATAATCCTACCTGGTGAAGAAAGAAGAATAACTGATATCTTACCTGGAGAAGAAAGAAGAATAACTGATATCTTACCTGCTGAAGAAAGAAGAATAACTGATATCTTACCTGGGGAAGAAAGAAGAATAACTGATATCCTACCTGGTTAAGAAAGAAGAATAACTGATATCCTACCTGGTGAAGAAAGAAGAATAACTGATATCCTACCTGGTGAAGAAAGAAGAATAACTGATATCTTACCTGGGGAAAAAAGAAGAATAACTGATATCCTACCTGGGGAAAAAAGAAGAATAACTGATATCCTACCTGGGGAAAAAAGAAGAATAACTGATATCCTACCTGGGGAAAAAAGAAGAATAACTGATATCCTACCTGGTGAAGAAAGAAGAATAACTGATATCTTACCTGGTGAAGAAAGAAGAATAACTGATATCTTACCTGGGGAAAAAAGAAGAATAACTGATATCCTACCTGGGGAAAAAAGAAGAATAACTGATATCTTACCTGGGGAAAAAAGAAGAATAACTGATATCTTACCTGGGGAAAAAAGAAGAATAACTGATATCCTACCTGGGGAAAAAAGAAGAATAACTGATATCCTACCTGGTGAAGAAAGAAGAATAACTGATATCCTACCTGGTGAAGAAAGAAGAATAACTGATATCTTACCTGGGGAAGAAAGAAGAATAACTGATATCTTACCTGGGGAAGAAAGAAGAATAACTGATATCTTACCTGGGGAAAAGCTGAGGGCATTTATTTGGACTATGCCTGTAACCAGCGTGGTAAGATGGCTGCCATTCTGAGAGCTGAGCACCAGAACTTTTCCAGAAGTTGTCCCGAGAGTGATGAGACAACCTTTGGGATCAATGGCCATACTCGTGCATGGACTCTATAACAGTTTTGGTAAAATCAAGAAAATAATGGTCTGATAAATTAGAATCTTACTTAGCATTGATCAGTTCAGAGAAATGATACAATAAACACACACATGAGATATCTGCAGCTAGCAGAACTCATGAGACATGAAAGAAAATCACAGGGAATCAAACTAATAAGAGAGAAAATCACAGGGAATAAAACTAATAAGAGAGAAAGATCACAGGGAATGAAACTAATAAGAGAGTAAATCACAGGGAATCAAACTAATACGAGAGAAAAATCACAGGGAATGAAACTAATAAGAGAGAAAATCACAGGGAATCAAACTAGCATGAGAGAAAAACCACAGGGAATCAAACTAACATGAAAGAAAGCCTCAGGGAATCAAATTAATGTGAGAGAAAACCACAGAAAATCAAACTGACTTGAAAGAAAACTACAGGGAATAAAATTAACAAGAGAGAAAACCACAGGGAATCAAACAATTATTAAATAAAACTGAACAAAGTTAGAGAGAAATGTTTGCGAGTTCAACCTCTAGTGTAGAAAGATGTTTTAAAATCTAACTGAGGCGCTCCAAGAATTGAAGGAAACTTGGAACAAAATTTCTAGGAAAAGTATATCAACCACCACAAGCATTGATGACAGACTGAAGAATGGATGACAGACTGAAGACTGGATGACAGAATGAAGAATGGATGACAGACTGAAGCATTGATGACAGACTGAAGAATGGATGACAGACTGAAGCATTGATGACAGACTGAAGAATGGATGACAGACCAAAGCATGGATGACTGACTGAAGCACTGATGACAGACTGAAGAATGGATGACAGACCAAAGCATGGATGACAGACTGAAGCAATGATGACAGACTGAAGAATGGATGACAGACTGAAGCATTAATGACAGACCAAAGCATGGATGACTGACTAAAACATTGATGACAGACTGCAGAATGGATGACAGACCAAAGCATGGATGACAGACTGAAGCATTGATGACAGACTGAAGAAAGGATGACAGACCGAAGCATGGATGACAGACTGAAGCATTGATGACAGACTGAAGAATGGATGACAGACTGAAGCATGGATGACAGACTGAAGCATTAATGACAGACCAAAGCATGGATGACTGACTAAAACATTGATGACAGACTGCAGAATGGATGACAGACTGAAGAATGGATGACAGACTGAAGCATTGATGACAGACTGAAGCATTAATGACAGACTGAAGCATTAATGACAGACTGAAGAATGGATGACAGACTGGAGCATGGATGACAGACTGAAGCATTAATGACAGGCTGAAGCAGAGAACACAGAAAGATGCATTAATGATGGAATAAAAGTATAGATAACAGACTGAAGCAATAATGACAGATTGAAGTATTGATGACAGACTGAAGCATTAATGACAAACTGAATTATTGATGACAGGTTTAAGCATGTATAACAGACTGATATAGTAATGACAGACTGATATAATAATGACAGACTGAAGTAGAGATGACATGCTGAAGCATTGATGACAACTGATGCAATGATTATAGACTCAAGCATGGACGACAGGCTTAAACATGGATGACAGACTCAAGCATTGATAACAGGTTGAAACACAGACTTAAGCATGGATAACAGACTCAAGCATTGATGACAGGTTGAAACACTGATGACAGACTTAATCATGGATAACAGACTCAAGCATAGATGACAGGTTGAAACATTGATAACAGGCTTAAACATGGATAACAGACTCAAGCATGGATGACAGACTGAAGCACTGATGACATGAGAGACTGAAGAATTGATGACAGGGTGAAACATTGATGACAGACTGAAGCATTGATGACAGGTTGAAACATTGATAACAGGCTTAAGCATGGATAACAGACAAAAAATTAAAACGTTGTCAGACAACACATACATATTTATGCATTGACAAACAACACCAACACACTACATTTCCAGACAACATTGACAAACCTCAACATTTCTAGACAAACCTCTACATTGTCAGACAACACTGACAGACCTCTACTTCACTACACAACACCAACAAACCTCTACTTTGCCACATAACACAGATAAACCTCTGGAGTGCTAGACAAAACCGGCAAATCTCAACAGTGCCAGACAACTCTGACAAACCTCTATCGTGTTACACAACACAGATAAACCTCTATATTACTAGACAACACCAGTAAATCTCTACATTGCCACACAAAACTGGCAAACCTCTACAATACCACACAACACCAACAGACCTCTAATTTGCCACACAACACAATAAACCTCTACATTGCTAGACAAACTGGCAAATCACAAAATTGCCAGACAACACTGAAAAACCTCTACAATACCACACAATACCAACAAACCTCTAATTTGCCATACAACACAATAAACCTCTACATTGCTAGACAAACTGGCAAACCACAAAACTGCCAGACAACACTGACAAACCTCTACATTGAAACACAACAAAAACAAACCTCTGCCTTGCTAGTCAACACCGGCAAACCTAAACAGTGCCAAAAAAACTAACAACTTCTAAATTGCAGCACAACAACAACAAACCTCTACATTGCTAGAAAACATAAACAAACCTCTACGTTGCTAGATAACACTGATAAACCTCAATATTGCCAGAAAAAACTGACAAGCCTGAACATTGTCAGACAACACTGACAAACCTCTACCTTGCCAAACAACACTGACAAATCCCACCATTGCCAGACAATACTTACAAATCCCAACATTGCCAGACAATACTTACAAATCCCAATATTGCCAGACAATACTTACAAATCCCAACATTGCCAGACAATACTTACAAATCCCAACATTGCCAGACAATACTTACAAATCCCAACATTGCCAGACAATACTTACAAATCCCAACATTGCCAGACAATACTTACAAACCTCTACATTGCCAGACAATACTTACAAACCTCTACATTGCCAGACAATACTTACAAACCTCTACATTGCCAGACAATACTTACAAACCTCTACATTGCCAGACAATACTTACAAACCTCTACATTGCCAGACAATACTTACAAATCCCAACATTGCCAGACAATACTTACAAATCCCAACATTGCCAGACAATACTTACAAACCTCTACATTGCCAGACAATACTTACAAACCTCTACATTGCCAGACAATACTTACAAATCCCAACATTGCCAGACAATACTTACAAACCTCTACATTGCCAGACAATACTTACAAATCCCAACATTGCCAGACAACACTGACAAGCCTCTACATTGACAAACAACACTGACAAACCTCTACATTGCCAGACAACACTGACAAACCTCTATATTGCAGGACAACACTAACAAACCTCAATGTTGACTTTCCACACTGGTGTATGTGAGATTGCGGACCACTTGATGACCATCTGGTCATGACCTGCGGACACGAATGTCTCTTCCACTGGATGGCTCTCCAGTGCCCACAGCTCCTCCACATGGCCCTAAATGGCACAGCAAAGAGTAAAACACAAACAAAGGTAAAATAGACAAACAGTGACAGAGAGACAAAAGTAAAACAGACAACCCAATGACAGACACAGATAAAGGCAAAATAGACAAACAGTGACAGAGAGACAAAAGTAAAACAGACAATCCAGTGACAGACACAGACAATCAATAAAAGTGACAAACAAATCCTCTCAACAAAGTCTGGAAAATGTCAAACATCCACAAATAAATAGAGAAAATTTCTGTACTTGTAGCTGTGACTGGTATCATTATTCTAGTAGCTGTGACTGCTATCATTATTCTAGTAGCTGTGACTGCTAGCATTATTCTAGTAGCTGTGACTGGTATCATTATTTTAGTAGCTGTGACTGCTATCATTATTCTAGTAGCTGTGACTGCTAGCATTATTCTAGTAGCTGTGACTGGTATCATTATTCTAGTAGCTGTGACTGCTATCATTATTCTTGTAGCTGTGACTGCTATCATTATTCTAGTAGCTGTGACTGCTATCATTATTCTAGTAGCTGTGACTGCTATCATTATTCTAGTAGCTATGACTGCTATCATTATTCTAGTAGCTGTGACTGCTATCATTATTCTAGAAGCTGTGACTGCTATCATTATTCTAGTAGCTGTGACTGCTATCATTATTCTAGTAGCTGTGACTGCTATCATTATTCTAGTAACTGTGACTGCTACCATTGTTCTAGTGGCTGTGACTGCTATCATTGTTCTAGTAGCTATGACTGCTGTAATTGTTCTGGTGGCTGTGACTGATATCATTGTTCTCGTAATTGTGACTGCTATAATTGTTCTAGTGGTTGTGACTGCTATCATTGTTCTAGTGGCTGTGACTGCTATTATTGTTCTCGTAGTTGTGACTGCTATCATTGTTCTAGTGGCTGTGACTGCTATTATTGTTCTCGTAGCTGTAACTGCTATTATTGTTCTCGTAGTTGTGACTGCTATCATTGTTCTAGTAGCTGTAACTGCTATTATTGTTCTCGTAGTTGTGACTGCTATCATTGTTCTCGTAGTTGTGACTGCTATCATTGTTCTAGTAGCTGTAACTGCTATCATTGTTCTAGTAGCTGTAACTGCTATCATTGTTCTAGTAGCTGTAACTGCTATCATTGTTCTAGTAGCTGTAACTGCTATCATTGTTCTAGTAGCTGTAACTGCTATCATTGTTCTAGTAGCTGTAACTGCTATCATTGTTCTAGTATCTCTGGCTAATGCTGACCTGACCCAATTGATGTGTTATAGTCACATTTTAGAGTAACTGAATCTGTGTGCTTGTAGTCTGTGTACCTGTCTGTCTGCTTTTCTGGTGTCTGCTTCTCTGATTCATTTCTCTGTTCTCTTTTTCGAGCAGTCCCCTCTCTTTTTTATGTGTTTGTAGTATAGTTTCCCTAAATAAGTTGTTTATGCTAACACTTGTATGTTAACACTTCCTGTTCTTGATATTCGGCTGGCGGCACGGCACATCATGATGATGATGATGATGATGCCATTTTATAGAATCGTCATTTCTCACTAAACTAACATTCATGAACATATTTTATTAACTTAGTACTCACTCACACACAAGCATATGCTACCGCACACATGCACGTGCATTCACCGTACACATACATCACACAGACATACACACAAATACACACACACACATGGTTGCAAGCACACTCACACATGTACACAAACTCACATACGAATCTACATCAGGACAGATATAAACGTTGGTGATATTCACCTGAATAATGAACTTGAACTTGAGTTGTAAACTGCCCTCCAGAACTTTGTTTTTTGTGGTACCTACATAAATCGATCCGTCCAGGCCTCCCGCGTTGATTGGCACGATCGTTCTCACGTGACCTGCGCTCTGAGGCAGCTGGAGATTTTTATATTGGGAAGGGGGGGGGGGAAGAAAAGGGAGAGAAATAAATCGGTCAAAGGGAGATCACAAATAAAAACCCCATTGTACTCTAATGATTATTTATTTAACTGGGTTATCTGCATTGCAACGTCAGGGACGCTTTCTCGACAGATCATGGAAAGATAGTGCCACATACATAATTGATGTCATGTACAGAACTACTGTCACATACATAAATGCTGCCACATACAGAATTTCTGTCACATATAAACATTTCAAGGACATATTCTCTATTTTGACAGTGCAGATGATGATGAGCAACAGGATAGTGATGAGAGACAACCTGTAAATGTCGTTTCTCCGAACTGACAGCAAGTTATCCTCTAGAAGCTGGGCGGTTGCTTGCGCTGCCGGTGTGTGTGGTTCAATAACTCTTGCTATTTTCCTTTTTCTCGCATCAAAACTGTCTCATCTTCTTCTACTACGACTACCACTACTACTACTACTACTACTACTACTACTACTACTACTACTACTGCTGCTACCACAACTACCACCATCACCACACTCCTAATTTTAGTCCTTCAATCCTGGTACAAACATCAAAGAGAATGTCCATGTTCTTTGAGCTATCTTTAAGGTGTTTATTTAACAAGTTTTTTAAAATTGAATTCTTTCCAATAAATCCACAAACCAGACACTTCTTTAACCAAATTCATGTGATTAAAAAAAAATCTTAAAAGTAATACAAGTTGTAAATTTTCTGCAGGTAATCTGACTTTACTACACCTGACCCAATCAATTACTTTTTATTCAGTTCCTTGGGGAGGTCTCGTGTGTGAGTACAGGTTATTACTTAGAGGGCAGTTGTAATGTATAGCAGAATATGTCCAAATATATGAGACATAAGTCGAAGAGACTGCTCTGGCAATATTTTGGGACGCACAGCCAGATGTTATCTTTGGTATGTGAAGTTACACCACGGATGTAACATAATGATTAGCTTGAAGGTTTCTACTAGAGTATGGTCAAAGAAAGGTGACTCGTGTTATTCTTTTGAATGAAATGAAATTACTATTATTAATTAGTTCCCTTGTTCAGCCGGGAAAAGTCTGCATGTACCAGGTGTGTAAGCTTGTGTTTTTTCTAGAAGGTTCAGCGTAGTTAGTTATGTAACTGTAGAACTAGTGATTGTCAGTGTAGTTAGTAATGTAATAGTTAAACTAGTGATTGTCAGCGTAGTTAGTAATTTAACTGTAGAACTAGTGATTGTCAGTGTAGTTAGAATGTTTGTGATTTAGAGTAGTTTGGTTTGAACTAGTGTGCTAATTCATTTAGTATCCTCTGACGGCTATATTTTTGGAAGATGTAAGTCGTCTGATTTTCTGGTTATTGTATGCTGATCAGTTTGAGTTATAACATCGCACATGTTTACTAACATGAATTCATCAGCCACCATCATCAACATGTGGCGTTAAATAAATGTATTTGTGTGACCGGCAAATGACTCTTTGAGTCGATTGAATTAGCGTTATGGTTGGAAGAATCTTGGGTTGCAAGTTGAGAATCACAGGACGAGTTATGTACGAGCGGCCCACAAGTCTGAAGTACCATGGAGTAGCGATGACGAGCGGCCTACAAGTCTGAAGTACCATTGAGTAGCGATGACGAGCGGCCCACAAGTCTGAAGTACCATGGAGTAGCTATGATGAGCGGCCCACAAGTTTGAAGTGCCATAGAGTAGCGATGATGAGCAGCCCACAAGTCTGAAGTACAATGGAGTAGCGATGACGAGCAGCCCACAAGTCTGAAGTACCATGGAGTAGCTATAATGAGCGGCCCACAAGTTTGAAGTGCCATAGAGTAGCGATGATGAGCAGCCCACAAGTCTGAAGTACCATGGAGAAGCTATGATGAGCGGCCCACAAGTATGAAGTATCATGGAGTAGTGATGATGAGCGGCCCACAAGTCTGAAGTACCATGGAGTAGCTATGATGAGCTGCCCACAAGTATGAAGTACCATGGAGTAGTGATGATGAGCGGCCCACAAGTCTAAAGTACCATGGAGTAGTGATCACTGGATATTTATTAATAATAGACATAGCGAAAAACGTAAATATTTTTATAAATGGCAGTAGCAGCAGGCCAAAGAAAAGAGGCAGACCGCGTGAAACTCTGAAGAGGACATTGTTAAGAGAGGCCAAATTAACAGGCATAACATCCTTTGATGAGGTTGAAAGACTCGCCGAAGACATGAAAAATTGGCGAACTTCCTTGCGAGCCCTATGTGACGTTTAACGGCACGGGAAGGATATAGGATATAAGATAAGTAGTAGCAGAGTAGTAGTAATAGTAGTGGTAATATTAATAGTAGTAGTATCAGTAGTAGTAGTAGTAGTAGTAGTAGTAGTAGTAATAGTAGTGGTAGCAGTATCAGCTGTAGTAATAGTAATAGTATTAGTAGTAATAGCAGCAGCAGCAGTAGTAGCAATAATAGTAGTAGTAGTAGTAGTAGTAGTAGTAGTAGTAGTAGTAGTAGTAGTAGTAGTAGTAGTAGTAGTAAAAGAAGAAGAAGAAGAGTAAAAGAAGAAGAAGAAGAACTTACAGTTCTTTCTTTCACAAGCGAGTAGTTGTTAACAGAGTCCCAGGCCTTGATCACATTTCCGCCTCCAGAGAGAAGAGTTCCGTCTCCCAGCATGCACAGCGTTGACACACTTTTCTGTTGAACAGAAAGTAACATTTTACAGAAAGAATTAAGACTAAACTGAATATAACACATACTTTAATGTTTGTTTATTTTAATGCTTGTTTACTCTGATCTCCACAGAAATTTGAGTAGATGGCTGATATGTGGTGTATACAGCAAAACTGTATTTATTATCTTATCTTTATGTTGTCTCTAAGGATATAAACTGTCACGTGTTCTGTGTTTTCCTGGAATATTTCTCCTCTTCTGGAGCTTTCTAAGATGACATTCACCTTCAGAAAAACCGCCCCATATATCTTTTCATGCATTTCAGTAAAACCTCCAGACACATCTTCTCCCACATTCAGTAAAAATCTCCTCTCACGATCTTCTCCCACGTTCAGTAAAAATCTCCCCACACGATCTTCTCTCACATTCAGTAAAATCTCCCCCCCCCCACGATCTTCTCTCATATTCAGTAAAATCTCCCTTCCACCCCTCCCCCCCCCCCCGACGATCTTCTCTCATCTTCAGTAAAGTCTCCCCCCCCCCCCACGATCTTCTCTCACCTTCAGTAAAATCTCCCCAGACATCTTATCTCACATTCAGTAAAATCTCCCCATATATCTTCTCGAATATTCAGTAAAAAATCTCCCCACACATCTTTTCTCCCATTCATAAAACCTCCCCACACATCTTCTCTCCCATTCGTAAAATCTCCCCATACATCTTCTCTCACATTCAGTTTTTAAAAAACCGATTTACAGTAGAAAATGTAATCATCCAAGAATCAAGAAGCCGACTAAAGTTGTAGAGAAAAAAAACATTTTAGACAATGTTCAGGAAAGAGTAAATTCTGGCCTGAGTTCTTGTCAATGTGACAGTGCAGCCATTTATTCTAAACTACATTTTATATATTTAGAATAACGTCTGTTGTCTGCAGTTTTACTTTTTCACTTCTTGTATTTGTTGCGTTGTCTTAATTGCTGCTTTTTTTTTAAATGAGTAAACTGAGGATAAAATCTCAAAGTTTTGCCTTGTTGATAAACACATTTCATTTCTATCATGTCCTACATTTTACGCCTTATAAATAAGTAAGTGCTGACTCGTGGCGTCTTAAAGTCTCTTACTTCAAGAGTTTTTGTAAACAGATTGTGATAGACATTATCTATTTGACTTATCTTATATCCTATATCCTTCCCGTGCCGTTAAACGTCACATAGGGCTCGCAAGGTAGTTCGCCAATTTTTCATGTCTTCGGCGAGTTTTTCAACCTCATAAAGGGATTTTATGCCTGTTAATTTGGCCTCTCTTAACAATGTCCTCTTCAGAGTTTCACGCGGTTTGCTTCTTTTTCTCTGGCCTGTTGTGTTCCACTTGATAGCTTGTTATGAGATTCTCTGATCATTTCTTCTCATCAAGTGACCAACATATGTCATCTCCTTTTCCTGATCACCCATGAGACTGGTTGTTGTTCAGTCATCTGTCTTATCTCTGCATTGTTCTTGAATTCGTTCCACTTGATGCCGAGTATTTTACTTAGGCATTTGTTTTCAAAAGACTCTAATTTATTGTCTATTTCTTTAGTTGTTTTCCAGCTTTCGCGTGCGTAAATGAGGGTGGATATTACATTTGAATTGAATAGTCTTAACTTGGTTTTTGTGCTTATAACTTTTGAATTCCATATGTTCCCAAGATTCTTGAAGATCGATGCTGCTTTTGCAATTCTAATTCTAACTTCCTTTCTGGTGTCACCATCCTGGTCTATGTAGCTGCCAAGGTATGTAAATTGATTGACTTCTTCAATATATGTCCCTTCTACGTGTATTTTTCCATTTTGATTAATGGGAACTTTCATTATTTTTATTTTCTCCTTGTTAATTTCAAGTCCTATTTTGCTAGCCAGTGAAGACAGGTTATCTGTTTTTTCTTGCATGGAATTCACATTGTTACTGATAAGAGTTATGTCATCAGCAAAATCAAGATCTTCTAGTTGGGTCCCATTTACCCAGTCAATACCTGTGTTACCTGTTAAGCATTTTGTTCATTATGAAGTCTATTGTAATTCCAAAAAGCAAAGGAGTCAGTATATATCCTTGTTTCACACCTGTTTCAATATGGAACCATTCACTCATCCCTTCTTCTGTTTTGACTGTGCAAACATATCCATTGTTGAAGTCCTTAATGATGTTGACAATTTTAGATACTATTTCATATAGACTTTAAATTCTCCATAATGAATCTCTGTGTATGCTATCAAATGCCTTTTTAAAGTCTATGAAGTTCAGGGTTAATGGTTTCTGCTTTTCAATATATTCTTCAAGTATTATTCTTAGAGTAAAGATCTGGTCGAGACAGCTTCTCCCTTTTCGAAATCCTGCTTGTTCTTCTCTCATTGCAGTATCCACTATATCTTTAAGTCTGTTCATAATGACCTTGCAAAATACTTAGTTGTGGGGCTGGTAAGTCGGTTTCAAGATTTAACTATTCTTTTTTGTGTGGTCGATTAAGTATTTCTTCGATATGTTCAGCCCATTTTTTCTTTTGGTCTTTATTTGATGTTAATAGGGTTCCAGTTTTGCTAAGGATTGATCTTTCTTTAGATGTAATAGTACCTGTTAGCCTCTTTTGTATGTTATATAAAGTTTTGCATCTTTTTTTTTTTTGCTGCTTTCTCTGTCTCTTTCGCCATATTGTCCATGTATTCTCTTTTATCCCTTCTAGCTGAACTTTCTACTTTCTTGTCTATTTCTTTGTATGTTGCTTTTGCCATATCTTTTCGAAGATCTGTTTTTACATTCAACATGTCTGCTCGTCTTTCATGTATGTACTTCCATGTGTTTTCTGATATTCATGCTTTTCTATTTGGTTTTTTTCAGTCCAACGCTTGCTTTTGCTGCTGTGATTATGGCTGTGCTGTAAGAAATCCATAATTCATCTATACCTGTCTCCTTTACTTCACTGGGTGTTGTGGAATGATTGGCAAGTTCCTGATTGAAATTAATGTTAGTATTCTCTTCTTGTAGGCTGTGGCTGTTTATCTTTCTGTGTACTGATTTCTTGTGTTGGCTTTTCAGATTTAGTTTTATTTTCCCTATGCACAGGTTGCGATCATTGTTAACATCTGCACCCCTATATGACCTTACATCTATCAGAGATGTTCTGTATTGCTTTCTAATACACAAATTATCTAACTGATTTCTAGTTCTATCATCTGGAGATATCCACGTTGCTTTATGTATTTCTTTGTGTGGGAATATTGCGCCTCCAATGACCATGCCTTCTGTTAGACATATTTCAATTAATATTTCTCCGTTCTGATTAACCACGTCAATTCCTTCTTTCCTCATCACTTTCTCAACGTCGGTGTTATCTTTCCCTACCTTAGCATTGAAGTCCCCCATAGCACTTCCGGACTTCCGGTGTGACGTGCAAGATGGCGGACGTTTTTTTAACCTTCTCGCCGGCATGCAGAAATCAGCGGAATTCCGCTTGATCTGTCACACATCATGTACCGGGAGTTGGGCATAAGGCTAACAACCTTATCCTGGGACCTATCTAGAGGCGACTCCAGATGGGAAAAAAAGATATCGTTATGGAAACTCGCAGAGAAACCAACCGAGCATCAGGGATGCCAACTCCGAAGAGCTCATTCGTCGGCCCCAAACATGTGACAATGATTGGATTATGGAATGTGAGAACGATGGCAGCACCAACAAAAACTATTCAGGTCGTCAAAGAAATGGAGAGATACCATCTAGACATAGTGGGCATTAGTGAAATGCGATGGCCAGAAGCAGGTAAAAGATCGGCTGAAAACGGTAAGTTAATAATACATTCAGGCAGAAACGACGGTAAACATCGAGATGTGGTAGGTATTATTATGCCAAAATGTAGCAGCAAAGTGCCTTGTATAATGGGAACCAGTGAACAGACGTATAATAAGAGCATGATACAACCTAAGACACGGAAGAATGACAATCATACAGTGTTATGCACCCATGAACGATGCAAATGATGAGGTGAAAGACGGCTTTTATCACCAATTGCAACAAATCATCAACAAAGTCCATAAACACGACATCTATTTGACTGACTCACCAAAAACCAAAGTACTTGCTAGATTATTTACATAAAGCCAACGTATTTGCTAGATAATCCACAAAAAGCTAAGTACTTGCCAGTTAACCAGCCGAAAAAGAAAGTTTCTGCCATTTGACCCGCTAAAAGCCGAACTAGTTGGCAGATAGCCTACTAAGAGCTACACACTTTACCTTGTGAGCAGTCCTGGTGTGTGCTGACACATTCCCGTTGACAGCAAACACGTTGTTGTTGTCACGTGACCACACCAAGATAGCCCCTGAGGAATCCCCTGTAATGACGTCACCATTCGGGGCAAAACAGACCGAGGTCACGAACTTAGGGACTTGACCCTGACAGGGAAGATTAAAAATATTATAAACAATTAGGAGGAGAAACTTGTACAATATTACATGGGACACAGACAAACCTGTACAAGATTACATGGGACACAGAGAAACCTGTACAAGATTACATGGGACACAGATAAACCTGTACAAGATTACATGGGACACAGAGAAACATGTACAAGATTACATGGGACAATGAAGAACTTGTACAAGATTACATGGGACAATGAAGAACTTGTACAAGATTACATCGGGAAAAGTCTGTCTTCATTAGTTCAGAGTTCATACTTCTACGTCATTACATTAAGCACAGACTGTCTTCATCAGTTTAAAGTTCAGACTTGTACAAGATTACATCTGGCAAAGACTGTCTTCATTAGTTCAGAGTCAAATTTGTACAAGATTACATCTGGCAAAGACTGTCTTCATTAGTTCAGAGTCAAACTTGTACAAGATTACATCTGGCAAAGACTGTCTTCATTAGTTTAGAGTCAAACTTGTACAAGATTACAACTGGCAAAGACTGTCTTCATTAGTTCAGAGTCAAACTTGTACAAGATTACAACTGGCAAAGACTGTCTTCATTAGATGATAGTTTCAGCGGCTACATATTAAAAGGATCTGATGTGAGGTATTCGTGCTGTTATTCTAAGAAATCTTAAAGTAAAGATGTAAAACAAACGATGGGCACTGCTCATCATACACTGCTATAAAAGATAGTTCACGCCTGTAAGCTTTCATGTTGTCAGTCATACCTGTACGTTTTCAGGTTTTCATTCATACCTGAAGATTTCAGGTTCTCATTCATACCTGTAAGTTTTCATGTTCTCATTCATACCTGTAAGTTTTCATGTTCTCATTCATACCTGCCAGTCTTCATGTTCTCATTCATACCTGTAAGTTTTCATGTTCTCATTCATACCTGTAAGTTTTCATGTTCTCATTCATACCTGTAAGTTTTCATGTTCTCATTCATACCTGTAAGTTTTCATGTTCTCATTCATACCTGTAAGTTTTCATGTTCTCATTCATACCTGTAAGTTTTCATGTTCTCATTCATACCTGTAAGTGTTCGCATTTCCCATCTTTTTCAGTGAAAGCAGATGAAGGTTTATGTAAATCATTCTTCTGATGTCCTAACATCAACTCTTTGCTGCTCTGATGTCAGTTTTATATTCTCCTCTGTTTCTTTGTTTTTCTGCTTTTCAGCTCGTCTCTTGATTTCAGTTTTATGGCGCTAGTTTGTTGGAATTCTTTGCTTTGTGTTCTTTTCGGCGACCTTGCTGGCATGTATCTTTTTTTTTTTATTAGTCTAGTAGGATTGTTGGTTCTTCCCATTGGCGTAGTCACCCAGGGAGTCATATATTTATCTTCTTTTCAAGCCGTTTGGCTTCATCTCATCACTTGAACGCTCATTTTTCTCATCTGTAAATGTTGTCAACGTTTAAATCTAGTTAGAGTTCTTGAGTGGTTGGAAGTTCTTCTGTCAGTCTAGTTGAAGGAATGAAGTCCAGTTCTTGATCTTGTGACACCGGTGTTTTTGTTGTACTAGTAGAAAATCTGGAAGCTGTTGCTGTGTTGCTATGGGTATACTTTAGTGAACTGTTGTCGTGTTGCTATGGGTATACTTTAGTGAACTGTTGTTGTGTTGTATGGGTATACTTTAGTGACAAATTATGCCTGTTGGTTAACAAGCAGTAGAAAATCAGTCTGGCAGACAACAAGAATGATATCATAACAAGCAGTAGAAAATCAGTCTGGCAGACAACAAGAATGATATCATAACAAGCAGTAGAAAATCAGTCTGGCAGACAACAAGAATGATATCATAACAAGCAGTAGAAAATCAGTCTGGCAGACAACAAGAATGATATCATAACAAGCAGTAGAAAATCAGTCTGGCAGACAACAAGAATGATATCATAACAAGCAGTAGAAAATCAGTCTGGCAGACAACAAGAATGATATCACAACAAGCAGTAGAAAATCAGTCTGGCAGACAACAAGAATGATATCACAACAAGCAGTAGAAAATCAGTCTGGCAGACAACAAGAATGATATCACAACAAGCAGTAGAAAATCAGTCTGGCAGACAACAAGAATGATATCACAACAAGCAGTAGAAAATCAGTCTGGCAGACAACAAGAATGATATCATAACAAGCAGTAGAAAATCAGTCTGGCAGACAACAAGAATGATATCACAACAAGCAGTAGAAAATCAGTCTGGCAGACAACAAGAATGATATCATAACAAGCAGTAGAAAATCAGTCTGGCAGACAACAAGAATGATATCACAACAAGCAGTAGAAAATCAGTCTGGCAGACAACAAGAATGATATCACAACAAGCAGTAGAAAATCAGTCTGGCAGACAACAAGAATGATATCATAACAAGCAGTAGAAAATCAGTCTGGCAGACAACAAGAATGATATCACAACAAGCAGTAGAAAATCAGTCTGGCAGACAACAAGAATGATATCATAACAAGCAGTAGAAAATCAGTCTGGCAGACAACAAGAATGATATCACAACAAGCAGTAGAAAATCAGTCTGGCAGACAACAAGAATGATATCACAACAAGCAGTAGAAAATCAGTCTGGCAGACAACAAGAATGATATCATAACAAGCAGTAGAAAATCAGTCTGGCAGATAACAAGAATGATATCACAACAAGCAGTAGAAAATCAGTCTGGCAGACAACAAGAATGATATCATAACAAAGACAGTACAGTGCGTTATATCTGACAACACTTGTTTGGCAGGACACGGATCCACTGTTGCCATCTGTCTTCAGTTAGTGCCACGTTGGTGACATGTGTGGCTTCACATTGTAGCAATACGCGTTTATCTGTCTATCAAAGGCAAAGGAGAACTGACGCAGCTGAAGGTCACATGTAACAACATAAATACACAACTGTCGTATGACACGTGACCCCCAATGTCAGACAACACATTTACTTAAATATTACCCATCATCCTCAACAATTAGGACACAGTTTAGCTTATTTCAGCCACCAACCTGGAAGTTGCCACTCAGTTTATCTCTCATTACTTTCTTCCCTTGATCCCAGAAAATCCTCCAGAAGTGGATGTGCTCCTTACCGAAGGTCACGAGAAGGTCGTGGTCAAACGCGTAGAAGCAGCCACAGACAACTGGCTCACGCGTTGTCTGAGAAAACAAAGACTAAACATCATACAAGAGATGAAACTCTCTCTCTCTCTCTCTCTCTCTCTCTCTCTCTCTCTCTCTCTCTCATTCATACATCATGAACATACCGCGGAACAAGTTACAAATATTTTAGTTAGAAACTAAACTGATCACCGAATCTTTGTTGAACCCTGAAAGCTCAAACGTACTTGAGTAAGGACACGAAACAAGACTAAGTTATGGAAGGCAAAAATGGTTATATTCTTCATTTTATCTAGACAAGTCTAGAGTGGAACATTAAAGATGTGCGATGTGAAAATTGTAAAACTGTCTTACATGACTGTCTCTTCTTGAGAGTGTCTTACATGACTGTCTCTTCTTGAGAGTGTCTTACGTGACTTTCTCTTCTTGAGAGTGTCTTACATGACTTTCTCTGCTTGAGACTGTCTTACATGACTTTCTCTGCTTGAGAGTGTATTACATGACTTTCTCTACTTGAGACTGCCTTACATGACTTTTTTGTTTGTTTGACACTGTCTTAGATGATTTTCTCTGCTTGAGACTGCCTTACACGACTTTCTCTTCTTCAGACTGTCTTACATAAGTTTCTCTTCTTGAGGGTGTAGTACATGACTTTCTCTGCTTGAGACTATCTTACATGACTTTCTCTGCCCGAGAGTTGTCAGCTAAACTGACCGAAGATTCTGTTGCCAGATGTGACCTATCAAAGTACTATGACATGCTGTATCAAAGTACTATGACATGCTGTATCAAAGTACTATGACATGCTGTATCAAAGTACTATGACATATTGTATCAAAGTACTATACGTACTGTATCAAAGTAGTATAACATACAGTATCAAAGTGCTATGATGTACCGTGTCAAAATACTATGACCTGCGATACTTCACAACTGGAATTTCAGATCTTACAATTCTGTTATTTAATGAGCACAACAGGGTGCTGACTTTTTCTGGATTTATCACCTCATTGTTATCCTCATGCCAGCTTGTTTATCTGATCCACCCCTCTGTACCCTTGAGGCTAGCTCCTCTCTGTCACCCTCCATGCTCATATGTTAATATATCATCAGAGTAGGTCAGCGTTCGCCCCACACTGTTCCTAAATAATAGGGCAATGCCAGGAGAATTTACATCGAACAGCACAGGAGACAAGGGAGACCCCGATGTAGCCCCGTAGCAACGGTCCTGGGCTCTGAGATCCATGACCTGTACCTTAAGGCAACTGATTGCCTTAATAGCATTAAAGTTATCCATCGAACTAATCTTGCATCTACCACCTACCCCAAACTCCATAAGAAGTGTCAACAGCGAACGTATTAAAGATAAACTGAAGTAACAGTGCTAGCAATAATTATAAAGCATATCAATACAATAAAGGAAACATGATAACTTTACATGTCAAGGAGAGGGGGCAAGAGATTGGTAGAGTTCAAGCAAATATGTGCGCGAAAAGGGGCAAGAGATATCATAACAAGCAGTAGAAAATCAGTCTGGCAGATAACAAGAATGATATCACAACAAGCAGTAGAAAATCAGTCTGGCAGACAACAAGAATGATATCATAACAAAGACAGTACAGTGCGTTATATCTGACAACACTTGTTTGGCAGGACACGGATCCACTGTTGCCATCTGTCTTCAGTTAGTGCCACGTTGGTGACATGTGTGGCTTCACATTGTAGCAATACGCGTTTATCTGTCTATCAAAGGCAAAGGAGAACTGACGCAGCTGAAGGTCACATGTAACAACATAAATACACAACTGTCGTATGACACGTGACCCCCAATGTCAGACAACACATTTACTTAAATATTACCCATCATCCTCAACAATTAGGACACAGTTTAGCTTATTTCAGCCACCAACCTGGAAGTTGCCACTCAGTTTATCTCTCATTACTTTCTTCCCTTGATCCCAGAAAATCCTCCAGAAGTGGATGTGCTCCTTACCGAAGGTCACGAGAAGGTCGTGGTCAAACGCGTAGAAGCAGCCACAGACAACTGGCTCACGCGTTGTCTGAGAAAACAAAGACTAAACATCATACAAGAGATGAAACTCTCTCTCTCTCTCTCTCTCTCTCTCTCTCTCTCTCTCTCTCTCTCATTCATACATCATGAACATACCGCGGAACAAGTTACAAATATTTTAGTTAGAAACTAAACTGATCACCGAATCTTTGTTGAACCCTGAAAGCTCAAACGTACTTGAGTAAGGACACGAAACAAGACTAAGTTATGGAAGGCAAAAATGGTTATATTCTTCATTTTATCTAGACAAGTCTAGAGTGGAACATTAAAGATGTGCGATGTGAAAATTGTAAAACTGTCTTACATGACTGTCTCTTCTTGAGAGTGTCTTACATGACTGTCTCTTCTTGAGAGTGTCTTACGTGACTTTCTCTTCTTGAGAGTGTCTTACATGACTTTCTCTGCTTGAGACTGTCTTACATGACTTTCTCTGCTTGAGAGTGTATTACATGACTTTCTCTACTTGAGACTGCCTTACATGACTTTTTTGTTTGTTTGACACTGTCTTAGATGATTTTCTCTGCTTGAGACTGCCTTACACGACTTTCTCTTCTTCAGACTGTCTTACATAAGTTTCTCTTCTTGAGGGTGTAGTACATGACTTTCTCTGCTTGAGACTATCTTACATGACTTTCTCTGCCCGAGAGTTGTCAGCTAAACTGACCGAAGATTCTGTTGCCAGATGTGACCTATCAAAGTACTATGACATGCTGTATCAAAGTACTATGACATGCTGTATCAAAGTACTATGACATGCTGTATCAAAGTACTATGACATATTGTATCAAAGTACTATACGTACTGTATCAAAGTAGTATAACATACAGTATCAAAGTGCTATGATGTACCGTGTCAAAATACTATGACCTGCGATACTTCACAACTGGAATTTCAGATCTTACAATTCTGTTATTTAATGAGCACAACAGGGTGCTGACTTTTTCTGGATTTATCACCTCATTGTTATCCTCATGCCAGCTTGTTTATCTGATCCACCCCTCTGTACCCTTGAGGCTAGCTCCTCTCTGTCACCCTCCATGCTCATATGTTAATATATCATCAGAGTAGGTCAGCGTTCGCCCCACACTGTTCCTAAATAATAGGGCAATGCCAGGAGAATTTACATCGAACAGCACAGGAGACAAGGGAGACCCCGATGTAGCCCCGTAGCAACGGTCCTGGGCTCTGAGATCCATGACCTGTACCTTAAGGCAACTGATTGCCTTAATAGCATTAAAGTTATCCATCGAACTAATCTTGCATCTACCACCTACCCCAAACTCCATAAGAAGTGTCAACAGCGAACGTATTAAAGATAAACTGAAGTAACAGTGCTAGCAATAATTATAAAGCATATCAATACAATAAAGGAAACATGATAACTTTACATGTCAAGGAGAGGGGGCAAGAGATTGGTAGAGTTCAAGCAAATATGTGCGCGAAAAGGGGCAAGAGATATGGTAGAGTTCAAGCAAATATGTGCGTTGTAAAGATAGAAACAGCGACAGAAAAAAAAAACAAACTAGCAAGCACAATCAAGGGTGTTGTCTCATGACATGTTAGTAACTAGATGACTGTGCTACACCTGCACGTGCAAGAGTGAGCGATTTAGTCACACATTTATTGTGGAAGTATATTGTAGTGAACGGGAAGGATGTAAGATGTCTTGTCTTGTCTTGACTTGTCTTGATTTGACTTGTGCTATCTCCCTGGAACTTGGAGCTGGTGTTCTTTGCAGCCGATGCTATGGAGATGTTGAGGCACAGAATCGTATCGGCGTGGGAGCGGGTTATGGCAGCTATTTTTTTCAGTCCCCGAGTAAAGCTAAAAAGCAGGGGCTGTGCAATACTTCTTTAACAGACTCCACCACCATGGGGACTTTGGCGATCTCTGCCCCGTTCACGAGAAGGTCGTGGTCAAACGCGTAGAAGCAGCCACAGACAACTGGCTCACGCGTTGTCTGAGAAAACAAAGACTAAACATCATACAAGAGATGAAACTCTCTCTCTCTCTCTCTCTCTCTCTCTCTCTCTCTCTCTCTCTCTCTCATTCATACATCATGAACATACCGCGGAACAAGTTACAAATATTTTAGTTAGAAACTAAACTGATCACCGAATCTTTGTTGAACCCTGAAAGCTCAAACGTACTTGAGTAAGGACACGAAACAAGACTAAGTTATGGAAGGCAAAAATGGTTATATTCTTCATTTTATCTAGACAAGTCTAGAGTGGAACATTAAAGATGTGCGATGTGAAAATTGTAAAACTGTCTTACATGACTGTCTCTTCTTGAGAGTGTCTTACATGACTGTCTCTTCTTGAGAGTGTCTTACGTGACTTTCTCTTCTTGAGAGTGTCTTACATGACTTTCTCTGCTTGAGACTGTCTTACATGACTTTCTCTGCTTGAGAGTGTATTACATGACTTTCTCTACTTGAGACTGCCTTACATGACTTTTTTGTTTGTTTGACACTGTCTTAGATGATTTTCTCTGCTTGAGACTGCCTTACACGACTTTCTCTTCTTCAGACTGTCTTACATAAGTTTCTCTTCTTGAGGGTGTAGTACATGACTTTCTCTGCTTGAGACTATCTTACATGACTTTCTCTGCCCGAGAGTTGTCAGCTAAACTGACCGAAGATTCTGTTGCCAGATGTGACCTATCAAAGTACTATGACATGCTGTATCAAAGTACTATGACATGCTGTATCAAAGTACTATGACATGCTGTATCAAAGTACTATGACATATTGTATCAAAGTACTATACGTACTGTATCAAAGTAGTATAACATACAGTATCAAAGTGCTATGATGTACCGTGTCAAAATACTATGACCTGCGATACTTCACAACTGGAATTTCAGATCTTACAATTCTGTTATTTAATGAGCACAACAGGGTGCTGACTTTTTCTGGATTTATCACCTCATTGTTATCCTCATGCCAGCTTGTTTATCTGATCCACCCCTCTGTACCCTTGAGGCTAGCTCCTCTCTGTCACCCTCCATGCTCATATGTTAATATATCATCAGAGTAGGTCAGCGTTCGCCCCACACTGTTCCTAAATAATAGGGCAATGCCAGGAGAATTTACATCGAACAGCACAGGAGACAAGGGAGACCCCGATGTAGCCCCGTAGCAACGGTCCTGGGCTCTGAGATCCATGACCTGTACCTTAAGGCAACTGATTGCCTTAATAGCATTAAAGTTATCCATCGAACTAATCTTGCATCTACCACCTACCCCAAACTCCATAAGAAGTGTCAACAGCGAACGTATTAAAGATAAACTGAAGTAACAGTGCTAGCAATAATTATAAAGCATATCAATACAATAAAGGAAACATGATAACTTTACATGTCAAGGAGAGGGGGCAAGAGATTGGTAGAGTTCAAGCAAATATGTGCGCGAAAAGGGGCAAGAGATATGGTAGAGTTCAAGCAAATATGTGCGTTGTAAAGATAGAAACAGCGACAGAAAAAAAAAACAAACTAGCAAGCACAATCAAGGGTGTTGTCTCATGACATGTTAGTAACTAGATGACTGTGCTACACCTGCACGTGCAAGAGTGAGCGATTTAGTCACACATTTATTGTGGAAGTATATTGTAGTGAACGGGAAGGATGTAAGATGTCTTGTCTTGTCTTGACTTGTCTTGATTTGACTTGTGCTATCTCCCTGGAACTTGGAGCTGGTGTTCTTTGCAGCCGATGCTATGGAGATGTTGAGGCACAGAATCGTATCGGCGTGGGAGCGGGTTATGGCAGCTATTTTTTTCAGTCCCCGAGTAAAGCTAAAAAGCAGGGGCTGTGCAATACTTCTTTAACAGACTCCACCACCATGGGGACTTTGGCGATCTCTGCCCCGTTAGCCTGTTACTGGGGATACCAAATGAAAGATAGGACAGGGTCTTGATCAATTATGGTTCGCTAAACCTGACTCTAACATATCAGCTATGGTTGGCTAACCCTAACATATCAGCTATGGTTGACTAACGCTAACATATCAGCTATGGTTGGCTAACGCTAACATATCAGCTATGGTTGACTAACCCTAACGCTAACATATCAGCTATGGTTGACTAACCCTAACGCTAACATATCAGCTATGGTTGACTAACCCTAACGCTAACATATCAGCTATGGTTGACTAACTCTAACACTAACATATCACCTTTGGTTGACTAACCCTAACATATCACCTATGGTTGACTAACCCTAACATATCACCTATGGTTGACTAATCCTAACATATCACCTATGGTTGACTAATCCTAACGCTAACATATCAGCTATCGTTGACTAACCCTAACGCTAACATATCACCTATGGTTGACTAACCCTAACATATCACCTATGGTTGACTAACCCTAACATATCAGCTATGGTTGGCTAACCCTAACATATCAGCTATGGTTGGCTAACGCTAACATATCACCTATGGTTGACTAACCCTAACATATCAGCTATGGTTGGCTAACGCTAACATATCACCTATGGTTGACTAACCCTAACATATCACCTATGGTTGACTAACCCTAACATATCACGTATGGTTGACTAACCCTAACATGTCAGCTATGGTTGGCTAACGCTAACATATCACCTATGGTTGACTAACCCTAACATATCACCTATGGTTGACTAACCCTAACCCTAACATATCACCTATGGTTGACTAACCCTAACGCTAACATATCAGCTATGGTTGACTAACCCTAACGCTAACATATCAGCTATGGTTGACTAACCCTAACGCTAACATATCAGCTATTGGTCGCCGAGTGCCTAATCGGATAGCGATTCTACTCAACCCACCCCCTCCGCCGAAAGTAAGATATAAGATGATATAGTGAACATTATAACAACAATTCTAGAGACAATCACAGTAATATGTAAGATGTGAGGAACACAAGCCAGACAATCTAAACAGATGTACTTAGATCACGAGCCAGTGTCCACAGATGTTCTTATATCACGAGCTAGTGTCCACAGATGTTCTTAGACCACAAGCTAGTGTCCACAGATGTTCTTAGATCACGAACTAGTGTCCACAGATGTACTTAGATCACGAGCTAGTGTTCACAGATGTTCTTAGATCACGAGTTAGTGTTCACAGATGTTCTTATATCACGAGCCAGTGTCCACAGATGTTCTTATATCACGAGCTAGTGTCCACAGATGTTCTTATATCACACGCTAGTGTTCACAGATGTTCTTAGATCACGAACTAGTGTCCACAGATGATCTTATATCACAAGCTAGTGTCCACAGATGTTCTTATATCACAAGCTAGTGTCCACAGATGTTCTTAGATCACGAACTAGTGTCCATAGATGATCTTATATCACGAGCTAGTGTCTACAAATGTATGATCTTATATCACGAGCTAGTGTCCACAGATGTTCTTATATCATGAGCTGGTGTCCACAGATATTCTTATATCACGAGCTAGTATTCACAGATGGGTGTTCTTATATCACGAGCTAGTATCCACAGATGTTCTTAGATCACGAGCTAGTGTCCACAGATGTTCTTAGATCACGAGCTAGTGTCCACAGATGTTCTTAGACCACGAGCTAGTGTCCACAGATGATCTTATATCACGAGCTAGTATCCACAGATGTTCTTAGATCACGAGCTAGTATCCACAGATGTTATTAGACCACGAGCTAGTGTCCACAGATGATCTTATATCACGAGCTAGTATCCACAGATGTTCGTAGATCACGAGCTAGTGTCCACAGATGTTATTAGACCACGAGCTAGTGTCCACAGATGATCTTATATCACGAGCTAGTATCCACAGATGGATGATCTTATATCACGAGCTAGTGTCCACAGATGTTCTTAGACCACGAGCTAGTGTCCACAGATGATCTTATATCACAAGCTAGTATCCACAGATGAATGATCTTATATCACGAGCTAGTGTCCACAGATGGATGATCTTATATCACGAACTAGTGTCCACAGATGATCTTATATCACGAGCTAGTATTCACAGATGTTCTTAGACCACGAGCTAGTATACACAGATGTTCTTAGATCACAAGCTAGTGTCCACAGATGACCTTATATCACAAGCTAGTCGCCACAGATGATCTTATATCACAAGGTAGTGTCCACAGATGATCTTATATCACAAGCTAGTATCCACAGATGTTCTTATATCACAAGCTAGTGTCCACAGATGTTCTTAGACCACGAGTTAGTGTCCACAGATGATCTTATATCACGAGCTAGTGTCCACAGATGGATGATCTTATATCACAAGCTAGTGTAGACAGATGATCTTATATCACGAGCTACTGTCCACAGATGGATGATCTTATATCACGAGCTAGTGTCCACAGATGGATGATCTTATATCACGAGCTAGTGTCCACAGATGATCTTATATCACAAGCTAGTATTCACAGATGGATGATCTTATATCACGAGCTAGTATCCACAGATGATCTTATATCACGAGCTAGTATTCACAGATGGATGATCTTATATCACGAGCTGGTGTCCACAGATGATCTTATATCACGAGCTAGTATTCACAGATGGATGATCTTATATCACGAGCTAGTGTCCACAGATGGATGATCCTATATCACGAGCTAGTGTTCACAGATGGATGATCTTATATCACGAGCTAGTGTCCACAGATGATCTTATATCACGAGCTAGTATTCACAGATGGGTGTTCTTATATCACGAGCTAGTATCCACAGATGTTCTTAGATCACGAGCTAGTGTCCACAGATGTTCTTAGATCACGAGCTAGTGTCCACAGATGTTCTTAAACCACGAGCTAGTGTCCACAGATGATCTTATATCACGAGCTAGTATCCACAGATGTTCTTAGATCACGAGCTAGTGTCCACAGATGTTATTAGACCACGAGCTAGTGTCCACAGATGATCTTATATCACGAGCTAGTATCCACAAATTTTCTTAGATCACGAGCTAGTGTCCACAGATGTTATTAGACCACGAGCTAGTGTCCACAGATGATCTTATATCACGAGCTAGTATCCACAGATGGATGATCTTATATCACGAGCTAGTATCCACAGATGGACGATCTTATATCACGAGCTAGTGTCCACAGATGGATGATCTTATATCACGAACTAGTGTCCACAGATGATCTTATATCACGAGCTAGTATTCACAGATGTTCTTAGACCACGAGCTAGTGTCCACAGATGATCTTATATCACGAGCTAGTATCCACAGATGTTCTTATATCACGAGCTAGTGTCCACAGATGATCTTATATCACAAGTTAGTGTCCACAGATGATCTTATATCACGAGCTAGTATCCACAGATGTTCTTAGATCACGAGCTAGTGTCCACAGATGTTTTTAGATCACGAGCTAGTGTCCACAGATGTTCTTAGACCACGAGCTAGTGTCCACAGATGATCTTATATCACGAGCTAGTATCTACAGATGGATGATCTTATATCACGACCTAGTGTCCACAGATGTTCTTAGACCACGAGCTAGTGTCCACAGATGATCTTATATCACGAGCTAGTATCCACAGATGGATGATCTTATATCACGAGCTAGTGTCCACAGATGTTCTTAGACCACGAGCTAGTGTCCACAGATGATCTTATATCATGAGATAGTATCCACAGATGAATGATTTTATATCACGAGCTAGTGTCCACAGATGGATGATCTTATATCACGAGCTAGTGTCCACAGATGTTCTTAGACCACGAGCTAGTGTCCACAGATGATCTTATATCACGAGCTAGTGTCCACAGATGATCTTATATCACGAGCTAGTATTCACAGATGTTCTTAGATCACGAGCTAAGTGTCCACAGATGTTATTAGACTACGAGCTAGTGTCCACAGATGTTCTTGGACCACGAGCTAGTGTCCACAAATGATCATATATCACGAGCTAGTATCCACAGATGGATGATCTTATATCACGAGCTAGTGTCCACAGATGTTCTTAGACAACGAGCTAGTATTCACAGATGTTCTTAGACCACGAGCTAGTGTCCACAGATGATCTTATATCACGAGATAGTATCCACAGATGTTCTTAGATCATGAGCTAGTGTCCACAGATGATCTTATATCACAAGCTAGTGTCCACAGATGATCTTATATCACAAGCTAGTGTCCACAGATGATCTTATATCACAAGCTAGTGTCCACAGATGTTCTTATATCACAAGCTAGTGTCCACAGATGTTCTTAGACCACGAGCTAGTGTCCACAGATGATCTTATATCACGAGCTAGTGTCCACAGATGGATGATCTTATATCACAAGTTAGTGTCTACAAATGTTCTTATATCACGAGCTAGTGTCCACAGATGTTCTTATATCATGAGCTGGTGTCCACAGATATTCTTATATCATGAGCTAGTGTCCACAGATGGATAATCTTATATCACAAGCTAGTGTCCACAAATGTTCTTAGATCACGAACTAGTGTCCACAGATGATCTTATATCATGAGCTAGTGTACACATATGTTCTTATATCACGAGCTAGTGTCCACAGATGGATGATCTTATATCACGAGCTAGTGTCCACAGATGGATGATCTTATATCACGAGCTAGTGTCCACAGATGGATGATCTTATATCACGAGCTACTGTCCACAGATGGATGATCTTATATCACGAGCTAGTGTCCACAGATGGATGATCTTATATCACGAGCTAGTGTCCACAGATGATCTTATATCATGAGCTGGTATCCACAGATGAATGATCTTATATCACGAGCTAGTGTCCACAGATGGATGATCTTATATCACGAGCTAGTGTCCACAGATGTTCTTAGACCACGAGCTAGTGTCCACAGATGATCTTATATCACGAGCTAGTATTCACAGATGTTCTTAGATCACGATCTAAGTGTCCACAGATGTTCTTAGACCACGAGCTAGTGTCCACAGATGTTCTTGGACCACGAGCTAGTGTCCACAAATGATCATATATCACGAGCTAGTATCCACAGATGGATGATCTTATATCACGAGCTACTGTCCACAGATGTTCTTAGACCACGAGCTAGTGTCCACAGATGATCTTATATCATGAGCTAGTATCCACAGATGGATGATCTTATATCACGAGCTAGTGTCTACAAATGTTCTTATATCACGAGCTAGTGTCCACAGATGTTCTTATATCATGAGCTGGTGTCCACAGATATTCTTATATCATGAGCTAGTGTCCACAGATGGATGATCTTATATCACAAGCTAGTGTCCACAAATGTTCTTAGATCACGAACTAGTGTCCACAGATGATCTTATATCATGAGCTAGTGTACACAGATGTTCTTATATCACGAGCTAGTGTCCACAGATGAATGATATTATATCACGAGCTAGTATCCACAGATGGATGTTGTTATATCACGAGCTAGTGTCCACAGATGGATGATCTTATATCACGAGCTACTGTCCACAGATGATCTTATATCACGAGCTAGTGTCCACAGATGGATGATCTTATATCACGAGCTAGTGTCCACAGATGATCTTATATCACGAGCTAGTGTCCACAGATGAATGATCTTATATCACGAGCTAGTGTCCACAGATGGATGATCTTATATCACGAGCTAGTGTCCACAGATGTTCTTAGACCACGAGCTAGTGTCCACAGATGATCTTATATCACGAGCTAGTATTCACAGATGTTCTTAGATCACGATCTAAGTGTCCACAGATGTTCTTAGACCACGAGCTAGTGTCCACAGATGTTCTTGGACCACGAGCTAGTGTCCACAAATGATCATAT
The DNA here is from genome assembly GCA_009760885.1 of Achatina immaculata. NCBI lineage: Eukaryota > Metazoa > Mollusca > Gastropoda > Stylommatophora > Achatinidae > Lissachatina > Lissachatina immaculata. The sequence continues at coordinate 44,159,183 of CM019696.1, read as the reverse complement.
ATCACGAGCTAGTATCCACAGATGGATGATCTTATATCACGAGCTAGTGTCCACAGATGTTCTTATATCACCAGCTAGTGTGAACATATGATCTTATATCACGAGCTAGTATCCACAGATGGATGATCTTACATCAGGAGCTAGTGTCCACAGATGGATGATCTTATATTAAGAGCTAGTGTCCACAGATGTTCTTAGACCACGAGCTAGTGTCCACAGATGATCTTATATCACGAGCTAGTATCCAAAGATGGATGATATTATATCACGAGCTAGTGTCCAGCGATGGATGATCTTATATCACGAGCTAGTGTCCACAGATGTTCTTATATCACGAGCTACTGTCCACAGATGGATGATCTTATATCACGAGCTAGTGTCCACAGATATTCTTATATCACGAGCTACTGTCCACAGATAGATGATCTTATATCACGAGCTAGTGTCCACAAATGGGTGATCTTATATCATGAGCTAGTGTCCACAGATGGATGATCTTATATCAAAAGCTACTGTCCACAGATGGATGATCTTATATCACGAGCTAGTGTCCACAGATGGATGATCTTATATCATGAGCTAGTGTCCACAGATGATCTTATATCATGAGCTAGTGTCCACAAATGCTTGATCTTATATCATGAGCTAGTGTCCACAGATGGATGATCTTATATCAAAAGCTACTGTCCACAGATGGATGATCTTATATCACGAGCTAGTGTCCACAGATGGATGATCTTATATCATGAGCTAGTGTCCACAGATGATCTTATATCATGAGCTAGTGTCCACAGATGATCTTATATCACGAGCTAGTGTCCACAGATGGATGATCTTATATCACGAGCTAATGTCCACAGGTGGATGATCTTATATCATGAGCTAATGTCCACAGGTGGATGATCTTATATCATGAGCTAGTGTCCACAGGTGGATGATCTTATATCATGAGCTAGTGTCCACAGATAATCTTATATCATGAGCTATTGTCCACATATTATCTTATATCATGAGCTAGTGTCTACAGATGATCTTACGTCACGAGCTATTGTTTACAGATTATCTTATATCATGAGCTAGTGTCCACAGATTATCTTATATCACGAGCTAGTGTCCACAGATTATCTTATATCACGAGCTAGTGTCCACAGATTATCTTATATCATGAGCTAGTGTCCACAGATTATCTTATATCACGAGCTAGTGTCCACAGATGGATGATCTTATATCATGAGCTAGTGTCCACAGATGATCTTATATTAAGAATTGGTATCCACGGCTGTATTCAGAAGTCCATGATAGAAAAGAAAGGTTAAGAACAGCTTAAGTAAGGGAGATAAGAGAAACAGCAAGAAAAACAAGCAATGAAGAACAATTAGGAATTTTTTTATTATTTAGGTTTGAGAAGTAGTGCAATTTATAAAACTAGTGCATTCTATAAATCTGGTGCAATTTAAAAAGATGGTGCGCTCTGTAAAACTGGTACACTTATAAATACTGTGAAATCTGTAAAACTGGTGCACTTTATAAATATGGTGCACTCTGTAAACTTTTGCACTTTATAAGGATGGTGCACACTGTAAAACTGGTACACTTTATAGGACAGTGCTATGATACATGTGATATGTTAGTAAAGATTGATGTCCACATAATATTTTACTGACTATTACCTTCTTGACAAATGGAATCAGCTTAGGTCAGCGATGAAGATAAAGTAGAAAGAATGTAAGCATAGACGATGGACATAAAGTAGAAAGAATGTAAGTACAGACAATGAACATAAAGTAGAAAGAATGTAAGTACAGACAATGAACATAAAGTAGGAAGAATGTAAGTACAGACGATGACTATGAAAGAATGTAAGCACAGAAAATGACCTTAAACTATTTATTGCCATGAGAAACTGTACCTAGCCAGTATGAAACACAGCTAAACAGAACTAAATATCATAGAAACAGAACTAAATGTCATAGAAACAGAACTAAATGTCATAGAAACAGAAATAAATGTCATAGAAACAAAACTAAATGTCATAGGAACAGAACTAAATGTCATAGAAACAGAAACAATGAATATACCAGCCTGTAACTTGAAGCCTCGTTAAGAACAGAGTGTCTGAGTGTTGAAATGGTTTTTGCTTTTGTCTGTCATGGCAAAGGTCCAGGGTTCTAATCCAGCCAGAGGTGCCCCAGTCACCTAGCTGTAGAAATGGGTACCTGACTTCTTCTGGAGCTGGGTAAGGAAAGCCGGCCAGACTTGATACTGACCACATCATCCTCTAGTGTGCTGACAAGTCTAGGAAAATATGGGCACTAACACCATATCCCTATGTGTCTGTAAGGAAAATATGGGCACTAACACCATATCCCTATGTGTCTCTAAGAAAATATGGGCACTAACACCATATCCCTATGTGTCTCTAAGAAAATATGGGCACTAACACCATATCCCTATGTGTCTCTAAGAAAATATGGGCACTAACACCATATCCCTATGTGTCTCTAAGAAAATATGGGCACTAACACCATATCCCTATGTGTCTCTAAGAAAATATGTGCACTAACACCATATCATGAGCTAGTGTCCACAGATGATCTTATATCACGAGCTAGTGTCCACAGATGGATGATCTTATATCACGAGCTAATGTCCACAGGTGGATGATCTTATATCATGAGCTAATGTCCACAGGTGGATGATCTTATATCATGAGCTAGTGTCCACAGGTGGATGATCTTATATCATGAGCTAGTGTCCACAGATAATCTTATATCATGAGCTATTGTCCACATATTATCTTATATCATGAGCTAGTGTCTACAGATGATCTTACGTCACGAGCTATTGTTTACAGATTATCTTATATCATGAGCTAGTGTCCACAGATTATCTTATATCACGAGCTAGTGTCCACAGATTATCTTATATCACGAGCTAGTGTCCACAGATTATCTTATATCATGAGCTAGTGTCCACAGATTATCTTATATCACGAGCTAGTGTCCACAGATGGATGATCTTATATCATGAGCTAGTGTCCACAGATGATCTTATATTAAGAATTGGTATCCACGGCTGTATTCAGAAGTCCATGATAGAAAAGAAAGGTTAAGAACAGCTTAAGTAAGGGAGATAAGAGAAACAGCAAGAAAAACAAGCAATGAAGAACAATTAGGAATTTTTTTATTATTTAGGTTTGAGAAGTAGTGCAATTTATAAAACTAGTGCATTCTATAAATCTGGTGCAATTTAAAAAGATGGTGCGCTCTGTAAAACTGGTACACTTATAAATACTGTGAAATCTGTAAAACTGGTGCACTTTATAAATATGGTGCACTCTGTAAACTTTTGCACTTTATAAGGATGGTGCACACTGTAAAACTGGTACACTTTATAGGACAGTGCTATGATACATGTGATATGTTAGTAAAGATTGATGTCCACATAATATTTTACTGACTATTACCTTCTTGACAAATGGAATCAGCTTAGGTCAGCGATGAAGATAAAGTAGAAAGAATGTAAGCATAGACGATGGACATAAAGTAGAAAGAATGTAAGTACAGACAATGAACATAAAGTAGAAAGAATGTAAGTACAGACAATGAACATAAAGTAGGAAGAATGTAAGTACAGACGATGACTATGAAAGAATGTAAGCACAGAAAATGACCTTAAACTATTTATTGCCATGAGAAACTGTACCTAGCCAGTATGAAACACAGCTAAACAGAACTAAATATCATAGAAACAGAACTAAATGTCATAGAAACAGAACTAAATGTCATAGAAACAGAAATAAATGTCATAGAAACAAAACTAAATGTCATAGGAACAGAACTAAATGTCATAGAAACAGAAACAATGAATATACCAGCCTGTAACTTGAAGCCTCGTTAAGAACAGAGTGTCTGAGTGTTGAAATGGTTTTTGCTTTTGTCTGTCATGGCAAAGGTCCAGGGTTCTAATCCAGCCAGAGGTGCCCCAGTCACCTAGCTGTAGAAATGGGTACCTGACTTCTTCTGGAGCTGGGTAAGGAAAGCCGGCCAGACTTGATACTGACCACATCATCCTCTAGTGTGCTGACAAGTCTAGGAAAATATGGGCACTAACACCATATCCCTATGTGTCTCTAAGAAAATATGGGCACTAACACCATATCCCTATGTGTCTCTAAGAAAATATGGGCACTAACACCATATCCCTATGTGTCTGTAAGGAAAATATGGGCACTAACACCATATCCCTATGTGTCTCTAAGAAAATATGGGCACTAACACCATATCCCTATGTGTCTCTAAGAAAATATGGGCACTAACACCATATCCCTATGTGTCTCTAAGAAAATATGTGCACTAACACCATATCCCTATGTGTCTGTAAGGAAAATATGGGCACTAACACCATATCCCTATGTGTCTCTAAGAAAATATGGGCACTAACACCATATCCCTATGTGTCTCTAAGAAAATATGGGCACTAACACCATATCCCTATGTGTCTCTAAGAAAATATGGGCACTAACACCATATCCCTATGTGTCTCTAAGAAAATATGTGCACTAACACCATATCCCTATGTGTCTCTAAGGAAAATATGGGCACTAACATCATATATCTGTGTCTCTCTCACTCTCTCTGTCTCCCTCTCTCTCTCTCTCTCTCTCTCTCTCTCTCTGTCTCTCTCCTTCTCCCTCTCCCTCTCACTCTCCCTCTCTCTTTGTCTCCCTCCCTCTCTCTCTCTCATTCTCTGTTTTCCCCCCTCTCTCTGTCTCCCTCCTCTCTCTCTCTCATTCTTTGTTTTCCCCCCTCTCTGTCTCCCTCCCTCTCTCTCTCTCATTCTCTGTTTTCCCCCCTCTCTCTGTCTCCCTCCCTCTCTCTCTCTCATTCTTTGTTTTCCCTCCTCTCTCTGTCTCCCTCCCTCTCTCTCTCATTCTCTGTTTTCCCCCCTCTCTCTGTCTCCTCCCTCTCTCTCTCTCATTCTTTGTTTTCCCTCCTCTCTCTGTCTCCCTCCCTCTCACTCTCTCATTCTTTGTTTTCCCTCCTCTCTCTGTCTCCCTCCCTCTCTCTCTCTCTCATTCTCTGTTTTCCCCCCTCTCTCTGTCTCCTTCCCTCTCTCTCTCTCATTCTCTGTTTTCCCCCCTCTCTCTGTCTCCCTCCCTCTCTCTCTCTCTCATTCTTTGTTTTCCCCCCATATTAAGAATTGGTATCCACGGCTGTATTCAGAAGTCCATGATAGAAAAGAAAGGTTAAGAACAGCTTAAGTAAGGGAGATAAGAGAAACAGCAAGAAAAACAAGCAATGAAGAACAATTAGGAATTTTTTTATTATTTAGGTTTGAGAAGTAGTGCAATTTATAAAACTAGTGCATTCTATAAATCTGGTGCAATTTAAAAAGATGGTGCGCTCTGTAAAACTGGTACACTTATAAATACTGTGAAATCTGTAAAACTGGTGCACTTTATAAATATGGTGCACTCTGTAAACTTTTGCACTTTATAAGGATGGTGCACACTGTAAAACTGGTACACTTTATAGGACAGTGCTATGATACATGTGATATGTTAGTAAAGATTGATGTCCACATAATATTTTACTGACTATTACCTTCTTGACAAATGGAATCAGCTTAGGTCAGCGATGAAGATAAAGTAGAAAGAATGTAAGCATAGACGATGGACATAAAGTAGAAAGAATGTAAGTACAGACAATGAACATAAAGTAGAAAGAATGTAAGTACAGACAATGAACATAAAGTAGGAAGAATGTAAGTACAGACGATGACTATGAAAGAATGTAAGCACAGAAAATGACCTTAAACTATTTATTGCCATGAGAAACTGTACCTAGCCAGTATGAAACACAGCTAAACAGAACTAAATATCATAGAAACAGAACTAAATGTCATAGAAACAGAACTAAATGTCATAGAAACAGAAATAAATGTCATAGAAACAAAACTAAATGTCATAGGAACAGAACTAAATGTCATAGAAACAGAAACAATGAATATACCAGCCTGTAACTTGAAGCCTCGTTAAGAACAGAGTGTCTGAGTGTTGAAATGGTTTTTGCTTTTGTCTGTCATGGCAAAGGTCCAGGGTTCTAATCCAGCCAGAGGTGCCCCAGTCACCTAGCTGTAGAAATGGGTACCTGACTTCTTCTGGAGCTGGGTAAGGAAAGCCGGCCAGACTTGATACTGACCACATCATCCTCTAGTGTGCTGACAAGTCTAGGAAAATATGGGCACTAACACCATATCCCTATGTGTCTGTAAGGAAAATATGGGCACTAACACCATATCCCTATGTGTCTCTAAGAAAATATGGGCACTAACACCATATCCCTATGTGTCTGTAAGGAAAATATGGGCACTAACACCATATCCCTATGTGTCTCTAAGAAAATATGGGCACTAACACCATATCCCTATGTGTCTCTAAGAAAATATGGGCACTAACACCATATCCCTATGTGTCTCTAAGAAAATATGTGCACTAACACCATATCCCTATGTGTCTGTAAGGAAAATATGGGCACTAACACCATATCCCTATGTGTCTCTAAGAAAATATGGGCACTAACACCATATCCCTATGTGTCTCTAAGAAAATATGGGCACTAACACCATATCCCTATGTGTCTCTAAGAAAATATGGGCACTAACACCATATCCCTATGTGTCTCTAAGAAAATATGTGCACTAACACCATATCCCTATGTGTCTCTAAGGAAAATATGGGCACTAACATCATATATCTGTGTCTCTCTCACTCTCTGTATCCCTCACTCTCTATCACTCTCTCTCACTCTCTCTGTCTCTCTCCTTCTCCCTCTCCCTCTCACTCTCCCTCTCTCTTTGTCTCCCTCCCTCTCTCTCTCTCATTCTCTGTTTTCCCCCCTCTCTCTGTCTCCCTCCCTCTCTCTCTCTCATTCTTTGTTTTCCCCCCTCTCTCTGTCTCCCTCCCTCTCTCTCTCTCATTCTCTGTTTTCCCCCCTCTCTCTGTCTCCCTCCCTCTCTCTCTCTCATTCTTTGTTTTCCCTCCTCTCTCTGTCTCCCTCCCTCTCTCTCTCTCATTCTCTGTTTTCCCCCCTCTCTCTGTCTCCTCCCTCTCTCTCTCTCATTCTTTGTTTTCCCTCCTCTCTCTGTCTCCCTCCCTCTCACTCTCTCATTCTTTGTTTTCCCTCCTCTCTCTGTCTCCCTCCCTCTCTCTCTCTCTCATTCTCTGTTTTCCCCCCTCTCTGTCTCCTTCCCTCTCTCTCTCTCATTCTCTGTTTTCCCCCCTCTCTCTGTCTCCCTCCCTCTCTCTCTCTCTCATTCTTTGTTTTCCCCCCTCTCTCTGTCTCCCCCCTCTCTCTCTCATTCTCTGTTTTCCCCCCTCTCTCTGTCTCCTCCCTCTCTCTCTCATTCTTTGTTTTCCCTCCTCTCTCTGTCTCCCTCCCTCTCTCTCTCTCATTCTTTGTTTTCCCTCCTCTCTCTGTCTCCCTCCCTCTCTCTCTCATTCTCTGTTTTCCCCCCTCTCTCTGTCTCCCTCCCTCTCTCTCTCTCATTCTCTGTTTTCCCCCCTCTCTCTGTCTCCCTCTCTCTCTCTCTCATTCTTTGTTTTCCCCCTCTCTCTGTCTCCCTCCCTCTCTCTCTCTCATTCTCTGTTTTCCCCCCTCTCTCTGTCTCCCTCCCTCTCTCTCTCTCTTGAAAAACTCATCTCAGGGAGAGCTCATGGTTTTCTCTGTAAAGTCTCCTCAGACGTGTACAGAGACGATGCTACTGCCAGTCAACGAAGAGCAACTTGTCCTCTCTAGCCTCCAGGTCGGTCAACAACTTGTCCTCTCTAGCCTCCAGGTCGGGCAACAACTTGTCCTCTCTAGCCTCCAGGTCGGTCAACAACTTGTCCTCTCTAGCCTCCAGGTCGGGCAACAACTTGTCCTCTCTAGCCTCCAGGCCGGGCAACAACTTGTCCTCTCTAGCCTCCAGGTCGATCAACAACTTGTCCTCTCTAGCCTCCAGGCCGGGCAACAACTTGTCCTCTCTAGCCTCCAGGTCGATCAACAACTTGTCCTCTCTAGCCTCCATGTCGGGACAAGAGTGATGAGACGAGCCGGGGAAATATTTTGGTGAAAACCAGGATCAAACCAGGACAAGGTCAGCACCGACGTCCCCAATCCTGGTTACTTCCAGCAACTTCAAGTCTGCGTTACACAATGTTAACAGTTGCCATTTTCAACGACAGTTCTAAGTAATCACTTCATAATGTTTTCAGTAGTGTTTTCAGTAATGTTTTCAGTAATGTTTTCAGTAATGTTTTCAGTAATGTTTTCAGTAATGTTTTCAGTAATGTTTTCAGTAGCAGGGTTAGCAGGTATAAGCTTACCGTGGTCCGTGCAAGCAACTTCTCTGACTGCCACTCCCAGATACTCAGGACGTGCTTGTCACTTTCATCAACCGCCATGAGAAGATCACCCGAGCCCTGTGGAGTGGTGACAGAGAGTGGTGACATAGTGATGACAGTAGTGAGAGAGTGGTGACAGTTATGACAGGGTGGCGACAGAGTGATGACATAGTGGTGACAGAGTGATGACAGAGTGGCGAAAAGTGGCGACAGAGTGATGACAGGGTGGCGAAAGTGGCGACAGAGTGATGACAGAATGATGACAGGGTGGTGACAGAATGATGATAGGGTGGTGACAGAATGGTGACAAAGTGGTGACAGAGTTATAACAGAGTGATGACAAGGTGGTGACAGAGTGATGACAGGGTGGTGACAGATTGATGACAAGGTGGTGACAGAGTGATGACAGAGTGATGACAGAATGGCGACAGAGTGGTGAAAGAGTGATGACAGGGTGGGGACAGAGTGATGACAGGGTGATGACAGAGTGGTGAAAGAATGATGACAGGGTGGGGACAGAGTGATGACAGGGTGGCTACAGAATGATGACAGAGTGATGACAGGGTGGCGACAGAGTGATGACAGGGTGGCGACAGAGTGATGACAGGGTGACGACAGAGTGATGACAGGGTGGCGACAGAGTGATGACAGAATGATGACAGGGTGGTGACAGAATGATGATAGGGTGGTGACAGAATGGTGACAAAGTGGTGACAGAGTTATAACAGAGTGATGACAAGGTGGTGACAGAGTGATGACAGGGTGGTGACAGATTGATGACAAGGTGGTGACAGAGTGATGACAGAGTGATGACAGAATGGCGACAGAGTGGTGAAAGAGTGATGACAGGGTGGGGACAGAGTGATGACAGGGTGATGACAGAGTGGTGAAAGAATGATGACAGGGTGGGGACAGAGTGATGACAGGGTGGCTACAGAATGATGACAGAGTGATGACAGGGTGGCGACAGAGTGATGACAGGGTGGCGACAGAGTGATGACAGGGTGACGACAGAGTGATGACAGGGTGGCGACAGAATGGTGACAGAGTGATGACAGGGTGGCGACAGAGTGGTGACAGGGTGGCGACAGAGTGGTGACAGTGTGGTGACAGAGTTCTGGATTAACTAACCCAACAATGCTTCAAGGACAGGTTGGCCTATAATAATTATCGTGTAAATAAAATTTGAGTAATAACAATGTTAATTATGTGAAAGTTGGCAGATGGAGGGCAGAATGTTAATTATGTGAAAGTTCACATATGGAGGGAAGGCAGAATATTAACTATCTGAAAGTTGACAGATGGAGGGAGGTTAGAATTTTAATTATGTGAAATTTCTCATATGAAGGGAAGGCAGAATGCTAATTATGTGAAAATTCATATATGGAGTGAAGGGAGAATGTTAATTATGTGAAAGTTGGCAGATGGAGGGCAGAATGTTAATTATGTGAAAGTTCATATATGGAGAGAAGGCAGAATGTTAATTATGTGAAAGATCATATATGGAGAGAAGGGAGAATGTTAATTATGTGAAAGATCATATATCGAGAGAAGGGAGAATGTTAATTATGTGAAAGATCATATATGAAGAGAAGAGAGAATGTTAATTATGTGAAAGATCATATATGGAGGGAAGGCAGAATGTTAATTATGTGAAAGTTGGCAGATGGAGGAAGAATGTTAATTATGTGAAAATTCACATATGGAGGGAAGGCAGAATGTTAATTATCTGAAAGTTGACAGATGGAGGGCAGAATGTTAATTATGTGGAAGTTGGCAGATGGAAGGCAGAATGTTAATTATGTGAAAATTCATATATGGAGGGAAGGTAGAATGTTAATTATGTGAAATGTAACAGATGGAAGGAGGGCAGAATGTTAATTATGTGAAAGTTGACAGATAGAGGGAAAGAAGAATATTAGTCAGGAGAAAGGTGACAGATGGAGGGATGGTGGAATGTTAATTAATTGAAAGGTGACAGATTGAGGGAAAGCAGAATGTTAATTATGTGAAAGGTGACAGATAGAGAGAGGGCCGAATGTTAATTATCTGAAAGTTGATATATGGAGGGAGGGCAGAATGTTAATTATGTGAAAGTTGGCAGATGGAGAGGAAGCAGAATGTTAATTATGTGAACATTAAGAGATGGAGGGATGGCAGAATGTAAATTATCTGAAAGATGAAAGATTGAGGGCAGAATGTTAATTATGTGAGAGGTGACAGATTTCAGAGCAGAATGTTGTTTCCTATTCATTTCTCTTTCTGTTGCCAGATTAATGGCCTTTCAATCTTTCAGTGCCATTGAGCAGCCTACAACACGTGCTCTCCCTCTGTCTTTTTCGGTCTGTCCTGTCTGTCTATCCATCTTTCTCTCTGTCTCTATCTGTCCGCCTGTCTCTGTCTGTCTCTTTCTCTCTGTTTATGTCTATCTCTCTCTGTGTCTGTCTCTCTCTGTTTCTCTCTGTCCTTGTATCTTTCTCTGTCTCTCTCTCTGTCTCTCTCTGCCTGTCTCTGTGTCTGGCTTTCTCTGTCTCTGTCTGTCTGTCTCTGTCTCTGTCTGTCTGTCTCTCTCTGTCTGTCTGTCTCTGTCTCTCTCTATCTGGCTCTGTCTGTCTGTCTCTCTTTGTCTCTGTCTGTCTCTCTCTGTCTCTTTGTCTGTCTCTGTCCCTTTGTCTGGCTTTCTCTGTCTCTGTCTGTCTGTCTCTGTCTGTCTCTCTGTCTTTCTCTGACTCTCTGTCTATCTGTCTGTCTGTCTGTAACTCTACCTGACTACTCTTCTAAAACAGACACTGGACACAAGCCGACACATTCTCTTACATCCTCACTCCCGCCCGGGTCACGTGACCCCCTCTCCGAGAAGCTGATACAAGCCACCCCGTCCTGGAAGCTACCAAGCCCCACAACAGCCACCGTAGACAGAGATCTCCCGTCCCAGATACGAACATGCGCCTTCAAGGATACAGGTTCAAATATCAAGATAAAACAGCAAATTTTATGTCAAACTAATAGAAATAATTTAGTAAATAGATAACAATTACGTTTAGTAAGTAATGTACAGATATTACTTTATAAACAAACAGAAATAAACAAGAAATACTTTACAAGATTTAACAATATAACTGTAAACAGGACATACGTTTATCAATGGAACAAACTGGTAAAATATATCAAGATTCACACTATAACAATACATCAAAATGTGTACATATAATCCATACATATATAACTGAAATAATAGTTATGTCTGGACAGAAAACAATTCTTTGTTAAACATTTGTTTCCATCATTTTAACATTGTTTTGATTTTTCTTGTTTATGTCTGATAACCGAAGTATGTCTTCATTTTAAGAAGAGAGTAAAGATTTTCTTTTTTTGTTTTCAATTTTGAGTGGAATATCGCAACAGAAACAACAACAACAACAAAATACAATAGCTTAAACGTGTGTAACAGAATTATGTGAAATATCTCAGGCAAAACACAGCAGACACAAACAGTTGAAATAAACACTGAAATAGTAGGCACACACGCTAGAGAAGAGAGTCGCAGTCACAACTCACCGCTGTGCCCGGTGTCTGGCCCGATATCTGCCCTGTCGCCACAAATCTTCCGTTTGGGTGCACAGCCAGGCTGAGAACATACATTGTGATAATCAAAACACATAACAGCATATGACGCCAGAGACGCGACAACATCTTCACAGCATGTATAGGGTAATACAGATGGGACATCTTCACAGAATGTTAATTATGTGAAAATTCATATATGGAGGGAAGGTAGAATGTTAATTATGTGAAATGTAACAGATGGAAGGAGGGCAGAATGTTAATTATGTGAAAGTTGACAGATAGAGGGAAAGAAGAATATTAGTCAGGAGAAAGGTGACAGATGGAGGGATGGTGGAATGTTAATTAATTGAAAGGTGACAGATTGAGGGAAAGCAGAATGTTAATTATGTGAAAGGTGACAGATAGAGAGAGGGCCGAATGTTAATTATCTGAAAGTTGATATATGGAGGGAGGGCAGAATGTTAATTATGTGAAAGTTGGCAGATGGAGAGGAAGCAGAATGTTAATTATGTGAACATTAAGAGATGGAGGGATGGCAGAATGTAAATTATCTGAAAGATGAAAGATTGAGGGCAGAATGTTAATTATGTGAGAGGTGACAGATTTCAGAGCAGAATGTTGTTTCCTATTCATTTCTCTTTCTGTTGCCAGATTAATGGCCTTTCAATCTTTCAGTGCCATTGAGCAGCCTACAACACGTGCTCTCCCTCTGTCTTTTTCGGTCTGTCCTGTCTGTCTATCCATCTTTCTCTCTGTCTCTATCTGTCCGCCTGTCTCTGTCTGTCTCTTTCTCTCTGTTTATGTCTATCTCTCTCTGTGTCTGTCTCTCTCTGTTTCTCTCTGTCCTTGTATCTTTCTCTGTCTCTCTCTCTGTCTCTCTCTGCCTGTCTCTGTGTCTGGCTTTCTCTGTCTCTGTCTGTCTGTCTCTGTCTCTGTCTGTCTGTCTCTCTCTGTCTGTCTGTCTCTGTCTCTCTCTATCTGGCTCTGTCTGTCTGTCTCTCTTTGTCTCTGTCTGTCTCTCTCTGTCTCTTTGTCTGTCTCTGTCCCTTTGTCTGGCTTTCTCTGTCTCTGTCTGTCTGTCTCTGTCTGTCTCTCTGTCTTTCTCTGACTCTCTGTCTATCTGTCTGTCTGTCTGTAACTCTACCTGACTACTCTTCTAAAACAGACACTGGACACAAGCCGACACATTCTCTTACATCCTCACTCCCGCCCGGGTCACGTGACCCCCTCTCCGAGAAGCTGATACAAGCCACCCCGTCCTGGAAGCTACCAAGCCCCACAACAGCCACCGTAGACAGAGATCTCCCGTCCCAGATACGAACATGCGCCTTCAAGGATACAGGTTCAAATATCAAGATAAAACAGCAAATTTTATGTCAAACTAATAGAAATAATTTAGTAAATAGATAACAATTACGTTTAGTAAGTAATGTACAGATATTACTTTATAAACAAACAGAAATAAACAAGAAATACTTTACAAGATTTAACAATATAACTGTAAACAGGACATACGTTTATCAATGGAACAAACTGGTAAAATATATCAAGATTCACACTATAACAATACATCAAAATGTGTACATATAATCCATACATATATAACTGAAATAATAGTTATGTCTGGACAGAAAACAATTCTTTGTTAAACATTTGTTTCCATCATTTTAACATTGTTTTGATTTTTCTTGTTTATGTCTGATAACCGAAGTATGTCTTCATTTTAAGAAGAGAGTAAAGATTTTCTTTTTTTGTTTTCAATTTTGAGTGGAATATCGCAACAGAAACAACAACAACAACAAAATACAATAGCTTAAACGTGTGTAACAGAATTATGTGAAATATCTCAGGCAAAACACAGCAGACACAAACAGTTGAAATAAACACTGAAATAGTAGGCACACACGCTAGAGAAGAGAGTCGCAGTCACAACTCACCGCTGTGCCCGGTGTCTGGCCCGATATCTGCCCTGTCGCCACAAATCTTCCGTTTGGGTGCACAGCCAGGCTGAGAACATACATTGTGATAATCAAAACACATAACAGCATATGACGCCAGAGACGCGACAACATCTTCACAGCATGTATAGGGTAATACAGATGGGACATCTTCACAGCATGTATGGGGCAATACAGAAGCGACAACATCTTCACAGCATGTATAGGGTAATACAGATGGGACATCTTTACAGCATGTATGGGGCAATACAGAAGCGACAACATCTTCACGGCATGTATGGGGCACTACAGATGGGACATCTTCACAGCATGTATGGGGCAATACAGAAGTGACAACATCTTCACAGCATGTATAGGGTAATACAGATGGGACATCTTTACAGCATGTATGGGGCAATACAGAAGCGACAACATCTTCACAGCATGTATGAGGCACTACAGATGGGACATCTTCACAGCATGTATGAGGCACTACAGATGCGACATCTTCACAGCATGGTTGGGAAAATCATTTATAAACAAACATTACAGAAAGTGGAAGATCATAAATTATCTTGAGCAAGAAATTGTGGTTACACACTACAATCTGCCATTTTGAAGACTGAGACGTACTTACATACTACAACCTGCCATCTTCAAGAGGGAGATGTACTTACATATTATAGCCTGACAATCTTGAAGACTGAGACAACAAACAGTGAAAGCTTCTTACTACAAAATACAACTACAGCTCAGCCAGGAACTGTAGCTTCAGTCGTCAGCAGATTTCAGAGCAGAATGTTGTTTCCTATTCATTTCTCTTTCTGTTGCCAGATTAATGGCCTTTCAATCTTTCAGTGCCATTGAGCAGCCTACAACACGTGCTCTCCCTCTGTCTTTTTCGGTCTGTCCTGTCTGTCTATCCATCTTTCTCTCTGTCTCTATCTGTCCGCCTGTCTCTGTCTGTCTCTTTCTCTCTGTTTATGTCTATCTCTCTCTGTGTCTGTCTCTCTCTGTTTCTCTCTGTCCTTGTATCTTTCTCTGTCTCTCTCTCTGTCTCTCTCTGCCTGTCTCTGTGTCTGGCTTTCTCTGTCTCTGTCTGTCTGTCTCTGTCTCTGTCTGTCTGTCTCTCTCTGTCTGTCTGTCTCTGTCTCTCTCTATCTGGCTCTGTCTGTCTGTCTCTCTTTGTCTCTGTCTGTCTCTCTCTGTCTCTTTGTCTGTCTCTGTCCCTTTGTCTGGCTTTCTCTGTCTCTGTCTGTCTGTCTCTGTCTGTCTCTCTGTCTTTCTCTGACTCTCTGTCTATCTGTCTGTCTGTCTGTAACTCTACCTGACTACTCTTCTAAAACAGACACTGGACACAAGCCGACACATTCTCTTACATCCTCACTCCCGCCCGGGTCACGTGACCCCCTCTCCGAGAAGCTGATACAAGCCACCCCGTCCTGGAAGCTACCAAGCCCCACAACAGCCACCGTAGACAGAGATCTCCCGTCCCAGATACGAACATGCGCCTTCAAGGATACAGGTTCAAATATCAAGATAAAACAGCAAATTTTATGTCAAACTAATAGAAATAATTTAGTAAATAGATAACAATTACGTTTAGTAAGTAATGTACAGATATTACTTTATAAACAAACAGAAATAAACAAGAAATACTTTACAAGATTTAACAATATAACTGTAAACAGGACATACGTTTATCAATGGAACAAACTGGTAAAATATATCAAGATTCACACTATAACAATACATCAAAATGTGTACATATAATCCATACATATATAACTGAAATAATAGTTATGTCTGGACAGAAAACAATTCTTTGTTAAACATTTGTTTCCATCATTTTAACATTGTTTTGATTTTTCTTGTTTATGTCTGATAACCGAAGTATGTCTTCATTTTAAGAAGAGAGTAAAGATTTTCTTTTTTTGTTTTCAATTTTGAGTGGAATATCGCAACAGAAACAACAACAACAACAAAATACAATAGCTTAAACGTGTGTAACAGAATTATGTGAAATATCTCAGGCAAAACACAGCAGACACAAACAGTTGAAATAAACACTGAAATAGTAGGCACACACGCTAGAGAAGAGAGTCGCAGTCACAACTCACCGCTGTGCCCGGTGTCTGGCCCGATATCTGCCCTGTCGCCACAAATCTTCCGTTTGGGTGCACAGCCAGGCTGAGAACATACATTGTGATAATCAAAACACATAACAGCATATGACGCCAGAGACGCGACAACATCTTCACAGCATGTATAGGGTAATACAGATGGGACATCTTCACAGCATGTATGGGGCAATACAGAAGCGACAACATCTTCACAGCATGTATAGGGTAATACAGATGGGACATCTTTACAGCATGTATGGGGCAATACAGAAGCGACAACATCTTCACGGCATGTATGGGGCACTACAGATGGGACATCTTCACAGCATGTATGGGGCAATACAGAAGTGACAACATCTTCACAGCATGTATAGGGTAATACAGATGGGACATCTTTACAGCATGTATGGGGCAATACAGAAGCGACAACATCTTCACAGCATGTATGAGGCACTACAGATGGGACATCTTCACAGCATGTATGAGGCACTACAGATGCGACATCTTCACAGCATGGTTGGGAAAATCATTTATAAACAAACATTACAGAAAGTGGAAGATCATAAATTATCTTGAGCAAGAAATTGTGGTTACACACTACAATCTGCCATTTTGAAGACTGAGACGTACTTACATACTACAACCTGCCATCTTCAAGAGGGAGATGTACTTACATATTATAGCCTGACAATCTTGAAGACTGAGACAACAAACAGTGAAAGCTTCTTACTACAAAATACAACTACAGCTCAGCCAGGAACTGTAGCTTCAGTCGTCAGCAGAACAAGCATGGATATCTGGAATAACAAGCACAGCTCTGGGGGAATCAAACAGCAAAGTCCTGGATGAAGTAACCATCAAAGTCCTGGATGAATCAAACATGTAAGTCCTGGATGAAGTAACCATCAAAGTCCTGGATGGAGTAACCAGCAAAGTCCTGGATGAAGTAACCATCAAAGTCCTGGATGAATCAAACATGTAAGTCCTGGATGAAGTAACCATCAAAGTCCTGGATGAAGTAACCAGCAAAGTCCTGGATGAAGTAACCATCAAAGTCCTGGATGAATCAAACATGTAAGTCCTGGATGAAGTAACCATCAAAGTCCTGGATGAAGTAACCATCAAAGTCCTGGATGAATCAAACATGTAAGTCCTGGATGAAGTAACCATCAAAGTCCTGGATGAAGTAACCATCAAAGTCCTGGATGATGCAACCAGCAAATTCCTGGGTGGAGCAGCCAGCAATGTTGTAGATGGAGCAACAAGCAAAAGCCTGGATGGAGTAGCCATAAAAATCAGGGATGAAGCAACCAGCAAAGTTCTGGATGGAGCAACCAGAAAGTCATGGTTGAAGCAACCATCAAAATCATGGTTGAAGCAACCAGCAAAGTCATGGATGTAGCAACCAGCAAAGTCATGGATGTAGCAACAAGCAAAGTCATGGATGTAGCAACCAGCAAAGTCATGGATGTAGCAACAAGCAAAGTCATGGATGTAGCAACCAGCAAAGTCCTGGATCTAGCAACCAGCAAAGTCATGGATGTAGCAACAAGCAAAGTCATGGATGTAGCAACCAGCAAAGTCCTGGATGTAGCAACCAGCAAAGTCATGGATGTAGCAACAAGCAAAGTCATGGATGTAGCAACAAGCAAAGTCATGGATGTAGCAACCAGCAAAGTCCTGGATGTAGCAACCAGCAAAGTCCTGGATGTAGCAACAAGCAAAGTCATGGTTGAAGCAACCAGCAAAGTCCTGGATGTAGCAACCAGCAAAGTCATGGATGTAGCAACAAGCAAAGTCATGGATGTAGCAACAAGCAAAGTCATGGATGTAGCAACAAGCAAAGTCATGGATGTAGCAACAAGCAAAGTCATGGATGTAGCAACAAGCAAAATCATGGATGTAGCAACAAGCAAAGTCATGGATGTAGCAACTAGCAAAGTCATGGATGTAGCAACAAGCAAAGTCATGGATGTAGCAACCAGCAAAGTCATGGATGTAGCAACCAGCAAAGTCATGGATGTAGCAACCAGCAAAGTCATGGTTGAAGCAACCAGCAAAGTCCTGGATGTAGCAACCAGCAAAGTCATGGATGTAGCAACAAGCAAAGTCATGGACGGAGCAACCAGCAAAGTCATGGATGTAGCAACCAGCAAAGTCATGGTTGAAGCAACCAGCAAAGTCATGGATGTAGCAACAAGCAAAGTCCTGGATGTAGCAACCAGCAAAGTCCTGGATGTAGCAACAAGCAAAGTCCTGGATGTAGCAACAAGCAAAGTCATGGATGTAGCAACAAGCAAAGTCATGGATGTAGCAACCAGCAAAGTCATGGATGTAGCAACAAGCAAAGTCCTGGATGTAGCAACAAGCAAAGTCATGGATGTAGCAACAAGCAAAGTCATGGATGTAGCAACAAGCAAAGTCCTGGATGTAGCAACCAGCAAAATCATGGATGTAGCAA
The DNA here is from genome assembly GCA_009760885.1 of Achatina immaculata. Taxonomy (NCBI): domain Eukaryota; kingdom Metazoa; phylum Mollusca; class Gastropoda; order Stylommatophora; family Achatinidae; genus Lissachatina; species Lissachatina immaculata. Next base: position 44,140,709 of record CM019696.1, on the reverse strand, counting down.
CAAGCAAAGTCATGGATGTAGCAACCAGAAAGTCATGGTTGAAGCAACCAGCAAAGTTCTGAATGTAGCAACCAGCAAAATCATGGATGGAGCAACCAGCAATGTCCTGGATGAAGATCAACCTCCTTTGGTGAGCTGCCGACTAAAGACAGTGCCACTCTTGATGTACACAACGACTGACATGGATAGGTTTGTTCTCTGCCCAGTGCTGATGATGATGATGATGATGATGATGATGATGTACACCAACGATAACGAACTGTTAACGCTTTCCACAAGTTCTGCCAGGATAGAAGAAGAAGTGATGACGATGTCTCAGTATGATGTGAAGTTATTATCATATGTATAGCCTACATCATAATGGGACCAAGAGGACATGCATCTCCAAATCTCTTACCTTATCTCCAAATCGTTTATTTTATCTCCAAACCTCCTACTTTATCTCCAGATCTCTTACCTTATCTCCAGACTTCTTAACTTATCTCCAAACCTCCTACCTTATCTCCAAACCTCCTACTTTATCTCCAGATCTCTTACCTTATCTCCAAACCTCCCACTTTATCTCCAGATCTCTTACCTTATCTCCAAACCTCTTACCTTATCTCCAGACTTCTTACCTTATCTCCAAACCTCTTACCTGATCTCTAGACTTCTTAACTTATCTCCAAACTTCTTACCTTATCTCCAAACCTCCTACTTTATCTCCAGATCTCTTACCTTATCTCCAAACTTCTTACCTTATCTCCAAACCTCCTACTTTATCTCCAGATCTCTTACCTTATCTCCAAACCTCTTACCTTATCTCCAAACCTCTTACCTTATCTTCAGCTGTTTTTGCTTCTTCGTCAGGAATGAACCAAAAAAAAATCCCAGAAGATCTATCTATCTATCTATCTATCTATCTATCTATCTATCTATCTATCTATCTATCTATCTATCTATCTATCTATCTATCTATCTATCTATCTATCTATCTATCTATCTATCTATCTATCTATCTATCTATCTATCTATCTATCTATCTATCTATCTATCTATCACACCCTGCCCCTTCCCCACCCCGGGATTAGAGCTGGAGTTACTATGTGGAAGTTGGAGATTGTTGGATGTAAGAGGCGAGACTGTAAAACACTCCCTACCACGTGATCTCCTCGGAGTGTCCCAGGTAATGTTTCTGGGTCAACAACTTCTTGTTGTACACAACTGCCACAGAAGCCACGAAATAGACCAGCTCGCCGCTGACAGCCAGGACAGCCAGGTTCTGCTTCACATCCCGGCCACGGTAGCCGTAACTGAAGGAGGTCAAGGTTATTCAGGGTGGTCGGGTCAGATCAGCAGGTAAATCTTTAAATGAATCTATGATCAACATTTGTCTGTCCAGACAGACGGTGGAAGATAAATGAATGTCAGGTCAACATTTGTCTGTCCAGACAGACGGTGGAAGAAGATAACACAAATCCAGTAACTTAAACTGATAGATCGAAAAACAAACAAACCGACCTACGGACAGACAATATTAGAGAAAAACAAACGGTCAAAGAGGAAAATATATCAAGCTAGTAGGTTGACAAGAGCATACAACAGCCAAATAACTGACACGATAAGAGAAGTCCAACAACTGACAAGATAAGAGAACAGAAGCCCAACAACTGACAAGATAAGAAAATAGAAGCCCAACAACTGACAAGATAACAGAATAGAAGCCCAACAACTGACAAGATAACAGAATAGAAGCCCAACAACTGGGAAGAACAGACAACAAAGTCCAACAACTTACAAGCTAAGAGAATAGAAGCCCAACAACCCTGGAAAGCAGACAGCAACAGTCCAACAACTGACAAGGGCGTCAACAACAGCGCAACTATTATCAACAACAGACAACAACAGTCCAACAACTGACAAGACAATAGGAGCCAACAACTAGGAAGGGCAGACAACAGTCCAACAAATGACAAAACCAAAGAATAGGAGCCCAGCAACTAAGAAGAGAATACAACAGCCAAAAAACTCACAAAACCAGAGAATAGGAGCCCAACAAGTAAGAAGAGCAGACAACAACAGCCCAACAACTGACATAACTAGAGAATAGGAGTACAGCAACTAAGAAGAGCATACAACAACAGTCCAACAACTGACACAACTAGAGAATAGGAGTACAGCAACTAAGAAGAGCAGACAACAACAGTCCAACAACTGACAAAACCAAAGAATAGGAGCCCAACAAGTAAGAAGAGCATACAACAATAGTCTAACAACTGATAAAACCAGAGAATAGGAGCCAGACAATAAGAAGACAATGCAACAACAGTCCAACAACTGACAAGACCAGAGAATAGGAGCTCAACAACTAAGAAGACCATACAACAACAGTCCAACAACTGACAAGACCAGAGAATGGAAGTGCAACAACTAAGAAGAACAGACAACAACAGCCCATCATCTAACAAGAGCAGATAACAAGAGCCCAACAACTGACAAAACAGACTAGGGGCCCAACAACTACAAAGAGCAGACAACAATAGACCAAGAACTAAGAAGAGCAGACAACAATAGCCCAACAACTAAGAAGAGCAGACAACAACAACCCAACAACTAGCGGCGTCAAGAACAGCGCACCAACCATCAACAGCAGACAACAACAGTCCAACAACTGTCAAGAGCAGACAGCAACAGTCCAACAACTGACGAAAACAGACAACAAGAGTCCAAGAACTGACAAGACCAGAAAAGAGCACCTCAACAGCTGATAGCAAGAGAGATAAAAACTAAGAGAAATAAAGTGACCGCAGCACAAGTTGAGACTATTAAGTTTGTCTGGCAGTAAGCCACCATGTACTTACTTGCTACACAGGCAGGAGAGCCCGAACTCTGCCCTGGGTCCCACGGACACGGAATTTAAAAGTATTTATTATGTCGTGACAACCAACAACCACAATACCCATATGACAGGCAAACAGTTTCATCAGCCATACTGACAGGCAGAGAGTTTCATCAGCCGTACTGACAGGCAGAGAGTTTCATCAGCCGTACTGACAGGCAGAGAGTTTCATCAGCCGTACTGACAGGCAGACAGTTTCATCATCCGTACTGACAGAAAGAGAGTTTCATCAGCCGTAATGACAGGCAGAGAGTTTCATCAGCCATACTGACAGAAAGAGAGTTTCATCAGCCGTAATGACAGGCAGACAGTTTCATCAGCCGTACTGACAGGCAGACAGTTTCATCAGCCGTACTGACAGAAAGAGAGTTTCATCAGCCGTAATGACAGGCAGAGAGTTTCATCAGCCATACTGACAGGCAGAGAGTTTCATCAGCGGTACTGACAGGCAGACAGTTTCATCAGCCGTACTGACGGACAGAGAGTTTCATCAGCCGTACTGACAGGCAGAGAGTTTCATCAGCCGTACTGACAGACAGACAGTTTCATCAGCCGTACTGATAGGCAGACAGTTTCGTCAGCTGTCTGACAGATAGACAGTTTCGTCAGCCGTATTGACAGGCAGACAGTTTCGTCAGCTGTGCGTTAAAGAAATGTTCTTACAGTTTTCACAGGTGAACACATAATGTTGTTGCTATCACACATGACATAATTTGACAGCTAATCACAGGTGACATAATGTGACATCTTTCACACGTGACATAATGTGGTTGCTATCATACATGACATATTGCGCTCGACATCACACGTGACACTTGTGGTAGCTATCACACGTGACATAATGTGGCAACTAGCACATGTGACATAATGTGGTAGATTTCACATTTGACATAATGTTATAGATTTCACGTGTAAGATAATGTGATAGATTTCACATCTGACATAATGTGATAGATTTCACGTGTAAGATAATGTGGCAGATTTCACATTTGACATAATGTGGCAGATTTCACATGTGACATAATGTGGTAGATTTCACATGTGACATAATGTGGTAGATTTCACATGTGACATATTGTGGTAGATTTCACATGTGACATGATGTGGTAGATTTCACACATGACATACGACCAGCTGGCACTAACAGCAGCTGAGACGGCCATGCAAGGATACACCCAGTCTAGTTTTAGTTTCTGCTCAGGCTGGGAGCCAAGGTCGTCCACCACGTCCTGTTGAGTGGGAGGGAAGAACTCTGAAAGAAGCAAGCAGACAACAATGTCAGAACTCTGTGAACTCACAGCTGGGACGTCAAGTTTATGGTAACCCTGTCATGCCTTAGAGGCACATAGGGATATGGTGTTAGTGCCCATATTATCCTTGACCTGTCAGCACACTAGAGGGCGATATGGTCAGTATCATGCCTGGCTGCCTTTTCCTTCCCCAACGCCAGAAGAAGTCGGGTACCCATTTCTACAGCTGGGTGACTGGGGTGCCGCCGGCCGGATTCGAACCCCCGACCTTCACCATGAGAGACCAGTGCACTAACCACTTCGCCACTCAGACACCCACGTCAAGTTTATACAACGTCAAAATTGTTAAATATAGCAGAATGTCATTATTCAATTTTCTGAAGTATAGTTTGCTGACTGTTATAACATTTTGCGAAGCCGCGTCACAAGATATAGGATACTCTTTTTTTCTAAAAGTAATTTAGGGGACTGAACAGAAAAATAAGCGTGTTTGTTTGTGCCATTGCAGATAGGAATCATGTCATGGTTGTGTTTCTGTTTGTTTGTGTCACTATATAAATGAATCATGTTAATACATGGTGTCATGACTGTGTTTCTGTTTGCTTGTGTAGTGGCGAATAATAGCTGGCTGTGTCACGTTGATTGTTTTTCAAATATCGGCTACAGAGAGTTATATTTTTCAAACATCGGCATTCATTCATTCATTCATTTGCATGTCCCTTGTGGAACTTTGCCTCCCTAACAGCTCTCCTGTAGGCCTCTCGGTTGTGAGGAAGATGGCCTGCTGCTTATGCATCCATTTGCAGATCATCAACTATGTCTTGTAGCCATCTTCGCCTTGGTCTTCCTCTCTACAGAGAGTCATAGTTTTCAAATATGATCTAGTCAGAGAAAGTTTTTTTTTTCAAACATCGTGTACAAACTTTCAAGACAACTCTATTGTAAAGTCAGATAAAACTTAAATACTGCAGTAAAATGTAAACTTAACTACTACAGTAAATGTAAACTTAATTACTAAAGTAAATATAAAATTTACATTACTGAAAATTACTTTTACGCTTTGCAACAGAATAAGGGAAGTAATCGGTTAATTATCATAAGGGTACTTGTCACCCTTGTGATTTTTCTCTTTTGAAATTCCGTGGTTGGGGTCGTTAGAGATTTTTCGAGAAAATGGTCACGTGAGGTAAGAATCCCGTGCCAGGTGAATTCTGGGAAAGACTCTTGAGTGGCAGTCAGTCTATATCTCAATGTGAAGCTGTGTGGATGTAAAGCTGTGTGGATGTGAAGCTGTGTGAACGTAAAGTTTTGTGGACGTGAAGCTGTGTGGATGTGAAACTGTGTGAATGGATTCCGATTCCTGTGGAGAAGATGCGATGCCCTGTCTTAGTTATTGGAATGTTCGGAACTTATGTATGGACTTGCCATGTGGCAGGGCAACCTGCCGGCAGTCAGTGTTTTCGACACCAACTTCACTATCATCATGTCCATCGAATAAACGTCATATCAACTAGTCGCTGAGATGAGTAGTGATACTATCAATGCCGTTTGCGTCTATGTTCAGCCCCCACCGGCATATGTGTGGGGTGAAAGAGAGGGGTGGGGTTGGATGGGGGTGACATGTAAAAGTAATCGAAAAAGATCGATATTAGTGTCGGTTCAATAATACTACGGGTTGATGAAATGAGTAGTGACACTGTCGATACCTTTTACGTCCAAGTTCAGCCTCATCGGCATGGGGGTGAGAGAAGGTGAAAATTAGGGTGGGATCTCCAATTATTTTATTACGGAACCTCGACCCGCCAAAACTTTGTAACAGCACAAGGCTGTGTATGAAGACGATGCTGGGCAATGTAGTTGAAGCGACTATCTTAACAGGGCAAGGAAAGGATGAAGCAGTTTTTATCCCATGGATACCATTCATTCCGACGGATCTCTCTTTTAGCTTTAAGAGACTGCAGTTTTCAGTGAGACTTGTGTTCTCGGTCACGATCAACAAGTCACAGGGACAGCCTACAAATTATAGAGTAAAGTCTTTTAAAGATTCACTATAATATTAATTTAACTCAAAACTTTTTTATATACATTTTTAATTTCACCTCCAGGAGCAAGGATAAATAATTTATTTGGTGAACCCACCCTTGAGAAAGCAACACGTTTGTCAGTGGGAGAAACATGACGATTTCAGATCCACTCCCCAGTATGAATAATTAATAAATTCCCGAGCAACGCCGGGTAATCAGCTAGTATATTATAAACAACACGAGAAAACTTTGATCAAAAACTTACTATAGCACATGACTTCTTCTTTTTCTTCTTCGTTCGCTTCTACTATCAAGACCGATCCGTGATCCTCCTGAATTTACTCCTGTGGTCCTCGATAGGTCCCGTGGTCCCTCTGTGGTCCCCGAAAGGACCACACGAGATCCCCAAGAGGATCACAAAAGGTTCAGAGTATCTCAGGGCTTGAGCCTGTATTCTTGGTGGGTCTCAGAAGCGGGATTACCTCGACGTGTTTTGGGATACATGTGTATCCCCGCCGGGCGACAGGTGGTAGCCCAACCAGGCCAGAGTTGGACTTTCTCACCGGAAAACCTCGACGTGATTCAGATAAGCATACATCCCCGCCGGGTGATAGGTGGTTGCCTATCTAGACTGCCCTGGTCCAGTGTCTCCGACTTCAGCATTTTGTGGTCGTGACCGCTACTCTTCCTAGTTGTGACCAGGATAGAGCTTTTGCCTCTAGAGCGGAGGTATCGTGACATGCGTAGCCATCGAGTTTTACCCCTGGTTTAAGCCGGTTAAGGCATATTTCACCAGTATGGATGTATATCGGATGTGGCCGGTCTCTAGAGCAGAGGTGCCGTGGTATGAGGAGCTCTCGTCGCGAGACCACTGCACATACCGACTAAGCTTCATTTTATCCTTTCCATCACATTTTCTCATCGGCGCCGCACGGCAACCCTGATTTCATTTTCGCATTTTCTTCATTGGGCGGAAGGAGCTTCACTTCACGCGTGGCATCCGAAGAGTTGCTAGCAGTGTAGGCACGAGACAAAAATGAAAGTAAAAACTTGCTGTGGCACGAGACAAAGATAAAAATAAAAACTTGCTGTGGCACGAGACAAAGATAAAAATAAAAACTTGCTGTGGCACGAGACAAAGATAAAAATAAAAACATGCTGTGGCACGAGACAAAGATAAAAATAAAAACTTGCTGTGGCACGAGACAAAGATGAAAGTAAAAACTTGCTGTGGCACGAGACAAAGATGATAGTAAAAACTTGCTGTGGCACGAGACAAAGATAAAAATAAAAACTTGCTGTGGCACGAGACAAAGATAAAAATAAAATCTTGCTGTGGCACGAGACAAAGATAAAACTAAAAACTTGCTGTGGGACGAGAGAAAGATGAAAATGTTTGAATGTTCACCTCTTCTTTCACCATTAATATCGACCATGACAGAATTGACCTTCTTTCTCCTTGTTCTCGTCTGGTTCTTTCTGATAGACCTGTCGTCGGTGAGAACTCCGTCATGGGTCTGGGTCGGCCGTCGTGGGTGAAGTTCCAGTGGAACCATCTCCTCACCGCAGGCGATGAAGTTTTCGTGATCAGCAAAATCTCTGATCAGTTGGCTGTAACTTTCAACCTGGTCAGCGGAAACATTAACTCTCTGTCTGGTCAGTGGAAACATTAACTCTCTGTCTGGTCAGTGGAAACATTAACTCTCTGTCTGGTCAGTGGAAACATTAACTCTCTATCTGGTCAGTGGAAACATTAACTCTCTATCTGGTCAGTGGAAACATTAACTCTCTATCTGGTCAGTGGAAACATTAATTCTCTATCTGGTCAGTGGAAACGTTAACTCTCTATCTGGTCAGTGGAAACATTAATTCTCTATCTGGTCAGTGGAAACATTAACTCTCTATCTGGTCAGTGGAAACATTAATTCTCTATCTGGTCAGTGGAAACATTAACTCTCTATCTGGTCAGTGGAAACATTAATTCTCTATCTGGTCAGTGGAAACATTAACTCTCTATCTGGTCAGTGGAAACATTAATTCTCTATCTGGTCAGTGGAAAAATTAACCCTCCATCTGGTCAGTGGAAACATTAATTCTCTACTTGGTCAGTGGAAACATTAATTCTCTACTTGGTCAGTAGAAACATTAATTCTCTACTAGGTCAGTAGAAACATTAATTCTCTACTAGGTCAGTAGAAACATTAATTCTCTACTAGGTCAGTAGAAACATTAATTCTCTACTTGGTCAGTAGGAACATTAACTCTCTATCTGGTCAGTAGAAACATTAACTCTCTATCTTGTCAGTAGAAACATTAACTCTCTATCTTGTCAGTAGAAACATTAACTCTCTGTCTGGTCAGTAGAAACATTAACTCTCTATTTGGTCAGTAGAAACATTAACCCTCTACTTGGTCAGTAGAAACATTAACTCTCTATCTTATCAGTAGAAATACTAACCGTAATTCTCTTTTTTCGCAATTGCATCTTCCAAATTACAATATATAACATTTAAAAAATGGAGTATATTGATGTTTGAGTATGCAGTAAGACATTATAATTAGTGTATAACTAACTATACAACTATACACGAAGCACTGCAGTAAAGCTGTGATACCAGAATGTATAAAATAGGAAAAAAGTAGGAGCAGCTTTATTACTTAACGACTACAAAGCTGTGACGTTTCGGCGTGAGCCTCAATCATACAAAAACATACAGGACGAAGAAACAGAGAGAGGAGATGAAGTATAGATTCACATAAATGCTACGTTAAAAAAATTAATAGTGAATAGAGCACTTGCCTGTAACTGTAAGATGTGGCCTTGTTCGACGCTGTGTGTCAGAAATGAGCATGGTAGGGTGTAGAGACTGTTTAAATGGAGACCTGTGATGTATGGTCGGTGGGTCGTAACTGGGGGTGGTGGGTGGGGAAACCATGGAGGGGAGGGAGAGTGGTACAATGTTAACCTAGCCAGGAGAAGGTGAAATAGATGATTATAGTTAGGGTAGAGGGGTTGTAATGTGATGCTGTGAGGAGGTTCTGAACTATGTGTAACAAGTGAGAAGGGAGCGGAGTTTAGTGGAGAGGGATTATAATTGTTGAAGAGGAGAATGTTAGGTGTAGCTGAATAGAGAGTTTAACCCGTGTGGTTCCGGCGTCCCATAATCCTGATTGTAGCGGTTCTCAAGCGCTAGACGGCTTGTGTCATCTGTGTGACATTGTTTGATGGCTGTTACCAGAAAATCAGATTTGCCTCTGTGGTTGAGCCATTGAAATGGTTTGGGACTGGTTTCGAAGCATACTGGGTGATATCGTACAGATGTTTCTGCATACGGTCCCCTAATCTGAGGCCAGTCTCACCAATATACGTCATCCTGCATCCTTTTCATACGATGACATATATCACATTACGGGACTCACATGTGAATCCCTCATGAAGAGTGAGGATAGTTTTGGGAAAGGTGATAGCTTTCGTTTCCCAGACTACCGGGCAGGTAACGCAGCGGGGGCGGTTACATTTTCTGGTGCCAACATATGTAAGGCTCTGCTTCAAGTGGCTGTGGACAAGGATGTCCTTAAGGTTTGGCTCACGTTTGTATGCCAACAGGGGTGGATCAGAGATAATGTCGCGAGTGTCGGGGTCGAGTTGGATTACCGGCAGATGGCGATAAAGAATTTTCTTAACCATCTGACCGTGCGGGTGGAAAGGCCGTACTAACTTAACTCTGTCGGATGGAGTAACAGGCCTTTTCCTGAATACTTCTTTGCTGCTCACTAGCTGGATACGGTTGAAGGCTTCATGAAGGACCTTTTCTGGGTAGTGGCGATGACGGAAAAATTCTAATAACTTCTTGGACTGTTCTATGAAGTCCAAATTATCCTGACATATTCGGCGAAGACGGGGGAGTTGGGAATATGGGATGGAGTTCTTACAGGCTTCAAGATGGGAAGAGGTGTAAAGCAAGTAGGTGTGGCTGTCGGTGGGCTTGTAAAATACAGAGGTGACAACCCTGTTTGTGCCAATAGAAATTTTAATGTCTAAAAAGTTGACAGATTTGTCAGAAATTTCATAAGTGAATTTTATGTTATTATTAGGTGAGCTGGTGAATTCAATACATTTTCCATGTCTTCCTGTGGCATATTTGTGACTCCGATGCACCTGTTATAGAATTCTGGAAGTCTGGCAGTGTAGATTTACCATAATTTGACTTCCAGAAAGCCCATACAAAGTTATGCATAACTGGGACCCATTTTCGTTCCCATGGCAACAACGTTGAATTCGAAAGAATTTATGTTTAGTACTAGCCATGTAAGTCTGATTATGGTGTCGGTGTTAGTGGTGGGGTGAGGGTCTTTGTCGAGAAAATAGCGGAGTGCTAAAACTCCATCCTCGTGGGGGATAGAAGTGAATAGGGAGCAGACATCAAGGAGAAAGATGTGATAGGTGTGGTGTTGAGAGAATGTGATCGTATCAAAAGTTGTTAAGGCGTGGTTGGTATCTTTCAAAAAGGAGGCTGAAAAATGCTGTCCAAAAAGTCAGAAAAATGCTCAGTGGGGCATGAGCACGCTGATACAATGGGACGTCCAGTATGACCTTTTTTGTGGATTTTAGGAAGGAGATAGAAGGTGGGTTTGCCTAAACAGCTGTCCTTGATGTGAAGAGAAACTGCTTGGGGTGGGAGGCCACCTTCTGTAATCAAGTCTTTAATGGTTGCTTCCACTATGTCATTATTTGAACGGGTAGCATCGTTTTTACGTGGGGCATAGAATTCTGTGTTGCTGAGTTGGGACATTCCTTCTGTGATATATAAATCGTTTTTCCAAACTACCAGATACGTCGTTTTATTTGCTGGTTTTATTACTGTGTCATTTCGACGTTGGAGTTTGGACAGTGCCTTGGACCCTCCATTGTTTAGGTTGAAATGTCTAAGTGTTGGTCGGAGGTTATGGATTTCACGTCGTATCAGTGTACAGATCTAAAGCTTGAGAACCCCCGGGGAAAGGTGTCCAGCGATATTTATGGTGGTCCTATCGGGCAACTTGGTCATCGGGGTTTTATGTGAGTTGATTAGATTTTTTGTTAGCAAAGTAATATTTAAGTCGTAGTCGTCGGTGGAACTGTTTAACAATAAATTTAAGGCTTTCGTCGAGGACTTGTTTCTCATCATCAGAAAGAGGCAAGTCGGGGGGAATACAGATAATATTAGAGGTTGGAGGAGGAGGAGGAGGAAGAGAGGGAGTATCATCTACGGGTGGGGGTGTGAGAACTTGAATGTGCTGTGTAATCTAGGAATGTTTGTCTGGAGGTGTTAAAGAAGTCTGATGGTCAACTCAGACAGAAGCCTGTTGGTCAGATGTGGCAGAAGTCTGACGGTCAAGTGAGACAGAGGCCTCTTGGTTAGATGTGGCAGAAGTCTGATGGTCAAGTGAGATAGAAGCCTGTTGGTTAGATGTGGCAGAAATCTGATGGTCAACTCAGACAGAAGCCTGTTGGTCAGATGTGGCAGAAGTCTGACGGTCAAGTGAGACAGAGGCCTCTTGGTTAGATGTGGCAGAAGTCTGATGGTCAAGTGAGATAGAAGCTTCTTGGTTAGATGTGGCAGAAGTCTGATGGTCAAGTGAGATAGAAGCCTGTTAGTCAGGTGTGGCAGACGTCTGATGGTCAAGTGAGATAGAAGCATGTTGGTTAGATGTGGCAGAAGTCTGATGGTCAAGTGAGATAGAAGCCTGTTGGTTAGTTGTGGCAGAAATCTGATGGTCAACTCAGACAGAAGCCTGTTGGTCAGATGTGGCAGAAGTCTGATGGTCAAGTGTGATAGAAGCCTGTTGGTTAGATGTGGCAGAAGTCTGATGGTCAAGTGTGATAGAAGCCTGTTGGTTAGATGTGGCAGAAGTCTGATGGTCAAGTGAGATAGAAGCTTCTTGGTTAGATGTGGCAGAAGTCTGATGGTCAAGTGAGATAGAAGGCTGTTAGTCAGGTGTGGCAGAAGTCTGATGGTCAAGTGAGATAGAAGCTTCTTGGTTAGATGTGGCAGAAGTCTGATGGTCAAGTGAGATAGAAGCCTGTTAGTCAGGTGTGGCAGACGTCTGATGGTCAAGTGAGATAGAAGCATGTTGGTTAGATGTGGCAGAAGTCTGATGGTCAAGTGAGATAGAAGCCTGTTGGTTAGTTGTGGCAGAAATCTGATGGTCAACTCAGACAGAAGCCTGTTGGTCAGATGTGGCAGAAGTCTGATGGTCAAGTGTGATAGAAGCCTGTTGGTTAGATGTGGCAGAAGTCTGATGGTCAAGTGTGATAGAAGCCTGTTGGTTAGATGTGGCAGAAGTCTGATGGTCAAGTGAGATAGAAGCTTCTTGGTTAGATGTGGCAGAAGTCTGATGGTCAAGTGAGATAGAAGGCTGTTAGTCAGGTGTGGCAGACGTCTGATGGTCAAGTGAGATAGAAGCCTCTTGGTTAGATGTGGCAGAAGTCTGATGGTCAAGTGTGATAGAAGCCTGTTGGTTAGATGTGGCAGAAGTCTGATGGTCAAGTGAGATAGAAGCCTGTTGGTTAGATGTGGCAGAAATCTGATGGTCAAGTGAGACAGAAGCCTCTTGGTTAGATGTGGCAGAAGTCTGATGGTCAAGTGAGATAGAAGCCTGTTGGTTAGATGTGGCAGAAATCTGATGGTCAACTCAGACAGAAGCCTGTTGGTCAGATGTGGCAGAAGTCTGACGGTCAAGTGAGACAGAGGCCTCTTGGTTAGATGTGGCAGAAGTCTGATGGTCAAGTGAGATAGAAGCTTCTTGGTTAGATGTGGCAGAAGTCTGATGGTCAAGTGAGATAGAAGGCTGTTAGTCAGGTGTGGCAGACGTCTGATGGTCAAGTGAGATAGAAGCCTGTTGGTTAGATGTGGCAGAAGTCTGATGGTCAAGTGTGATAGAAGCCTGTTGGTTAGATGTGGCAGAAGTCTGATGGTCAAGTGAGATAGAAGCCTGTTGGTTAGATGTGGCAGAAATCTGATGGTCAAGTGAGACAGAAGCCTCTTGGTTAGATGTGGCAGAAGTCTGATGGTCAAGTGAGATAGAAGCCTGTTGGTTAGATGTGGCAGAAGTCTGATGGTCAAGTGTGATAGAAGCCTGTTGGTTAGATGTGGCAGAAGTCTGATGGTCAAGTGAGATAGAAGCCTGTTGGTTAGATGTGGCAGAAATCTGATGGTCAAGTGAGACAGAAGCCTGTTGGTCAGATGTGGCAGAAGAGAGGGGCCGATTGGAAGAGGATCACCTCTAGAAGCAGAAGAGATGGGCTGATTGGAGGGTGGATCACCTCTAGAAACTGAAGAGATGGGCTGATTGGAGGGCGGATCACCTCTAGAAGCAGAAGAGATGGGCTGATTGGAGGGTGGATCACCTCTAGAAGCAGAAGAGATGGGCTGATTGGAGGGTGGATCACCTCTAGAAGCAGAATAGATGGGCTGATTGGAGGTTGGTCACCTCTAGAAGCAGAATAGATGGGCTGATTGGAGGGTGGATCACCTCTAGAAGCAGAATAGATGGGCTGATTGGAGGGTGGATCACCTCTAGAAGCAGAATAGATGGGCTGATTGGAGGGTGGATCACCTCTAGAAGCAGAAGAGAGTGGCTGTGGCGGAGGCAGGAGTCGGATAAGTTTATGTTCTTTGCCAGAGACATAGAACTGGTAAAGCTGGCGATTTGTGACCTGTATATGTAAGACATTGGGTGACAAATTGTTGTTTTTTATTGATATCTGGAATAAAAACAGGCATTAAAGCCTGGCTTCTTTTACGAAAGCTTTTTTTAAAACAGGTTAACCAGAAAATAAATCTGGATCAATCTCAAATTTCTGTCAGCATGTAATGATCGATTTGTACGGCAAGCCGATTGTGTCAAGTTTTCAAGTTTTGTTCCCAGTGTGTTATTTTCTTGTACGTGTTTGTATTAAGAATATGCCTCCTACCTTCTGGTGTGGCTTCCTCTCCGTGTACAGAGCCTTCACTGGCGGGTTGGGGATGTTGATCATGTTAGAGATGTCTCTGAGAATATCTTCGAAGTTCATCTGCGAACTGGTGTTAAGAATAAGCTTCTCCCGGCTGTCTGGGTGGACGTTGCTGATGATGGTCAGTACTCGTGGCCTGCGTAGGGGAGACTGGACACTGCCGGCCTGCAACACAGTCAGGTTTGCTGAGTCATTGACTTAACGAGAAATGTAAGTCCTGCAACACAGTCAGGTTTGCTGAGTCATTGACTTAACGAGAAATGTAAGTCCTGCAACACGGTCAGGTTTGCTGAGTCATTGACTTAACGAGAAATGTAAGTTCTGACTCCTAATAGAACAGGCTCCATGTACTAATAAAACAGATTTGAAATAAAACGGGTTTGACGTCACATAAAACACATCTTTGATGTGATATAGACAAGGCCACGGTGCCACATAAAACATATCTTTGATGTGATATAGACAAGGCCACGGTGCCACATAAAACATATCTTTGATGTGATATAGACAAGGCCACGGTGCCACATAAAACATATCTTTGATGTGATATAGACAAGGCCACGGTGCCACATAAAACACATCTTTGATGTGATATAGACACGGCCACGGTGCCACATAAAACATATCTTTGATGTGATGCACGCAGTGCCACGGTGCCACATAAAACACATCTGTGATGTGATACACGCAGTGCCACGTGGCACTTAGAGCCAAAAGAAATAACTGGAAATTAAACCTCTCGGACACGTGACTGTCTGAGCAGGTCACATGACTGACTGACTGAACCACCAGAAACTTTCTTCTGAAAACACTGGGAGAATGGCTTGATGATGACGTAGAAAACTCGATGGCAAAAGGTGAACAAGGGAAAATGAAAGATGAAGAAAGTAACCCACTTATAGAAGATGTATTTGAAGAAAAAAGTAATCCTTGCATTTCCTTTAAAATGTCACTCAGCGACATGTTGAAAACTTTAGTTCAGTCGTGTTATGTAATACATAGTTATGTAGCAGATACAACAGTGACATGCTCAGCTTTCTTTCTGTTCAAGATTTTCGCGTTATGTAATACATAGTTATGTAGCAGATACAACAGTGACATGCTCAGCTTTCTTTCTGTTCAAGATTCTCGCGTTATGTAATACATAGTTATGTAGCAGATACAACAGTGATATGCTCAGCTTTCTTTCTGTTCAAGATTCTCGCGTTATGTAATACATAGTTATGTAGCAGATACAACAGTGACATGCTCAGCTTTCTTTCTGTTCAAGATTCTCGCAGTTTTTATTGTATTTGTGAAACAGATATGAGCACGCCAAGAAACTGGTCCTTATAGAACATTCAATTCTTCTTCTTCAGCTTTCTCAGCCATTAAGGCTCACTGCTGCAGATAAAGTTCACTTCCATTCTTTCTATTCCTAATCTTCTCTCTCCAACTGGAGACGCTAATTTCCTTTATACCATTTTCTATGTTGTCTTTCCATCTCTGTCTTGGTCTACCCCTTGGTCTTGTTTCCCTCATCTCTTGTGCATACTTCATTTTCATTTATCTGTTCTCTTCCATTCTTTCTACATGCCCCAGCCAGCGTAGTCTGTTCAGTTTCAAGACATTTATAATTCTTTGGGATTTCAATAACCTGCTCAGTTCGGTGTTCTTTCTAGCTCTCTATTCCCCACTGTTGGCATCCTTTATCGATCCAAAGATTCTTCTTAGGACCTTGCTCTCAAAGATCTGTAATTTTCATCTCTCTTTGTTGTAATCCACGTTTCTGATCCATACATGACGGCTGGTCTTATTACTGCATTGTAGATTGTTGTTTTGGGAAAGGATTTTGGATTTTAAAAACATAGACTAGAACGTAATTATTTGTGATGAGCTATACAAGAAAATCTTTTACCTGCTGAAACAGAAAATTCTCATTTCTGTCAATTTTGCCTCCCTTCCAAGGGCTCTCCTTGCTGCTTCCATAGTCAACTCTCTGAAACAAGCACATGTACAGCTGTATCTCCCTACGTGTATGGGACGCAGAAAGCACAAGATGTGTCTGGATTCACTTTTATAAAACATCGAAGGTTATCTTTGTCATTAACACACTCTCTTCTTACTAACACTGGGTCAGGTAATGTCTAAGCCTATAACTCTTTCTTCTTCTTCTTCTTCTTAGCACTGCACCTAGGTGATGTCTAACTGTATTTTCTTCTTCTTAACGCTGGGTCAGGTGATGTCTAAGTCTATAACTCTTTCCTCTTCTTCTTCTTAACACTGAGTCAGGTGATGTCTAAGTCTATAACTCTTTCTTCTTCTTCTTCTTCTTAACACTGGGTCAGGTGATGTCTAAGTCTATAACTCTTTCTTCTTCTTCTTCTTAACACTGGGTCAGGTGATGTCTAAGTCTATAATTCTTTCTTCTTCTTCTTCGTAACACTGAGTCAGGTGATATTTAATTCTATAACTCTCTTTTCTTCTTCATATCACTAGACGTAGGTGATGTTTCAGTCTATAACTCTCTTTTCTTCTTCTTAACACTAGACGTAGGTGATGTTTATATCTATAACTCTCTTTTCCTCCTATTAACACTGGACCTATGTGATGTTTAAGACTTTTCACCACTGGGACCTGTTTGATGTTTAAGTTTATAACTCTCTTTTCTTCTTCTTAACACTGGACCATTG
Source organism: Achatina immaculata (assembly GCA_009760885.1). Classification (NCBI taxonomy): domain Eukaryota; kingdom Metazoa; phylum Mollusca; class Gastropoda; order Stylommatophora; family Achatinidae; genus Lissachatina; species Lissachatina immaculata. The sequence goes on along the minus strand of CM019696.1, from coordinate 44,123,889 downwards.
TGATGTTTAATTCTATATCTCTCTTTCCTTCTTATAAACACTGGACTATTGTGATGTTTAAGTCTATATCTCTCTTTTCTTCTTCTGTTTAACACTGGACCCATGTGATGTTTAAGTCTATATCTCTCTTTTCTTCTTCTGTTTAACACTGGACCCAGGTGATGTTTAAGTCTATAACTCTCTTTTCTCTTTTTTTAAGAAAATGAAAGAACGAATCCCCCATTAGAAGCGATTCTTTTCTTTCTCTCTCTTTATGTTAGATTATCACATACATACAGGTGTAATGGTGAGTATTCCGCACTCTGTTATTGTCACATATACACAGGTGTAATGCTGAGTACGTACATCAAAGTCTGTGATTGTCACATACATGTAAGTTCTTTCGCAAAAGTTAACTTTTAAAATACTTCTTCATGTTATCTGTTTCAAGTTTTAACAGTGTCACACTCATAAACACACACACACACACATCTGCAATCTACTCGTCACACACACAGTAACAGCCACCTGTAATCTAAACGTCACAAACATAGAAACAAACCCGTAATCTGCTCGTCACACACTGAGAAACACGCCTGTAATCTACTCGTCACACACCGAGAAACACACCTGTAATCTACTCGTCACAAAATGAGAAACACACCTGTAATCTACTCGTCACAAAATGAGAAACACACCTGTAATCTACTCGTCACAAAATGAGAAACACACCAGTAATCTGCTAGTCACAAATTGAGAAATATACCCGTAAACTATTCGTCCCACACAGAGAAACACACCTGTAATCTATTCTTCATGCACGCAGAAACACACTTGTAATCCATCTGTCACACACACAACAACACACCTGTAATCTATTGTTACACACATAACAACACACCTGTACCTACCCGTCACACACAACAACACGCCTTTTATCTACATGTTCACAACAACACGACTTTAATCAATTTGTTCACAACACACCTGTAATCTATTGTTACACACACAACACACCTGTAATCTATTGTTATACACACAACACACCTGTAATCTATTGTTACACACGCAACACACCTGTAATCTATTGTTACACACACACACACCTGTAATCTATTGTTACACACGCAACACACCTGCAATCTATTGTTACACACACAACACACCTGTAATCTATTGTTACACACGCAACACACCTGTAATCTATTGTTACACACGCAACACACCTGCAATCTATTGTTACACACGCAACACACCTGTAATCTATTTTTACACATGCAATACGCCTGTAATCTATTGTTACACACGCAACACACCTGTAATTTATTGTTACACACTCAATACACCTGTAATATATTGTTACACACACAACACACCTGTAATCTATTGTTACACACACAACACACCTGTAATCTATTGTTACACACACAACACACCTGTAATCTATTGTTACACACACAACACACATGTAATCTATTATCACACACACAACACACCTGTAATCTGCTGGTGCTAGAACACACGTAATATTTTCCATTCTCAAACTCTGTGATAGATTTGATCTCGCGACCCTCCGGCCATGAGAAGACGTGTTTGACACCTGTAGACGTCTCCACCATGGAGCTCAGGTCAACCAGAAGCTTCTCCAGGTTGTTGTACGTTCTGTGACTGATTAACACCTGAGAAAAGTGACATTCTTTTGTGATAATGTAACACCTGAGAAAAGTGACATTCTTTTGTGATAATGTAACACCTGAGAAAAGTGACATTCTTTTGTGATAATGTAACACCTGAGAAAAGTGACATTCTTTTATGATAATGTAACACCTGAGAAAACTGACATTCTATTCTCACAACAACAAAAAAACCTGTTATTTGTGATACATTCTACAACAAACAACCATCTCTGCTTGTTACATTGTGCTAATATAAGATTTATTACATTACTCTAACATAAGATTAATTACATTGTGCTTACAAAAGATTTATTACATTACGCTAACATAAAATTTCTTACATTATGCTAATATAAGATTTATTACGTTACGCTACCATAAGATTTATTACATTACGTTCACATGAGATTTATTATATTATACAAATATAAGATTTCTTATATTACGCTAATATAAGATTTATTACATTATGCTATTATAAGATTTATAACTTTATGCTAATGTAACATTTATCTGAATTAAATTTGGAGAACAAAATGTGCTTGTGTTTATTTTCTTGTCATGTTAAGAATGTTGCCGACACAGGACAAATCAAGAAATGTCCGTTTGTATCCAAACAAGACACACCACACAAAAACGACATGCAGGGAGCCTGCAGACCACAAAAACACGACATGCTGGGAGCCTGCAGACCACACAAACACGACATGCTGGGAGAATGCAGATATTTGTTCTCTTACTTTACCGTACCAAAACCTCGTAGTTTCCTATTTATAAAAAATTGTTCCTTAAAACTATACCTGAAACTAACTTCATGTAATAAGTATTCGTTCGTTTGTTATTGTTGTTCAAGTTTGCACCAGACATGGCAGGAGACCGTGTGTATGTTTGTCTAGTTGGTACCTGCTAGAGAGAATGAATCTAAGCTACGGAATTTCTGTGTGTCACGACCTCGTTTCTTTCCGGGTGTCACGATCTCTCATGTCTGCTGAGCAGTTACTAAAGACTATGTTCTCAAAACACCTTTTTTGGGGGTGCTAGTTGGCTAAGTCGATAGTACGCTGTTCTCTCGTGGCTAGACGGCTGCTCGTCCTACCAGAGTCCGTGTTCGAATCCCAGGTAATTCTCTTGTGATTTTTCTTTCTCTCACGTCTCACTAAAGTGCTTTGTCTACGATTTTTTCGAGGTTTAATCCTACAATATTTGTTCTCTTACTTTACCGTACACAAACACGACATGCTGGGAGCCTGCAGACCACACAAACACGACATGCTGGGAGCCTGCAGACCACACAAACACATCATGCTGGGAGCCTGCAGACCACACAAACACGATATGCTGGGAGCCTGCAGACCACACAAACACATCATGCTGGGAGCCTGCAGACCACACAAACACGATATGCTGGGAGCCTGCAGACCACACAAACACATCATGCAGGGAGACTGCAGACCATACAAACACATCATGCTGGGAGACTGCAGACCACACAAACACAACATGCTGGGAGACTGCAGACCATAGAAATACATCATGCTGGGAGATTGCCGACCATACAAACACATCATGCTGGGAGACTGCAGATCACACAAACACAACATGCTGGGAGACTGCAGACCATACAAACACAACATTCTGGGAGACTGCAGACCATACAAACACATCATGCTGGGAGCCCGCAGACCACACAAACACATCATACTGGGAGACTGCAGACCACACAAACACAACATGCTGGGAGACTGCAGACCATAGAAACACGAAATGGTGAGAACGTGCAGACCACACAAACACGACATGATGAGAGCGCGCAGACCACACAAACACGACATTATTAAAGCGCGCAGACCACACAAACACGACATGATGAAAGCACGCAGACCACACAAACACGACATGATGAGAGCACACAGACCACACAAACACGACATGATGAGAGCACACAGACCACACAAACACGACATGCTAAGAGCTTACAGACAACAGAAACACGACATGCGGAGAGCCTACAGACCACAGAAACACGACATGCTGAGAACTTGCAGACCACAGAAACATGACATGCTGAGAGCTTACAGACCACAGAAACACGACATGATGAGAGCTTACAGACCACAGAAACACGACATGCTGAGAACTTACAGACCACAGAAACACGACATGCTGAGAGCTTACAGACCACAGAAACACGACATGCTGAGAGCTTACAGACCACAGAAACACGACATGCTGAGAGCTTGTATTGAGATGACTCTGAAAGAATAACGTCAGTAACTGGCAAGTTTGTGTGGGCTTAAATGAAGACACAGAATATATCAGCCTGGCAAGTGAAAGAACAGAGTCTCGTGATGGTGTGGTCAGTTTTCTTGTGAACTTCGGAGTAGATGAACCACAGTCCAAAAATGTTACATCATATCTTATCTTTAAACACAGAATAAAGCTGAAATTTTGGCTTTGAAAACTACAATGAAACCCTCTGTTTTTTTACTGTAGCATGGACTGAAGCCTACATGTCTAGACTTGTAACATGGACTGAAGCCTACATGTCTAAACTTGTAACATGGACTGAAGCCTACATGTCTAGACTTGTAACATGGACAGAAGTCCACATGTTAAACTTGTAACATGGACTGAAGTCCGCAATTCTAGACTTGTAACATGGACGGAAGTCCACATTTCTAGACTTGTAAGATGGACTGAAGTCCACTTGTCTAGACTTGTAGCATGGACTGAAGTCCACATGTCTAGACTTGTAACATGGACTGAAGTCCACATGCCTAGGCTTGTAACATGGACTGAAGTCCACATGTCTAGACTTGTAACATGGACTGAAGTCCACATGTCTAGACTTTTAACATGGACTGAACCCCACATGCCTAGGCTTGTAACATGGACTTAAGTCTACCTGTATAGACTTGTAACATGGACTTTACTGTATAGACTTGTAACATGGACTTACGTCTACCTGTATAGACTTGTAACATGGACTTACGTCTACCTGTATAGACTTGTAACATGAACTTACGTCTACCTGTATAGACTTGTAACATTGACTTGTCTACCTGTATAGACTTGTAACATGGATTTAAGTCTACCTGTATAGACTTGTAACATGGACTTGTCTACCTGTATAGACTTGTAACATGGACTTGACTACCTGTATAGACTTGTAACATGGACTTAAGTCTACCTGTATAGACTTGTAACATGGACTTAAGTCTACCTGTATAGACTTGTAACACTGACTTGTCTACCTGTATAGACTTGTAACATGGACTTAAGTCTACCTGTATAGACTTGTAACATGGACTTAAGTCTACATGTATAGACTTGTAACATGGACTTGACTACCTGTATAGACTTGTAACATGGACTTGTCTACCTGTATAGACTTGTAACATTGACTTGACTACCTGTATAGACTTGTAACATGGACTTAAGTCTATCTGTATAGACCTGTAACATTGACTTGTTTACCTGTATAGACTTGTAACATGGACTTGTCTACCTGTATAGACTTGTAACATGGACTTGACTACCTGTATAGACTTGTAACATTGACTTGTCTACCTGTATAGACTTGTAACATGGACTTACGTCTACCTGTATAGACTTGTAACATGGACTTGACTACCTGTATATACTTGTAACATTGACTTGTCTACCTGTATAGACTTGTAACATGGACTTGTCTACCTGTATAGACTTGTAACATGGACTTAAGTCTACCTGTATAGACTTGTAACATTGACTTGTCTACCTGTATAGACTTGTAACATGGACTTAAGTCTACCTGTATAGACTTGCAACATTGACTTGTCTACCTGTATAGACTTGTAACATGGACTTAAGTCTACCTGTATAGACTTGTAACATAGACTTAAGTCTACCTGTATAGACTTGTAACATGGACTTAAGTCTATAGACTTGTAACATGAACTTACGTCTACCTGTATAGACTTGTAACATGAACTTAAGTCTTGGGCTTGAAAAATGATGTTCATGTCCTGTATATTTTGATGAGAAAGATGATTTCTATTTCATAACATAAAAGATGATATCTATTTCGCACATAAAAGAAGATTTCTACTTCAGACATAAAAGATGACCTCGATGTCCTACAGTTCCAGACCACACATTAGTGTACCTGTCTGGGCTTGAAGTGTATGTCCCCATTTCTAAAAAACATAACGCGCCGTCCTCTAGCTCCAGGACTTGCATCTCTGTCAGGCTGCTGCAGGTTGTCGTTGATGCTGTCGTTGCCGTGGTCGACAAACTTGGACTCCTCGTAGCGGGCATCCAGGTACGGTGGTCTGTCAGTCACGTGCGTGTCAGTCAGGTCTGTGTCTGAGGTGTTGTCTCCGTCACTCGGAGGCGGGGCCAGGGCTATGATCTGGATCTCAGGAGGAACAAAGGAAGAAAGTATTCAGTGACTTTCTTTCTTTCTTTCTTTCTTTCATTCTTTCTTTTTTTCTTTCTTTCTTTCTTTCTTTCTTTCGTTCTTTCGTTCTTTTTTCTTTCTTTTTGTCTTTCTCTCTTTTTTTATTTGTTTCTTCCTTTCTTTCTTTCTTTCTATGATTATATATTGCTTTCGCCAGTTGCGCCCTGTGTCACAGATTCTCAGAACTAAACAGTGAGAACATAGTTATGTGTTAACAACAGGATTCTCAGAACTAAACAGTGAGAACATAGTTATATGTTAACAACAGGATTCTCAGAACTAAACAGTAAGAACACAGTTATGTGTTAGCAACAGGATTGTGACAACTTAGACGGTGTGACAACTTAGACGGTGTGACAACTTAGATAGTGTCGCAACTTAGATGGTGTGACAACTTAGATAGTGTCGCAACTTAGATAGTGTGACAACGTAGATTGTGTGACAACGTAGACTGTGTGACAACATAGATAGTGTCGTAACTTAGATTGTGTGACAACTTAGATAGTGTCGTAAATTAGATGGCGTGACAACTTAAATAGTGTGACAACTTAGATGGTGTTCCAAGTCATTTAGACAGGCAGTGTGTGCTGAGGATGTGGAAGATGTTTACAGTAAGCTAAACTAGTTCTGTTATATGGAGAGAGAGAGAGAGAGAGAGAGAGATAGAAAGAGAGACACAGAGAGAGAGAGAGGAGAATAAGCATTATTAAACCCAAGATAAACAATTACAACGACATCTTCTTTAGAAAACACATCTTAGCCGTGTGTGCACACTCTGTAGCTCCTACCAGATTCCTCATCTATATCAGTAATAATAATAATAATACATTTATAATTATTTATGAAAATTATTTTCAACATTTCCGTGTAAAGCCAGCCCAAAAGTTCAAAGTCTACTCAGAATTATTTCAAAATTTGAACATACAGAAAGCCGTGAGCAAATTTGTTTTTTAAAAAAATAGAATTTGTAGATAGAGAATATATAAATGTATAATCTTAACCTGAATCCTTTGCACTTCATATAGAGGTCATATGATGTCACCATCATGTGTCACGTGACCACGCGGAGCATAAACAAAATGGCGGGTGCTGAAGTTTCGTTTCGTCAATATATAGTTGTTGGAGTTCCTCATTAAAGAGGAAATCCTCACTGCTGAAATTCACCAAACACTTCAACTTCTTTATGGAGATATGTGTATGGGTGCTGACAGTGTTATGAGGTGGGTGAAACATTTCAAAGATGGAAACACGAGCATCCAAGATATGACTCGCAGCGGTCGCCCACGAACTGCCTCCGCTGATCGCAAAGTGGAAATGGTTGACGACATCATTAAACAAGACAGACGTGTCATGGTTTCTGAAATCGCTGTAAATCTTGGAATAGGACACAATGCAGTACAGGAAATGACTGAAATCCTAGACCATAGAAAAATTGTGTCTGCTGGGTCCCACAGGAAGGAAAGTCCAGAAAGCAGTGCCTTCCGTGCCGTCGGTCAGCTGGATCGAAATTCTACCGGGAGGGTATTTTCAAATTTACAGAGCGATGGGGAAAATGTGTGTAGAGAAATGGAGATTATGTTGAAAACTGAAGAAAAGAGTGCAGATTAAGATGCTACATTTACATTTTCTCTATCTATACATTCTGATTACAAAATTTTTTTTTCTCATGACTTTCGGTATGATTCTTCTATAAACAGATTTCTGCGGGTCTACTACAATGCATCCATTATTCGAATTGTTTTTAAGAAGAGAGTTAGGGCCATATATAAGCTCAGTTTCCTCACTACCAATGTCATTCATATTGTTCTGTCGCTCCACTACCATGCCACAAGTCTAGGAACAGAGGAAAGATTGAGATAATGTTCTCGTCACAGAGTCTCTAGGAAAAGAGGAAAGATTGAGATAATATTCTCGTCACAGAGTCTCTAGGAACAGAGGAAAGACTGAGATAATGTTCTCGTCACAGAGTCTATAGGAACAGAGGAAAGACTGAGATAACGTTCTCGTCACAGATTCTCTAGGAACAGAGGAAAGACTGAAATAATGTTCTCGTCACAGAGTCTCTAGGAACAGAGGAAAGACTGAGATAATGTTCTCGTCAGAGATTCTTTAGGAACAGAGGTAAGACTGAGATAATGTTCTTGTCACAGATTCTCTAGGAACAGAGGAGAGATTGAGATAATGTTCTTGTCACAGATTCTCTAGGAACGGAGGAAAGACTGAGATAATGTTCTCGTCACCTAGTCTCTAGGAACAGAGAAAAGACTGAGATAATGTTCTCGTCACCTAGTCTCTAGGAACAGAGAAAAGACTGAGAGAATGTTCTCGTCACCTAGTCTCTAGGAACAGAGAAAAGACTGAGATAATGTTCTCGTCACCTAGACTCTAGGAACAGAGGAAAGACTGAGATAATGTTATCGCCACCTAGTCTCTAGGAACAGAGGAAAGACTGAGATAATGTTCTCGTCACCTAGTCTCTAGGAACAGAGAAAAGACTGAGAGAATGTTCTCGTCACCTAGTCTCTAGGAACAGAGAAAAGACTGAGAGAATGTTCTCGTCACCTAGTCTCTAGGAACAGAGAAAAGACTGAGATAATGTTCTCGTCACCTAGTCTCTAGGAACAGAGAAAAGACTGAGAGAATGTTCTCGTCACCTAGTCTCTAGGAACAGAGGAAAGAACGAGAGAATGTTCTCGTCACCGAGTCCTCATATTAAGACAGGACGTGTTTTCTTGTCACGCGCTTGGTCACTTGGTCACGATAGAATCTTTTTATAGAACAGAGCTTTAAATACCTGGCCAGGGAAGAGGGGGCAGGTAAATTGTCAGGACTGACATTTTTATAAATGTTGATGTGTAGCTCGGTCAGGAGGGTGATGTTGCTGTGTAGGAAGACAGTTCAGCTGCTGGTTGCAACTTGTGACTTAACAAACCCAGGCCAGGGCGGTGTAGAAAGTTTGAGTGGGTCTTCTTGTAGCTTCTACTTGACATGTGACTTTCACAAAGGTTTTCTTTATGTCTTAATATCTCTGGACTGAAGTCTGTACCACAAGCTAGATATAACTAAAGTCTGTGTAAGTGTCACATGATAGATATAACAGAAGTCTGTGTAGGTACTACAAGCTAGATATAACAGAAGTCTGTGTAAGTACTACAAGCTAGATATAACTGAAGACTGTGTAAGTACTACAAGCTAGATATAACAGAAGTCTGTGTAAGTACTACAAGCTAGATATAACTGAAGACTGTGTAAGTACTACAAGCTAGATATAACAGAAGTCTGTGTAAGTACTACAAGCTAGATATAACTGAAGTCTGTGTAAGTACTACAAGCTAGACAGAACTGAAGTCTGTGTAAGTATACAAGCTAGTCAGAACTGAAGTCTATGTAAGCACTACAGGCTAGACAGAACTGAAATCTGTGTAAGTACTTCAAGCTATACAGAACTGAAGTTTGTATAAGTACTGCAAGCTAGATAGAACTGAAGTCTGTGTAATTACTAAAAGCTAGACAGAACTGAAATCTGTGTAAATACTACAAGTTAGACAGAACTGAAGTCTGTGTAAGTACTTCAAGCTAGATAGAACTGAAGTCTGTGTAAGTACTTCAACCTAGACAGAATTGAAGTCTGTGTAAGTATTATAAACTAATACTATGGCCTGTTTTTGATGTACAAAGTACCAGACACTGCTAACCTACGTGCTCCTACAGTGAAAAAAGCTGTAAACGTGAGTCTACTTTCTCATGTTTTCCTACAAGATAAGCTTGTACGTAAATGTGAGTCTACTTTCTCATGTTTTCCTACAAGATAAGCTTGTACGTAAATGTGAGTCTACTTTCTCATGTTTTCCTACAAGATAAGCTTGTACGTAAACGTGAGTCTACTTTCTCATGTTTTCCTACAAGATAAGCTTGTACGTAAACGTGAGTCTACTTTCTCATGTTTTCCTACAAGATAAGCTTGTACGTAAATGTGAGTCTACTTTCTCATGTTTTCCTACAAGATAAGCTTGTACGTAAATGTGAGTCTACTTTCTCATGTTTTCCTACAAGATAAGCTTGTACGTAAATGTGAGTCTACTTTCTCATGTTTTCCTACAGATAAGCTTGTACGTAAATGTGAGTCTACTTTCTCATGTTTTCCTACAAGATAAGCTTGTACGTAAATGTGAGTCTACTTTCTCATGTTTTCCTACAAGATAAGCTTGTACGTAAATGTGAGTCTACTTTCTCATGTTTTCCTACAAGATAAGCTTGTACGTAAATGTGAGTCTACTTTCTCATGTTTTCCTACAAGATAAGCTTGTACGTAAATGTGAGTCTACTTTCTCATGTTTTCCTACAAGATAAGCTTGTACGTAAATGTGAGTCTACTTTCTCATGTTTTCCTACAAGATAAGCTTGTACGTAAATGTGAGTCTACTTTCTCATGTTTTCCTACAAGATAAGCTTGTACGTAAATGTGAGTCTACTTTCTCATGTTTTCCTACAAGATAAGCTTGTACGTAAATGTGAGTCTACTTTCTCATGTTTTCCTACAAGATAAGCTTGTACGTAAATGTGAGTCTACTTTCTCATGTTTTCCTACAAGATAAGCTTGTACGTAAATGTGAGTCTACTTTCTCATGTTTTCCTACAAGATAAGCTTGTACGTAAATGTGAGTCTACTTTCTCATGTTTTCCTACAAGATAACTTGCACTTAAATGTGAGTCTACTTTCTCATGTTTTCCTACAAGATAACTTGTACGTAAATGTGAAACTACTTTCTCATGTTTTCCTACAAGATAACTTGTATGTAAATGTGAAACTACTTTCTCATGTTTTCCTACAAGATAACTTGTACGTAAATGTGAAAACTACTTTCTCATGTTTTCCTACAAGATAACTTGTACGTAAATGTGAAACTACTTTCTCATGTTTTCCTACAAGATAACTTGTACGTAAATGTGAGACTACTTTCTCATGTTTTCCTACAAGATAACTTGTACGTAAACGTGAGTCTACTTTCTCATGTTTTCCTACAAGATAACTTGTACGTAAATGTGAAAACTACTTTCTCATGTTTTCCTACAAGATAAGCTTGTACGTAAATGTGAGTCTACTTTCTCATGTTTTCCTACAAGATAAGCTTGTACGTAAATGTGAGTCTACTTTCTCATGTTTTCCTACAAGATAAGCTTGTACGTAAATGTGAGTCTACTTTCTCATGTTTTCCTACAAGATAAGCTTGTACGTAAATGTGAGTCTACTTTCTCATGTTTTCCTACAAGATAACTTGCACTTAAATGTGAGTCTACTTTCTCATGTTTTCCTACAAGATAACTTGTACGTAAATGTGAAACTACTTTCTCATGTTTTCCTACAAGATAACTTGTATGTAAATGTGAAACTACTTTCTCATGTTTTCCTACAAGATAACTTGTACGTAAATGTGAAAACTACTTTCTCATGTTTTCCTACAAGATAACTTGTACGTAAATGTGAAACTACTTTCTCATGTTTTCCTACAAGATAACTTGTACGTAAATGTGAGACTACTTTCTCATGTTTTCCTACAAGATAACTTGTACGTAAACGTGAGTCTACTTTCTCATGTTTTCCTACAAGATAACTTGTACGTAAATGTGAAAACTACTTTCTCATGTTTTCCTACAAGATAAGCTTGTACGTAAACGTGAGTCTACTTTCTCATGTTTTCCTACAAGATAACTTGTACGTAAACGTGAGTCTACTTTCTCATGTTTTCCTACAAGATAACTTGTACGTAAACGTGAGTCTACTTTCTCATGTTGTCCTACAAGATAACTTGTACGTAAATGTGAAAACTACTTTCTCATGTTTTCCTACAAGATAACTTGTACGTAAATGTGAGTCTACTTTCTCTTGTTTTCCTACAAAATAAGCTTGTACGTAAATGTGAGACTACTTTCTCATATTTCTTTTTTACAACAAGATAAGCGTGTACGTATGGTACGAGTAACAACTTTCGAATATCTCGACAAAACGTTATTTTAATCTTGTATTTGTTGAAAGTTTGTTATATTATGCCGATAAATTATTAGGTACACGCACATCAATGAAAGAAGACGGACAGACTGAAACACCTCAAGCACACTGAGAAGAAGAAGAAGAACAAGAAGTAGAAGAAGAAGACACAAATTCCAATGTTAAAATACATGAAACATCTTTGAGTCACATCCAATTTTGCTTGAACGAACATTCAGCTCAGAAATGAAGAACAGAAATTGTGGCATTCGTTACTTCAACAGAGGTTCAGACATTCAGATCTAGAACATAAACTGCAGTATATGCTCCATTACTACAACAGAGGTTCAGACATTCAGATCTAGAACATAATCGGTAGTATATGCTCCATTACTACAGCAGAGGTTCAGACATTCAGATCTAGAACATAATCGGTAGTATATGCTCCATTACTACACCAGAGTATCAGACATTCAGATCTAGAACATAAACTGTAGTATATGCTCCATTACTACAACAGAGTATCAGACATTCAGATCTAGAACATAAACTGTAGTATATGCTCAATTACTACAACAGAGTATCAGACATTCAGGGCTATAACATAAACTGTAGTATATGCTCCATTACTACAACAGAGTATCAGACATTCAGGGCTATAACATAAACTGTAGTATATGCTCCATTACTACAACAGAGTATCAGACATTCAGGACTAGAACATAAACTGTAGTATATGCTCCATTACTACAAAAAGAGTATCAGACATTCAGGGCTATAACATAAACTGTAGTATATGCTCCATTACTACAAAAAGAGTATCAGACATTCAGGGCTATAACATAAACTGTAGTATATGCTCCATTACTACAAAAAGAGTATCAGACATTCAGATCTAGAACATAAACTGTAGTATATGCTCCATTACTACAAAAAGAGTATCAGACATTCAGATCTAGAACATAAACTGTAGTATATGCTCCATTACTACACCAGAGTATCAGACATTCACATCTAGAACATAAACTGTAGTATATGCTCCATTACTACAACAGAGTATCAGACATTCAGATCTAGAACATAAACTGTAGTATATGCTCCATTACTACAACAGAGTATCAGACATTCAGATCTAGAACATAAACTGTAGTATATGCTCCATTACTACAACAGAGTATCAGACATTCAGATCTAGAACATAAACTGTAGTATATGCTCCATTACTACAACAGAGTATCAGACATTCAGATCTAGAACATAAACTGTAGTATATGCTCCATTACTACAAAAAGAGTATCAGACATTCAGATCTAGAACATAAACTGTAGTATATGCTCCATTACTACAACAGAGTATCAGACATTCAGATCTAGAACATAAACTGTAGTATATGCTCCATTACTACAACAGAGTATCAGACACTCGGGACTAGCATCATACATTCAGTCTCGTCTGACAGTGAAATAAGCAAAACGAAACAAAGTTGCTTAGAAGCAGAAGATGTTTAGTTTCTTAAATAAATGTTAGGGGTATCCTGGCAACTAAAATAAAAGATAAATCATGTCTTACAAAAAGGTTCATGCAAAAAGTCAAGAACTTTATTGAAACTATAAGAACAGGACAGGTGTCAATGACTGGACATTAGCCAGATGTAAAGGTCATGAATATGGATAAAAAAACAGAAAAGATAAAAGAGAAGAGAGGCAGAGAAGGGTGGAGGGAGAAGATCAGGGTCAGGGTCATCGCATGACAGAAAGTAGCAGACTGTGATAAGAGAAAACATGACATGGCGCCTGGATGGATGTGTGACCATCTTTGTCTAGTGACACATGAATGAATAGATGTATGATCATCTTTGTCTAGTGACACATGAATGAATAGATGTATGATCATCTTTGTCTAGTGACACATGAATGAATAGATGTATGATCATCTTTGTCTAGTGACACATGAATGAATAGATGTATAATCATCTTTGTCTAGTGACATGATGAATGAATAGATGTATGATCATCTTTGTCTAGTGACATGATGAATGAATAGATGTATGATCATCTTTGTCTAGTGACATGATGAATGAATAGATGTATGATCATCTTTGTCTAGTGACATGATGAATGAATAGATGTATGATCATCTTTGTCTAGTGACATGATGAATGAATAGATGTATGATCATCTTTGTCTAGTGACATGATGAATGAATAGATGTATGATCATCTTTGTCTAGTGACATGATGAATGAATAGATGTATGATCATCTTTGTCTAGTGACATGATGAATGAATAGATGTATGATCATCTTTGTCTAGTGACACATGAATGAATAGATGTATGATCATCTTTGTCTAGTTACATGATGAATGAATAGATGTATGATCATCTTTGTCTAGTGACACATGAATGAACAGATGTATGATCATCTTTGTCTAGTGACACATGACTGAATAGATGTATGATCATCTTTGTCTAGTGACATGATGACTGAATAGATGTATGATCATCTTTGTCTAGTGACACATGAATGAATAGATGTATGATCATCTTTGTCTAGTGACACATGAATGAATAGATGTATGATCATCTTTGTCTAGTGACACATGACTGAATAGATGTATGATCATCTTTGTCTAGTGACATGATGACTGAATAGATGTATGATCATCTTTGTCTAGTGACACATGATTGAACAGATGTATGATCATCTTTGTCTAGTGACACATGACTGAACAGATGTATGATCATCTTTGTCTAGTGACACATGATTGAACAGATGTATGATCATCTTTGTCTAGTGACATGATGACTGAATAGATGTATGATCATCTTTGTCTAGTGACACATGATTGAACAGATGTATGATCATCTTTGTCTAGTGACACATGACTGAATAGATGTATGATCATCTTTGTCTAGTGACACATGACTGAAGAGATGTATGATCATCTTTGTCTAATGACACATGACTGAATAGATGTATGATCATCTTTGCCTAAAGGGATATATGTTTCTGCCAACCTGAATCAGTCTGAAGTTACGGCGAAGCAACCATACCTTCCTTTCCAGAGTGACTTTGAAACTGTATAAATGTATTTAGCTTGACATAAGTAGCACAGAAAACTCTCATGGTAGGAGTTACAGAAAACAGGGATAAGCCACCCACGGCGGAGATGGATGGAAGAAATAGCATACGTCTTACGTATGCCTTCTTCTACAAAACAAACCTCAGCTCTCTGTACTTGGCCGGCCTCTCAACACTGAAAGGTATATGAAGAAGGAGATAAAGACTAGACTAGAATAGACTAGAATAGACTAGACTAGACTGGACTGATAATTACTTGTAGTGTAAGCGCTCATAGAATGCTCCCTAAGGTTAGTCTGACATTCAGAGCAGACATGTGGACATGAACAGCTTCAGCTGTGGAGCCAGCGGACAGAAACATGATCTGGAAACAACAGTCAGGATTTAGTCAACACTCTCCACATTTTAATTGTTCTTTCCCTTGGAAACTTCAGATGAGAATAGCAAACTTGTACATGCTTAGACAAGCTCCGTCTAACAAACAGATATCTCACCTTCAGCAACATTCCAGTCAAGAGAAAGTCAAACTTACAGTTCAGCAGAAGCAGTCCTGTAACTTCACACAGGTAAAATAAAAATATGAACTGGAAATTATACAGCATTTTTTCTAAACTACTGGAAGTTGTACCGTGATCTCCTGTGTAAGAGAAGTTCTGTAGACCAGGCTGCTGTGACACTCTACAAGTCAAAGTTTGAGACTTCATGGCTGTTGTGATACTCTACAAGTCAAAGTTTGAGACTTCGTAGCTGTTGTGACAATCTACGAGTCAAAGCTTGAGACTTCATGGCTGTTGTGATACTCTACAAGTCAAAGTTTGAGACTTCGTAGCTGTTGTGACAATCTACGAGTCAAAGCTTGAGACTTCATGGCTGTTGTGATACTCTACAAGTCAAAGTTTGAGACTTCGTAGCTGTTGTGACAATCTACGAGTCAAAGCTTGAGACTTCATGGCTGTTGTGACAATCTACAAGTCAAAGCTTGAGCCTTCACGGCTGTTGTGACAATCTACAAGTCAAAACTTGAGACTTCATAGCTGTTGTGATAATCTACAAGTCAAAACTTGAGACTTCATAGCTGTTGTGATAATCTACAAGTCAAAACTTGAGACTTCATAGCTGTTGTGATAATCTACAAGTCAAAGCTTGAGACTTCATGGCTGTTGTGACAATCTACAAGTCAAAGCTTGAGCTATCTGAATAAATATTTGAAATTATACCGAAGTTGTAGCAAGTGGAATGGAATGACAGCGAGGGACCGTCATCCATGTCACCTGGTGTTATCATCTGAGGCTCCACCTGGTGGTGTAGACTGGCAGGTTGCTGGTGTGTCAGACGTTGTATGTGTCACGATACGAGTTTTA
Organism: Achatina immaculata; assembly: GCA_009760885.1. Classification (NCBI taxonomy): domain Eukaryota; kingdom Metazoa; phylum Mollusca; class Gastropoda; order Stylommatophora; family Achatinidae; genus Lissachatina; species Lissachatina immaculata. The sequence goes on along the minus strand of CM019696.1, from coordinate 44,107,365 downwards.
ATTGTCCGAACTTTGAGAACTGCACCGTGCTGTTGCTGACAGTTTGATTAGAGAGTAGGATTAGAGACGAGGGAGGTAGTCCCGTCTTCCCCCCACCCCCCCCCCCCGGTCCGATCATTCGCCCCGGAATTTGTAGTAGAGCTCTCTCTCCTCCCCCTCCCCTATAATTTCACCCCAGACAGAAAATCCCAAATGTTACCTGATTCGAACCTTTGTTACGAGGATGAGTGCTAGAGCTCAAGTGTCCTGTTCTAGCATCCAGTCTTTATCACACACAGAACACACTTAATGATGTTTCTAACCACACAAAATATTTCTGTTTAACATTGTCCACTTAACCAGCGATAATTTAATTACCCGGCGAAAGCGTCCATATATACTCTGTCTATGGATGCTCTCTTCCCCAACACTAGGATCAGGTACCCATTTCTACACCCGAATGACCCGATCGGTGAAGGTGTTGTCCTGAATCTACGACTTTCCTCCTGATATTACAGGTCAGCACCAAATAATCTGCCCCCTCCCCCCAAACCTCCTCCCTCACTTTTTTTTTCTTTCGTCTCAAACACACACTCACACACATATGTCCGCCCCACACACACACATATGTCCGCCCCACACAGTCCGCCCAACTCACACACATGTCCGCAACCCACACACACATATGTCCGCCCCACACACACACATGTCCGCCCCACACACACACATGTCCGCCCCACACACACATATGTCCGCCCCACACACACACACATGTCCGCCCCACTCACACACATATGTCCGCCCAACTCACACATATGTCCGCCCCACACACACATATGTACGCCCAACTCACACACATATGTCCGCCCCACACACACATATGTCCGCCCCACACACATATGTCCGCCCCACACACACATATGTCCGCCCCACACAGTCCGCCCAACTCACACATATGTCCGCCCCACACACACATATGTCCGCCCAACTCACACATATGTCCGCCCCACACACATATGTACGCCCCACACAGTCCGCCCAACTCACACATATGTCCGCCCAACTCACACATATGTCCGCCCCACACACACATATGTACGCCCAACTCACACACATATGTCCGCCCCACACACACATATGTCCGCCCCACACACATATGTCCGCCCCACACACATATGTCCGCCCAACTCACACACATATGTCCGCCCCACACACACACATATGTCCGCCCCACACACATATGTCCGCCCCACACACACATATGTCCGCCCCACACACACATATGTCCGCCCCACACAGTCCGCCCAACTCACACACATGTCCGCAACCCACACACACATATGTCCGCCCCACACACATGTCCGCCCAACTCACACACACGTCCGCCCCACACCACACATGTCCGCCCCACACACACATATGTCCGCCCCACACACACACACATGTCCGCCCCACACACACCATATGTCCGCCCAACTCACACATATGTCCGCCCCACACACACATATGTCCGCCCAACTCACCACATATGTACGCCCCACACACACACATGTCCGCCCCACACCACACATGTCCGCCCAACTCACACATATGTACGCCCAACTCACACATATGTACGCCCAACTCACACATATGTCCGCCCCACACACATATGTACGCCCAACTCACACATATGTACGCCCCACACACACATATGTCCGCCCAACTCACACATATGTACGCCCCACACACACACATGTCCGCCCCACACACACACATGTCCGCCCCACACACACATATGTCCGCCCCACACACACATATGTCCGCCCCACACACACACATGTCCGCCCCACTCACACATATGTCCGCCCAACTCACACATATGTCCGCCCCACACACACATATGTCCGCCCCACACACACACACATGTCCGCCCCACTCACACACATATGTCCGCCCAACTCACACATATGTCCGCCCCACACACACATATGTACGCCCCACACACACATATGTCCGCCCAACTCACACATATGTACGCCCAACACACACATATGTACGCCCCACACACACATATGTCCGCCCAACACACACATATGTACGCCCCACACACACATATGTACGCCCCACACACATATGTCCGCCCAACTCACACATATGTACGCCCAACTCACACATATGTACGCCCCACACACACATATGTCCGCCCCACACACACATATGTCCGCCCCACACACACATATGTACGCCCAACTCACACATATGTACGCCCAACTCACATATGTACGCCCCACACACACATATGTCCGCCCCACACACACATATGTCCGCCCAACACACATATGTACGCCCAACACACATATGTACGCCCAACTCACACTATGTACGCCCCACACACACACATGTCCGCCCACACACACATATGTCCGCCCAACTCACACATATGTCCGCCCAACTCACACATATGTCCGCCCAACTCACACACACGTCCGCCCCACACACACACATGTCCGCCCCACACACGCATATGTCCGCACCCACACACATGTCCGGCCCACTCACACATATCTGTCCCACTCACACACATGTCCGGCCCACTCACACATATCTGTCCCACTCACACACATGTCCGCCCCACTCACATATTTGAGTAAGAAAACATGGCAGGCTAGCATGTAGCCTTGGTGCAGACACTCGTGGACTGAAGAAATGACTTTTTTGTACAGTTTTTTTTTTTGTGTTCAGCAGCTAATTTGTTTCTTTTTTTACAGAAGCCAGAAAATATGGGGGCATTATCACCACAGGCAAGTCTTTGTTTCCTCCTCCTTGCCATCATCATCATGATGCTTGAATATAAGGAGGTGGCTGCAAGAACTGGAAGGACGTACGGAACTTGGGTAGACAGGCGGGTAAGGTTTTGAGCTACAAATATCTACTTCTGAATGTAGACAAAGTGGTCAAATCAGAAGTCATAAGTCAGCAGCCTCGGAGTAGAACCGTTTTCATTTTTAAAACTTAAAATTGTACTCGTATACTTTTTTATATACTCATACATAAATCTATACTTTACAATAGTGTCTATAAATTAGACCTTTTTCTGTTTGTTGGAAATCACCGACTACACATATTATCTTGAGAGTGTCTTACATCAATTTAAGTTCTAAAATATGAGACAGATATTTAGGGTCGCAGACAAAATTCCGATGCAGATATTACGTATAACTGATATACCTTTTTTTTCTATGGAAAATGTCAGTCCGTGCACGTGTGTACTCTGGTGATCTGTGCACGTGTGTACTCTGGTGATCTGTTCTTGTGTGTACTCTGGTGATCTGTGCACGTGTGTACTCTGGTGATCTGTGCATGTGTGTACTCTGGTGATATATGCATGTGTGTACTCTGGTGATCTGTGCAAGTGTGTACTCTGGTGATCTATGCATGTGTGTACTCTGGTGATCTATGCATGTGTGTACTTTGGTGATTTGTGCATGTGTGTACTCTGGTGATCTGTGCATGTGTGTACTCTGGTGATTTGTGCATGTGTGTACTCTAGTGATCTATGTATGTGTGTACTCTGGTGATTTGTGCATGTGTGTACTCTGGTGATTTGTGCATGTGTGTACTCTAGTGATCTATGTATGTGTGTACTCTGGTGATTTGTGCATGTGTGTACTCTGGTGATTTGTGCATGTGTGTACTCTAGTGATCTATGCATGTGTGTACTCTGGTGATCTGTGCATGTGTGTACTTTGGTGATTTGTGCATGTGTGTACTTTGGTGATCTGTGCATGTGTGTACTATGGTGATTTGTGCATGTGTGTACTCTAGTGATCTATGTATGTGTGTACTCTGGTGATCTGTGCTTGTGTGTACTCTGATGATCTGTGCTTGTGTGTACTCTAGTGATTTGTGCATGTGTGTACTCTGGTGATTTGTGCATGTGTGTACTCTGGTGATTTGTGCATGTGTGTACTCTAGTGATTTGTGCATGTGTGTACTCTAGTGATTTGTGCATGTGTGTACTCTAGTGATCTATGCATGTGTGTACTCTGGTGATATGTGCATGTGTGTACTTTGGTGATTTGTGCATGTGTGTACTCTAGTGATTTGTGCATGTGTGTACTCTAGTGATTTGTGCATGTGTGTACTCTAGTGATCTATGTATGTGTGTACTCTAGTGATCTATGTATGTGTGTACTCTAGTGATCTATGTATGTGTGTACTCTAGTGATCTATGTATGTGTGTACTCTAGTGATCTATGTATGTGTGTACTCTAGTGATCTATGTATGTGTGTACTCTAGTGATCTATGTATGTGTGTACTCTAGTGATCTATGTATGTGTGTACTCTAGTGATCTATGTATGTGTGTACTCTAGTGATCTATGTATGTGTGTACTCTAGTGATCTATGTATGTGTGTACTCTAGTGATCTATGTATGTGTGTACTCTAGTGATCTATGTATGTGTGTACTCTAGTGATCTATGTATGTGTGTACCCTGCTGAGGATCTCCCTAAACATGGCGCTAAATAAAAATCTTTAGAAAGAGAATTATGTCTCCATCATCTTTGAAAGAACCGAATATCCTTTAACATATTTACCTTCCTGCAAGAAGTTGTCATGAGGCCTGTGACATGTTTACCTTTCTGCAGGGAGTTCTCATGAAACCTGTGACATGTTTACCTTCCTGCAAGAAGTTGTCATGAGATCTGTGACATGTTTACCTTCCTGCAAGAAGTTGTCATGAGATCTGTGACATGTTTACCTTCCTGCAAGAAGTTGTCATGAGACCTGTGACATGTTTACCTTCCTGCAAGAAGTTGTCATGAGATCTGTGACATGTTTACCTTCCTGCAAGAAGTTGTCATGAGACCTGTGACATGTTTACCTTCCTGCAAGAAGTTGTCATGAGACCTGTGACATGTTTACCTTCCTGCAAAGAGTTGTCATGAGGCCTGTGACATGTTTACCTTCCTGCAGAAAGGTGTCGTGAGACCTGTGACATGTTTACCTTCCTGCAAGAAGTTGTCATGAGACCTGTGACATGTTTACCTTCCTGCAAGAAGTTGTCATGAGACCTGTGACATGTTTACCTTCCTGCAAAGAGTTGTCATGAGACCTGTGACATATTTACCTTTCTGCAAAGAGTTGTCATGAGGCCTGTGACATGTTTACCTTCCTGCACGAAGGTGTCGTGAGACCTGTGACATGTTTACCTTCCTGCAGGAAGGTGTCGTGAGACCTGTATTAGATGACTGTTCCCAGCTGTTTCATCAAAGTTTACAGTGACACACTTGAATAGTTTATGGTTTCAGTCGCCCCTCTGTCTTTCTTTCCTGTTCTTCCATGACTGTGATTTGTTACTTCAGTCATCCCTCTGTCTTTTATTCTTCCATGACTGTGATTTGTTACTTCAGTCATCCCTCTGTTTTTTATTCTTCCATGACTGTGATTTGTTACTTCAGTCATTCCTCAATCGTTCTTTCCTGTTGTTCCATGACTGTGATTTGTTACTTCAGTCATTCCTCTATCTTTCTTTCCTGTTGTTTCATGACTGTGATTTGTTACTTCAGTCATCCCTCTGTCTTTCTTTCCTGTTGTTCCATGACTGTGATTTGTTACTTCAGTCATTCCTCTATCTTTCTTTCCTGTTGTTTCATGACTGTGATTTGTTACTTCAGTCATCCCTCTGTCTTTCTTTCCTGTTGTTCCATGACTGTGATTTGTTACTTCAGTCATTCCTCTATCTTTCTTTCCTGTTGTTCCATGACTGTGATTTGTTACTTCAGTCATTCCCTCTGTCTTTCTTTCCTGTTGTTCCATGACTGTGATTTGTTACTTCAGTCATTCCTCTATCTTTCTTTCCTGTTGTTCCATGACTGTGATTTGTTACTTCAGTCATTCCTCTATCTTTCTTTCCTGTTGTTCAATGACTGTGATTTGTTACTTCAGTCATTCCTCTGTCTTTCTTTCCTGTTGTTCCATGACTGTGATTTGTTACTTCAGTCATTCCTCTATCTTTCTTTCCTGTTGTTCCATGACTGTGATTTGTTACTTCAGTCATTCCTCTGTCTTTCTTTCCTTTTGTTTCATGACTGTGATTTGTTACTTCAGTCATTCCTCTGTCTTTCTTTTCTGTTGTTCCATGTCTATGATTTGTTTATCTGTCTTTTTCCATCAGACTTAGAACTTAATTAGGTTCTAGTCAATCTACGTTCATGTACATCCCTCACTTTTGCCTCATTACAATGATAGTATGATCAGGCTTTAGACATCATCACCATCATCATCATCATCATCATCATCATCACCACCACCATCATCATCATCATCATCATCATGCACTGTCACCAGCTTCACTGTGGCGTAATCTCTATGGCAGAGAGAAAGAGACTGTAAACGGAACCTGGTCTGCGCCTACAGAGCTGCTGACTGCATGAACCTCACCCCCGAGAAGCAGTGGCACTGCACCGCCAACAAGAACTCCATGATTGCCAAAAAGTGTTTCATCAAACGTAAGTTTAGGAGTTTCAGTGAAATAAAGTGTGTCACCAAACGAAAGTTTCAAAGTTTCCATGACAAAAAGTGTGTCATCACACGTAAGTTTCAAAGTTTCCATGACAAAAAGTGTGTATCAAACGTAAGTTTCAAAGTTTCAATGAAATAAAATGTGCTATCAAATGTAAATTTCAGAGTTTCAATGACAAAAAGTATGTCATCAAATGTAAATTTCAGAGTTTCAATGAAAAAAAGTATGTCATCAAATGTAAATTTCAGAGTTTCAATTAAAAAAAGTATGTCATAAAAGGTAAGTTTCAGAGTTTCAGTGAGAAAAATTGTATAATTAAGTTTTAAAAAATGTCAAACTTGCATAACGTCCACAAAACATGGCTTGCACGAACAGAGAAGATGGCGTCGCTGTTTGTAGTGTATAGTTGTAGCCAGAATAGTTTGTGTGGCGGTTTTTACTGTGTAAACTTAGACATGAAAACTGTCTGAACTTTGATTATTCACGCTAAATAAGTATAAGAAATGTTTGAACTTTGATTATTCACGCTAAATAAGTATAAGAAATGTCTGAACTTTAATTACTCACGCTAAATCATTATAAGAAATGTTTGAACTTTAATTACTCACGCTAAATCAGTATAAGAAATGTCTGAACTTTAATTACTCACGCTAAATAAGTATAAGAAATGTCTGAACTTTAATTACTCGCGCTAAATAAGTATAAGAAATGTCTGAACTTTAATTACTCACGCTAAATCATTATAAGAAATATTTGAACTTTAATTACTCACGCTAAATAAGTATAAGAAATGTTTGAACTTTAATTACTCACGCTAAATAAGTATAAGAAATGTCTGAACTTTAATTACTCACGCTAAATAAGTATAAGAAATGGATGGTCTTTACAGCCAACATTTAACACAACTTGGTTATTTCTTTAACGTCCATCTCTTTAACGTCTATTCTAAAACGTTCATTTCTTTAACGTCTATTTCTGGCCTACATTTTATGTTTTTCTTTACTTTCCGCTCATGTCTCCCTTCTTCTTTCACAGTTTGTGATAAAAACAAGGGAATGGTTTGCCTATCAGCTCCACCACCAGGTGACAACATGACGGAGGTAAATATATAAGGATCATAAGAGGAGTTTACAAGAAAAGATGATCACTACTCACTTGTTTTATATTTCATTTCCTTTTTTTCTTTATCTTCTTCAAATAATAATGTTTTCTAGTCGTCATCACATCTTAATATTTTCTAGTCTTCATCATATCTTAATATTTTCTAATCCTTTTCATATCTTAATATTTTCTAGCCTTCTTAATGTCTTAATATTTTCTAGTTTTCTTTATATCTTAATATTTTCTGGTCTTCACCACATCTTAATATATTCTAGTATTTTTCATATCTTAATGTTTTCTAGTTTTCTTTATATTTTAATGTTTTCTGGTCTTATTCATATCTTAATATTTTCTAGTCTTCATCACATCTTAATGTTTTATAGTCTTCTTCAGAATCTTAATATTTTCTAGTCTTCTTCATATCTTAATGTTTTCTAGTCTTCATCACATTTTAATGTTTTCTAGTTTTCATCACATTTAATATTTCATAATCTTCTTCACATCTTAATGTTTTCTACTCTTCTTCACATCTTAATATTTTCTAGTCTTCTTCATATTTTAATGTTTTCTATCCCTCTTCAAATCTTAATGTTTTCTAGCCCTCTTCACATCGTAATGTTTTCTACTCTTCTTTACATTTTACTGTTTTCTAGCCCTCTTCACATTTTAATGTTTTCAAGTCTCCTTACATCTTAATGTTTTCTATGCTAAGTTTTCACATCACGCTTTATAGTATAGTTCTCATATTATATTTTGTAATGTAAAAGCTTACATTATATATTTTAATGTAAATTCTTACATTATATTCGAACACTTGTGAACACTCTGTGTTCCTAAGAGCTATTTCTGTGTTCCTCAGATCTATTTCTGTGTTCCTGGGAGCTATTTCTGTGTTCCTGTGAGCTATTTCTGTGTTCCTGGGAGCTATTTCTGTGTTCCTGGGAGCTATTTCTGTGTTCCTGAGAGCTATTTCTGTGTTCCTGAGAGTTATTTCTGTGTTCCTGAGAGCTATTTCTGTGTTCCTGAGAGCTATTTCTGTGTTCCTGAGAGCTATTTCTGTGTTCCTGAGAGCTATTTCTGTGTTCCTGAGAGCTATTTCTGTGTTCCAGGTTGACAGTAATAGCTGTGCTCTTGGTGAGAGATGTTACACACCCAACACCACAGAGGACACCACAGACGACACCACAGCTGCTCCTAGCACAACAGCCGCCAGCAGCCTTCTAGGCAACGTTACCACGGGTCCGGCAGGGGCCACAGAAAATACAACGGATGGATCAACTTCAGCAGCAACACTCGCTGGTACTAACGTGACAACTTCTAGCACAAACGTGACAGTAACTGCTGCTACCAGCGTGACCACAAATGTTCCTGTCACGGACGAGACGACGACTTTGGCTGTGGCAGATAAAAACGCCACCGACACGATCTGGACTTCTGATGGTCTCAGTAACTCAACCTCCAGCAGTCCTTCAACTGGCTAAATTAGCCAGACTCGAGCGCGCATACACACCCGCGCAAGTTTAATTATATCCTATATCTAGACTTAAATATCTTCACACAGTTCTTGTACGAGGGATGATTGATAAGTTCTCGGCATAAGGTACAACGGATTATATGTGGACAGCTTTTTTGGGGTTAATTCTCAATATAGTCCCCTTGCAAGTTTATGCACTTAGTCCAGCGATCCTGGAGCATACGGATCCCTTCACTGTAAAAGTCAGCATCTTGTGCCAGTAGAAAGTGGTCTACAGCGTAAATGACGTCATTATCTGAAGCAAATTTGCGACCACTGAGCTCCTTTTTGAGTTTGGTAAACAAGTAATAGATCGAAGAGGCCAAATCTGGGGAATACTGAGGATGTTCAAGAAGCTGTAAGCCGCATTCATGAATGGCGGCCATTGCCATCGCCCACTTGTGAACTGGAGCATTGTCTTGATGAAAGATGACTCCTCTCGTCAATTTCCCTCGACGCTTTTCCTTCAGTTTGACCCGCAGTTGCTTCACAAGGTTAGTGTAATGGGCCCTGGTGACCGTTCTGCCCTTTTGAAGATAGTCTACCAATAGTACACCTTCTGAATCCCAAAAAAATGGAATCCTTCACTTTGCCTGCAGACAGAACCTCCCTTGCTTTCTTTGGAGGTGGGGATCCATGATGTTTCCACTGATTTGACTATTCTTTGGTTTCTGGTTGAAAATGATGAACCCAAGTCTCATCCATAGTCATAAATTGCCGAAGACACCTTTTCAGGATCTGCAGAAAAATGGCCAAGATTGTCTCTTGACATGTTGAGACGCTGTCATTTGTGATCAGTTCCAAGAAGTTTCGGGACCTTTGTTATTTTAATGTAAATTCTTACATTATATTCGAACACTTGTGAACACTCTGTGTTCCTAAGAGCTATTTCTGTGTTCCTCAGATCTATTTCTGTGTTCCTGGGAGCTATTTCTGTGTTCCTGTGAGCTATTTCTGTGTTCCTGGGAGCTATTTCTGTGTTCCTGGGAGCTATTTCTGTGTTCCTGAGAGCTATTTCTGTGTTCCTGAGAGTTATTTCTGTGTTCCTGAGAGCTATTTCTGTGTTCCTGAGAGCTATTTCTGTGTTCCTGAGAGCTATTTCTGTGTTCCTGAGAGCTATTTCTGTGTTCCTGAGAGCTATTTCTGTGTTCCAGGTTGACAGTAATAGCTGTGCTCTTGGTGAGAGATGTTACACACCCAACACCACAGAGGACACCACAGACGACACCACAGCTGCTCCTAGCACAACAGCCGCCAGCAGCCTTCTAGGCAACGTTACCACGGGTCCGGCAGGGGCCACAGAAAATACAACGGATGGATCAACTTCAGCAGCAACACTCGCTGGTACTAACGTGACAACTTCTAGCACAAACGTGACAGTAACTGCTGCTACCAGCGTGACCACAAATGTTCCTGTCACGGACGAGACGACGACTTTGGCTGTGGCAGATAAAAACGCCACCGACACGATCTGGACTTCTGATGGTCTCAGTAACTCAACCTCCAGCAGTCCTTCAACTGGCTAAATTAGCCAGACTCGAGCGCGCATACACACCCGCGCAAGTTTAATTATATCCTATATCTAGACTTAAATATCTTCACACAGTTCTTGTACGAGGGATGATTGATAAGTTCTCGGCATAAGGTACAACGGATTATATGTGGACAGCTTTTTTGGGGTTAATTCTCAATATAGTCCCCTTGCAAGTTTATGCACTTAGTCCAGCGATCCTGGAGCATACGGATCCCTTCACTGTAAAAGTCAGCATCTTGTGCCAGTAGAAAGTGGTCTACAGCGTAAATGACGTCATTATCTGAAGCAAATTTGCGACCACTGAGCTCCTTTTTGAGTTTGGTAAACAAGTAATAGATCGAAGAGGCCAAATCTGGGGAATACTGAGGATGTTCAAGAAGCTGTAAGCCGCATTCATGAATGGCGGCCATTGCCATCGCCCACTTGTGAACTGGAGCATTGTCTTGATGAAAGATGACTCCTCTCGTCAATTTCCCTCGACGCTTTTCCTTCAGTTTGACCCGCAGTTGCTTCACAAGGTTAGTGTAATGGGCCCTGGTGACCGTTCTGCCCTTTTGAAGATAGTCTACCAATAGTACACCTTCTGAATCCCAAAAAAATGGAATCCTTCACTTTGCCTGCAGACAGAACCTCCCTTGCTTTCTTTGGAGGTGGGGATCCATGATGTTTCCACTGATTTGACTATTCTTTGGTTTCTGGTTGAAAATGATGAACCCAAGTCTCATCCATAGTCATAAATTGCCGAAGACACCTTTTCAGGATCTGCAGAAAAATGGCCAAGATTGTCTCTTGACATGTTGAGACGCTGTCATTTGTGATCAGTTCCAAGAAGTTTCGGGACCTTTGTTATTTGAAGATCATTGTGAATAATGGCATTAACACGTTCCTGGGAATGTACCGCTCAGTTAGTCGTCGATCCTCCATTATCATGTCATGGATTCTGCCGGTGGTTTCATCGGTGGTTACCGTTCTTGGTCTTCCTGGACGGGGATCATCTTCCAGACTCTCCCTTCCATGTTTGAAATGAGCTGCCTATTTCTTCACTGTGCTGTAAGAAGGGGCACTCTCCCCTAGATTCTCTACCATATCCTCATGGATCTTATTCAGTGATAAGCCCTTGATGCAGATGTATCAAATGACTGCTCGATGAGAAATTTTATCGATTTTCTCAATTTCTGCCAGCCGTTACAACTTCAGTAGCCTGTAAAAAAAAAGTTGGTTGCAGTTAATTTCTTGAAACTCTGTGTTTAATCTTACATTAACCTGATCTACACATGCACCTAATATCAACTGTGTGTTTCAAGTATTTGTACCTTAGGCCGCGAACTTATCAATCACCCCTCGTATTGTCAAGTGTTGTTCCTTTTTACTTTCAGTGTATGCCTGTTAGCTCGAGTGATCAGATTTATATAAATATAAGTTTAGAATGAAGAGCTTAAATTCGTGCATAAGTCGCTAGAAAAACAAGGACATGAATTATAGATGTGGAACAAATTGATGAAAAACTACGGCTCGTATACTGTCGGTATCTACCAAAACCTTCAAAGTTCGGCTTTCGGTTCTCAAATCAAAGAAAATCTACCACTGCTCAAATCAAGGAAAATCTACCACTGCTCAAATCAAAGAAAATCTTCCAATGCTCAAATCAAGGAAAATCTACCACTGCTCAAATCAAAGAAAATCTTCCAATGCTCAAATCAAAGAAAATCTTCCAATGCTCAAATCAAAGAAAATCTTCCAATGCTCAAATCAAGGAAAATCTACCACTGCTCAAATCAAAGAAAATCTTCCACTGCTCAAATCAAGGAAAATCTACCACTGCTCAAATCAAAGAAAATCTTCCACTGCTCAAATCAAGGAAAATCTACCACTGCTCAAATCAAAGAAAATCTTCCACTGCTCAAATCAAGGAAAATCTACCACTGCTCAAATCAAGGAAAATCTACCACTGCTTAAATCAAGGAAAATCTACCACTGCTCAAATCAAGGAAAATCTACCACTGCTCAAATCAAGGAAAATCTCATCGATGGACCAGAATCTTGTATAAACGGCCAAATCTGAATCTAATTCACATCAGATAGAGACAATATTTATAACACAAAAGATTATTCAAAAGCGTTTCAACATTTGTCCTGTTTCTTAAATTGTATACAACAATATGCAGGAATATTTGGTATGATTGTTTAGACTTCCGCCTCACGTACATAATGTCTTGCTATCATTTCTTAACTGTTGAGGCCTGTGTTCGCTTAAAGAAATGAAGCATAAAACTGACTACACAAGTTTGTATTTTTAACTGTAGAACTTTGCTATCTCTTTACTTCCAGCAAACTAATAGTTCTCTGTGTGTACACCACATTCAGACTCAGATATACTATTCATATCTAGATTTACAGTTGTAGTTAGTATGTTTACTAGATACCCGTCAGTAACGTTATTTTTGTCATGGAATATCTACTACTTCCACGACTTAGCAACATATCATTTTCTTACAACTGTCTATATCCGAGTCTTCAGTTGATAAGTGGGTCTGTCTGCTGGAGGCTGCTTTGATAGGTAGGTCTGTCTGCTAGAATCTGATAGTTAGATCTGTCTCCTAGTTCGATAGGTAAGTCTGTCTGCTAGAGTCTGAAATGTAAGTCTATCTGCTAGAGTCTAATAGCCAAGTCTGTTTTGTAGAGTCTGATATTTGAACAATTGCTTCGATTTTAAAACGTTACATCTTATACAATGACCTATGACCCCGTGTGAAGAGAGAGTATATATCTGGACTTAAATTTGTCAACTTCTCCAATGTCTTACCAGTAATAAAAGTTCTCCATATCTGGATCAATTTGTGACCTATTTTAGCAACAAAAGAGAGTGCTTCTCCAATATAACATGCTGTATGTCACAGAAATATATTGTCATATTTCTTCTCAAGTTCAGAATATGTCTTATAAGAAAAAGGCGAAAAATGTTTGATTTTGTGCATGACAGAAATTTGCTCATTTGTAGAGTGGCTTGTAATGGGTATATTACAGAAAAAGATGCACGTATGTAGAGTTTTTGTGTTGGATGCAATGTTATATGTGATGTTATGCGATTGTGGTAATGTTATATGTGATGTTTTGTGCTTGTGGTAATGTTATATGTGATGTTTTGTGCTTGTGGTAATGTTATATGTGATGTTTTGTATTTGTGGTAATGTTGTATTTGATGTTTTGTGCTCATGGTAATGTTATTTATGATCCACGTTTCAAGGATATTCTGAGAATCACAAAAAAGCAAAATTTTTAATGACGATAATGAATTCAAAACACAGTATGAGAGAGGAATAGAACAGAGCCTCTTTCTAGACACAATGTGAGAGAGGACTAGAACAGAGCCTCTTTCTAGACACAATATAAAAGAGGAATAGAAAAGAGCCTCTTTCTAGACACAATATGAGACAGGAATAGAACAGAACCTCTTTCTAGATACAATATGAGAGAGGAATAGAACAGAGTCTCATTCCAGACACAATATGAGAGAGGAATAGAACAGAGCCTCTTTCCACACAGAATATGAGACAGAAATAGAACAGGGCTCTTTCCAGACACAGTATGAGAGCGGAATAGAACAGAGCCTCTTTCCGGACAGAATATGAGAGATGAATAGAACAGAGCCTCTTTCCCGACACTGTTCAAAGTTGAGCACTATCTTGACACTGACAGACCGAAAACAGGTGGGAGGTGTGAGTGCAGAAATTGGGTTCTTTAAAATTTTGTGAATAAAATGACATAATTTAAGGGACACTTTCGCTGAGTTAATATCAAGGTCAAGGAGAACATGAGGTAAGTCTCACCTGTCTTCTTGCTGCTCTGATTCTCTGCTGCTTGTTAAGTCTGGCGTTGACAGATGTCAGTCGTGCACGTCTGGCAGCCCTGGAGACTGGACCACGTGGCTGATACCTGGCAGTAAACCACTTTTGTTTCAATATCGTACACAGAATCTGAGACTTATCTAAAGCAGACAACCGTATTCTTAAGTGAAATGGAGAACACCACATAAGCAGTTTTAGGCTCTGCACCGGCCGCACCAGACCCGAGGAGGAGCCTTTTCAGCAGTTTCCAGATCAGCCTGAAGGACATATTTGTATGTGGCACTGGCAGGGTGACAGATATTATATTCTGGAGCAGTGCTCAACATATGTGGTGCAGATAAAACAAATATGGTCAACATATGTGGTGCAGATAGAACAGATATGGCCAACATATGTAGTGCAGATAAAACAGATATGGCCAACATATGTAGTGCAGATAAAAAAGATGTGGCCAACACCTATATAAGTTCAAGAGAACCTTTATAGGGATGTACACTTTGTCCAGCTGAGAACTGAATACTTCAGAATTATACAAGGAACGGGAAGAAGAAGAAGAAGAAGAAGAAGAAGACGACGACGACGATGATGATGATGATGATGATGATGATGAAGATGATGAAGATGATGCACATACAAAGTAGTATAAAGATAAACGGTGGCCCACCTGACAGTACTAAGCACGTCGTCGCTGCTGTTGTAGCTGGTGCTGCTGTCATCGTACACTCTTCTCTGGACGTGTTCCAGGGCCCGGTGTCTGGGGCCCTCCAGGTCGTCGATCCTGTCCTCATCTTCATCGTCGTGCTCGTCAATTCTCTCCAGCTCTTCACTGGAGTCTGACCTGGGTGAGAGAAACAGGAAAGTGATGGTTTCGTTCTAGCCAGTTTTTGATGTGAACATCAGGCAGGATCTCAGTGACCTGGCTGAGTTAGAAGATTCGTGACTGCCATAAAGTGAATCAAACAAGAGGGGGAAAAGACGTGGTTCCCACACTGACTACTATCAGTGAACTATATTTGACTACTATCCGTGAACTATATTTGACTACTATCAGTGAACTATATTTGACTACTATCAGTGAACTATATTTGACTACTATCCGTGAACTATATTTGACTACTATCAGTGAACTATATTTGACTACTATCAGTGAACTATATTTGTTTACTATCAGTGAAATATATTTGACTGCTATAAGTGAAACATATTTGACTACTATCAGTGAAACATATTCGAAACATCTCTGTCTACCTTCATTACTAGAACCAAACATCTTTATCTACCTTTATTACTAGAACCATACATCCCTATCTATCTGTATTACTAGAACAATATATCTCTGTTTATCGTTATTACTAGAACCATACATCTGTGTCTATCTTTATTACTAGAACCATACACCTGTATATACCTTTATTACTACAACCATACACCTCTGTCTACCTTTATTACTAGAACCATACAACATCTGAAAGTTCTGAAGAAGATATACAGCTATTTTATAATGACATAGAGACAGCCCTAAAACACACAAAGTCACATGAAGTTACTATAGTCATGGGAGATTTTAATGCCAAAGTTGGTAAAGGAAGAACTTCAGACATCGTTGGTGACTATGGACTAGGGGAGAGGAATGACAGAGGTTGTAAATTAATTGAATGGGCAAGAATACACAGCATGGTTGTAGGAAACACCTGGTTTAAACAACATCCTCGAAGACTGGCAACGTGGTGCAGTCCAGACAAAAAGACTTTTAACCAGATAGACTACATATTAATCAACAAACGATTCCGCAATGCATTACTGACAACAAAAACCATGCCAGAAGCTGACTGCAATAGTGACCATGATCCACTCTGTGGAAAAGTTAGAATAAAACTAAAGAAAACATGCAGAAAAGTGAGAAACATCAAACTGAATACAGAACTTCTAAAAATGACCAAGAACTGTGAGAACAATACAAAGTTATAACAAATAGATACAATGCAATAGCAAAGAATAATAATATAGATGAACAATGGGAAATGTTAAGAGATTCTATCCACCAAACTGTTAAGGACATAATACCGCTTAAAAAAGAAGCCTCTAAAAATAAATGGATGACAGACGACATCTTAGGACTGATGGACAAGAGGAGGAGGAGTAAAAATAACAAAAAAAAAACATTCATTAATTCATTTGCATGTCCCTTGTGGAACTTTGCCTCCCTAACAGCTCTCCTGTAGGCCTCTCGGTTGTGAGCAAGATGGCCTGCTGCTGATGCATCCAGTTGCAGATCATCAACGATGTCTTGCAGCCATCTTCGCCTTGGTCTTCCTCTCTTTCTTTTTCCCATTATGTACCCTTCCAATACGGTCTTCTCTAGATTATCATGACGTTTAATGAATACAGCAAGATAAATAAAGAGATAAGATGCAAATGCAGAGAAGCAAAGAAGTGTGGTTAAATGAACAGAGCAGACAAATAGAGGACTCTCATAATAAAGACAGCAAAAACATGCACAAACGAATTAGTGAACTCACAGGCGGGAAACAAAATATACCACAGGATGAGTGAAATCAAAAGAAGGTAAAATGTTAATGGGAAAAGAAGACATTGTGGACAGGTGGACAGAGTACATCGGTGAGCTATATGGAGGAGAAAGACCAGAATTAACACCAGATACTGAAAACTGTGATGGACCACCAATACTTGAAGATGAAATCATAGATGCCATCAAACACATGAAGAAAGGAAAAGCGACTGGGCCTGATAATATAACAATAGAAGAAATAGAGGCACTAGAGGAGGCAAGAATAAAAATAATAACCAAGTTACTGAATGACATTTACAAC
Source organism: Achatina immaculata (assembly GCA_009760885.1). NCBI lineage: Eukaryota > Metazoa > Mollusca > Gastropoda > Stylommatophora > Achatinidae > Lissachatina > Lissachatina immaculata. Next base: position 44,090,053 of record CM019696.1, on the reverse strand, counting down.
AGTGGTTATATGCCCAGTGACTTGCTTAAATCCGCATTTATAGCACTACCAAAGAGACCAGGTGCAAAGGAATGTGATGACCACCGGACTATCAGCCTCTCATGTCACATAACGAAGCTACTTCTGAGAATAATTATGAGACGAACAAGGAAAAAGATAAAAACGGAAATAGCAGATGAATAGTGTGGATTTGATGAAGGAAAGGGAACACACAATGCCATTTATGCTTTACGAACACTAACAGAAAGAGCTTCAGAAGTACAGAAAGATCTCTACTTATGCCTCATTGATTACACCAAGGCATTCGACAAGGTGAAACATAATGAAATTATTAAAATGCCTGAAAACATCAATATAGACGGCAAAGATCTGAGGATTGTAAAACATCTATACTGGCAGCAAGAAGCAGCAATTCGAGTTGAAAATAGAACTGGAAAATATCAACTGATAAAACAAGGGGTGCGACAAGGATGTGTACTATCTCCAGACCTTTTTTCTCTGTACAGCGAGAATATTCTAAGAACGATCATCACAGAACCAGGCATAAAAATTGGAGGATACAATATTAACAAACTTCGGTATGCTGACGACACAGTACTGATAGCTGAGAACCAACAAGACCTGCAAAATCTCTTGGATAAAGTGGCCAAAGAAAGTGAACAGAGAGGCCTTACTTTGAACATCAAAAAGACAGAGACATGGTTGTATCTAAGAAACAGAATCCACCAACATACAGTATAAAATTAAATAGAACTATTCTAAAGCAGGTGCAGAAATTCAAATACCTTGGAGCAGTAATAACTTCAGATGGGAAATGCAGAACAGAAATTAGGAACAGAATAGGCCAAGCAAAGACTGCATTTCAGAGAATGAGAAACATATTATCCAACACATCCTTATCAATGAATGTTAGAAAACGAGTCCTAAAATGCTATATTGAACTTATCTTGTTATATGGAAGTGAATCATGGACAATAGGCAAGTCTGCACAAAAATCATTGGAAGCAGCAGAAATGTGGTTTATTAGAAGAATGTTGCGAATCCCCTGGACAGCAAAAATAACTAATGAAGAATGTATGAGAAAAGCTGGAGAGACAAAAAAAAAATCTTGTCAAAAAATTAAAAGAGAGACAATGTACTTTCATAAGTTATGCAATGAGAAGAGGGGGCATTGAAAATATTATAACAACAGGAAAAATAGAAGGAAGAAGATCAAGAGGAAGACCAAGAGAAATGATACTGGACAGTCTGACGGGATGGTGTGAGAGATCACCAACTGAGCTGATGGCCTGCATGAAGGATTGTGTACGCTGGAGAAGCATAATAGCCAACGCCAGTCGGCACGGCACTTGATGATGATGATGATGATGATACACCTCTATCTACCTTTATTACTAGAATCAAACATTTCTGTCTGCCTTTATTACTAGAACCAGTTTTACCGCAGTCGTCGTTTATCTTATCCTTCAACAATATAATCGTTTATCTTATCCTTCAACAATATAATCGTTTATCTTATCCTTCAACAATATAATCGTTTATCTTATCTTTCAACAATATAATCGTTTATCTTATCCTTCAACAATATAATCGTTTATCTTATCCTTCAACAATATAATCGTTTATCTTATCTTTCAACAATATAACCATCGGTCCACTAACCTGTCAGTGTACTGCTCGCGCCTTGCGTCCAATAGTCGTTCCGCCCTGTTAAGTATGGAAGCTCTCTTTGCCAAATTGTATTTATTGACCTGAAATTTGTACCCTGTGCTCATGTTGAGACCTGCGGGATGTTTGTTTGTATGGTTGCCCGAGTGAGTAAGAAATGTTCCATTATCTGAGTCTGTCACTAAACCAGAAGGTCTTCTGGGAATATCTGATCTCTCGGTATCCAGGAAGTTGGCACCCTCTCGTACTGAGCTCATCTGAGACGAGTTGCTCGTGTAGCGCTCGTAGTCCGCTAGCGGCATAGAGTAGAACTGTTGATTGTGAGTTGTGTGATCTCTGACCCCAGCTGTGGGGCTTCGTTCCTGGCGGTTTGACAGCTGATCCTGAAATGAGGGACTGATTGACCTGTGGTCATCGAACGTGTGATTCTTCGGGACAGTGTCTTGCTCGTGCCCAGGAGACGTCGTTCCCCTGGGGCTGAGATCCTGAATGTCAAAGTCCGCCAGGTGAGCAGCAAAACCAGGTTTTGGACTCAGACCTGTCTGACGGCGGAAGCTGTTCTCCATGTTGTGGTTGTCCGTCACGGTGAAGGCGCTAGACGGAGGAGGAAGCCCGTTTATGGTCTGCACGATTCTACTTCTGTTCGGTTTGACAGTGTCTACACTTGGGTCATAGACTTGTTTATACATGTCTCTGTCTATAGCTTTTCTGTCAATGGGGAATACGCCAGAGTTTTCATTCGAGGAGTAACTTGGTTCCAGCATGGAGCCCTCGCGGCGGCCGTGATAAGCAGCTGGGCCGAGGTTATCGTCCTCGTCGTCGTCACTCTCGTCCAGAACTACAAGTCTGAGACCTGTGTCTTCACCTGGGGTGCCGCCACTGCCAGATAAAGGTAAGCCTGGGGGACCATCTCCAGCCAGTGACGCGTCATTGCCAACTTGGAGTCGGACGTTGGTGTCGCTGGACAGGTCAAGATGTGAAGGGAGGACATAGTTGGTGTGGTCTCGGCCTTCTCGCCGTCTTCTCAGGTGATCTGGTCGGCTAGAGTCACCTGGAGTCACGTGACTTTCATGCACGCTGTATGGGACCAGGCTCATGCTGTTATCTGGGACCAGGCTCATGCTGTTATCAGAAACCAGAGCACTGTTGCTATGGTTACCTGTGGCGGTTTGCTCGTCCTGAGGGTAGCGCTGTAGAAGGACAGGATGCCCGGCAAGCGCAGGCAGGCTGCAGGTGTAGGGGTTGCTGGGATAGCTTGCCTCTGTTTTGCTGACTCCCGCATCATACTGACTTCCGTAGGGTGGCGCTGCGGGCTGTGGTAGTGCCGCGGGCTGTTGCTGCCGTAGAAGAGGTAGGAATTGTTGCTGATGTGGTGGAGGCAGAAGCTGTTGCTGATGTGGTGGAGGCAGAAACTGTTGCTGATGTGGTGGAGGCAGAAACTGTTGCTGATGAGGTGGAGGCAGAAGCTGTTGGTGCTGAGGAGATGTAAACTGACTAGGGAAAGAGTTGTCGTCGGTGTTGTCTGCCTTGATATGGAGACCATCGCTCCCGAACTGCATGTGCACATCCCCCTTCTTCTTTTGCTCAGCTCTCGCTTGTGCTTGAGCCTGAGGAAAAAAAACATAACAATGTTATCCTATGTTTATTATAGTTTAAACTGCTAGCTGTTATGACAGCAAAATGTAGTTAGAGCAGCAGAAAGTGTTCTTCTCTGTGCTAAAGTAAAGCCCCGTTTCATGGCGTCAGGGGATAATGTGGATGAAGTGCTAGGCCCATGTTTCCACAGCCATCGGCGCATGAAAGCCTCATGTCAGTACCACGGCTGGCCGCATTTATCTTCCAAGATTTCTCTGCTACCAATTTCTAGAGGCCGGGTGGACCCCGTGGCCATTTTGGTGTAATGGTACCAGAGAAAAAAAAATCACCACTACTGGGACTCGAACCCAGTACCACCAATGTGGAAGATCGAGCGCCTAACCATTCAGCCAACCAGGCAGCCTTTTCCATGCCTGAATATAAATAAAACAGTATTCGGTGTATTCATGAAAATAAATAAAACAGTACTCAATATACTCATGAAAAAATAATTTTTTTAGTTAAGACAGACCAAGTCTTGGCGATCAACAACAACAAGGCCATAGTGCATGACAACAAAAACAACAACAACAGCAACAACAACAGCCAACAACATCAACAACAACAACATCAACAACACCAACAACAGCAACAGCAGCAACAACAACAACATCAACAACAACAGCAACAACAACAACCAACAACATCAACAATATCACCAACACCAACAACAACAGCAACAACAACAACCAACAACATCAACAATATCAACAACACCAACAACAACAGCAACAGCAGCAACAACAACAACAACAACAACAACAACAGCAAGACACCACGTCTCTCTCCAGCAAAAGAGGGATAACCTTAAACCATCATCAGCAGAACATGTTAATCCAGCGCCGGAAAATTACTTTTTATCTAATCTTGATGGCTGATACTTCATTTTTATCTAAACGTGTAGGCTGATGCTTCATTTTTATCTAAACTTGTAGGCTGATACTTCATTTTTATCTAAACTTGTAGGCTGTTACTTGATTGTTATCTAAACTTGTAGGCTGATACGATTTTATGTACACCTGTAAGCTGATACTTATTGTTATGCACACCTCTAGGCTGATGCTTGATTGTTATCTAAACTTTTAGGCTCATACTCGATTGTTATCTAATCTTGTAGGCTGATACTTATTGTTATGTACACCTCTAGGCTGATGCTTGATTGTTATCTAATCTTGTAGGCTGATACTTGATTGTTACATAAACTTGTAGGCTGATACTTGATTTTATGTACACCTGTAGGCTGATACTTATTGTTATGCACACCTCTAGGCTGATGCTTGATTGTTATCTAAACTTTTAGGCTCATACTCGATTGTTATCTAATCTTGTAGGCTGATACTTATTGTTATGTACACCTCTAGGCTGATGCTTGATTGTTATATACTCTTGTAGGCTGATACTTGATTGTTACATAAACTTGTAGGCTGATACTTGCGATGAAATACGGAAACTTTTCTTGACTTGGTTGATTGAACTTTGTTTGTTTTCGTGACTTAGCAAATATCTAGGAACAAAAGTCAGATCATAGACAGATTCTAGACAAATGGCTTTCTTGACATGTAAAACAGAGAAACGAATGTGTCTGGTTTATACGGTGTATCCAGTAGAGCTACAAATCTAGAAACATATTTTTGTGTGGGTTGTACGTGTGGGTTGTAGGTGTGGGTTGTAGGTGTGGGTTGTAGGTGTGGGACTGTGTTATATTCTCTTCTGACCAATCTCAAATATATTTATATATTGATTTAACTTTAACTAAGTTAGAGACAACAGGTCGCACATATCGTGTCTTGACCACAAAACCATAAATGATGATAGATAACAGGCAAGATTCAATGCCACAAGATCAGTTTATCAGCAAACATGAAAGATGATTGGATAATGACAGAACAATAAAAGATGAGAGTAGATGATGACAGAACAGTAAAAGATGAGAGTAGATGACGACAGAAGGGATGAGAGTAGATGATGACAGAACAGTAAAAGATGAGAGTAGATGATGACAGAACAGTAAAAGATGAGAGCAGATGATGACAGAACAATAAAAGATGAGAGCAAATGATGACAGAACAATAAAAGATGAGAGCAGATGATGACAGAACAGTAAAAGATGAGATTGGATGATGATAGAACAATAAAAGATGAGAGTAGATGAGGACAGAACAATAAAAGATGAGATTGGATGATGACAGAACAGTAAAAGATGAGATTGAATGATGACAGAACAATAAAAGATGAGAGTAGATGATGACAGAACAGTAAAAGATGAGATTGGATGATGACAGAACAATAAAAGATGAGAGTAGATGATGACAGAACAGTAAAAGATGAGAGTAAATGATGACAGAACAGTAAAAGATGAGATTGGATGATGACAGAACAATAAAAGATGAGAGTAGATGATGACAGAACAATAAAAGATGAGATTGGATGCTGACAGAAAGTTATAAGATGAGAACTGATGATGAAAGAAAAGTAAAAGATGAGAGTAGATGATGACAGAAAATTATAAGATGAGAATTGATGATGAAAGAAAAGTAAAAGATGAGAGTAGATGATGACAGAAAATTATAAGACGAGAATTGATGACAAAAGAAAATTAAAAGATGAGAGCAGATGATGACAGAACAGTAAAAGATGAGAGCAGATGATAACAGAAAGTTATAAGATGAGAACTGATGATGAAAGAAAAGTAAAAGATGAGAGCAGATGATGACAGAAAGTTATAAGATGAGAATTGATGATGAAAGAAAAGTAAAAGATGAGAGTGATTAGCGACGGAACAGTGAAGGGAGGTGCTATATAAGGTCACTGGACATTTATTGTAAAATATTTTTAATGATAACCAGAAGAAAAATGAGGCAACAATGTATGGGATTTACAGAATAAAGATTATATTCTGCAACAGATGAATACAATTAAGTTTTTAATTCAATTTGCTGTTGTCCATAATTGTTTATACTATACGCTGTCCTCAATGGTGTCCTGCGACTTAAATGTTTTAAAACAATGATGCAAAAGAAGAAATGAGTCAGACAAAATTGACAGCTCTCTATAATCTGATTGATATGACAACACACATGATTAGAATTAGTTACACTCCAGTTATCACATGCAACAAAGTTATCTTCCGCTTGTTGAACTGTCATAAAGTTGTTTATTGTACGCTTTCTGACACACAACTGACCTCTTTTCCAATGATGCTGTTGTCTAGATTCATGACATTATCTGCTCTGTCTTCCACTATGCTGTTTGTTTTGTTGACATTATCTGTTATGTCTCCCTCGATGCTGTTTGTCTCCGTCATATGTTGCGTCTGCTGTAAACCAGGGCCCCTGGGTGTCTGAATATCATGAAGCTGTTTGTCTGAAGGTTGGTCGTAAATATCGATGGATTTATGTAAATCATCTTTGGTATTATCTACGTGAGTTTCGGACAATCTTAAAGTTTGTTTTTGGTCTGGGCTGGAAATGAAAGCACTCACGGACTTTTCTTGGACATTAAGGGATGTAGCTTCTGTAGGTGAAGCTGCTATGTTGTGTGAATGTTCGGACATGTCCAGTACAGATTTGTGGACGTGGTTGTTGGCTAAGATGTGGTCAGTACAAAGTAAGGCTTCCTCTGGACACTTCCTGGGTAACTCTGTCCCGGGATTCTGTAGGCCATGCTTATTTGCATGAATCAGAACGTGTGGCTGTAGCTCGGCACTACAGCCGTCACTCTCCTGCAGACTTTGTGATGGATGTAAAGCTATCACGGATGGATGTGAATGTGTCTGTAACTTCTGGTTTGGATGTGGTATAACGCTTGTACCATTATATTCTGGACTTGAACCTGCAACCCGCTGAGAATGATAGTCATGTAGATCAGCCACCGTACTTGAAGGTTGGGCAACTTTTGCTGCTTCACTGACACGCTGTGATTCTCTTGCTCTGTCGCGTTCCTTACACACAGATCCAGTCTGTGGAGATCCAGCACTAGCAAGTTTGTCAAAGTTCTGACGAGGCAGAGGTGGGTCCTGACGGATGTCGCTTTCTTTAATGTCACGTGGTACAGTCTGTAGAGTTGCATTACGTTTCAACGTCTCCTGTCTCTGAGAAACCGTGCGAGATGGAGCAAGATCTCTGTGCTCTGTGTCTACATTAGTTTTACCTGCTGGAGAGTGCCGTGGCACACCTGTGTTGTTATACTGGCTATCCAGTATCTCCCGAGGTAGATCTTGCGTGTCATGTGCTTGAGGTGCGATGTTCCGCTTGACCTGATCCGAACCAGGAGACACAGTTGGAGCAGGCAAGGTCTCTGTTCTGCTTCCACGATTTTCTCCATTTTCTTTGCCAAGTCTTGGTTCTGAATTGTCGCAGTTAGTTTTGTGAGAACCAACACTTGGTTTTGCTACTTGATTCCCTGAGTTTCCTAGAATCTGCTTGCTTGTTGTCTCCGGCTGTTTTCCATTGTTTAGAAGGAGAGTTCCGTGGTTTGTGACTCGAGGATCCAGCAAAACCGAGACAGCGTGTCTTGGTTTGTCTCGTATGTATAAACTTTTTGTGTTTTCCTCCTTGTGTTGTTTGCTGACATGCGTGCTCTGTGGCTTTCTGGCAGCATGGGCACTTGCAGAAGGTTGTCGGACCATCGAGTTGGTATCGGTAAATTCCTCTCTCAAAGATTTCCTGAATTCACCAAGTATTTTCCTAAAACCCGCTCTCTGGCCTTCCTCGTCTTTCAGTTGCGACATCTGTGATTTTAAACAAGGAAATGGAAGCCTTCTCTTTGGCACAATTTCTGCTGTATTTATCTCAGACTATCACATCTTTCACTTCGTTATCGCGGTGACACAGTTATGGAAGTGATATATAACAGTGCAAGTTTACATGTTAAAGGAAACAACAAATTCTTTACATGAAAACTGAACCTCCTGATATTTGAGTTGTTTTAAAGAGTATAATTCGTATACTGCACTACAAAACTCGTATATTGTACTACTAAACTCGTATATTGTACTACAAAGGATATGTTTGATGTTTCACTTTGTTTCTGGTAAAATGTTTTGTTTCACAACTGTGTTTCACAAACTCAGGATTTCATCCCATGTTTCAAATCTCGAAACTATGACACACGAAATGCGCAATTTTTGTCACACAGGTAGTAAGTACTCTGAGTGTTTTGCTGAAGCTGTTGGCTATAGTTTGTGTGAGGGTTTTGTTGAAGCTGTTCACTGTAGTTTGTGTGAGTGTTTTGTTAAAGCTGTTCGCTGTAGTTTGTGTGAGTGTTTTGTTGAAGCTGTTCGCTGTAGTTTGTGTGAGTGTTTTGTTGAAGCTGTTAGATGTAGTTTGTGTGAGTGTTATGTTGAAGCTGTTAGATGTAGTTTGTGTGAGTGTTTTGTTGAAGCTGTTAGATGTAGTTTGTGTGAGTGTTTTGTTGAAGCTGTTAGATGTAGTTTGTGTGAGTGTTTTGTTGAAGCTGTTAGATGTAGTTTGTGTGAGTGTTCTGTTGAAGCTGTTAGATGTAGTTTGTGTGAGTGTTTTGTTGAAGCTGTTAGATGTAGTTTGTGTGAGTGTTCTGTTGAAGCTGTTCGCTGTAGTTTGTGTGAGTGTTCTGTTGAAGCTGTTCGCTGTAGTTTGTGTGAGTGTTTTGTTGAAGCTGTTAGATGTAGTTTGTGTGAGTGTTTTGTTGAACTTGTTAGATGTAGTTTGTGTGAGTGTTTTGTTGAAGCTGTTCGCTGTAGTTTGTGTGAGTGTACTGTTGAAGCTGTTCGCTGTAGTTTGTGTGAGTGTTTTGTTGAAGCTGTTCGCTGTAGTTTGTGTGAGTGTTTTGTTGAAGCTGTTCGCTGTAGTTTGTGTGAGTGTTTTGTTGAAGCTGTTCGCTGTAGTTTGTGTGAGTGTTTTGTTGAAGCTGTTCGCTGTAGTTTGTGGCAACTGTGTTAATTATCTGCACATTATTCATGTTTACGGGCAGTCCACGAAGTGAAAGCCGTTGCTGCGTGGACACAGAAACTCAAACATTCTATTCACTTGTCCAGAAATACATCACTTTTTTGGCCACAGATCCAGGTCATGTCACGAAACATGAAATTTTGTTTTTTCTTACAATATTGAACCAAATCTTTACCAAAAAATAATGCACAATGCCCAGTGGTGTCACATATCAAGAGATTACTGTTTCACAAGATAACAAAATATGTCACATTTCTGTTACTTGTCAGTAGAATGCAAGTTAACAACTGTCACATTTTTGTGGCTGGTATGTGGAATGCAAGTTCACAACTGTCACATTCTTGCAACAGGTAAACAGAAGATTCCAATTGGTTTTCTGAATTTAGTTTTCTCGGCCATTCACAAATATGTTTTTTTTCTTTAAATATACGTCCGGCTTTCTCTCTCTCTCTCTCTCTCTCTCTCTCTCTCTGAAGTGTCCAGAGCACATGGGGCTTTCGCAGGGTTTTCCACAAAGGACTGTCCTTTGCCTTTTTTCCGTTCTTGCCCAGGTGAGCCCTCTATTGCTCAACATCCTCTCTGTTGTTCTTCGCCATGTCTCCTTTGGTCTAACCTTACCTCTGCTCCCCTGTGGTGTTAATCTGTTTCATGTTGTGGTATATGTCTCATTAGATGAATATCCTTCACATGTATAAAACTAGCTGCTCTTGCTCAGCTGTCAACTTTCTCGGGGTAGTACCAACCCAAGCGTGAATGTCTCATAGATATATTCATAGTCACTTCACAAAAAAAGGTGGCCATACACACATCCCACATGAAAACTCAAACATATTCTACATGAAGATCCCAACATGTCCCATACGAAGATCCCAAAATGTCCCATACGGAGGTCCTAACGATCTGCAAATGCTGGTCACGATTTCTAACCAGAGATTTTCTCCGACTATACCAAGACACTATTGTATGAGCTTTCTTAAGTGAAGCTATTTCTTGCTCACTCCCCTACTTCTACTGTCAGCCTTTCACAACAGCCCAAAAGTCAGGACGTCTGCCACCCGGAAAACTGAAAAATAAGTCAAATCTCTTGAGTATTGCCATTGTTTGAGGAGTCTTAAGTAAACGGAAAAAATTCATTCTCACTTTAATGCAAATCGCTTAATTGGCTCTGTGAAAGCCATAAAGCGAAGAGTGTCTGGAAAGTTGAAAGAAAGTCCGTTGTGTGATTAAAAGATAAAAAAGCCAATGTATGTACGTATTCTCATGATCAGACATATACGTGAGTACGTACTGTCATGACCAGACTTGTATGTGTGTTGGTACATTATCAGATGTGTATGCTCCTACGCACTCTCATGAACATAATATATGTTTGTACATAGCTCTCACGAACATAATATATGTTTGTACATAGCTCTCATGAACATAATATATGTTTGTACATAGCTCTCACGAACATAATATATATTTGTACATAGCTCTCATGAACATAATATATGTTTGTACATAGCTCTCATGAACATAATATATGTTTGTACATAGCTCTCAAGAAAAAATGTATATATAAATTCGCATACTGGCAACGTAAGAAACATATCCAGCTTGTTCTGCTAAGTCTTTCCCATTGATCAACTCTTCGTCTATCAGCCGCACTGACAGCATGGCACATTAGCCTGACTTGTTGTGTGTATGTATGTCTGGATAAAACACGAGCCGCAGTGACAGTGTGGCACGGTAGCCCGATATGGCACACGAATGAATAGCTGAATTAAAGTGAATCGAACACAGGATCACAGTTGTGAGAGTGCTCATTTTACTTTCAGATTTTCTGCTGCATTGTCAGAGGAGAAAACTGTGACATGTGGGTGAGCTATGTCTCTGTTGCATGCCTGGTCTTTCTTCCTGAGTTAAATGTGAATTGAGGGGCGGGGGGGGGGGGGGGGGGGTTACGGAGGTGGGAGAATTAAGATGCAAGGATGATGATGAAAGATCGAATGTACAAACAAAAATATGCAACGTCTGAAAAAAACAAACGTTATTTGAAAAGAGAGAGAGAGAGTGGGAGAGAAAGAGAAAAGTGGTGGGGGAGAAGTAAAGACACAGAGAGAGAGAGAGAGTGGGAGAGAAAGAGAAAAGTGGTGGGGGAGAAGTGAAGACAGAGAGAGAGAGAGAGTGGGAGAGAAAGAGAAAAGTGGTGGGAGAGAAATGAAGACACAGAGAGAGAGGCAGAGAGAGAGTGGGAGAGAAAGAGAAAAGTGGTGGGAGAGAAGTAAAGACACCGAGAGAGAGAGAGGCAGAGAGAGAGAGAGTGGGAGAGAAAGAGAAAAGTGGTGGGGGAGAAGTAAAGACACCGAGAGAGAGAGAGAGAGAGAGAGACAAAGAGAGTGGGAGAGAAAGAGAAAAATGGTGGGAGAGAAGTAAAGACAGAGAGAGAGGGAGAGAAAGAGAAAAGTGGTGGGGGAGAAGTGAAGACAGAGAGAGAGAGAGAGTGGGAGAGAAAGAGAAAAGTGGTGGGAGAGAAATGAAGACACAGAAGGGGAGGCAGAGAGAGAGTGGAAGAGAAAGAGAAAAGTGGTGGGGGAGAAGTAAAGACACCGAGAGAGAGAGAGAGAGAGGCAAAGAGAGTGGGAGAGAAAGAGAAAAGTGGTGGGAGAGAAGTAAAGACACCGAGAGAGAGTGGGAGAGAGAGTGGGAGAGAAAGAGAAAAGTGGTGGGAGAGAAATGAAGACACAGAGAGAGAGGCAGAGAGAGAGAGTGGGAGAGAAAGAGAAAAGTGGTGGGGGAGAAGTAAAGACACAGAGAGAGAGAGAGAGAGAGAGAAAATAACAGAGAAAGAAAGTGGTTTTGTCTGCCATAGTATTAAACAAGTAAGAAATAAGAAGCGACAGAGCTACGTAACTGGAGGGAGAAAACAAAGCTACTCGCTAAAATGACGAGAAAAGAAAGGAAATCCTGTGAAAGAATATGCTTTAAATTTTTTTCTTTTTTTTGTAAGCGATGTAAAGAAGTAAAGGAAAAGTGTTTTCTTACTTTTGTTTTTGTAAAGTCAAATACATGAAAACATAGACGAGAAACGAAATAGAAAAAAGAATGAAAGAGAAAATAAAAATAAGAATTTAAGACCGAATTAGTTCTCTTCAGTCAGTGAGTGACGATAACAGATGTCAGTCATTTGCACGTCCCTTGTGGAACTTTGCCTCCCTAACAGCACTCCTGTAGGCCTCGCGGTTGTGAGCAAGATGGTCTGCTGCTGATGCGTCAATTTGCAGATCATCAACAATGTCTTGCAGCCATCTTCGCCTTGGTCTTCCTCTCTTTCTTTTTCCCATTATGTATCCTTCCAAGACGGTCTTCTCTAAATTATCATGACGTTTAATGTGTCCAAAATATTTAAGTTTTCTTTGTTTAATCCTCTTTACTAGCCAACTTTCTTCAATATTAAGTTTTTGTAGGATGTATATTTTTTTTCTTTTTTGTGTCCGTGATATTTGAAGGACTCTTCGGTAGCATTTCATTCAAGACCATTTATGAGTTTCTCAGCTGTTTTGTTAAGTGTCCAGGTCTCACAGGCATATGTTGCGATGGGAAAGATGCATGCCCTTAAAAATCTTATTTTTGTAGTTCTGTCTGCTCCTCTCCACAGATTCTTTATTTGTTTTACTTAAGAAGAGAAGTAAACGATGAAATTTACCGATGATGTGAAGATAGAGACAAACTTGCCTGTGATGTGAAGAATAAGAAAAGTTATCGTTGATGTGAAGATAGAGGAAAAAGTTATCTGTGATGTGAAGATAAAGAAAAACTGTCGAGGATGTAAAGATAGAGAAAAGTTATCTGTGATGTTAGAGTTCAGAAAAAAGTTATCGAGGATGTAAGGGCAGAGAAAAGACCAGGGCGGCACAAGTTCTGAATGAACGCATAGATGCGTGACCACAAATAGGATGAATTATGAGTGCCATGAGGAACTTCAAATCAAACTGGGGTGTGTGACCACGTCTCACTCTCTGTCTGGAGCTTAGTATGTTATCACGTGCTCAGACTAAATCTCAAGTCTAGAACCTGATGACGTGATGAGTCAGTCTAAATCTCAAGTCTAGCACCTGATGACGTGATGTCAGTCTAAATCTCAAGTCTAGCACCTGATGACGTGATGTCAGTCTGAATCTCAAGTCTAGAACCTGATGACGTGATGAGTCAGTCTAAATCTCAAGTCTAGCACCTGATGACGTGATGTCAGTCTGAATCTCAAGTCTAGCACCTGATGACGTGATGAGTCAGTCTAAATCTCAAGTCTAGCACCTGATGACGTGATGAGTCAGTCTAAATCTCAAGTCTAGAACCTGATGACGTGATGTCAGTCTGAATCTCAAGTCTAGAACCTGATGACGTGATGAGTCAGTCTAAATCTCAAGTCTAGCACCTGATGACGTGATGTCAGTCTGAATCTCAAGTCTAGCACCTGATGACGTGATGAGTCAGTCTGAATCAGAAAGCCAGCGTGTTGTCACCTGCTGGGTCTCTCTACCTCGGGAACAAACTGTGTGAGCACGAACTAAATCACACCTATCATTATCTACCATTAATACCACGTGACTTAGAATGACTTGGAAAACAAACTAAACACAATAAAAACAAATGCCCTGTGAGTATTAAAAGATACACACAAGATATGCAGCATCGGATGGGAGCAGGCATAAAGATAGGCTTTCAGTCTGAGGTTGAACACAGGAGAGCAAACTTTCCCACACACAAAACTGTTTGTTAAAGAAAAACCAATACAAATAGACAGCAAAGGATATATGCGACCGCTACATCACTAGACAGCACAGCATATATATGCGACCGCTACATCACTAGACAGCACAGAATATATGTGCGACCGCTACATCACTAGACAGCACAGCATATATGTATGCGACCGCTACATCACTATACAGCACAGAATATATGCGACCGCTACATCACTAGACAGCACAGAATGTATGCGACCGCTACATCACTAGACAGCACAGAATATATGTGCGACCGCTACATCACTAGACAGCACAGCATATATGTATGCGACCGCTACATCACTATACAGCACAGAATATATGCGACCGCTACATCACTAGACAGCACAGAATGTATGCGACCGCTACATCACTAGACAGCACAGAATATATGCGACCGCTACATCACTATACAGCACAGAATATATGCGACCGCTACATCACTAGACAGCACAGAATATATGCGACCGCTACATCACGACACAGGAAATTATGCCGTCACTTACCGGAGAGAACAACACGACGCAGATGTTGCTCTGGTTGTCTGCCCTGGTCAAGAAATCTTCGCGGAATATTTTATCCATGCTCGTAAATCAAAGATTTTCTCTTTCCTGTTTCTAGATAATCATCAACAACGCGCTGTCTTCGCTCGCTCACCGTCCTCAGACATATTTGTTAACATCAAAACCGATCAAATTATTAAAAGAAAATATTACTTTTCAATTTAAACTGCCAGACATTTCTTTCTGTACGCCATCGGGGCAGTTGATTATAACATTTCAGATAATTTTGTCTTGACAAAACATACAGTCAGACATGTCCAGACTAGAAAAATCAGTTAATACTGTCATCAGAAGATTGTAAGAAACCTTCACTCAAAGCACACTAGCACACTTCTTCCAAACGTGTGCTGTAAGAAAGTTACACTCATTGCTACACCTGGCACAAGTCTGATTATTTGTGGCAGGTGTTTGCACCTAGTATTACTATAATCACAATGCCATCTCGCCTGGATTAAGTAAGAATTAACAATTTTCGTCACGGATCAGTGGCTCTGGATAATCGATGAACTGAACACGGGACAAATATGCATAAAGTCAGCAGATCCTGGGTGAAATGATTGACGAAATGCAAAATAATGATAGGAGGAAACGGATACGAAGTGGAGCAACACCAGTATGATGAAATAAGAAATGAAGGCAAAGAAAAAAGACAAGAAGTGAGAATAATAAAGAAGAACCCAGAAACGAATGAAAGTGTACATTTGAAAAAAAGAAAACAAACTAAAAAGTTCACAAGACAATAGAGGACGGAAAGAAGAGATAAAATCACAGAATTTTAGTTATGTCCTTGAATTCTGTTCTAGTTTCTGTCTGTCTGTCTGTCTGTCTGTTTGTCTGCCTGCCTGCCTGCCTGCCTGCCTGCCTATCTGCCTGCCTGTCTGTCTGTTAATATCTCCCTCCCTACTTCTGTCTCTTCATTCTCTACATCTCTCTCCCTCCTCTTTCTTTCTCCTTCTAGCTCTCTCTCTCTCTCTGTCTCTCTCTCTTTACCAGAACTGAAGTTATTCATTATTTGCTGTTTGTATACAGTCCTGGTTAGTTGTTTGGTGGATGTTCATTATTGTCAGGCTGTGAGATGAACTTTTTCTTTGTTCACGTGTATATAGTCAATTTCTGTATTTATTTCTGTTTATTTCTTTTTATTTCCGTATTTATGTCTGTTTTATAACTGTATTTATTTCTGTATTTATTTCTATCTCTTTTTTGGTTCAGTTGTGCTATTTCGATGTTAGTTATGCTTGTGTATGTAACATATTTGTAGTGTGTGATGCAGAGTGTAAGATTTTTAAGGTCATGCATGTTTCCCATCGTAACATATGCCTGTGAGACCTGGACACTTAACAAAACAGCTGAGAAACACATAAATGCCTTTGATTGTAAATGCTACAGAAGAGTTTTTCAAATATCGTGGACACAAAAAAGAACAAATATATCTATACTACAAGAGCTTAATATTGAAGAAGGCTGGCTAGTAAAGAGGATTAAAGAGAGAAAACTTAAATATTTTGGACACATTAAACGTCATGAGAATTTAGAGAAGACCGTATTGGAAGGATACATAATGGGAAAAATAAAAAGAAGAAGACCAAAACGAAGATGGCCCCAAGAAATCGTTGACGATCTGCGAATGGGCGCAGCAACAGGCCATCTTGCTCACAACCGAGAGACCTACAGGAGAGCTGTTAGGGAGGCAAAGTTCCACAAGGGACATGCAAATGAATGAATGAATGATGTAGAGTGTAATGAGCAGAGAGAAAAATTGTATGATAAAGGACAGAATGTCAGACTGACTTGCGTGCCCAGTTCTTCATTTTTTTTTCAAATATAAAGATCAATCATTCAATCAATCAGTCAGTCAGTCAATAAATCTCCCTCTTTTTCTATTTCTATCTCTGTCTTTTGTTAATTTTCTACGTCTCTCTCTCCCTCCTCTCTCTTTTTCTGTGCTCTCTCCCTCTCTCTCTCTCTCTCTCTCTCTCTGTTTAAATTTAGCCCAAAGTGCAGCCAACGCTTGAACAACATATGTCTTCCAAAACCTAGACTTGATCTTTACAAGAAAAGCTTTAGTTATTCTGCTGCTCATCTTTGAAATACCCTCCCATCCTATATAAAAAATATAAATTATACTCCTTCCTACAACTACAAGCTTTCCCAATATCTATTTGATGTCGACTACATGCCTCCATGAATTATAAAACTTAAAAGTTATCTTAAGCTGCTCTTACAGACACCGAATACAATTAATTGTTTTCTGAATAGTCCCGAACATTTTGTTTAGTAGATAGTCATTTATAATGTATGTAGTTACTTCTGTACTGAGTGAATGTTTAAGAGCGAAACGTAAATGTTATATTTTATGTCTCGCAGCTTCAATGTTAGTTATGTTTGTTATATGAACAGCATATTTGTAGAATGTCTGGAATAGAGTGAAAGATGTATGATAAAGGGCAGAATGTCAGACAGGCCTTCGTGCCCAAATCTTAACCCTTTTGAAATAAAGATCAATCAATCAATCAATCAATCATTCTCTTTCTCTGACTCTTTCTATCTCTCTTTCTGTCTCTCTTTAACTTTCTCTCATTCTATCTCAGTTTATATCTCTCCCAACTTCCGTCTCTTATTTATTCTCTACATCTCTCACTCTGCTCTCTTTTTCTGTCAGTCAGTCCCTTGGACTCAGAATGTGAGAACTTTGTCAAGATAATCGCTTCAGAGTGTGAGAACTTTGTCAAGATAATCGCTTCAGAGTGTGAGAACTTTGTCAAGATAATCGCTTCAGAGTGTGAGAACTTTGTCAAGATAATCGCTTCAGAGTGTGAGAGCTTTGTCAAGATAATCGCTTCACAGTGTGAGAACTTTGTCAAGATAATCGCTTCAGAATGTGAGAGCTTTGTCAAGATAATCGATTCAGAGTGTGAGAGCTTTGTCAAGATAAATCGCGCCGCTAAGAAGATAAGAAACAAAAGTTCACACTAGCATTTACTTTCCTCTGATGTTTGTCAAATTTGTTTCATTTTACATTTAACAAGCATAAAGTAAAGAATGTTGTGCTCATAAAACTGGTATTTCAGAATGTTCTTCACGCAAACGCACGTTAGTGTACCGGTTTAAAGATATACTAGCGATTTCACTAACATTTATGTCAAAGTTATATTCATGACAAGTGTATGGACATTCTAGATACTTCAGGACAAGTGTATGGAAATTCTAGATACTTCAAGACAAGTGTATGGAAATTCTAGATACTTCAGGACAAGTGTATGGAAATTCTAAATACCTTAGGATAAGTGTATGAAAATTCTAGATAATTAAAGATAAATGTATGAAAATTCTAGACGCTTAAAGAGAAGTGTATGGTGATTATAGATGCTTTAGGATAAGTGTAGTGAAAGAAAATAAGAAAGAAGCAACTGTGAATTTATTAGAATAGAAGGCAGGAAATTATATGCAAGCTGACCAAAAAAAAAAAAAAAACCATGCCTCACTCCAAACACTGAGTGGAAAATCAATAATAAATCCACATTCTTGTTGTGTTTCATGAGATTATCGGTGGAAGAAAAGAGATCGGCATCTAGGACTTCCTCAGTTCTTTCTCATTTATTCTAATATCGATTACTCCCTTATTCAGATAATCAATATTTTTTCAACTTTTCCTTTATCAACTTTGCAATAATCAATTATGAAAACTATCGTTTTTTTTTTAATCTGTTCATGTTTGATACGCTCTCACGAGACAGCACGTGAAATACAACAATTTAGGCAATATATGTTGGATAACGGACGTGAAATACAACAATTTAGATAGCAATTGTTGAATTATGGATATGAAATACAACAATTTAGACTGCACTTGTTGGATTATAGACATAAATACACCAATTTAGACAGCAACTGTTGGATCTATACGGCGATATAATGAACGCTGCACTCTGAAATCCCACTAAAATTGAACTTTGGTTGTCAAAGCTACCCAAGTTTCAACAAACCGGTAATCACCAAATCAGATTTTAGCTTTTGATGTTTCGTTATTTAAACATGTGGCAGTAACGCAAGCTAAAATAAATCAACTTTTTTGAAAGATGTTTGGGAAAACTTGAAGTTGACATAATATGTAAACTTATTGATGTTTTAAAATTACTACACATTGCGAAGAAATAGTCATCTACCGGTTGTGTTTGCAGCAGGTTTTGCTGTTTAGAAAAGGTGCGATGCTGCTAAAATGTTTGATGTTAATTTTGAATTTTAAAGCACACACGCAGGTGAAAGGTGATAAATACAGCGCTTGGTTCTCACATTTAAATCCTCACAATTCACAGACAGCCGTAATAAAGAAGCAAGTAATAAAAAAAAATTGAATGGAAATCTTTCTGTATAAAGTCGCAGCATAATTGAAAATACTTCACCCGTAAATGGACTATAAGATTCGCAGCTTTTTCTTGTAAAAGTACACCATGAAAAGTCTGTCGCCAGCTGACAAGGGAACACAACAAAATGTGATATAAAAACCAGGCCATCTGACAAGGGAACACAACAAAATGTGATATAAAAACCAGGCCAGCTGACAAGGGAACACAACAAAATGTGATATAGAAACCAGGCCAGCTGACAAGGGAACACAACAAAATGTGATATAAAAACCAGGCCAGCTGACAAGGGAACACAACAAAATGTGATATAAAAACCAGGCTGTCTTGATCACAGATACACAGAACGCCTTCGTGTCACAATTGTGGCTTGAAAGTTTTATTTGGCGCTTCCTATATGTCACATGACGCCAGTCAGTTAGCACAAATGTCAGCACTGAAATCATGACCGGTAGAGCGTACAAGACAGCTATAAGACAGCACTATAAACCTGCAAGTAAAGAAACGCCTGGCAGTCTGATTACCTTCATTATTGATCGACACGCTTCGGGAGACAGCCAATCAACCGTACAAGACAACTGATTGTTGTAGGTTTGTGCTTGAGCAAAGTTCCATGGAATTTCTCCACTTACAAAATCTGTGTCCGTAGGATTTTCTTAAGAAGAAATAAACAAATTAAGCAAAAAATTACCGGTGGCAATTCCAGAGATAGGCAGAACGAGTTGTATAAGCGGGATTCAGCATCATCCTGAGGCATGTCCGAGCTGAACTTTATTTAAAATGGAAATCGGCCAGTACAAAATGTTTACTCGTATAGCCTTGAGGGTAAATGAAACTGCGTTCTGACTGATGTTGTATGTTCTCTGCCCCATAGCTTTAATGATGTAGGCCTTTCGTCGCTTGGTCTTGATGCTGCACGTTCTTTGTCCTCTAGTCTTAATGATGAAGGCTGTTTGTTCCATAGTATTGATGATGTACGTTCTTTGACCCTAGTCTTGAAGCTTTAGGATCTTTGGCTCCTAGCCTTGATGCTGTACGTTCTGCGTCCCCTAGTCTTGATGTTGTGAATTTGTTTCCACTAGTCTTGGTGTTGTGCAGTTCTTTGTCCATTAGTCTTGATGTTTTCTGTGTCCCATAGTCATGCTGCTGTACGTTTTTTTCCCCTAGTCTTGAAGCTGTACATTCTTTGTCCCACAGTCTTGATGCTGTACATTCTTTGTCCCATAGTCTTGATGCTGTACATTCTTTGTCCCATAGTCTTGATGCTGTACATTCTGTGTCCCATAGTCTTGAAGCTGTACATTTTTTGTCCCATAGTCTTGAAGCTGTACATTCTTTGTCCCATAGTCTTGATGCTGTACATTCTTTGTCCCATAGTCTTGATGCTGTACATCCTTTATCCCCTAGTCTTGATGCTGTACATTCTTTGTCCCTAGCCTTGATGCTGTACATTCTGTGTCCCATAGTCTTGAAGCTGTACGTTCTTTGTCTCCTAGCCTTGATGTTGTATGTTCTCTGCCCCATAGCTTTAATGATGTAGGCCTTTCGTCGCTTGGTCTTGATGCTGCACGTTCTTTGTCCTCTAGTCTTAATGATGAAGGCTGTTTGTTCCATAGTATTGATGATGTACGTTCTTTGACCCTAGTCTTGAAGCTTTAGGATCTTTGGCTCCTAGCCTTGATGCTGTACGTTCTGCGTCCCCTAGTCTTGATGTTGTGAATTTGTTTCCACTAGTCTTGGTGTTGTGCAGTTCTTTGTCCATTAGTCTTGATGTTTTCTGTGTCCCATAGTCATGCTGCTGTACGTTTTTTTCCCCTAGTCTTGAAGCTGTACATTCTTTGTCCCACAGTCTTGATGCTGTACATTCTTTGTCCCATAGTCTTGATGCTGTACATTCTTTGTCCCATAGTCTTGATGCTGTACATTCTGTGTCCCATAGTCTTGAAGCTGTACATTTTTTGTCCCATAGTCTTGAAGCTGTACATTCTTTGTCCCATAGTCTTGATGCTGTACATTCTTTGTCCCATAGTCTTGATGCTGTACATCCTTTATCCCCTAGTCTTGATGCTGTACATTCTTTGTCCGTAGCCTAGATGCTGTACATTCTTTGTCCCCTAGTCTTGATGCTGTACATTCTTTGTCTCCTAGCCTTGATGTTGTATTTTCTTTGCCTCCCCTGGTCTTGATACTGTACGTTTTTTGTCCCCTCATCTTGATGCTGTATGTTCTCTGTCCCCTCGTCTTGATGCTGTATGTTCTCTGTCCCCTCGTCTTGATGCTGTATGTTCTCTGTCCCCTCGTCTTGATGCTGTATGTTCTCTGTCCCCTCGTCTTGTTGCTGTATGTTCTCTATCCCCTCGTCTTGATGTTGTATGTTCTCTGTACCTTCGTCTTGATGGTGTATGTTCTCTGTCCCCTCGTCTTGATGCTGTATGTTCTCTGTCCCCTCGTCTTGATGCTGTATATTCTCTGTCCCCTTGTCTTGATCATGTACGTTCTTAGAACCCTTGTCTTTATGTTGCATATTCTTTGTCCCCTAGTCAAGATGCTGTACGTTCTTTGTTCCACAAGTCCTTAAGCTGTGTGTACTTTGTTCTACAAGTCCTTATGCTGTATGTTCTTTGTTCTACAAGTCCTTATGCTGTACATTCTTTGTTCTACAAGTCCTTATGCTGTATGTTCTTTGTTCTACAAGTCCTTATGCTGTACATTCTTTGTTCTACAAGTCCTTATGCTGTACATTCTTTGTTCTACAAGTCCTTATGCTGTACATTCATTGTCCTCTAGTTTGATGTACAATAATTCTTTGTCCCCTAGTCTTGGTGCTGTACGTTCTGTGTCCCTTAGTCTTGATTCTGTACGTTCTGTGTCCCTAGTCTTGATGCTGTGCATTCTTTGTCTCCTAGTCTTGATCCTGTCCATTCTTTGGCTCTTAGTCTTGAAGCTGTACGTTCTTTGTCTCCTAATCTTGATTCTGTACGTTCTGTGTCCCTAGTCTTGATTCTGTACGTTCTGTGTCCCTAGTCTTGATGCTGTACGTTCTTTATCCTCTAGGCTTGCTGCTGTATGTTCTTTGTCCCCTAGTCTTGATGCTGTACGTTTTTTATCCTCTAGGCTTGCTGCTGTATGTTCTTTGTCCCCTAGTTTTGATGCTGTATATTCTTTGTCCCCTAGTCTTGATGCTGTACGTTCTTTGTCCCTAGGCTTGATGCTGTATGTTCTTTGAACACTAGTCTTGATGCTGTAGGCTTTGTGAGAGATCCTAACACTAACCTCAGAACCTACCACTAAAATAAGAACCTACCACTAACATAAGATCCTTCCACTAACTTAAGAGCCTACCACTAACACAAAAACCTACTATTAACATAAGAACCTACTGCTAACATAAGAACCTAGCACTAAAATAAGATGCTATCACTAACATAAGATTGTACCACTAACATAAGATGGTACTACTAACATAGGATCCTGACACTAACAAAAGATCCTATTACTAACATAAGAACCTACCACCAACATAAGAACCTACCACTAACCTCAGAACCTACCACTAACATAAGAACCTACCATTAACATAAGAACCTACCACCAACATAAGAACCTACCACCAACATAAGAACCTACCACCAACATAAGAACCTACCACTAACCTCAGAACCTACCACTAACATAAGAACCTACCACTAACATAAGAACCTACTACTAACATAAGAACCTACCACTAACATAAGAACCTACCACTAACATAAGGACCTACTACTAACATAAAAACCTATAACTAACATAAGAACCTACCACTAACATAAGAACCTACTACTAACATAAGAACCTACCACTAACCTCAGAACCTACCACCAACATAAGAACCTACCACCAACATAAGAACCTACCACTAACATAAGAACCTACCACCAACATAAGAACCTACCATTAACCTCAGAACCTACCACTAACATAAGAACCTACCACTAACATAAGAACCTACCACTAACATAAGAACCTACCACTAACATAAGAACCTACCACCAACATAAGAACCTACCATTAACCTCAGAACCTACCACTAACATAAGAACCTACCACTAACATAAGAACCTACTACTAACATAAGAACCTACTACTAACATAAGAACCTAACATAACCTCAGAACCTACCACTAACATAAGAACCTACCACTAACATAAGAACCTACCACTAACATAAGAACCTACCACCAACATAAGAACCTACCACTAACATAAGAACCTACCACCAACATAAGAACCTACCACTAACATAAGAACCTACCACCAACATAAGAACCTACCACTAACATAAGAACCTACCATAACCTCAGAACCTACCACTAACATAAGAACCTACCACTAACATAAGAACCTACCACTAACATAAGAACCTACCACTAACATAAGAACCTACCACCAACATAAGAACCTACCACCAACATAAGAACCTACCACTAACATAAGAACCTACCACTAACATAAGAACCTACCATAACCTCAGAACCTACCACTAACATAAGAACCTACCACTAACATAAGAACCTACCACCAACATAAGAACCTACTACTAACATAAGAACCTACCACTAACATACGCAGGCACGGTCACATATTCAATCCCCAGAGTAAGGGTAAAAAAATGGCAGACACACCTGGTGAAGGAGTCGTAAACCAGATATTAGAAAGACGGACAACACCTGCACACATATAGTAGAAACAGCTCAGGCCATAAATAAATGGAGATAACTTGTTGATGACCTATGCCCTAGATAAAGAAAGAAAGATAGGTAGAAAGACAGATAGAATGACAGATAGAAAGATGGACAGAAAGATACGCTGTGGGCTTATACAGCACGTTGGAAGGGAAGTGAGCCTAACTGTTCCGACGACGTACAAGATGGATTTAGGTGTAGGGCCCATTCATGGACTGGCGCAATTTAAAAGCAGGGGAAACCACTGAAAACTTAATTTACAGTAAGAAGTACGTTCCAAGTTGTCTTCGCCTGATTATTCCAAGTCTGTGAACAAACAAGTACAGAGTGATCCCAAACATAATGCATGTACATTTGCTTTCTTTGTTTAACAGATTACATGTAAATTAATATATAAATAACATATACATGTAATATATTATATAAATAATATATAATATATAAATTAAACTATATAAACACCATATAAATTAATATATAAACAACATATAAATAGCACATAAATAAATATATAAATAACACATTTAATTAACGCCTTTTCTACTGTTCTTGAGACAGTTTGTTGAAGTATTAACTGTGGTTAGTATATTACTTGAGACAGTTTGTTGAAGTATTAATTGTGATTATTATATTACTTGCATTTTTCAACAAATCTTTGCCTCTTCCATTACTGCCCGTATTCTGCTGTAAATGTATGTAACTTGTATACTGGAAACATGAGGAGGAATGTTAGAGAAGACGTAGACAACGGGAATATTACGATGCCAAAACATTTCGAGTTTATGAAATACCAGAGACAGATAAACAGATCAGGCAGTATTAGTGTCCACAACACAAAAAGGAATGGAAAAAGAGAAAAAGAAGGACACGACGGTAAATCTGCACCAGTAAGGGAAGGTGTCTCCGTCAAATATATCTATTCTATCAGTTTACAAGTCAAAGTACACCAAACAGTTTACAAGTCAAAGTACACAAAACAGTTTACAAGTCAATGTACACCAAACAGTTTACAAGTCAATGTACACAAAACAGTTTACAAGTCAATGTACACAAAACAGTTTACAAGTCAAGATATATAGAATGTAGTAGCGCTGTTGTCACATGTCACAAGTATATGGCTGCGGTCACATGTCACAAGTAAATGGCTGCGGTCACATGTCACAAGTATATGGCTACAGTTACATGTCACAACTACAACAACACAACAACCACATACCATAACGCATAGTATAATTCAACCACATGCCAGAATAACAGTATAGTAATACTATAACATCATGTCAGAACGTATAGTAATACTAGAACTACCTAACGCAACATTTGGTAATCATACAAGTACATGTTAGAACGTATAGTTGTACTACAAGCACATGCCAGAACGTATAGTTGTACTACAAGCACATGCCAGAACATATAGTTGTACCAAAAGCACATGTTAGAACGTATAGTTGTACTACAAGCACATGCCAGAACGTATAGTTGTACTACAAGCACATGCCAGAACATATAGTTGTACTACAAGCACATGCCAGAACATATAGTTGTACTACAAGCACATGTTAGAACGTACGAGTATTGTACTGGAGTAACATGTCAAAACATATAGTAGTACCACACCAACAGGCCAGAAGGTATAGTAATATTACAACCATATGGCAGAACACATAGCTAAATTGTAGTAGCCTATTTTTAACTACAATCACATGCCATAACGTATAGTATTGCAGTAACATGTTACAATGTACAACAGCACCACAACTGCAGGCCAGAACGTATAATAGGGTACTATAAGAATGTATAGCAGGGTACTATAAGAACGTGTAGTAGGGTACTGTAAGAACGTATAGTAGGGTACTGTAAGAATGTATAGTAAGGTACTATAAGAACGTGTCATAACATGTAATACTACAACCACTTGGCAGAACTTATAACAACATCTGATAACACGTAATATCAGCACGGCATATCACACTCACCAGTTCCGCCTTGCCCTCCGCGGATTTCTCAGTTTCCATCATAATTTTGATGAAGCTCTGCACCATCATCTCCTCTAACTGCTTGTCATCCATGCTCCTTCAGTAGGCACAGACTACAGCATCAATCAGGCAACGTTATCATCGCCAGAACAACATCGTGCAGGCAGAAGCACCACAGAGAGCCTGACAGATGACCTCTGATAACAGTGCTGTTTCAAATAACTGTAGAGAAGACTACACAACACAGAATCGTGTCCCTCAAGTTCTCAGATTTATGTTTCCAATGAACTTCATTCTCGGATGCAGTCTTCAAATGTTCCCTTTTCAGATGGATGGGAAAACTCACTTGTAGTAGTCTTTTTTCTGGTAAATATTCACTTTCAGTTTAGTTTTGTGAAGTAATTTTCAGCCAGGTCGACAAGAAGATCTGGGACATTCAAGGCAAAACTAAACATAAATGTCAAGTCAAACAGCAGTTTCTTAGGCTTACATGTGACCTCTTGAGTTTGTTGTCAGGTAGACTTAGGCTTACATGTGACCTCTTGAGTTTGTTGTTAGGTAGACTTAGGCTTACATGTGATCTCTTGAGTTTGTTGTCAGGTAGACTTAGGCTTACATGTGATCTCTTGAGTTTTTTGTCAGGTAGACTTAGGCTTACATGTGATCTCTTGAGTGTTTTGTCAGGTAGACTTAGGCTTACATGTGACCTCTTGAGTTTGTTGTCAGGTAGGCTTAGGCTTACATGTGATCTCTTGAGTGTTTTGTCAGGTAGACTTAGGCTTACATGTGACCTCTTGAGTCTGTTGTCAGGTAGACTTAGGCTTACATGTGACCTCTTGAGTTTGTTGTCAGGTAGACTTAGGCTTACATGTGATCTCTTGAGTGTTTTGTCAGGTAGACTTAGGCTTACATGTGATCTCTTGAGTTTGTTGTCAGGTAGGCTTAGGCTTACATGTGATCTTTTGAGTTTTTTGTGTGGAAGAGAAAATTCACAACAGATTTAGTACAAAGAAAAGAGCATATATATGTCTGTCTGTCTGTCACTCTTATAAACATCTGCTTATCGATTTCCCCACTACCAGTGTTTATTTATCTCACCAGGCGAGGCCACACACTGATATCATTTAGGATTTATTGATTTCAAATCAATTATCGATCAAAATGCTGTATCATAACCAACAGCTGAATAACACGGAAAGTAGAATATATTCATGGTTATCATGAATAAAACATGAAAATAGCTTTCACGTAGGTGAGACGTGACACAAACAAGTATGGGTCTGAAATAAAAGCAACTGACATATACACAGCAACAACAAAACAACACACTAAAAACATTTCTCCCCATTAACCGCGCAAGTTGGCAACACTACCCACAGACAAGAAATTTTTTCTCTGGCACGGTATCTGACAGTTTCTCTTGAGCCAACTTTCAGTGAATCAGGGATGTGAAATCATAACCTTTAGTGCGAAAGTTGGGAAACAGTTTGTTGTAAGAATGTGATCTTAGGAAATATTTTGTTGTAAGAATGTGATGTTTTCTTTGGGCTCTTTAGGGTTGGCATCCTGATGCTCGGTTAGTTTCTTTGAGAGTTTCCATAACAAGGCAATCAGAGAAATGAAGAGATAGCACCTAGACGTACTAGGCATCAGTGAAATGCGATGGCCAGAAGCAGGTAAAAGATCAGCGGAAAAAAGTTAATAATACTTTCAGGCAGAGAGGACGGGGAACATCAAGAGGGGGTGGGTATAATTATGTCAAATGTAGCAGCAAAGAGTCTTGCAGAGTGGGAGCCAGTGAACAGTCGTATAATAAGAGCACGATACAACCTAAGACACGGAAGAATGACAATAATACAGTGTTATGCACCCACGAATGATGCAGATGATGATGTGAAAGACGATTTCTATCACCAACTACAACAAATCATCAACAAAGTCCCTAAACACGACATCCTAATTGCTATGGGGGACTTCAACGCTAAGGTAGGGAAAGATAATACCGACGTTGAAAAAAAAGAAGGAATTGACATGGTAAATAGAGCGAAGAAAGATTAACTGAAATATATCTAACAGAGGGCATGGTCATTGGAGGCACAATATTCCCACACAAAGAGATACATAAAACAACGTGGATATCTCCAGATGATAGAACTAGAAACCAGATAGATCATTTGTGTATTAGAAAGCAATACAGAACATCTCTGATAGATGTAAGGGTATATAGGGATGCAGATGTTAACAGTGATCACAACCTGTGTATAGGTAAATTAAAACTAAATCTGAAAAGCCAACACAAGAAATCAATACACAGAAAGATAAACAGCCACAGCCTACAAGAAGAGAATACTAACAGTAATTTCAATCAGGAACTTGCCACTCATTCCACAACACTCAGTGAAGTAGAGGAGATAGGTATAGATGAGTTATGGAATTCTTACAGCACAGCCATAATCACAGTAGTAAAAGCAAGTGCTGGACTGAAAAAACCAAATAGAAAAGCATGGATGTCAGAAGACACATGGAAGTACATACATGAAAGACGAGCAAGCCATATTAGACATGCTGAATGTAAAAACATACTTTGGAAAAGATTTGAAGAAAACAACATATAAAGAAAAGACAGCAAAGTAAAAAGTTCAGCTAGAAGGGATGAAAGAAAATACATAGACAATATTGTGAAAGAGGCAGAGAAAGCAGCAAAAACAGGAGACAGCAAAACTTTATATAACATACAAAAGAAGCTAACAGGTACTATTACATCTAAAGAAAGACCAATCCTTAGAACCCTTTTAACATCAAATAAAGACCAAAAGTAAAGATGGGCTAAACACTTCCAAGAAATACTTAATCGACCACACCCAAAAGAATAGTTAAGCCTTGAAACTGACTTACCAGCCCCACAACTAAATGTCAACCTAGATGAAATTAAATTGCATGAAATTGAGACAGCAGTGAATTTAATGGCTAGCAACAAAGCTGCAGATGAAGATGAAATAACATCTTAAATGTTAAAAGCTATCAGTAGTGACAACATGAGACAACTACAGAGAGTGTTAAATAAGATTTGGAAAGAAGAAAAGATCCCTTCTAAATGGAAAAAAGGAATAATTGTTAAAATACCAAAATAAGGCAACCTTAGTGACTGTAACAACTGGAGAGGAGTAACCTTAATATCAGTTGTGTCAAAAGTATTTTGCAAGGTCATTTTGAATATACTTAAAGATATAGTGGATGCTGTAATGAGAGAAGAACAAGCAGGATTTCAAAAAGTAAGAAGCTGTCTCGACCAGATCTTTACTCTAATAATAATACTTGAAGAACATATTGAAAAGTAGAAACCATTAATACTGAACTTTATAGACTTTAAAAAGGCATTTGATAGCATACACAGAGATTCAATGTGGAGAATTTTGAGTCTATATGAAATACCATTTAAAATTGTCAACATCATTAAGGACCTCTACAACGGATATGTTTGTGCAGTCAAAACAGAAGAAGGGATGAGTGAATGGTTCCAGAATGAAACAGGTGTGAAACAAGGATGTATACTGTCTCCTTTGCTTTTTGGAATTGCAATAGATTTCATAATGAAAAAATGCTGCACAGGTAACACAGGTATTGACTGAGTACATGGGACCCAACTAGAATATATTGATTTTGCTGATGACATAACTCTTATCAGTAATAATGTGAATTCAATGCAAGAAAAAACAGATAGCCTGTCTTCACTGGCTAGCAAAATAGGACTTGAAATTAACAAGGACAAAACAAAAATAATGAAACTTCCCATTAATCAGAATGGAAAAATACACATAGAAGGGACAGATTTTGAAGAATGTATTTGTATACCTTGGTAGCTACATAGACCAGGATGGTGACACCAGAAAGGAAGTTAGAATTAGAATTGCGAAAGCAGCATCAATCTTCAAGAATCCTGAGAACATATGGCATTCAAAAGTTATAAGCACAAAAACCAAGTTAAGACTATTCAATTCAAATGTAATATCTGCCCTCATTTATGTATGCGAAAGCTGGAAAACAACTAAGGAAATTGACAAGAAATTAGACTCTTTTGAAAACAAATGCCTAAGGAAAATTCTCGACATCAAGTGGAATGAATTCAAGAACAATGCAGAGATAAGACAGATGACTGAACAACAACCAGTCTCATGGGTGATCAGGAAAATGAGATGGATATATGTTGGTCACTTGATGAGAAGAAATGATCAGAGAATCCCAAAACAAGCTATCAAGTGGAACACGACAGGCCAAAGAAAAAAAGAAGCAGACCATGTGAAACTCTGAAGAGGACATTGTTAAGAGAGGCCAAATTAACAGGCATAAAATCCTTTGATGAGGTTGAAAGACTCGCTGAAGACAGGAAAAATTGGTGAACTACTTTGCGAGCCCTGTGTGACGTTTAACGGCACGGGAAGGATATAAGACATAAGAAGAATGTGATCTTAGGAAATAGTTTGTTGTAAGAATGTGATCTTAGGAAATAGTTTGTTGTAAGAATGTGATCTTAGGAAATAGTTTGTTGTAAGAATGTGATCTTAGGAAATAGTTTGTTGTAAGAATGTGATCTATTTTAATCTTACAATGTTGGTGGCAATTCCTTGGTGATTTCTTATCATTCTACACTATCTGTCATCTTCTCTCTCATCTGATTTGTCTCTCACTCTCTCCTTCGTTATTCCTGCTGTTAGACAGTTTCAAATTCTCCTGTGCTGTTGAAGTGCTACAATGATTGTAACTGTAAATATAAATGTAATCTTCCCATCATCTATTTTCATCAGTCATTCTTCATTTGTCATCTCACATTTTATATTTCTTTTACTCATCATCATCATCATCATGTGCCGTGCCGACTGGCGTTGGCTGTTATGCTTCTCCAGAGTACGTGATCCTTCATGCAGGCCATCAGTTCAGTTGGTGATCTCCTCTCACACCATCCCGTCAGACTGTCCAGTATCATTTCTCTTGGTCTTCCTCTTGATCTTCTTCCTTCTATTTTTCCTGTTGTTATAATATTTTCAATGCCCCCTCTTCTCATTGCATGTCCTATGAAAGTACATTGTCTCTCTCTTATCTTTTTGACAAGGTTTTTTTGTTTCTCCAGCTCTTCTCATACATTCTTCATTAGTTATTTTTGCTGTCCAGGGGATTCGCAACATTCTTCTAATAAACCACATTTCTGCTGCTTCCAATGATTTTTGTGCAGACTTGCCTATTGTGCATGATTCACTTCCATATAACAAGATAGGTTCAATATAGCATTTTAGGACTCGTTTTCTAACATTCACTGATAAAGATGTGTTAGCTAATATGTTTCTTTTACTGTATTAGCATTTTCTTTCACATTCTTATAATCTACAAGGAAACAGTCCACTCAGTCTAGTTATAAAGCAACAAACTTATATATATATATATATATATATATATATATATATATATATACATTGTTGTATGCTTGTATACTGAAAATATAATGAGGAATGTTAGAAGAGATGTAGAGAAAGAATATTACAATGCCATAACAATTGGAGGTTATGAAATATCAGAGATTAGATATGCTGATGACACAGTGTTACTGTCCACAACACAAAGAGGAATGGAAAAACTAATTATGTCAGTCCGTAAGAACAGTTAAAAGCAAAACCTCTATCTTAATGTGAAGAAAACTAAATTGATGACAACTGACAAAACAAACAAGGCAGCTGAAATATGTATCAATGAGGAAAAATTGGAAGAAGTGGAGAGTTTTGAATATCTTGGATCACTACTAACTAATAATTGAGATACAACGAGGGAAATCAAAAGGAGGACATCTATCGCTCTTCGGAAAGTAAAACAAATAAAGAATCTGTGGAGAGGAGCAGACAGAACCATAAAAATAAGATTTTTAAGGGCATGCATCTTTCCCATTACAGTCTGAAGAAGAAAAGGTTTAATTAAGAGAATGTTCAGAGAGAGAGAGAGAGAGAGAGAGAGAGAGAGAGAGAGACTGTTCAGAGAGAGAGACTGTTCAGAGAGAGAGAGAGAGAGAGAATGTTCAGAGAGAGAGAGACTGTTCAGAGAGAGAGAGAGAGAGAATGTTCAGAGAGAGAGAGAGAATGTTCAGAGAGAGAGAGAGACTGTTCAGAGAGATAGAGAGACTGTTCAGAGAGAGAGACTGTTCAGAGAGGGAGACTGTTCAGAGAGGGAGACTGTTCAGAGAGATAGAGAGACTGTTCAGAGAGAGAGACTGTTCAGAGAGAGAGACTGTTCAGAGAGAGAGACTGTTCAGAGATAGAGAGACTGTTCAGAGAGAAATAATGTCCAGAGAGAGACTGCTCAGAGAGGGAGACTGTTCAGAGATAGAGAGACTGTTCAGAGAGAAATAATGTCCAGAGAGAGACTGCTCAGAGAGAGAGACTGTTCAGAGAGAGAGACTGTTCAGAGAGGGAGACTGTTCAGAGATAGAGAGACTGTTCAGAGAGAAATAATGTCCAGAGAGAGACTGCTCAGAGAGAGAGAGGGACTGATCAGAGAGAGAGACTGTCCAGAGAGAGAGAAACTGTTCAGAGATAGAGAAACTGTTCACAGATAGAGAGACTGTTCAGAGAGAGATACTGTTCAGATATAGAGAGACTGTTCAGAGAGAGATACTGTTCAGAGAGAGAGAGAGAGAGAGAAACTGTTCAGAGATAGAGAAACTGTTCAGAGAGAGACTGTTCAGAGATAGAGAGACTGTTCAGAGAGATAGAGAGACTGTTCAGAGAGATAGAGAGACTGTTCAGAGAGAGAGAGAGGGAAACTGTTCAGAGAGAGAGAGACTGTTCAGAGATAGAGAGACTGTTCAGAGAGATAGAGAGACTGTTCAGAGAGAGAGAGAGACTGTTCAGAGAGAGAGAGAGGGAAACTGTTCAGAGAGAGAGAGACTGTTCAGAGATAGAGAAAGTGAGAGAGAGAGAGAGAGAGTGAGTGATGGAATGAAGAAATAGAAACACATAATTAGCAGTAGTTGTAGTACTAGCACTAGTACCAGTCCAGGTAGCAAGCAGTATTAAAAGTTGTAGCTGCAAAAAATCTAGCAACTGTAGTAGCAATGGCAGAATTAATTGTAACAGGAGCAGTAGGACAGTAGAATTAGTGACATTAGTAGTAATAGCAATAGTAATTGTAGTGCTAGCTCTAGCAATAGTAACTGTACTGTTACCACTAGCGATAGTAACTTTGGTACAAGCACTAGCAATAGTAATTGTAGTACTAGCACTAGCAATAGTAACTGTAGTACTAGCAATAGCAATAGCTGTGGCAAGATGCTACTAAAACACCGTATTGGTAATAGTCTTTGTCAGAGTGATAGTAGTAGTAGTAGTAATAGTAGTAGTAATAATAATAATAGTAGTAGTAGTAGTAGTAGTAGTAGTAGTAATAATAATAGTAGTAGTAGTAGTAGTAATGGTGGTGGTGGTAGTAGTAGTAGTAGTAGAAGTACTAGTAGCAACAGTAGTAATAGTAGCAGTAGTAGTATTAATAGTAGTAGTGGTAGTAGTACAAGTAGTAGTAGTAATGGTGGTGGTGGTAGTAGTAGTAGTAGTAGCAGTAGTAGAAGTACTAGTAGGAACAGTAGTAATAGTAGTAGTAGTAGTATTAATAGTAGTAGTGGTAGTAGTAGAAGTATTAGTAGTAGTAGTAGTGGTAGTATTAGTAGAAGTAGTAGTAGTAGTGGCAGTAGTAGAAGTAGTAGTAGTAGTAGTAGTAGAAGTACTAGTAGGAACAGTAGTAATAGTAGTAGTAGTAGTATTAATAGTAGTAGTGGTAGTAGTAGAAGTAGTAGTAGTAGTAGTAGTGGTAGTAGTAGTAGTAATAGTAGTAGTAGTAGTAGTAGTACTACTACTACTACCACCAGTAATAGTAATAGTAGTAGTAGTATAGTAGTAGTAGTAGTAGTAGTAGTAGTAGTATAATAATAGTAGTAGTAGTAGTAGTAATGGTGGTGGTGGTAGTAGTAGTAGTAGAAGTACTAGTAGCAACAGTAGTAATAGTAGCAGTAGTAGTATTAATAGTAGTAGTGGTAGTAGTACAAGTAGTAGTAGTAATGGTGGTGGTGGTAGTAGTAGTAGTAGTAGCAGTAGTAGAAGTACTAGTAGGAACAGTAGTAATAGTAGTAGTAGTATTAATAGTAGTAGTGGTAGTAGAAGTATTAGTAGTAGTAGTAGTGGTAGTATTAGTAGAAGTAGTAGTAGTAGTGGCAGTAGTAGAAGTAGTAGTAGTAGTAGTAGTAGAAGTACTAGTAGGAACAGTAGTAATAGTAGTAGTAGTAGTATTAATAGTAGTAGTGGTAGTAGTAGAAGTAGTAGTAGTAGTAGTAGTGGTAGTAGTAGTAGTAATAGTAGTAGTAGTAGTAGTAGTACTACTACTACTACCACCAGTAATAGTAATAGTAGTAGTAGTAGTAGTAGTAGTAGTAGTTAGTAAATCAACAGTGATATTAAGAGAAATACTTGAAGTGCTGGTCTTTTTAAAATTGTAAAAGAAAAAGTAATATCACAAGTTGTAGTTGGGTAATTGAGCTACATTCACATCTGTTGTTGTCCGCGATGGTGAATAAATGGTGAAAAGTGAAAACATTCACATGATAGTGAAAACATTCACATGACAGTGAAAACAACTTCTAACAGATATCATTGGCTATATTTAGGTCAATATCATTAACAACTACAGGGCATGTCAGTAAATTCTTGAAGGTTTTATAGGAACAGGCTTCTCGCCTGAGTACAAAGGTCTTCTCATCTGAGTACAAAGGTCTTCTCACCTGAGTACAAAGGTCTTCTCATCTGAGTACAAAGGTCTTCTCACCTAAGTACAAAGGTCTTTCTCATCTGAGTACAAAGGTCTTCTCACCTGAGTACAAGGGTCTTCTCACCTGAGTACAAGGGTTTTTCTAATGGGTAAAAAGTTTTCTAAACTGAGTACAAGGGTTTTTCTAATGAGTAAAAAGTTTTCTCAACTGAGTACATGGGTTTGTCTAATGAGTAAAAAGTTTTCTCAGCTGAGTACAAGGGTTTTTCTAATGAGTAAAAAGTTTTCTCAATTGAGTAAAGGGGTTTTTCTAAGGAGTAAAAAGTTTTCTCAGCTGAGTACAAGGGTTTTTCTAACGAGTAAAAAGTTTTCTCAATTGAGTACAGGGGTTTTTCTAATGAGTAAAAAGTTTTCTCAATTGAGTACAGGGGTTTTTCTAATGAGTAAAAAGTTTTCTCAGCTGAGTACAAGGGTTTTTTTAATGAGTAAAAGGTTTTCTTAATTGAGTACAGGGGTTTTTCTAATGAGTAAAAAGTTTTCTCAACTGAGTACAGGGGTTTAAACATCTCTCTCTCTCTCTCAATACACTGCACTTAATATGTTTGTAAAACCAGCAGTGGTTGTTATTGAAATGAGTTTATGAAGTGAACCGAAGAAGTGAACCTCAAGTCAGACTGTGAAGTGAACCAGTGAAGTGAACCAATGAAATGAGCCAGGGAGTGAACCTGTGAAATGATTCATAATTATGAATCAGTGAAGGAAACTGGTCAATCAAGTCTGTGAAGTGAACTAGTGAAGTGGTGCAGTGGAGTGACCTAGAGATTTGAGCCAGTGAAGTGAGAATGTGAAGTGAATCTGTGAAGTGTGCAACTGAAGCGAATCAGGCAAGTAGAAAATTGGTGAACTTCTAACGTCAGCTTAAGGTGTTTGGTGGGCTGAAACATTAATAAAAATAACAGTAAATAACATAGATCACAGGCAGACACAAAAACAGACACACAAACAGACGCACAAACAAACACAAACAGATACAGAAAGTTGGTGCCTGGAAGTAGAACTGGAGCCACCGGCGTGGAGAACTCGGGGATGAACAAAAAACAAACAAGATCTGAACTATGAGTCGCTGAAGTCTGAGACAAACATTCTACATCAAGAATGGTCTAAAAATGTTACTTCTTGATTTTAAGTTGATGTCCTCGTCAAGTTTTCTAACGAGACACCGAAGTAGAAATAGCAGACTTATACATAAGTAGAAATAGCAGACTTATACAGAAGTAGAAATAGCAGGCTTACACAGAAGTAGAAATAGCAGGCTTACACAGAAGTAGAAATAGCAGACTTACACAGAAGTAGAAATAGCAGACTTACACAGAAGTAGAAATAGCAGGCTTACACAGAAGTAGAAATAGCAGACTTATACATAAGTAGAAATAGCAGACTTATACATAAGTAGAAATCGCAGGCTTACACAGAAGTAGAAATAGCAGGCTTACACAGAAGTAGAAATAGCAGACTTATACATAAGTAGAAATAACAGACTTACACAGAAGTAGAAATAGCAGACTTATACATAAGAAGAAACAGCAGACTTACACAGAAGTAGAAACAGCAGGCTTACACAGAAGTAGAAACAGCAGGCTTACACAGAAGTAGAAATAGTAGGCTTACACAGAAGTAGAAACAGCAGACTTACACAGAAGTAGAAACAGCAGGCTTACACAGAAGTAGAAATAGTAGGCTTACACAGAAGTAGAAATATCAGGCTTACACAGAAGTAGAAATAGCAGACTTACACAGAAGTAGAAATATCAGGCTTACACAGAAGTAGAAATAGTAGGCTTACACAGAAGTAGAAATAGCAGACTTACACAGAAGTAGAAATAGCAGGCTTACACAGAAGTAGAAATATCAGGCTTACACAGAAGTAGAAATATCAGGCTTATACAGAAGTAGAAATATCAGGCTTACACAGAAGTAGAAATAGCAGGCTTACACAGTAATACACGCTGAGCTCGAGATAATATTAGGGCTCTTTCTCTCAATATCTTTCTCTGTTTCTCTCTATATTTGTATCCTTGTGTGTATGTGAAAGTTTGAATATGTGTATGTATGTGTTTGTGTGTGGTATGTATATGTATATATGAATGTATGTGTCTGTATGTGGTATGTATGTATGAATGTATGTGTAAGTATGTGGTATGTATGTATGAATGTATGTGGTATGTATGTGGTATGTATGTATGAATATATGTGTCTGTATGTGGTGTGTATGTATGAATTTATGTGTCTGTATGTGGTATGTATGTATGAATGTATGTGTAAGTATGTGGTATGTATGTATGAATGTATGTGTAAGTATGTGGTATGTATGTATGAATGTATGTGTCTGTATGTGGTATGTATGTATGAATGTATGTGTAAGTATGTGGTGTGTATGTATGAATGTATGTGTAAGTATGTGGTGTGTATGTATGAATGTATGTGTAAGTATGTGGTGTGTATGTATGAATGTATGTGGTATGTATGTATGAATGTATGTGGTATGTATGTATGAATGTATGTGGTATGTATGTATGAATGTATGTGGTGTGTATGTATGAATGTATGTGTAAGTATGTATTTAAGTGTAGTGGTACAAGCATAAACGCGTTACATACAGTGTCCATGTTCGTGTTAAAAGTGTTCTGCCACTCAGTCAGAGCTGACCTTCTTCTTCTTCACAGCTTGTCTGACAGCGCTGACGTTATCTGAGACATTTACAGCACAGAATTCTGCTCCTGTCAGATTTACAACCTTCTTCACGCCAGACTTATAGTTAATACCCGGGACAATCAGTTTTGCTTTATTATGTTCAATATTATGATCACATTAAATGATCAGCGTTTTGTCCTAAGGAAAAAAGTTCATATGCTATATAGTTCGTAGACAGACAGACAGACAGACGGACGGAGGGACGGACGGACGGATGGATAGATGGATGGATGGATCTACTTTCACAAATGTAATAGTTAAATTTTTAAAAATTCTGAACTAGCGGAGACAGCAGGGCTTAGCAGAACTGTTTCACAGAAGAACAAGAATTTCTCTTTGCATGTTGTTTTTTTCATGAGAGAATCACATTCAAAGATAGACAACCAATGAATTCACTGGAAAGAATTCATTTACAACATTTCCAGATAATTTAACCTCCGTATATATGAAGGACTCGTCTTATAGCGCTGCTGTGCCACGCTGGGTTAAGTTTTCCTAGATTATGTTTTGCCTGAACTGTGTGTAATATATCAACAGTGTTTCCTTCAGTTAGTCTTTAGAAATGTTCGGAAATCTTTTTCTTCCGCTATAATTTTTCTAATCATCTTTATCTCAGAGACAGGCGTAATACTAAGTCTAGATGTCTCATAATATATATCTCAAGGACAGTCTTATTACTAAGTCTAGATGTCTCATAATATATATCTCATAGACAGGTTTAATATAAAGTCTAGATGTCTAATAATATATATCTCAAGGACAGTCTATTACTAAGTCTAGTTGTCTCATAATATATATCTCAAGGACAGTCTTATTACTAAGTCTAGTCGTCTCATAATATATATCTCAAGGACAGTCTTATTACTAAGTCTAGTCGTCTCATAATATATATGTCAAGGACAGTCTTATTACTAAGTCTAGTTGTCTCATAATATATATGTCAAGGACAGTCTTATTACTAAGTCTAGTTGTCTCATAATATATATCTCAAGGACAGTCTTATTATTAAGTCTAGTTGTCTCATAATATATATCTCAAGGACAGTCTTATTACTAAGTCTAGTTGTCTCATAATATATATCTCAAGGACAGTCTTATTACTAAGTCTAGTTGTCTCATAATATATATCTCAAGGACAGTCTTATTACTAAGTCTAGTTGTCTCATAATATATATCTCAAGGACAGTCTTATTACTAAGTCTAGATGTCTCATAATATATATCTCATAGACAGGTTTAATATAAAGTCTAGATGTCTCATAATATATATCTCAAGGGCAGTCTATTACTAAGTCTAGTTGTCTCATAATATATATCTCAAGGACAGTCTTATTACTAAATCTAGTCGTCTCATAATATATATGTCAAGGACAGTCTTATTACTAAGTCTAGTTGTCTCATAATATATATCTCAAGGACAGTCTTATTACTAAGTCTAGTTGTCTCATAATATATATCTCAAGGACAGTCTTATTATTAAGTCTAGTTGTCTCATAATATATATCTCAAGGACAGTCTTATTACTAAGTCTAGTTGTCTCATAATATATATCTCAAGGACAGTCTTATTACTAAGTCTAGTTGTCTCATAATATATATCTCAAGGACAGTCTTATTACTAAGTCTAGTTGTCTCATAATATATATCTCAAGGACAGTCTTATTACTAAGTCTAGTTGTCTCATAATATATATCTCACAGACAGGTTTAATATAAAGTCTAGATGTCTCATAATATATATCTCAAAGACAAGCTAATGATAAGTCTAGATGTCTAATAACACATATCTCAAAGACAAGCTAATGATAAGTCTAGCTGCCTCATAACATATATCTCAAAAACAGGCTTGCGACTAAGTCTAGAGGCCAGAAAACTCCCAATGACTCTGAACCACACATTACAAATTATTGACTTATCCCATTCAGTAGGTCGTAGAAAGCAAGGGCTGATATAAGCTCTACAAACACAGATCTAAGCAAGCTTAACTGGAGTTAAAACGCTTCCTAAGTGCCATAAAATATATCGATTATAATCTGAAGGCTTTCAACCGAATCGTGTCAGGTTTATACCAGGTGTAGAATAACAGGAGAGATAACTCCCTGCTAGGGACAATAACCCTTTCGTGAATATACACCAGGGAGCTGCGTTTTTGTTAAGTTTGCTCATCAGAGAATACTTAGATTTTGTTTATGTAAGATTGTGTATCTGAGAATACTTAGATTTTGTTTATGTAAGGTTGTGTATCTGAGAATACTTAGATTTTGTTTATGTAAGGTTGTGTATCTGAGAATACTTGGATTTTGTTTATGTAAGGTTGTGTATCTGAGAAAATTTAGATTTTGTTTATATAAGATTGTGTATCTGAGAAAACTTAGATTTTGTTTATGTAAGGTTGTATAGTGGACACATAAACAAAGTGGACTCAAAAAAAAGAACAAATGTATCCATACTACAAGAACTTAATATTGAAGAAGGCTGGCTAGTAAAGAGGATTAACAAAGAAAACTTAAATATTTTGGGCATATTAAACGTCATGATAATCTAGAGAAGACCGTCTTGGAAGGGTACATAATGGGGAAAAGAGAGGAGACCAAGGCGAAGATGGCTGGAAAACATCGTTGATGATTTGAATATGGATGCATCAGCAGCAGGGCATCTTGCTCACAACCGAAAGGCCTACAGGAGTGCTGTTAGGGAGGCAAAGTTCCCCAAGGAACATAGAAATGACTGACTGAAGGTTGTATATCTGGGAAAATATTAGTTCTGTGCATGTGCATGTATGTGAGAAAAGTGTCAGGAATGGATGACGTAGCTGTCTAGTAGCTGTCTAGTAGCTTTTTTTTTTAAAGAATTAAAACTCTGTCACTGTTACTTTAATTTTGCATTACTGTGACATTTGATCATTGTATCTTGTCACAGACAGATTTGACAATTGTGAAAAATGTCATTGATATTCTCAAAAAATGATAACGTAATCTGGAGTCGGGGGGGGGGGGGGGGCGTGGTCGTAGAGCGTGATGAGACTCAGACATAGTTCTCTGGGTGCTTTTCAGGGTACAACGGACAAATAGAAAATAGTCAGCAAGATAGAAAGATATTTTTCGAGACAGAAAAATAGACAGATGGAGATAGACAGAAAGCTAGATGTCGAGTCAGAAAAATAGACAGTTAGACAGACAGAGATAGATAGACGGAATGACAGACAGAAAGATAGTCAGAAAGATAGAAAGATAGACGTAAAGACACAAAAAATAGACATATAGACAGACGGAGATAGAAAGACAGATAGAAAGAGAAATAGAAAGATAAGCAGAAAGATAGATGTCGAGACAGAAAAAATAGACAGATAGATAGAAAGACAGAGAGAAAGACAAACAGAAAGACAGACAGAACGATTGAAAGATAGGCAGATAGAAAGAAAGATAGATAGATAGAGCAACAGAAAGATAGAAAGGAAGAAAGATAGATAGAAAGGAATATAAAGATAGAAAGAATAATAGATAGAAAGAAAGAAAGATAGGTAGAAAGATAGATAGAATGACAGATAGAAAGATAGACAGAATGACAGATAGAAAGATAGACAGAATGACAGATAGAAAAATAGACAGAATGACAGATAGAAAGATAAACAGAATGACAGACAGAAAGATAGACAGAAAGAGAAAAGTACCGGTCCAAGGTTGAGAGCTGGAAGATATTCATGGATGAGAGCAGAGAAAACAAAGAGTCCAACGATAATAAGATGAGAGCAGAGAAAACAAAGAGTCCAGCGATAATAAGATGAGAGCAGAGAAAACAAAGAGTCCAACGATAATAAGATGAGAGCAGAGAAAACAAAGAGTCCAGCGATAATAAGATGAGAGCAGAGAAAACAAAGAGTCCAGCGATAATAAGATGAGAGCAGAGAAAACAAAGAGTCCAACGATAATAAGATGAGAGCAGAGAAAACAAAGAGTCCAGCGATAATAAGATGAGAGCAGAGAAAACAAAGAGTCCAGCGATAATAAGATGAGAGCAGAGAAAACAAAGAGTCCAACGATAATAAGATGAGAGCAGAGAAAACAAAGAGTCCAGCGATAATAAGATGAGAGCAGAGAAAACAAAGAGTCCAACGATAATAAGATGAGAGCAGAGAAAACAAAGAGTCCAACGATAATAAGATGAGAGCAGAGAAAACAAAGAGTCCAACGATAATAAGATGAGAGCAGAGAAAACAAAGAGTCCAGCGATAATAAGATGAGAGCAGAGAAAACAAAGAGTCCAGCGATAATAAGATGAGAGCAGAGAAAACAAAGAGTCCAGCGATAATAAGACAGATACCAGAACAACTGGACATACTCATCATCTAGTGTTGTATATTAGAACAACTGGACAGATTTATCATCTGGTGTCTTATCAGCTTCAAGCCAAAGAAATCCAAAAGAAAGCGAAAATGACAGAAATATCATAGACAGGGACAAATCAGATAATCTCAACTTTTGGGTAAGAACCAGTGAAGAGCGTCAGCAGAGTGCATGAAGTTTTCATGAAAGACACAAAAGCCATGAAGCAGGTGATATAAAACCTATGAAGTAGGTGACATTAAAGTCATGAAACAGGTGACAGAAAAGCCACGAATCAGGTGACCCTAAAGCCACGAAGCTGGTGACACAAAAGTCATGAACCAGGTGAATAAAACCTATGAAGTAGGTGACATTAAAGTCATGAAATAGGTGACACAAAAGCCATGAAATAGGTGACATAAAAGCCATGAAATAGGTGACATAAAAGCCATGAAATAGGTGACACAAAAGCCATGAAATAGGTGACATAAAAGCCATGAAATAGGTGACACAAAAGCCATGAAATAGGTGACATAAAAGCCATGAAATAGGTGACATAAAAGCCATGAAATAGGTGACACAAAAGCCATGAAATAGGTGACACAAAAGCCATTAAGCAGGTAACACAAAAACCCTGAAGCAGGTGATACAAAAGCCATGAAGCAGGTAACACAAAAGCCATGAAGCAGGTGACACAAAAGCCATGAAGCAGGTGACACAAAAGCCATGAAGCAGGTGATACAAAAGCCATGAAGCAGGTGACACAAAAGCCATGAAGCAGGTGACACAAAAGCCACGAAGCGGATCATGGAGGTGGCTTAGACTGGGCTGACCTTGATAGAGGACAGCATGATCATGAAGGTATTCAAAGTGTGGTGTCTCCATGTCGTGCTCATTTACAAAATAACCATCAGCAGAGTAGAAAAACTAGAGAAGAAGATAATAAGTGAGTCCAGAAAAACACATAAGATAATAAGTGAGTACAGAAAAACACATAAGTAATAAATGAGTACAGGAAAACACATAAGATAATAAGTGAGTACAGAAAAACATAAGATAATAAGTGAGAACAGAAAAACACATAGGATAATAAGTGAGTACAGAAAAAACATAAGATAATAAGTGAGTACAGAAAAACACATAGGATAATAAGTGAGTCCAGGAAAACACATAAGATAATAAGTGAGTACAGAAAAACACATAACATAATAAGTGAGTCCAGAAAAACATATAAGATATAAGTGAGTCCAGAAAAACACATAACATAATAAGTGAGTACAGGAAAACACATAAGATAATAAGTGAGTACAGAAAAACACATAAGATAATAAGTGAGTACAGAAAAACACATAAGATAATAAGTGAGTCCAGGAAAACACATAAGATAATAAGTGAGTACAGAAAAACACATAAGATAAAAAGTGAGTACAGGAAAACAATAAGTGAGTCCAGAAAAACACATAAGATAATAAGTGAGTCCAGAAAAACATATAAGATAATAAGTGAGTACAGGAAAACATATAAGATAATAAGTGAGTCCAGGAAAACACATAAGATAATAAGTGAGTCCAGGAAAACACATAAGATAATAAGTGAGTCCAGGAAAACACATAAGATAATAAGTGAGTCAAGAAAAACACATAAGATAATAAATGAGTCCAGAAAAACATAAGATAATAGTGAGTCAAGAAAAACACATAAGATAATAAGTGAGTCCAGAAAAACACATAAGATAATAAGTGAGTACAGAAAAACACATAGGATAATAAGTGAGTACAGAAAAACACATAAGATAATAAGTGAGTACAGAAAAACACATAAGATAATAAGTGAGTACAGAAAAACACATAAGATAATAAGTGAGAACAGGAAAACACATAAGATAATAAGTGAGTACAGAAAAACACATAAGATAATAAGTGAGTACAGAAAAACACATAAGATAATAAGTGAGAACAGGAAAACACATAAGATAATAAGTGAGTACAGAAAAACACATAGGATAATAAGTGAGTACAGAAAAACACATAAGATAATAAGTGAGTCCAGAAAAACACATAAGATAATAAGTGAGTACAGAAAAACACATAAGTAATAAATGAGTACAGGAAAACACATAAGATAATAAGTGAGTACAGAAAAACACATAAGATAATAAGTGAGAACAGAAAAACACATAGGATAATAAGTGAGTACAGAAAAACACATAAGATAATAAGTGAGTACAGAAAAACACATAGGATAATAAGTGAGTCCAGGAAAACACATAAGATAATAAGTGAGTACAGAAAAACACATAACATAATAAGTGAGTCCAGAAAAACATATAAGATAATAAGTGAGTCCAGAAAAACACATAACATAATAAGTGAGTCCAGGAAAACACATAAGATAATAAGTGAGTACAGAAAAACACATAAGATAATAAGTGAGTACAGAAAAACACATAAGATAATAAGTGAGTCCAGGAAAACACATAAGATAATAAGTGAGTACAGAA
Source organism: Achatina immaculata (assembly GCA_009760885.1). Classification (NCBI taxonomy): domain Eukaryota; kingdom Metazoa; phylum Mollusca; class Gastropoda; order Stylommatophora; family Achatinidae; genus Lissachatina; species Lissachatina immaculata. The sequence goes on along the minus strand of CM019696.1, from coordinate 44,046,068 downwards.
AAAAACACATAAGATAAAAAGTGAGTACAGGAAAACAATAAGTGAGTCCAGAAAAACACATAAGATAATAAGTGAGTCCAGAAAAACATATAAGATAATAAGTGAGTCAAGAAAAACATATAAGATAATAAGTGAGTCCAGAAAAACACATAAGATAATAAGTGAGTCAAGAAAAACACATAAGATAATAAGTGAGTCCAGGAAAACACATAAGATAATAAGTGAGTCAAGAAAAACACATAAGATAATAAATGAGTCCAGAAAAACATAAGATAATAAGTGAGTCAAGAAAAACACATAAGATAATAAGTGAGTCCAGGAAAAAACACATAAGATAATAAGTGAGTACAGGAAAACACATAAGATAATAAGTGAGTACAGAAAAACACATAAGATAATAAGTGAGTACAGAAAAACACATAAGATAATAAGTGAGAACAGGAAAACACATAAGATAATAAGTGAGTACAGAAAAACACATAGGATAATAAGTGAGTACAGAAAAACACATAAGATAATAAGTGAGTCCAGAAAAACACATAAGATAATAAGTGAGTACAGGAAAACACATAAGATAATAAGTGAGTACAGGAAAACACATAAGATAATAAGTGAGTACAGAAAAACACATAAGATAATAAGTGAGTACAGAAAAACACATAGGATAATAAGTGAGTACAGAAAAACACATAAGATAATAAGTGAGTACAGAAAAACACATAGGATAATAAGTGAGTCCAGGAAAACACATAAGATAATAAGTGAGTACAGAAAAACACATAACATAATAAGTGAGTCCAGAAAAACATATAAGATAATAAGTGAGTCCAGAAAAACACATAAGATAATAAGTGAGTCCAGGAAAACACATAAGATAATAAGTGAGTACAGAAAAACACATAAGATAATAAGTGAGTACAGAAAAACACATAAGATAATAAGTGAGTCCAGGAAAACACATAAGATAATAAGTGAGTCCAGGAAAACACATAAGATAAAAAGTGAGTACAGGAAAACAATAAGTGAGTCCAGAAAAACACATAAGATAATAAGTGAGTCCAGAAAAACATATAAGATAATAAGTGAGTCAAGAAAAACATATAAGATAATAAGTGAGTCCAGAAAAACACATAAGATAATAAGTGAGTCAAGAAAAACACATAAGATAATAAGTGAGTCCAGGAAAACACATAAGATAATAAGTGAGTCAAGAAAAACACATAAGATAATAAATGAGTCCAGAAAAACATAAGATAATAAGTGAGTCAAGAAAAACACATAAGATAATAAGTGAGTCCAGGAAAAAACACATAAGATAATAAGTGAGTCCAGGAAAACACATAAGATAATAAGTGAGTCCAGGAAAACACATAAGATAATAAGTGAGTCAAGAAAAACACATAAGATAATAAGTGAGTCCAGGAAAAAACACATAAGATAATAAGTGAGTCCAGGAAAACACATAAAAAGTGAGACCAGGAAAACACATAAGATAATAGGTCAGTTGAGAAACCAGAAATAAGTTTAACAGGTCCAACCCTAGGAAGAGATACAGCCGAGATCACTGACATGCACCTCAGACCTTCCAGAAGAAGAGAACAGGCAGCAGTCACCAGAAGGACGGGAGTGTGAGCAGACTATGTAATGTACTCAGCAAACAAAGAACAACTTAATTATAATCGGCTTGCTCCCGTATGAAACCAGGATCGAGGAGCAGTGACACCAGGATAGAGGAGCAGAATAACATTAAAGAATGGGAAGCTTAAGATTCAAGAGTGGGAAGTTTAAGATTCAAGAGTGAGAAGCTTAAGATTCAAGAGTGGGAAGCTTAACATTCAAGAGTGAGAAGCTTAAGATTCAAGAGTGGGAAGCTTAAGATTCAAGAGTGGGAAGCTTTACATTCAAGAGTGGGAAGCTTAAGATTCAAGAGTGGGAAGCTTAAGATTCAAGAGTGAGAAGCTTAAGATTCAAGAGTGGGAAGCTTAAGATTCAAGAGTGAGAAGCTTAACATTCAAGAGTGAGAAGCTTAAGATTCAATCGTGGGAAGCTTAAGATTCAAGAGTGGGAAGCTTAAGATTCAAGAGTGGGAAGCTTAAGATTCAAGAGTGGGAAGCTTAAGATTCAAGAGTGAGAAGCTTAAGATTCAAGAGTGGGAAGCTTAAGATTCAAGAGTGGGAAGCTTAACATTCAAGAGTGAGAAGCTTAACATTCAAGAGTGAGAAGTTTAAAATTCAAGAGTGAGAAGTTTAACATTCAAGAGTGAGAAGCTTAACATTCAAGAGTGAGAAGTTTAACATTCAAGAGTGAGAAGCTTAACATTCAAGAGTGAGAAGTTTAACATTCAAGAGTGAGAAGCTTAACATTCAAGAGTGAGAAGCTTAACATTCAAGAGTGAGAAGCTTAAGATTCAAGAGTGAGAAGCTTAACATTCAAGAGTGAGAAGCTAAGATTCAAGAGTGAGAAGTTTAACATTCAAGAGTGAGAAGCTTAAGATTCAAGTGTGAGAAGTTTAACATTCAAGAGTGAGAAGCTTAAGATTCAGAGTGAGAAGCTTAACATTCAAGAGTGAGAAGCTTAAGATTCAAGTGTGAGAAGCTTAACATTCAAGAGTGAGAAGCTTAAGATTCAAGAGTGAGAAGTTTAACATTCAAGAGTGAGAAGCTTAAGATTCAAGTGTGAGAAGCTTAAGATTCAAGAGTAATTAAAGCTTA